>CP064748.1:7200000-7903138 GCA_016952355.1 Fusarium culmorum
ATTGTCTTAGCAGTGCCTTTCTTTGCTTCGTAGTAGCGTCGTGATCACCATCTGTCCCCGTGGGGTTATTGCCACCAATCTCATGTCTTAGCAGGGCACTTGTCTTCCGCGGGGAAACCCAGTTCTGGGCAGCTAATGCACGCTACCGTAGAGTTCAGCTTGGCATAAAAGCTTGACAAACCGCATCGTTAGTGCGGTTTTGAAGCGTTGGGGGCCGAGTTGTTTACTTGTTTCTCTACACCAACAACTCACTGTCTGTATAGGGCACAATAATTGCGCCTTCTATCACATACGACCATACCTATCAGAGAACTCGGGATCCCGTCCGCTCTCCCATAGATAAGCTGGTAAGGGGCGGATTAGTAGTTGGGTCGGTGACGACCAGCGAATCCCCGCTGTTGTATGTTTTTTTGCCTTTTTTGCTGTTCTTGTCAGTGACAGGCTTTCAAGACGAGGCGACAAGGACGTTACCGAGCTCGGATTAAATGACTTTTAGTGACGCTGTTTTGGTGTTTTTGGGTTATTAGCTGTGTAGCGATTACCCTGAAAGAGTGTGGCTGGGGCGACTGTGGCCATCATTTCCATCAATTCTGTTGCGTTTAAAACAGACGACCACCGTTAAAAGGTTTCAGGATCTTTGCTTCTGTCAATTGACATGTCTGATGCGTACTGGACTTTAGCAGTCGACTGTTGCACTTATTGCACCTAACAACAACATCAGGGTCTTAAATCCCGGCACCAATGTAGCCTGTCCCATATAAAAAGCTGATTCACAAACAGAATCTCCCAATGGCATAGATGAAATGGCTTCAATATTTGATTGATATCTGATGTATACCATTTATCAGTGAAGTTCGAGCCAGGCAATCACCATTTGCCATGCTAGTACTGGGTGAATCGCTCTTGAGATCGTTAGCTATTGACTGATACTTGCGATGCTGCGGGTCAAATCTAGATAGGACCGTGCCTCGCATCAAGGAAAGGCATCTGTTCATCAGTGAAAGAGAACAATACTGCGAAACGCATCTGTTCGTGAATGAAAGAGAATAATGTTGCAGAACGCATCTGTTCATCAATGAAAGAGAACAGTGTTACGAAACGCATCTGTTCATCAATGAACAAGAAAAATGTTACGAATCAGTCACTGGGAATCAAGTAGTATATAAACCTCGCAATGGGCAGCAATTTGTTTCCAGACCAGACACCAAAAACCAAAACCGACTACACTCTAACACCAACATTCAACAAACAACACCTAAGATCAAACTCGAACACCTTCTCAGAATTCATCATGTCACCATCACACAAGCAGGGAGCTGGATCTAAGCCGGCCGAGGCGCTGGTTGATCAGGGGATCCCTGGAACCAGATGCAAAGTCTGCGAGGCCAAGGGACAGGAAGTGTGGGTTATACCCGGAAAACTTTGCAGAGTTTGCGGGACGGCGGCTGGTTGTGATTAATCTAATCACACCAGTATGTTCATGGGTCGAATAGCAGGACTACAATACTCATTGGACAACAGCCAGGCCTAGACGCTTGGGAAAACATGGGCAGTCAGGTATTAGCTGCAGGCAGCAATATCATGATTAGACTAGGACGAACTCAATGAATTGAAATTTGTTGCTGATTCAGAATTTGATAACTATGCCTCCGTGAACAACACTCTCATATTTTGGTAATGAATGAGATTGTGCCTTATTCTCTAATTCTTGACGCGACACTGTTCCCGATATGTATCTAAATCCACAATAGACCAGACCCAGTGAATTTTGCCTTGTTCAAACCAATACATGACATGTTCATGAAACTTGACGCTTTGTCCGTTGGGTTCCGCATCGGCCCAAGTTTTTACTGGAACACCTGTGAATTCCAGCCTAGCAGCGACCCGGCCAGAGTCTGGGTCGACAATCAGATCCTGAATGTCAAAATACAAGCCCTGGATGGCTTCCTGACTTCCTTGGATCAGGTAAATATACTCCGCAATGGTCTTTTCGTGAGTATTGTGCGTCACTGACGGTTTGCAGAACGTTTCAAAGGTGGCATCCATTGTTTTTTCGTTTATGCTTCCGATGTATTGGCGATAAGTCGAATCGAGGTCAACTGTTGCGGGGATCGGATTCTCAAGAAGATGGGCCGGTGTACCCATCGCTGAATTTTGTCTGGCACGTCGAGCATCATTGTCTTGCAACGATTTGATGGCTGAGAGTCGACCGTCAGTGAACCATGCCAACACAATCTCTTGATACTGCACAGATTGTGTAGCGGATGACTCCTGTGAGGAAATCGATTCGGTCTTGATAACTCTGGCCGCAATGGCTTGCGCGTTGACGTCTACAACAGAACTGTCGAGCTTCGAAGAGATGTTGTTGTTCCCGACATTAGAACGAAGATTGGCGATGAATGTCTCTCGTTGTAGTGAGGTATTGTTGACTGCTACAGTTGACTGGACCAAGGATTCTAGCCTGTCCCACTGTTCCTCAAACCGGGCACTCAGAATTGCTTCCAAGAAGTGAATTATTTCAGAACGCGATAGCAAATTACTCATGGTGAAATTCTCACTCGAAATGTGTCTGGATATTCGTGAAAAGGATGGGTTCTCAGTAGGGCAGTAAAAGGATTTTATACAATTGTCAGCAGGGTGACAATAACGCCCTTGGCAAATCCTTCGGATTAGTCATGCCGTGTCGTGATGCCGTTTGATCATCAACTGATAAGACGACCCAACAAATGCTGCCTTGATTTTCCACGTACATTTCCCTTTCTGGCTATTCTTTTGATTACTCCTGCAAACATAAACAAGTCTCTCCCTAGGTAGTTCCCAAGCCTGCCACCTGCCATATCAAATGTTCACGCTGGTGTTGGCAAGATCGATCTGTGTGCTGGTCAAGGCAATTACGTCACGCCTGCTCCCACCTTGAATTATCTCCTCCTTCTCTTGTATCTCCCACTCTCTCATCTTCCACTTTTCATCTCTCAACCATCATCATCTCCATCATTCATCACACTTTACCACATCTCAATATGAAGCCCCCGTCCATCAATCAAGAAGCTGATTTGAAGGCCATTGCGTATTGGGTAGCAGCTTCCAATTCAGATCTGTTCACCTGTTCGGATTCACAACTCAAAGACACGCTTCTGGCAAAGTATAAGGCTGCCTTATCGATCAAGAACCAAACCGGCCGGTATCCCTAGGAGTTGATACCCGAGGCCGATAACGAATCCTGGCTCAGCAACGATACCCTGGTCAGCATGGAAAGAGTCATACGCACCTGGGTGGATGACGAAGACGGAGACGGAGACGGTGTCGGTTTTGACAGCATCTCCCATTTTCTTGCCACCCACATGAACCAACACCATATCAGCTGGAACGAACTCCAACTCACTCCCGAGATGGCCTCAGTGAAGGATAGCTTGTTCCCTGAACACCCCTCTACGCCATCTACAGGCCCGCAAGAATTTCTTCCATTACGTTCAAGTTCAAGTACGACCTTTTCCACGGAGCAACATATCAGTATCGATGATGTATCAAATACACAGACCGATTCTCCGATCGAAAGCGTTTCGATTGACCCTGTCTCAGTCGACAAGGAGGCGGTGGACAACCAGATTGCCAAGCACGCTGAGGTTTCCCCGAATGGCTTTTTCACTCCCACCAATCACACTTCCACCATGGTATGTTTCGATCTGTTGTCATGGGTATAACATTGGCTAATATCTGACAGTTCCACTGGGCCAGCAAGCGCGTCGAAACCGGAGTCAAAGATGCGACTCGTGATATTGAGACACTACTCAGCAGTATCAAGTCCAACGCCGAAATGATTCTTGAGAATGAAAAAACCAAACTTCACACTTCCACTTCCGACCTGATGATCTCAACCAAGGTCCTTGATATTTGTTCCGACATTCAAAAGTCTCATCGTGCTGAGGAAGCTACGGCAAACGGGTTTACTACTCAGATTGAAACGTTGATCAATGCCAGTAACGAGGCCTGCCGGAAAACGAAGGATTCCGGCCAAGTTTTTGAGCAGGCATATAAAATACTTGGTGCGCAGCTCCCGGTACTCCGGACGGCTTCCGGGCGGAAGCGAATAATTCCCGACGCAGCGTCTGACATTGAAAGCGCCAGGTCGCATGCGGAAAATGAAGTCAAAAGGATGGTTACTGAAGTCAAGACGACTGCGAAGCGTATCAAAGAGGCGGAGAAGCTAAGGTCTGAAGCCGAAGCAGAGCTGGACCGCATATTGCTCGTCAACACTCTCGCTCAGATCAATGGACAAGATATGAAGGCATTGGAGGAGAAGCACCCAGGCCTCCTGAAGGACTTGGGAGATTTGACTAAGAAGTTTGGGGAGCACAGCTCAACTTCTTGATCTCGTCATATCCAGGCGGACTTGTGAACCACTCGGGAATTGAAAACACAAATGCATTTTAGAATGGTCTTTGAGGTAGTTTTACTTTGCAAGCGGAGTTACAGAATGTTGTACAGTGAAAGCGGCAACGACAGGGGGGATTATGCTACGTTATCAATTGACGAGAATTTTCTATTTTTTATCTGTTTTGCAAGACAGTTTAATGACTAGGAAGAGACCATTGTCTTTTCTCTTTTTAGTGTCTTGTGAGAGATGTTGAAAGAGGCTGTCTGTCTTACCTCAGTCCATAGGTAGTTATCGGGCCAGTCTACAATTGGTATCCGAGCAAGAGGCTATCATTAAATGCATGTTTAAAAGTCCCAAGTCGCAAACATTACCCTGCGTTACCAGATGATTCATGGCCCATATTAATGATCTCCCTATTGTCCCTGCATGAATACATTCCAGACACCCACGAGTACACTAGCCTTACCAAACGTACTTGGTTGCTATTGGTGTCAACAGCAATTACCACAGTAGATGTCTCACATGCAACAACGAGAATGGCTTTCGCTTAAAGCTGCGAAAAGTCTAGACCGAGACTATTAGTCTCCGTGGTTTTGTATTAATGTCTTGTAAACTACTTTGGCGTATGGCATGTCTTGCGTCACGGTGCCGAAGATGCGGTCACCGCAGGAAACGAGTTCTAGATAGGAATGCAATTATGCAAGGTGCAGCAACAGCAATGCTCTCATCAGAATTGAGGGCTCTGCAATTGAGATATAAACCACGGCGCATACACTTCCTTGTGCGTCATCGCCACATTTTTGTCATTCTTTTTCTAGTCACTCATTTACTCGTCACTCCTTTGTCATGCATTTATCTTCAGGCCTCCTCTTGGCTTGTGCCACGAGTGCTTTCGGCCAGTTCACAAGGTTCTCAAACACTAGTACCTCTGCCGTTGAGACTTCTACTGGAGAGCCGTCTTCTATCACGGGTACTACCACGAGTACCGAGATAACCACCACTAGTCTGGAGACTACTACTTCTCCTTCTGTCCCGGACTCAATTGAACTCGATCTTCGTTCCTTTACCCTGGGTCAAGGCGCTTCCTTTTACCCACCTCCTGATGGCAATCAGATGTGAGTCTTCTTACACAGTGGTACAATAAAGAACAACTCTGATGATATGACTATAGCCTTATGCATCCCGTCCTTTCCGATCAACCTCTTGATCGTCGTGCCTCCCCTTTCCCACCCCTGCCCCCTCCCCCTCCGGTTACACCCTATTCTTTCGCCGCTAAAATCATATTTCCCAAAATTCAACCCATTCCCTTCCCAATCATTATCGCCAATGTTACAATCTCCTGCACCGACTGCAGAAAGAATAAGCGGGAAATACGCAGCCCTTGTGTTTTTGAAGTCCTTGTCGACGGCGAAGTTATCAGTGCTGAGCCGATCGTGTCATCATCACAGGGCGCTCTTTCAATAACGACCAACCCTGTTGGTGAGAGGGAATCATATGAACTAGTGTTCCGACAGACGTGCAATGGCGAGATTATTGATGCGCTGCTGAGCGGTGTGACTATCAAGGGAAGTGCTGGTGCAACTTCTAAGCCTATCCCTCCTGTCAACATTGGGCCTGAGACTGGTTCTGCTACGACCAACAGTGAGGGCGATACCATTGTCCCTACCGCTACTGATAGTGCTGGATTTACCACAAACTCGGAGGGCCAAACTATATTTCCTACTGATACTAATAGCGAGGGAGCTACTACCAACTCCGAGGGCGAGACTGTCTTCCCCACCGAAACCCAAACAGATGGCTCAACGAACAGCGCTGGATTCACTACCAATTCCCAAGGCGAAACTACCTTTCCTACTGAGACCCAGACCGATGACTCTACCAATAGTGCTGGTTTCATCACCAACTCTGAGGGCGAGACTGTTGGCCCTACTGGAACTGCTACTGGCACTTCTCCCTCTTCTTCTTCCACCTCTATCGCAGGCTTTCCCAGCGACATTGGTGCCTTTAATCTTTTTGGATGTGTTGGCTCTACTGCTGGTTTTCCTACCTTTGAACTTGCCGAGTCCAACGGATCCATGGATCTTGACGCTTGTTCCATCCTCTGTGAGGGACGTGCTTACATTGGCGTCTATGACACGTAAGTCCAGTGTCTATATATGCTCCGAAACATCGTACTGATATTTGGAGGTCTTGCTACTGCGGAGATGAGGTCGATGCCGCAGATACCAGCCGAGTCAACCTTGACCAGTGCGATATCGAGTGCCCTGGAGACGATAACCAATTCTGCGGTGGTGAATCTCGCGCCGACAAGCTCCGAGCCCGCCAAAATGTCCCCAACAGTCGACTCCTCACCGTCTACGTCGCTACCGAGGCTGCTATTACTGTTACAGACCCTATCACCCAACCCGCAACTGGCCAGGAGACTGTCATTACCACATTCACCACCACCATCACTGGCGCCACAGGCATAACCACCCAAGCTGTTACTGCTACTCTGGTATGCTTTTCTGGAAAGTGCTATTCTACCAGCTCCAGTGATGTTACTGTGTATATCTTTGTTGAGATCAACGGCAGTGAGTGCGATGGCCAATGGGTGTACATTTCGGAACCTTGCTCTTGCGCTGGTGGTCAAAGATATGTTCCTCAATTCTGCACAGGAGGCAGCTGTTCTGGCCACAAGGTTTACAATGTTGAAGAGTGCCATTATTGGTATAACTACAACTCTTTCTTTGTTCCTTCGGATTGTGCGGCCTGTGCTGAGGGTAAGGCTATGTACCAGCCTTGGGAGAACTCTTGGGGTACACCTGACAATTGCAACGGTGATGTTCCTGTTTGCAATGGGTATGATTGTCCCAGCAAGCCCAATGGTGGGGAATCTCACACTGGCGGCAAAGGGAACTCAACTGCCCCTCATGGAGGCTCTCAAAACGGTACTAGCGGATGGTCCCATGGAGGTTCTAATGGAGGTTCAGAGGGCGGTTCAAATGGTTCCAGCTCGAGCTCTCACGAAACCCCCAATGGTAATTCCAACGAAGGTTCTGAGGGCGTCTCTAGCTCTGGTGCCAACGGCAGTCCCAGTGGCGCTTCTGGTGCTGGATCTCAAGCAGGCTCCCACGGTTCGAATGATGGTGGTTCGCAGGGTTCTAGGACTGGTGGCCAGCCGAGCACTGCCCCCATTGTTGTCAGTGGTGCTGGTAGGCAAACTACCGGTGCTCTCGGTCTCTTTGCTATCCTTGCAGCCCTTCTCTAAATTTCAGGGTTTTATCTTTGTAATCTTAGTGTTTCCTCTAGTGAATAATTTATAATTGGCTTGCGTCTCGGAAGATGAATGATGCTTCAAGCGCTCATGATAGTGTCCCATCCGCAAGTCAGGACATACAAAAGCAGGATTCTCTGGCCATCACGGACCGTACTACTGATCTTTTGGTTACTGTCTTGACTTTAATGGAGCGGATATTTCGCAACTACGTCTCGAACATCTATATTTGGGACTGCTAGTCTGGATAATTAGAAATAGAAATATTGTGCCACTAAGTTAAATCCTACAACAATCTATCTGCGTGAATTCAAAACTGAACAATATCAATGCAAGTAAACATACTCGTGATCCGCTTCTTTCAGCCCCTCCGGTTATTCTCTGAAGCTATGGATCTACCGAAGCTTTTAATCTATCCTGATCCTTTCCGCACTCAGTGTTATCAAAAGACCCTATCCCGAGGTTATTTGTATGGTCAGTCACTATCACGACGGAGCTCCCATCTACGATAACGTCTGCCTGGTTATACGAAACCTGAGCATACCTCCCTGTCAATAGGTTTTGAAAGCCGACTGTCGCGCTAGATCCCTTTTCAGGCGTGGTATAGTATTGGAATCTCATCTGATCACCACTATCCCTTAGAAAGTTGGCCTCGAAATGGTATATACCAGGGCTGTCGAACTTTCCGAGAATGAACTCGACAACAAGTTCCACGCCAAATCTGCCCTCGAAAATTTCGTAGACAATAGTATGCCCTTTGCTTCGGTCAAGATACAGCTCGTCCCAGCACGGTAGAAATGCTCGATTGACCTGGGAGCTCGTTGTAAGCGGAACATTTTCGTAACCGGTATTTGGAGCATCGACAGTTATCACACCATTTGTGGTGATAAAGATTGTGTTTTCTCCGGTATTCAAAAGACCATTGTCGCCCCATGGCAGAGTAACAACTCCGTAATCATACCTATGGTTGCGGTCGTCATTAAAAACAGGAGTTGGATTGGCCAATGCCACTTTCGTCAATGGATCCACGCTATTACACAAGGTGGTCGTGGTCGCAGTGGGCTCCTCAGTGGCGGTGGTAGACTGTTCAGTGGTGGTAGTGAACATGTCAGATGTGGTTGTGGGTTCTTCAGATGAAGACTCAGCGAATGAGAAGGAGGACAGTTCGGCAGAGGACGGAGTGTGGTCTCAAAGGACGTAGAGAAAAGAGAGGTTTCCGTGGATGAAGATGATGAGGATAAATCCGAAGGTAAGGAATCTGAAGTCGCTATTGTGGCTTCATTTGTTGTTGGCGAACCAAAGATCTGTGTAGACCTCGATGACTGTGTTGTCTCGATCGTTTCAGGAGATAGGTCGCTAGACTGGGATATCTGAGTAGATGCCGACGACACAACAAGAGTTGTAGCAGATGGATCAAAAGGAAATGTTTCTGTGTCTGACGAGGCGATGCTTGTGGGTTCGGCGATTGTGGATTGGTTTGGCTCAGTCGTCGTGGCAGTATCCAGACCGATGATCTGGCCATTCTGACATCGCTCAACTATTAAGTGTTAGTACTCGATTCTTGGAGTAGTTAAGTTCGACCTACCTGCATAGACACGTATTGAGATTGGATCACATCCTGGAGAGCTCGATCCGAAAGTCATATATACTTGTCCGCTGTCGTCCTGACAAAAGCCTGCACTATTACCAGGCAATGAAGGGCTGGAAAATAGAAGCACCCCGTTTACACTGGCAAATTCTCTCGTGATTGCGCCGTCAGGTGGTGATCCTTGACCACCGAACTGCTCATAGGAATTTCCATTGTAATAAACAGGGTCTTCATTGTCCAAGAGCTGTCCATCTGCGAGGGTAAAGACAG
This sequence comes from Fusarium culmorum, assembly GCA_016952355.1. Classification (NCBI taxonomy): domain Eukaryota; kingdom Fungi; phylum Ascomycota; class Sordariomycetes; order Hypocreales; family Nectriaceae; genus Fusarium; species Fusarium culmorum. The sequence continues at coordinate 7,209,490 of CP064748.1, forward strand.
CAGCGTTAGCACAAATCTCAACAGCGTCAGATCCACCAACGAAGCGTCCCGGTGCTCTCTTGATGAATCGCCGGTTCTCATTGGCTGGTGGTGCGATGAAGAAGATGACATTTTGGCCAGAGACAGCTCCGGTGGTAGTAGCTGAAGCTTCGGTTGAGGTCGCTGTAGTGGGCGGCAACAGACTGCTGGGCTCTGATGATGGAATGACAAAGTCAGACGACGAGAACAGATAGATTGAAGTGGGCTTTTGGATAGCATTGGAGGATTCTGGGCTGGAAGAAAATTTGAATGAAGGCAAAGACGTAGAACGGTTGGTGAAGTACGGAGGCAGGATCCCTCGCGTTGTTGGAAAATTGGCCGCTGTTGGTAACTCTTTTCCAGTGATCGCGACGTCTACTGGGGCTAGATACGTCGAGAGATAGGTATAGCAGATGACTCCGTTATCCTGCTCTTGTTCTCCAATGAGTTCCAGGCCAGCGACTCTGTGAAGAGTGCCGCCGAGGGCGAGAATGAGCTGCCACTTCATGTTTACACAATAGACCTTGGCATCTGCTCGGAAAGCCGAAGCTGTGGAACAGCTAGACTTTATCCCAGATCAAGGGAGAGTATTCCTTGCACGAAAAGGCTGATCCGATTTTCTGGTAAATTACTCTACTGTTGCCACAAGTAACGAGGCATGCGCCAACTCACAGACCTTCTACGACCAACAGAAGTACTGCAGCAATAGCACTGAGCCACCAACAGTTCACATCAACTATCATTGATACATTTCTGGTTTTAGCACTAGCAGTGTCTCAAGTCTGACATTTTACTTCCATTTGGACTTGGGTTCAGCTAACCACTTGAGCCTCGATATGCAGGGGAGAGGTTAGGCTGGTATGCAGACCATCCCTTGCCTTGATAATCTAGACATCTTTATCAGGGTAACGCTGGTCGAGAGTACCCAGAATACAGCACGACAAAACAATATGACGACCAAGGACATCGAACGACCACACTTGTTATCCGCCGCTTCTGTCGAACAATGAGGCCAGGCACTGCTCATTTGAAGGGAGACTGCGAACGCGTCAAGTCGGGTGCATGGGACTTTGGGAAACAGATCCATGTAGCTATAATCGACTTCACGTCGCGTCGTTGTTGAGGGCATCATGACTTCCGTGGTGGCGCAAAGCAAGCAGCATCGACTCGCAACAACATCTCCTGCCACTATTGTAAAACTGTTCGATCTAGACTCCACTTCCTCCCGAAGCCAAGATCTTGGTACTGGAGACTGTTTAATGCTTCGTCAAAACACCTTCAGATGCCAAGGAAGAATCGCAACAGGGCTGGACAAACAGCCCTGCGGATACATGTACGGAATTGCAGCTTCGTTCGGAAGTCGTTCCGTTACGTCTCGGCCGAGTGGGGCTGATTTGTTCGTCTGTTGATGAGACATCATTTCGTGACTGGACGCGTCGAGACGCGTTACTCAACTCGAGGGGCTCTAAATCGTGCTCTCTTCACTCGGTGTGTGATGCATGTTTCTAAACCGGGCGCTTCAAGTGCTTCTATCATCCAAGTAACTCCTTTAAGTGTCTTTAAACTGTTCATGGGACAGCTATGTCGTTCAGTGAACAATCGGTACCACCATGATGATGATCGCGCCATCTCGAGATGCCAATCTTTTTGGATACGTCCGTGTTCTAGACGAACAAGGGTCACTAAAGGGAGTGTCCAAAAGCGTTGATTGGACAAAGACCTCGGTTGTGGAGGCTGATCCAAGGAGAGACACATAACCTGTAGCCTTCGTGTTTTCATGTCTTTCTTTATTTCTCTCTGCCTCTGGCACAAATAATTCTCTATTTAATTATTCCAATACGAAGAAAATTCTTATTGTCTCTAAAATAGAGAATTTGTTTTATTTTACAGTGTTATGTCATAATTGCTGGTGATGCAAACAATTATTGCACTGTTCAGTAACAAGTTCATACAGGCCCGTCATAACGCAAAGACAACCCTAATCAACCGGATCTTACTCCCCTGGAACCTGTCAAAAGATAGCCTTGTGTGTTATTTTTGGAATATTCGAGACTACTGACTAACAGCCACAGCAAAGACAAATCGTTCTTAAACTTCAGCGCCTCAAACGAAACGATTCCATCCGATAGAGACCTTATTTCATCAACCCTGCGAGTATATCATCCGATAACCATTCCACGTTCCTAGATCCCCAGCCCATCTCTTGAATTCAATCTGACAAAACCACGGAAGCAGCCGGCAAAAACAATCAAAGAACGAATCAAGAGAAGAAAAAAATGTCAAACAATTATCACCGTCTTCTATTCCCTTGGCTGTAAGAAATCGCGTTTGAGTCAAGGTCAGAGACGCGTTTCATAGAACCCCCAAATAATAAACTAGTGGGCCTCTATACCCATGTCAACTTGGCGTGGTACTGAAAGGAAACGCGCAGGTTTCATCCGAGCTATAGCTGACAGAATAGAAGCATCAAGTTTATGAGTTAACAATTCTGTCAGCTGTCAACCCTAGATCGGACAGGGCTGTTCGGATCAAGATGCTTCCTGTTTCCAGATGGTACATTGTAACATTGTACCGAACTTCAAGGCACCATCATATCAAATCACCCCTGATACCTTCTCTTCGCCCTCGGGTATAAAAACAATTTGATTCCCGTCAACAACCAACTCTCTTTCCATCCAGCCATTAGCATCATCACTCCAGTCTTGAATCTTTCCAGTCTCCTTGATTCCTTCTCTTCTTTTGCTCTGCGAGCTTGTTTTACAACCTTCTTTATTTCCATTTAATAACTCTCTTTAAAGACTGCCGGCCAGTCCAACTCAGACCTACCCAGTCTTTTTTCCAAACACACAAAACCACTCATTCGCCAAGATGAAGTTCTCCGCTGCTTGTGTCGCCCTCTCCATCGGTGTTGCTACCGCTTCACCCGTCTTCCGCGTCCCCAGTCTTGCCAAGGTTGCCCCCCGCAGCATCAAGACCATCCGCAAGCGTCAAGTCCCCCAGGAACACTCTCACGACTTTGTCCTCACTATCACCAAGGAGTTCCTCGACCTTGACAACCCCAAGGAGATTGCCGATCCCGTCTTCGGCCTCCTGGGTGATGCTGCTGCCGCTGAGGGTGCAGGCCAAGTCACAAACTTGGCTTGTCTGAAGCAGGAGACTGCTGACCAGGCCTTCACCAACGCCAAGGCTATCGGTGACCTCCGCGGTATGGCTGGTTCGCTGCTCTTCCAGGCTATTGAGCGCAACTCCGCCAAGGTTGGCGCCGCTAGCGAGCTTTGCACAGAGACTGCTGTCAACCCTGAGATTGCAGCCCTTACTCAACACCAGGATGCTGCTGGTGCTGGTGCCGAGGCTGTTAACAAGGCCGTCACCCTTGAGCTGGCCAAGCAGCTGGCTGGTATCGGCGCTGACCCCAACCTGGCTCTCCTCAGTGGCACCTTTGCCCCTGGAGATGTAAGTACAATCAATTTCGCCATCAAGAACACGTCACTAACATTATGGTACAGGTCAACGACGCTACTGGCGCTGGAAACACCTGCGATGACCTGGAGCCTGATCTGGGATGTATCTTCTCCAAGGGCCTCCTTGTCCTCGACGCCTCGGAGGCCGAGATTTCCGCCGCCGTTGCCGATGTCACCCCTACCTTCACTGGTACCGGCGGTATCTTCGCCACTGATTTGGTCGATCTGGCTTCCTTCTCCGTCGCTGCCAACACGGAAGTTGCTGATCTTGCTACCATTGTCGGAGGCGCTGCAGCAACTGATGCTGTCGCCACTGACGATGCCGCCGCTACTGATGCTGCCACTGCTACCGAGGATGCTGCCGCCACTGCTACTGATACCGCTGCCGCCACCGAGACTGCCGCGAAGGATACTGCGACTGCCACTCAGGGTAACGGAAAGGGGTGTGCTGTGAAGACAACTGGCACTGCTGCCCGTGCTACACAGACTGCTGCTACCACCATCACCACGGCTATCAAGCCTGGTGCTACTGATGCTGCCAAGGACGGCGCCCGCAAGGATCGCGAGAATGATCGCACAGATGCTCGAGAGGGCCGCGGTGGTAACAACCGCGAGGACCGCGAGCAAGGAGGTGCTCGTGCCAGAGTTGGTGACGGTGTCAGCCTGCCTCTTCTGAAGGATGCTTAAATAGACAGAGTAGCTGTTTAATCCATGTTCTTTTGTGTCTTTGATATGTTTTTGTACCAACCAGTTCCAACTATGCGTGATACGATGGTGCTAGTCCCAATATTGTGCTCAATTCACAGATGTCAGATTCCGTCCGCGCAACTTTCGCCAATCGGTAAAGATGCCACCGCCCGAACACTCTACGCATTAGTCTGCCTCCCACCCCTCATCAAAGGATCTTTTGTCTTGTTGTCTTGTTGTCTTTGGTGTCTCGAACAACCTGTAGGAGAGCCAGGAAGGGGTGACATCACACTGTCTCGCGACAGTCTCCAAGACCTCGTGAATCGGATTTGACCACTAAGTCCCGCATCCCGCAAATAACAAGGTCTATTATCCGACTTACAGTTCGTCATCACACCGCGCTCAGCCTCGTCTCATGCACGCACTTAACTGAGGTGTGAACTAAATCTGACATCCACTCAGCATCAGTTTGTTCCTGCTTACCCGTCGCAGCTAAATAGGGCCGGTGATGGTGTAGCATCTGACCTCAGCGCAGTTCCTTGTGACCAAGTCAAGACAAAACGAATCACGTAATTCTCCCCTTCGAGCCAAATACTCCAGACAGTTTGGAAACAAAGGGCGATGGCTAGAACAAGCAGCAGAATCTCGAGTTGAGGTATATGTATAGTGAAAAGGAAAACATAAAAGAGTACACAACGCCATTTGGAACTGCCCTCCAGTTCTCTCTTATTATTTCACTCTCTTCATTGTCAAAGCTATTACCCAACATGGCCAGCACTCCAAAGACCAGTTTCATGCGCGCTGTTCAGTGGGAGGGCGAACTTCGCCACATGTCCGTCAACATCATCCCACGGCCCAAGCTCATCGACCCCGAAGATGCAGTGGTACGCATAACGACATCTGCCATTTGTGGTTCAGATCTTCATATCTACCATGGCCTTTTCGGAACCGATGAGAAGTTTGGCATCGGGCACGAAGCAGTTGGAATTGTCGAGGAAGTCGGCCCTGCTGTTGACTTTCTCAAGCCTGGTGATCGTGTACTCATCACAGGCTTTTCTGAAGATGGAAATCTGCTTCCCAAGGCGGCACTGGTTCCGACAGATCTTGACATGGTCGGGGTTGGGTTTGGTAACTCTTTTCACAGTGAAGGAGGTCTTCAAGGTAAATCTACCTTTCCTTCATGGATATTGTGATGTTATTATTGACGCGAGTTTTTAGCTGAATATGTCAGGATGCCCTGGGCGGACTCCTCTCTTGCCAAGATCCCACATGGTCTTGATGACAAGGAGTGGCTTCCACTGACAGACGTCTTCCCGACAGGCTGGACTGCTCTCAGCCGTTCTGGCTTCCAGCCTGACGACACAGTAGCTGTCTTTGGAGCTGGAGGAGTTGGCTTAATGTGCGCCTACAGCGCAATTATCCGCGGAGCATCTCTAGTCTACGTGATAGACCATATCCCTGCTCGTCTGGTACTGGCTGCATCAATAGGAGCTCAACCCATCAACTTTACCCGTGGCGGCAAAGCCTCTGAGCAGATCCTCGCGCTGCGTCCTGCAGGTGTCAACTGTGCTATCGACTGCGTAGGCCAATTCTGCCTCAACGAGAACCTCAAACCGCAGCCTGATTTTATCCTCAGAGAGGCTGTCAAGATAGACACGAATGGAGGCGGCATTGGTATCGCTGGTGTGTACCAAGCTGGTGGTCCCGAGGGGTACAAACCTGAGATCAACTTTGCGATACCAGAGCTGTGGCTCAAAAGTTTACAGGTTGGAAGTGGACTGGTCGACATTAAGGGGAATATTCGTGCTCTGGTTGACTTGGTCAAGAATGGAATAGCGAGACTTGGGTTCGTCTTTTCCAACGAGTATCGTCTTGAAGAAGCACCTCTGGCCTACCGTAGATTCGAGCAGCATCAGGAGACCAAGGCAAGAAGATGACGGGTCATTGGATATACTCACTGACACAGACGGATTGAACGATACCAATGGAGCTTAGTACAGATCAGATAGATAATCAGGCGTTGGAAGTTAGTTTATGTTGATACAGAATCAATTTCTTGTCATATAGAGCGTGATGACATTCTGACTCAGTATTTGCGGGTCCATGCCACCATGTCAAGTAAAGGGCGTGCAATCCTCCGTGTTGAAGAGTCATGTCTATATAATACTTGCCATGTCTCAGAAACCAAAAGCTGTCTGTAAATAATCACATAACCATGGCATCCGCACCAGTAATCCGACAGGCATCTTCCACAGGTAAATACTGACCCACCTCACACTGCATCTCAGTCACTCATCTTCATCAGATGTTCCACAGATCTTAAGGTTTATTTGCGAAGGTGGGGAAGAACAAGCTCCTGGAACTCATATTTCAGCGACTGAGGAGACGCTTTTGAAGACGTTGTACCTTTCAGACGTATCAGACAACAAGCCTCGCTTCGGTAGACCGCTTCTCATCTTCTCACCCAATGGGAAGCCCGCAGGACTGCTGATCTATTTCTTCAACTACACAACATGGGCAGCTTCACCGGGAGTCTGCATGGAGGAGCTCTATGTCGTTCCCGAGTACAGACGACATGGATACGCTCGATTACTTGTCAAGGCTTTAGCCACTGCCGCTAAGGAGGCTGGCTGCGTTAAGATGGAGTGGCTTTGTCTTGAAGACAACACGAAAGCTTTGAAGTTTTATGAGAAGTTGGGAGCGGTGCAGAAGAATGATTGGACTGTGCTAAAGTTTGACGAGGATGGTATTGATCGGTTGCTGCGGGATGGTTGAGTTGGACTGCTACTATAACTACAAGTATCACATTCGTCTGCTGAAGTAATAATATCACGACTTATATCTGAACAATGCGGTATAGCACAACGGTGTTTGTATATTCGTGTCCACAACGTTTAGCTGATCCTCAGTTGCATCAAGTAAGAATTTGGCAACAGCTTGATGTCCGTCACTAGCGGCATATGACGGGGAGGTCTTTCCTGGATGGTGTCCGGTCCAGGGTTTAGCGCCACTCTTGAGCAAGTATCGAACAACAGCTTCGTGGCCTTTCATCATTGGCATTGCGGCTCTTTTGTTTCTTTGCTGGATAAAATCATCTACCAAGAGTGAATATCTCCCAGCTGACGGTCGAATAATGAATGAACGGGAAGAATTGCAATGGCTATATTCAAGCGGAATAAGCCTGCAGGGTTCAAAAGAGGGTCCGCAGTTGTCAGGAGTTGCGGAGTCATGATTGGAGAAGCTCACAGTCACTCGTAAGGCTGATTAATTGATTAAAACCGCTTATCTGCAACTTGTATTTATTGAAGATCTCTTACTATAATTTAGCATTAGATAGAGTAGTCTTCCAAATAGTAAGAAAGTCAAGGGGTTATTCGTATCACAGCTGCATATAGTGGTCAAGGTAACTAGTTATAAGAGAATTCCAAGATGAGAAAATTAAAACTATCAGCAACTAAGACAATATGATTCAATACCCCATTGTCAGACCGAAAGCTTCTGGCAAATGCCTGAAAGAAGAGAACAACCCCGTAGAGACCACTTAGTTGTGGTAGATGCCCCAGCGCATGTTAACACCTCCAACGAGCCCAGTCATGCTTCGGCAGCCCATAACACCGCTGGCTCCAACGAGTCCGTTCCACTCGAATCTCCTGATGGAGTCGTTGATGAGGTCAATGATGTCGGTGTTGCCGATGAAAGCAGCGTTCATGTTTGATCCGGCTCCCTGGGCTCCGAAGGCGCAAGTTCCGTATTGGACAAGCTGGTGGTGCTCACCACCAGCACCGACAGTCCACTTGCCGCCGCCGGCGATGTTGCGGGCGATTTGTTGACAGTCGGAAACCTTGGGGGAGCCGCCGGAGGAATTGTTCTCAAAGGTGGAATCACCACACTGGTCTTCCTGGCCACGCTTCTCGAAAGAGAGGGCAGAAGGGTTTTGGGAAACAGGCTGGGCAGCGGCGAGGGTGGCCATGAGGAGGGTGAGGAGGCTGGCGTTGAACTGCATTTTGATGGATGTGTACTTGAAAAGTAGAGGTTGAAGGTTGTGAATGTGTTGGTTTGTGTGTTGGAGTTGATGGTTTGAGTGAAAGAGTTGATGAGGATGAGAAGGATATTTGGCACGGGTTGTTGCAGGTTCTTATACAAGTTTCGTGTGGATATTGAACCTCAATCTCGATAGAAACCAGCCTCTATGTCGAGTATCCTTGTTACGTGAAAACCCTATGAGAGACACGACTGGAGTGGCTAAGACAGCAAATTCACGACAATCCTACTCGGGTACCATGTGGCAAGTCTGATAACAGTAGACCATTTCTCATCTCTGTATCCACCAGAAGGATCAGTTGAAAAAGTTCCGTCTAATTCAGCCTCTAAACCCCCTGCCCTTGAACATTTCTCTTAGCGAACATACGTCCGTCGGCCAAAATCAGGTCCGATTCGAAAGTCACCCTATTGCCCTGTGAATGTTGAACCAGTACTACAGTACACTAGTTCTCGCGTAACAAATGATCCAATGTTTGAATATCCGCAGAAAGGATCATTTCCATAGTTTCCTTTTACTCGTTGGGACCCGTGACCGGGATGGCCTGTTGGAACGATATCAGAAGGCAGGACAGGCAACATGTTAGCAAATGCGGCACAGTGATTGGTCACTCTATAGATCATATACAGGGCTACGCGGTTGACTAAAACAGCGCATCGTTTCCACTCACGGCTCGTTAAATCCTTTGGGAAAAGTAGCTGTTGATGACAACCCTGTATGTCCCACCATGATGAGTCTCGGAGAAGACTCCGGGCTGGGCTCCTGTGGGTCATAGCCGAGCTTTGCGGGCCATCAGCTAACCCACTCAACGCCCTATGCGCCCAAGTCAGAGAACCGTGGATATTCACTGCCATACAGCCAACAAAAGACCCTGTTCGGAACTGCCATATCCAGGCAGTCCGGCAAACACTCCGCTGTAAGTCAGGATCTAGACGCTTGCATTTGACACGGCCCGTCGCAGAAACCGATTGGCCGCCCCTGGTCTATCTGAGAAGGAGCTCTACTTGTGTTATCCCCGGTGCCTGTAAGTGCAACGTTGCTGGTATTCATTTCATGTTAGTTCTTAGTCATAGTAGTATCGTAGGCAGGCACAGCTATGAGTCAGTTATATCACTGCGAGTACGAGCATGGAGTATAGGACATGAGTCAGCGATTGATATTTCCAGAAGGATCACGAGTAAGATTTAACTCGTAGTTAGTGACTGGGAGAGGTGACGGACCCAAAGTCGCCCTTGTCTTTCCTAAATTCAGACGTGAGTAGTTCTGAACACTTTTAGAGAGACACGAGCTTCAGAAGAATATGTAAAGAACATTAAATAAACTATGACGAGACTTTGAGGCATTGTTCTATGTCTAGGAGACTACGAGCCCGCCGCAGTCCATCATCATGAATGGGTATCCTATTTCTGTAGGGTAAGATTCAGAAGCTGCATTTGCGACCACTCAGTGGCAAACCACGGACCATGTGGACGGATGCAGTATGCATCAACCAGAGTGATCTTGTTGAACGATCCCAGCAAGTTGCACAAATGGGCTCAGTTTATGGAAACACAACCAGCGTGATTGTTTGGCTGGGGTCATAGTCAATCGCCAGCTCGAAAGCCTATGACATTTTGGAAAAGCTTCGTGGAGCTATAACTTTCCAACATGATAGCATAGCACTAGCGCGAGTTCTTGAGTTCCCCGTCAACTAATATTCTCAACCTCACGATATGCTATCCCTGCAGACCCTTGTTCTTATTGGTGAAGCTGTGGCCCAGGACATCGTGGAAAAATGGGCGCCGAGATTAACATTGATCAACGGATGTGACCTGCCGAAGCCACAATCTGTGCTCTTGGTCCCATTCCTGTGCCAGGGTGGTTGCCAGGCACGTTTAGCAATATCGTCGGCGGTGTTGGCTGGATTCCAATGCCAGAAGATACATCAAAGCTTGTCGCTATTGGGGCGGTAAGAGAATCGTTGATTGGACGGCCAATTTTAGCTCGGGGGTACCTCAATGATCCGGAGAAGAGGGCATCTTTGTTCATCGAAGATCTTCCTTGGATGAAGGACTTTTGCCCTGCTGGTAAGGGTCGCATATAGGTGATTTTGCGCAGTACCGTATAATATCGGGATATCAGTCGAGAAAAGTTAGCTAGCTACAGCGGGGTATAGGTAAGGTAACATAGCAGTCAAGCAAATTAATGACGGCCTCTATATCCTTTGTTATCTAGGCTAGATGATATCTAGAAGTAATAGATACAGATAATATGTCTTAGTCGACTAACTTTTCTTAACTAATTTCTCGAAATATTACGGTATAACCCAAACGGCACATTTCGACTCATCGGGCAAAAAGATACCCAGGTCAAGCTGCGCGGCCAACGTCTTGAGCTCTGTGAAGTCCAGTTTAGGACTCGCCAGTGTTTATCAGAGGTCCACAATATAGTGGCCAAAGTCATCATACCTTCTGACTCTAATGTAAACTCTCTCCTTATGGCTTTTGTCCATCTCACTATGACCAGCGACGACAGCAACAATATGTTCTTAAGTCCTGCCGAGGAGCTTCTTGCCATCTTTTCCGACGCGCAAACAAAGCTCAGAGGCATGGTTCCAGGGTACATGGTGCCTAGGCTCTTCCGCACCGTCTTCAATCCCTATCAAGGGAGAATGACTCAAGTTGTTCTTTGCAAATCTAACATATCCGTTGAAATCGTCAAGTCGGATAATTTTTTAGTGCGCTTTACGGAATCCCTCTGCCAGAAAGACTTACGCAAGGCACAGATGCTGGGAGATCTCATTACCTGAATGATCTTAGTAAAGGGATATGACCATCGAACCACACTCATTCTCCGCATTTCGCATGCTCAACATGGCAGCACGTCAATTCCAATACACATCATCGTACATCATGGCCTCATTGCAATTAACGTTATCATGGGATGATGATTGGTTACTCATTGTTGAATTGAATCCAAAGGAACTAATATGAACGGTCTAAATCGAACCCTTCTGCGAGACCTGCGTCAAAGTCTGCATAGGCGATGTCTCTGCCATGATTTTAGCATACGAGCCAAATCTAACATGGACGGCCTCCCTCGGCTTCGGATCCCAACAGTAGAACCTCCCCGTTGATCGCATATGCTCCAAATCAATCACAACCAAGCTCTCAACCGGCATGATTGTCTCGGTCCAGAACAAAAGGTACAATCCATCTCGCAGCTTGAGCATCTTACACTTCTCCGCATCAGCAAGACCTCGCTCGGTTCCAGCGAGACAGTGCCAAACAAATGTGCCCTTGTTGAGGTATATGTGTTCGTATGCGTCCTTAGAGCTGTAGCGGTAGAGGATATGCTTGCCAATCAGGTCTTCGGTGGTAGAGAATGCTTGCACAGGTTGGTCTTGATAGACGGTGGCGTTCATGAAGACGGTGTATGTTCGACGTTGATTGTCTTCATCCTTGAAACCAGATATACCAGTAATAGCCTGACCAGTTTCCAGATCGACTACCATTGTGACAACCTCATTGTACGCAGGTTTGAGGAAGTCAATGAAGAAAACATCCGGTCTGACTTCAAAAGCTTCGTAATCTGCCCTGCCGGATTTGCCTTTGTCTTGGCCCTCAAGGATTGTCCATGTCAAAGAGTCGGCAGCGAACTCATGAGAGATCATCATACCATTGTCAAATGTATGAGTGATAGTTCTGCTCTGTAGTTTGCCGGACGCAGGCATAAGGTGTTCCCGAAAACCGGTGGCCATGGCTTCCAGGGTAGGCCAGTCGGCGACTGGGACAAAGTCGGGGTTGTCCGAGACAGCTACAGATGGCATGTTGAAGAAGTAATTGAGTTATTGAAGATGAGTTGGGTGAGAAAATAATTTGTTTTGAGTTGTAGTAATGTGAATAATAAGGGATGATGGACGATTTTATATTTATCTTTGTCAATATTCTACAATGAATCGGACTCGGATTGTCCATTCCGAGACCAAATGCCACCATATTTAGCATAAGTCTGAACATCATATAAGCCTGACAAGCATTGGCGCTTTACCCCGCGGCGCAAAAATGAACTATTCCTCAAATAGACTAAAAGTGCGAGGTCCCCGTCTAACTTTGGACTAAACACCAAGACACTTACTCGCCTGGTACAGAGTGACCCAATCGTTTCATCTATTGGTATAATTACTTGTTTTGTAAATTCCTGTATTCCGACTTTCAATAAACGCGCAACTGCTTCATTACTTAATTACGCAATGGAAATGTCAAACAAACATGGAGTGGTTCGAGAAGGCCTTATCTGCTAAACCCCGAAAATCCGCTATCTCTATCATGTCAGTTGGCCTCTCCCCAACATTCTAGCGACAGTCTATAGGCGATAACGGTTTTAAATTGTGTCTCTTAAACAATTAAATGATACGTAGTTTCATCCGAGAATAGTCTCTAGCTTCTTATCAACCATTACATCAATCCAATGAATATGCATGACAGGACAGTGGCAGCTCAAAGACTCAACTACAATTGAGTCCATTTGCAACCAAACTACCTTCAAAATATCTGCTGCTCGACTAATCGTCTGAAGCTTGAGAGTCTGAAATGACTTGTAGAGTCTTTCCATTACATACTTCCTCCACATCATTATAATCCCCGGGTTCATTGTCGAGTAAAAGCTAAGGGCGCTGCCAACCGATAAAAACACAAGCGTTTGAATCGCAACCGTATGGGAATCTTGAGGGATAGCCTTTGTGATTTCTAGAATCTTAATGGCCAAGGCCAAGACCCTTTGAGAGTGTTGACACAGGTGGTCCAGTTCGGCTGGCGCATCTCTGCACATGAGTTCGGGAAACGTCCTGTAAAGTTCGAGTTGAGCGACAAGTCGATGACACTGGGCCATCTTTTCAAGATGATGGGCAGGAGTTAATATATCTCCTGTCTCTTGTATCTCAGCAACACCTGGAATCTTCATGTTATTGATACCCAGGATAAGTATGGATGCTTGTTCCAACACTGCGGGGTCCTTGCTGGAAGACCCAGCGACGCAAACAGTACGATGGACTTTTCTATTATTTCGCACAAGGGTTATGCACTTGGCAAGATATATGAGGGCCTCCATACCGACCCCTGTCCAAGGACAGGGGTAGGAAAAGAATACCCGAGGTTGGTCGCCGAAGACATCGAGGTATGAGAGGTCGTTCAGATGCTGATCCATTAGACAGGCAGCCATGACTTCCCAGTACACCATTGAAGAAACTATTAAGCGTTCCGTGCCGGAAGTTGGAAGCTGCATCTGGGTCAAGTCCCGCTCGGCTATCCAGATTGCGAAAAGTCGGCGCGCGCCATGCAAGTGGAAAAGACCCAAAGAAGAAGGGTCATACCAGCTCTATACACATAATAAGCCACACATACTCTATCAAGACTTTCTTCTCCTGGGTATACTAACCGATGTCATGCCAAGAAGAATGATCCCGATAAGGAGATCATCTTTAACAGTGGATGCAGCGAGAGGCTGGATCTGGTTGAGGCAACCCTTCTCGTTGTATGGAATGTTTGTATTCCATCCAATATCCATTTCGGCAATCCCTTTAGATATGTGGGAAATGGCTTCCGTTTGGAAGGAAATAGGTGCTGTTCCAGCACTTCCTAACTGAGAAAGATGCGATGCGGATATTGCCATGACGCTGTTGAAGATAATGGGGGAACGGAACATCATGGTTGATACAACAGATCGGTATGGATTCTGAGGTGAATCATAGGAGGAAACCACCTGACAAATATTAGAGTAATAATGGGCTAGAAGAGACGATGCCTCGTCTTTGGGACAATATATAGCCAGCGACATAGAATCGTCTAAAATGCCATTGTGCTGACTACTTGAACCATTGGGTAATGAATCAGAAACAGAGTATACTTCATACTTGGTCGACCATTTGATGGGTTTGCTATAACCTGGGCATGTGAGTCCCGACTTGACGCAGCGGCTGCATACAGGCTCTGTTTCATCGCATTTGAGTCTCTTCATACGTAAGTAATGTTAGGTCGGGCTGGTCATCTAATGCGGAGTTGTTGAGACACACCCTTTTCTTGCAAGTAGCACACCCAGCTGCAAATCGAATTAGCTACACTATCCGGTAACATGTCAATAGGTATTGTCCATGAGAATGAATGACCTACTCCTTGATTTGATAGACCTACTATGCCATCCTGCTTGCGCCAAAGGTTGATCCATTATATAACAGCACTATCTAGAGTGATGAAGAGTTATTGGTGTATAAACATCCCTTAATGGGAAAGTCGCATTAATGCATGTCCGCGACAAGTCATTTGTGTTTCTGATACATATAGTAATGGCAATCTGGGTGGTGGAGAAGTTAGATACCTAGATAATCTTCGGAATACGGAACTGAACTTCCGATTGGAATATTATGTGGAAACTACGATAACTTATCACACATGCTAATTGGTCAGTTCACGTTGAACCTTGTTTATAAAACAGACATGGTTATTTTATCTATCTCGACCACCAAGTGCATGCGATAGCAAAGAAAGAGAGGCGTCGGCAAGACTGTGACATATTCTAGATCGGAAACAAGACACGTACTCGTAGCTCACATATAAAAGCCATAGCGAATGCTGTACATGATTCCCATAGTGTCTTCAACCTGTCCTAACAATTGCACCCTCGTCCCGGCATCCATCCATGAATAACAACAATACCCATCTTCTAGTCGATCCTCCCTTCTAGCACCTCACTGTTTGTCAGTGGACCAATGTACCTCCGCTTCGCCTTGAATGGCCAATAGAAACAGCCAAACAAGAGTGCACTTCCAAGAACCACTGAGGCATAGTTCATGTTTGCCGCGCTAACAGGCCTGAACGGAGGAAACAAAAGGAAAACGCATGTAAAGGCCAGGTAAATGACTGCAATAATGTTGACAAACAGGCCAGATTTGCCTAGGCGCCAAGGGCCCCAGGTCAATGTTTCCGGTCGGCATAAACGGCGCCATATCAAAAGAACAATAGGAACAAGGTAAGAGAATTGCAGACTAACGACTGCAAGGGAGAGAATGGCATTGAAGGCGGTTGTAGAGCCGATGTTGATAAGACCAAGCAAGATAAGAAGGAATGTGACAACAAGAATGGATACGGTGGGGATCTCGCGACGTTTATCGACTTTGGCGATCTGGTGTGAAAATGGCAGTCCTGTTTCTCCGAGTCAAAAATGGTGTGAACAATGTTTCTAGAAAACTCACCTCCGTCTCTTGCAAAAGCCCACATGACACGAGCCGCCGAAGTAATGAGCGGAACAGTCGATAGAGCCGCCATGGCAGTGATGGCACTAACCATGCATGTCGCTGCAGTCACGCTACCTGTCATGTTGTAGCAAATCTGAATGATGGGGAAGCCGGTGGGTGTGTTAAGTGCCGAAGTAACATCGCCCATGAAAAACAAGACAACAAGAAGGAATGCGAACCCGAGCGGCCAGTTCACCAAAATTGAACCAACCATGGCTCTGGGAACACCAGTCTCGGCCTTGTCCATCTCCTCGCTTAGATGCGTTGCTCCATCATAACCGATGAGCACGTAGCATGAGCTCAGAAGACCTATACTCCATGCAACAGCGTCGTTTGTCCACCCGGAGTTATTTTCAAAGGTTGTAAATACGAACTCGGGTGTATGCTTGGTAGGTGAAACAACAGCCATGGTTATAATGATGATGGTGAAAAATCCAACATGGAATACCAGTGTGAGCTTCTCGATTAGAGGAAGTGTGTTACTGCAGAGGACACAGATAGCGGCAGAGCAGATTAAGATTGCCCAGAAGAGCATTGTTCCATGCCAGCGTTCGAAAACGTAGTCGGGGTAGTT
Organism: Fusarium culmorum; assembly: GCA_016952355.1. Classification (NCBI taxonomy): domain Eukaryota; kingdom Fungi; phylum Ascomycota; class Sordariomycetes; order Hypocreales; family Nectriaceae; genus Fusarium; species Fusarium culmorum. Next base: position 7,225,536 of record CP064748.1, read on the forward strand.
GAGGACAATGAGACCTTGGATTTGAGTCCCAGCTAGGAAGGGAGCACTTCCGGCGAGGGAGATCCAGCCGAGAGTTCTAAGGGTCTTTCTGTCAGTTTAGTACTTCTTTCTCCTTGTTCTTCGTGACTCACGAGATGTAACCGGTTAGCCAGCTTAATAACGGTCTTGCTGTGTCTGGACTCAGTTTCGCAACGAAATGGTACTGTCCGCCAGCAGTTGGAAAGCTTTATTATGTAAGCTGCGCTGTCAAATATAGATCGTGCTTGTAGATCTCACCTAGATGCCAGCTCTGCAAGCGACATAGCGCCGCAGATGGACCCGAGAAAGGCAGTCATGGATCCATAGACAAGAGACACTGGTCCTCCACTTACCAGACCGGCAGAAAGAGTACTGTCATAACGATCCCAATTAATAACGGAAAGGTGAGGAAACTCGGGGAATATCCATACCTAGATAAGGCTTCCCATGTGCACATGAGGTTCACACATGTTGCAACCATGGCCCAAAGAGAGAACCTGCGCTACAATTAAGAATATTAGCCTCAGATAATACCCTAAGAATACTATCCCACATTACCTTGACTTCTTGTGTATAACCATGACGCTCCAGATTCTGACTTTCCGGGCTTTGCTCGCCCAGATGTTGTTTTTCAGTATCTGCGTGAGTAAGTTCTTTATTCATAATGATGATTGACTTGACGGGATAGCTGGTAATGAAATCGAGAGTCATTAATTCACGGTGGTGTCCAGCCATTTATGTGTTGAGAAGGCGCTCTCCTTATCTCAACATGCCCGCTATCAAATCTGTGCTATAGATGGCTAAGACGGTAACCCCAGATTAGGCTAACCATATTGAGAAAAAAAGTGCGAGTGGTGGTGATATGTGCTAAGACGAAATAGAATTTAGTAGGGGTTCCCCGCATTTGACAGTGAGATACGGATACTGTACCTACAATCATTCCGAATGTTCAATTGCAGAGGCCACTTCAGCCTAGCTTGACTCAATTTCTCATTTTAGCAACCAGATGTTTCGGTTTCCAGTGATTGACACAGATATGACCACCGAGGAATTACGGAATGTAGAGAAGCAGAAATGCGGGAAACATAGAGGACAAGTGCGAGATCGATTCGTTAATCACGGGTCGTTACACTGAGGATGATATAAGTGTCCGCAAGGTAATATCCTAAGCTTTACGCCTTCGATAAAGTCCTCGGTGATTCCCTCCTATTCGAGTCAGTGGGACTCCGTGACATTGTCTCCCACAGCACTCGTTGGCCCTAAGGCACTCGGTTTGGCAGTATTGTGACTCACCAGAACATCAATTTTGACAAGCCATTCTTGGTTGGCGGCGCTCACTCTTCGATGAGAATCTTTCACCAAGATAAACCTCCTTCCCATGTTTCAATCTCAACTGTTCCTTGTGGATAAGAACTGTCGATTGGGTTGAGCGCATCAGACTAAACCCTGAGTGAGGTACACGCTCAACGAGTTGCTTAACGTCTTGGAGAAATCATTACCAGTATATCATCCTGTCCTCATATACATATGTCTGAGGATGTTTAGTTGCGAGTTTATTACCGTAGCAAGTGTAATTATTTCTGTTTATAATTTGCAATCGAGCGATGTCAGTAAGCAGTGAATGGTTACTGTGGCTTCCTTGAAAATAACGTGACTTATTCCATGCCATAGGATCATTGATATAATGACCTTCTTGTCAGATGACTGGCGAATTCTCTCTATTGCATGTTGAATTCTCATTTTGTTAGTTTTGTATCTGTTCTGGAGCCTAAAATGTACACATCGTGGTAACAAGTGACAGTGGCAGTGCCCCAAGTAAGATTATATATATACCGCTTTTCCTATTATTTTCAGTATATATAACTATACCTGCTAGAACATACAGGATCCTATTAAGTTTATTTATTTTATAGGAGAGCCTTAGCTTTCTAAGGTTAAAACCTCTATTTTTAATAATATATACCTTTACTTTTTAAAGGTTTAAAATCTTTAATATAACTAATTATATAGTAAAGATAATAATATATTGAATAAGTAAGTATAATAAATAAGTAAATATAATATAAATCTCTTAACCTTAAACTTAACTATTTAATTAATTAATTCTTAATTATTTATAATACTATAGCCTTTAAATAAAGCTAGAGTTATTTTTACCTTTTAAGCCCTTTAAAATAACTTAAAATTAAATACTTAATATACTATTAAGATCTATTAAATTAAATAAATAAAGCTATATTACTATTAATAAGGTATTTAATTATAATATAATTTTATATTTAATTTATAGAAACTATTTAATTAAAGAGAAAATATAATAATTTAATTTCTTTTTAATTTAAATATATATAAATTCACTTTATAATTATATTTTATAAAAATAAAAATATACTTAATAAGTAATTAAGTTAAATAAGTAAGTAAGTTAATTAAATTTATACTTAAAAGGCTAATTTTTAAAAGCTAATATAAAATTTAAATTAAACTTAAAATAGCTAAAATTAAAAAGTTATAATATATTTAATAAGTAAGTATAATAAATAAGTAAATATAATACTTTTTTATATACTTTTTATTATTTAAATAATAAGATTATTATAATTTATTTAATTAATTAAAATTACTTATTATATTTTTCCTTAAATGCCTTTAAAACTTCTTAATAGGTTTTTATATTATATTTAATTTTATTATATATATTATATTATTAAATACTTAATTTAATTTATTTTCTTTAATTCTTATTTTTTTATAATTTACTTACTATTTATATATTAATATCTATTTAATTAATTACTTATAATACTTTTTTTATAATTATAAAATTTCTTTTATATAATTTATTTCTTTTTAACTTTTAATATTAATTTAACTTTTTATTTCTTTTTTAAAAGTTTTAAATCTTATTTCTTATTAAAGTAATCTTATATATAGTTCTCTTTATTATTTTAATAAGAGATTAAATAGTATTAATAATTAACTTTAAAGAGCTATTTTAATACTTTTTAATTTAACTCTTAAGGTATTTATTTTAAAATTAAGCCTTATTAGCTATTATTAAAGTCTTTAAAGTCTAAAGAGAGAAAGGTTTAATTACTTTTATTAAAAGGATTAAAGTCTATAGCTATATATTAAGTATTAAAATAATATAATTTAAATTAAAAAGAGTAAGCTTAGCCCCTTTAAAACCTCTTTATATATTACTTTTAATAAAAATAGCTTTATATATAATATAAAAGGCTAAAAAGAATTTAATTTTAAAAATATAAATTATAAACTATTTAATTAATTACTTTATTTCTTATTTATATACCTTTTTTAATAACTTAAAGTACTTAATATTAAGTAATTATAATAAATATAAAAAATAAAAAGGTATATAAAATATAATAATATTATTAACTTTATAATATAATTAGAGTTTAATAAATTAATAACTTTTATAGCTATTAAAAATTAAAAGATAATAAGTATTAACTAATTAATTAATTATATATTAATTAAAATATTTTAATTAATTAAAATCTATTTTATTATTTATTTAACTATTTATAGTTATAATAATAGCTTAAATACTTAAGAGATTACTATTTTAATATTAACTAATAAGGTAATATTAAGTTATAGTTATTATATATAAATTAATTACTTAGCCTTTTATATTAATTACTTAAATTATAGTAATTTATTTTTTATTTTTAAGTTAAATTAATTTTAAGTTTTTATATCTTTTTAAGTTAATATTAACTATATTACTTAATATTATATCTATTATAAAGCTAATTTTATTAAAGTTTTAAATATTATTAAATTTAATATTAAATTTTATAATTATATTTTATATTAATTTAAACTAATTATAAATAGTATTTAAATCTTTATATTAAGCTTTTTAATAATTATATTTATAAAAAGAATATAATTTAAGCTATAATTACTATTTAATAAAATTAATAGCTTAATACTTATTAATTAGTAATATATTATAATTAATAAGTAGTTAATTTACTATTTATTTAATATTATAATATTAAAAGGGAAATCCTTATAAATTTAAATTTAAAATATACTTAACTATAAGCTATTTCTTTTAATTATTTAATTTTTATAAGCTTAAAATTTAATTATTATAAGCTTATATACCTTAAAATTAATAGTAGAAAATATAAAAGTAAATATTATAAAGAAATATAAGTTATTATAGACTTAATTTTAAGTCTTTTTAATAAGCTTAAAGTATAAAAAGAATATAAGCCTTAATAGTAAATTACAATATATTATTTAATTAAAACTTAATTAATTAAATAGTATTAATATAAAGTAAGGGATCTTTATATTATATAATTATTTATACTATATACTTATTATATATATTAATTATATTATTTATTATTAATTTAAGTTAATATTATTTTATAAATTAATATTAAAAATATAACCTTTTTAATAATTAAATTATTATATTAAATTAAAATAAATAAATTAATAATTAATTAAATTTTAATTAATTTATAATTAAATAATTAGTTAGTTTTTATTACTTTTTAATTTTTAATAATTATAAAAGTTATTACTTTATTAAATACTTTAAGTATTTAAAAAAGTCTTATAATTAATAAATAAAGTATTTAATTAAATACTTTATAACTTATATTTTTAAAATTAAATTCTTTAATACTTTTTATATTAATATATTTAATAAGTAAATATTATAAATAAGTAAGTATTATAAATAAGTAAGTATTATAAATAAGTAAGTATTATAAAAATCCCTTATTTTATATTTTTAATATTTAATTAATTACTTATTAATAACTTAATATACTATAGTCTTTAAATAAAGTTAAAATACTTTTTATTTTTTTACCTTTTATAATAACTTTAATTTAAAGACTTAATATATTATAATAATCTATAAGGTAAACTATTATATTTTATATTACTATTAAAATAGTATTTAAATATAATATAATTTTATTTTTAATTTTTAAAAATAATTTAATTTAAAAAAATAAATAATAATTTTATTTATTTTTAATGTAAATTTATAAGGATTTCCTTTATAATTATATTTTATAAAAAAAATAGCTAATTTTCTACTTATTAACTATTATATATTACCTATTAATAAGTATTAAGCTTATAACTTTATAAAGTAATAATTAAAGCTAAAAATATATTAATTTTAAAGATATAATTATTAAAAAACTAAATATAAAAATCTAAGTATTATTTATAATTAATTTAAGTTTATATAAAATATAATTATAAAGTATAATATTTAATTAAATAATATTTAGAATTTTAATAGGACTAGCTTTATAATAAGCTTTATATAATTTAAGATAGTTATTATAAAATTAAAAAGGTAAAATAAATTAAAATTAATTTAATTTAAAAACTATTAATAAATTATTATAATTTTAATAATAAATATTAAAAGTTAATTAATCCTACTATTTTTTTTAATTTAAGTTAGTATTATCTTATAAATTAATATTAAAAAAGTAATTTCTTTAATAATTAAGTTATTATAATAAATTAAAATAGCTAAATAAATAATAAGTTAAATCTTAAGTAGTTAAAATACTTTAACTAATTAATAGTTAAGTAATTAATTAATTTTTATTAATTTTTAATTTTTAATAATTATAAAAATTATTACTTTATTAACCTTAAAAGATATTATTAAGATTATAAAATTATTATACTTTATATACCTCCTTATATATTCTATTTATTTTAGCCTTTTAATATTAATTATTTTCTAATATTAAAAAATATTTATAATTAAATAATAAAATATTTAATTAAATATTTTATAACTTATATTTTAAAGATTAAATTCTTTTTAACTTTTTATATTATTATTTAAGCTACTTTTATAAAAAGTTATATTTAAAGAGCTTTTAAAGGAGTTAGATTTTATTTATTTAACTTAAAAAATATTATTTTAAAGCTTAATATATAGCTATAAACCCTAATACCTTTTAAGGAAATAAGCTAACTATTAATTCTATAGGTTTTAAAGACCTTAATAATTATAAAAGAAGCTTAATTTTAATTTAAATACCTTATTAAATAAATTATTAAATATAAAAATAGCTCCTTAAAGTTAATAAATAAAGCTATTAAATTAAATATAAAAGTAATATTAATACTTATATATAAGGTAATTTTATTAAGACATTAAATTTAAAATCTTAAAGAGGTAAATAGTATATTAAGTTATTATTAAAAGGTAAAAATAAAACTATAAAAAAGAGAATTAATAATTATATAAAATATATTATAAGTAATTAATTAAATAGATATTAATATATAAGTAATTATAAAATTATTAAAAAATAGTAATTAAAAAAAGTTAATTAAATTAAGTATTTAATAATATAATAATATATATAATAAGTAAGTAAAATAAATAAGTAAATAAAATAAAAATCCCTTACTTTATATTAATACTATTAAATTAATTAATTCTTAATTAAATAACATATTATAATTTATTATTAAGGCTTATATTATTTTTTATTTTTAAGCCTATTAGGGAGATTTAAAATTAAATCTATAATAAGCTATATTTCTTTATAATATTTACTTTTATATTTTCTACTATTAATCTTAAGGTTATTAGGTTTATATTAATTATATTTTTAATAGTTAGAAATTATTTAATTAAGAGAAATAGATTATAATTAAATATATTTTAAATTTAAATTTATAAGGATTTCCCTTTTAGTATTATAATATTAAAAAAATAGTAAATTAACTACTTATTAAATATAATATATTACTAATTAGTAAGTATTAAGCTATTAATTTTATTAAATAGTAATTATAGCTTAATATATATTATTTTTATAAATATAATTATTAAAAAGCTTAATATAAAAATTTAATTACTATTTATAATTAATTTAAATTAATAGAAAATATAATTATAAAATATAATATTAAATTAAATAATATTTAAAACTTTAATAAGATTAGCTTTATAATAGGTATTATATTAAGTAGTATAGTTATTAGCTTAAAAAGGTATAAAAACTTAAAATTAATTTAACTTTAAAATTATAAATAAATTACTATAATTTAAGTAATTAATATAAAGGGCTAAGTAATTAATATATATTTAATAGTTATAAGTTAATATTACCTTATTAATTAATATTAAAATAGTAACCTCTTAAGTACTTAAACTATTATTATAATATTAAATAGTTAAATAGATAATAAAATAAGTCTTAATTAATTAAAGTATTTTAATTAATATATAACTAATTAATTAATTAATATTTATTATTTTTTAATTTTTAATAGCTATAAAAGTTATTAATCTATTAAATTCTAACTATATTATAAGGTTAATAATATTATAATATTTTATATATCTCTTTATTTATTATATTTACTTTAACTACTTAATATCAAGTGCTTTAAGCTATTAAAAAAGGTATATAAATAAGGAATAAAGTAATTAATTAAATAGTTTATAACTTATATTTTTAAAATTAAGTTCTTTTTAGCCTTTTATATTACCTTTTAATTAATTATAATTAAATTAAATATTAAGAGGGGTTTTAAAAGGGCTAGTTTTATTTTTTTTAACTTTAAAGTTATAATCTTAAAGCTTAATATATATCTATAGACTTTAATACCTATTAAAGAGATAGCTTAATAAGCTTAAGTTTAGACTTTAAGGACTTTAAATATAATTTTTAAGGCTAAATTATAGTTTTAATACTTTAATAATTAAATTAAAAGATATTATAATAGCTCCTTAAAGTTAATCCTTAAAGCTCTTTAATCTCTTATAAAGGTAATTATAAAGAATATATAAAAAACTGTCTTATTAAAAGCTAAATACTAAAAGCTATATAAAGTAAATAATATATTTAATTAATATTATAAAATAAAAAAGATATACTTATAAAATAAAGGGAGCTTAATTATATAAAAAGATTATAATTTAATTAATTAAATAAATATAAATATATAATATATTTAATAAGTAAGTATAATAAATAAGTAAATATAACACTTTCCTATATACCCTTTATTATTTAAATAATAAGATTATTATAATTTATCTAATTAATTAAAATTACTTATTATACTCTTCCCTAAATGCCTTTAGAACTTCTTAATAGGTTCTTAAATTATATATAATCTTACTATATATACTATATCGCTAAATACCTAATTTAATTAACCTTCTTTAATTACTACTTTTTAATAACTTACTTACTACCTATATATTAATATCTATTTAATTAATTACTTATAATACTTCCTTTATAGTTATAAGGTCTCTTTTATATAGTCTAGTTCTTTTTAACTTTTAATATTAATTTAGCTTCTTATTTCCTTACTAAAGGTTTTAAATCTTATTTCTTATTAAGGTAATCTTATATATAGTTCTCTTTATTACCTTAATAAGAGACTAAATCGTATTAATAATTAACTCTAAGGAGCTACTTTAATGCCTTTTAATTTAACTCTTAAGGTATTTATTTTAAGACTAGGCTATATTAGCTATTATTAGGGTCTTTAAAGTCTAAAGAGTAAAAGGTTTAACTATCTCTACTAGAGGGATTAAAGTCTATAACTATATATTAAGCTTTAAAATAATATAATTTAAGTTAAAAGGAGTAAGCCTAGCCCCTTTAAAACCTTTTTATATATTACTTTTAATAAAAATAGCTTTATAAATAATATAAAAGGTATTAAAGAATTTAGTCTTAAAAATATAAGTTATAAAGCATTTAATTAGATACTCTATTTATTAATTATAAGCCTTTTTAAAGGCCTAAAGTACTTAATATTAAGAGGTTAAAGTAAATAAGAGGTATAAGTAGGTATATAAAGTATAATAATATTCTTCTCTTTATAATACTTTTTAAATTTAATAAAATAATAACTTTTATAACTATTAAGAATTAAAAGGTAATAAGAACTAATTAATTACTTAATTATAAACTAATTAAAATACTTTAGCTAATTAAGACCTAGCTAGTTATTAGTCTATTTATTTTAATTTAATATAATAACTTAATTACTAAAAAGGTTATATTTTTAATACTAATTTATAAGGTAATATTAACTTAAACTAATAATAAATAGTATAATTAATTAACCTTTAGTATTAATTGCCTTAATTATAGTAATCTATTTATAGTTTTTAATTTATATTAATTTTAATTTCCCTTACCTTTCTATAGCTATAATAACTATTTTAAACTATATAAGGCCTATTATAAAGCTAGTCTTATTAAAGTTTTAAATATTATTTAATTAGATATTATACTTTATAATTATATTCTCTATAAGTTAAAACTAACTATAAATAATAATTAGATCTTTATATTTAGCTCTTTAATAGTTATATCTTTAAAATATATATATCTTTAGCTCTAATTATTACTTAATAAAGTTATAAGCTTAATATATATTAATAGGTAATATATTACAGTCTATAAGTAGGGAATTAGCTATTTCTTTTATAAAATGCAGTTATAAAGAGAATCTATATAAATTTAAATTAAAAAGAAATTAAACTATTATATCCTCTTCCTAATTAAATAATTTCTATAAATTAAATATAAAATTATATTATAATTAAATACCTTACTAGCAGTAATATAGCTTTATTTACCTAACCTAATAGATCTTAATAGTGCATTAAGTATTTAGTATTAAGTTATTTTAAAGGGCTTAAAGGGTAAAAATAACTTTAGCTTTATCTAAAAGCTATAATATTATAAATAGTTAAGAATTAATTAATTAAATAGTTAAGTTTAATATTAAAAGATTTATATTATATTTACTTATTTATTATACTTACTTATTAAATATATAAAGTATTAATTAAATTATTAAGATATAGTATTTAAGGAAAGTTAATTAAGCTAGGTATTTAATAATATAATATATATAATAAGCCTAAGTATAATATAAAGACCTATTAAGTAGTTTTAAAAGTATTTAAAGATAAATATAGTAATTAATTTTAATTAATTAAATAGTCTATTATATTTTTATTATAATTTATTTTAAAAAGGTTAAGATTTTTATTTTACTTACTTATCTATTTTACTTACTTATTATATATATTATAATATATTTAATAAGTAAGTAAATTAAATAAGTAATTAAATTAAAACTCCTAGCCTTAATATTTAAAATTATAATATAATTAAACTTAACTATTTAATTAATTAAAATTACTTACTATATTCTTTTTTAAATATATTTAAAACTACTTAATAGGTCTTTATATTATATTTAGTCTTATTATATAATATATAATAAGTAAGTATTTTAAATAAGTAAGTATTTTAAAAATCCCTTATTTTATAATATTATTATTTAATTAAATAATTCTTAATTAATAGATATATTATAATCCTTAAATAAAATTAAAATCTTTTTTACCCTTTAGGCCCTTTAAATTAACTTAAACCTAAGTATATAATATATTACTACTATTTATAAAGTTAATTACTATACTTTATAACGCTATTATAATAGCATTTAATTATAATATAATTCTATTTTAAAGTTATAAAAACTATTTAATTTAAAGAAATAAATAATAATATAATTTATTTTTAATTTAAATTTATAAGAATTTCCTTTTTAATATTATAATATTAAAGAAATAGTAAATTAATTAATTATTAATTATAATATATTATTAATTAATAAGTATTAAGCTATTAATTTTATTAAATAGTAATTATAACTTAAAATATATTCTTTTTATAAATATAACTATTAAAGAGCTTAATATAAATATCTAATTACTATTTAAAATTAATTTAAATTAATATAAAATATAATTATAAAATATAATATTAAATTAAATAATATTTAAAACTTTAATAAAATTAGCTTTATAATAAGTATAATATTAAGTAGTATAATTATTATTAGCTTAAAAAGATATAAAAACTTAAAATTAATTTAACTTAAAAATAAGAAATAAGTTATTATAATTTAAATAATTAATATAAAAAGCTAAATAATTAATTTATATATAGTAATTATAAGCTAATATTACCTTATTAATTAGTATTAAAATAGTAACCTCTTAAGTACTTAAGCTATTATTATAACTATAAATAGCTAAATAGATAATAAAATAAGTCTTAATTAATTAAAGTATTTTAATTAATATATAACTAATTAATTAATTAATATTTATTATTTTTTAATTTTTAATAGCTATAAAAGTTATTAATCTATTAAATTCTAACTATATTATAAGATTAATAATATTATTATATTTTATATATTCTTTTATTTTTTATATTTATTATAGCTATTTAATATTAAGTACTTTAAGCTATTAAAAAAGGTATATAAGTAAGAAATAAAATAACTAATTAAATAGTTTATAATTTATATTCTTAAAATTAAATTCTTTATAGCTTTTTATATTACTTTTTAATTAATTATAATTAAATTAAATATTAAAAGGGGTTTTAAAAGAGCTAACTTTATTCTTTTTAACTTTAAAGTTATAATTTTAAAGCTTAATATATAGCTATAGACTTTAATACCTATTAAAAAAGATAACTTAATAAGCTTAAGCTTAGACTTTAAGGACTTTAATAATAGTCCTTAAGGCTAAATTATAATTTAAATACTTTTAAAGTTAAATTAAAGTATATTATAATAGCTTTTTAGAGTTAATTCTTAACGCTTTTTAATCTCTTATAAAAGTAATTATAATAAATATATAAAAGACTGCCTTATTAAAGGCTAAATATTAAGAGCTTTATAAAGTAAATAATATATTTAATTAATAATATAAAGTAAAAAGGATATACCTATAAAATAAAGAGAGCTTAATTATATAAAATAGTTAGAATTTAATTAATTAAATAGATATAAATATATAAATATAAATTAAATTATTAAAAGGTAATAATTAAAGAAAATTAAAGTAATTAAGGGTTTAATATTATAAGACTTATAGTAAAGTTAAATATAATATAAGAACCTATTAAAAGGGAATTAAAGCCTTTAGAAATAAATATAGTAATTAATTTTAATTAATTAAATAATCTATTATATTTTTATTAAATTATATCTTAAGAAGGTAGTAATTTTTATATTATATACTTATTTATATTATATACTTATTATATATATTAAGTAACTATAGTAAATATAATTAAAATCTTAATAGAGGTTTATAAAGTTTATAATATCTATATTAAAGAGTTATAACTATAATATTTAACTAAGGGTAATATATACAATAAGCAGGCAGTATAAATAACTAAATAGTATAAAAATCCTAACCTTCTTAAGATAAATTATAATAAAAATATAAAAGACTATCTAATTAATTAAAATTAATTACTATACTTATCTCTAGATGCCTCTAGAACTACCTAATAGGTTCTTATATTATACCTAGACTTACTATATATACTATATTGCTAAATACCTAGCTTAATTAACCTTCCTTAACTACTACTTTTTAATAATTTAGCTAATACTTATATACTTATATCTATCTAATTAATTAAATCTTAACCTTTCTATATAGTTAAGCTCCCTTTATTTTATAAGTAAGTCCTTTTTACCTTATATTATTAGCTAAGTATATTATTTATCTTATAAAGCTCCTAGTTCTTAGCCTCTAATAAGGTAATCTTTTATATATTTCTTATAAATGCCTTTATAAGAGACTAAAGAGCTTTAAGGATTAACTCTAAAGAGCTATTATAATATCTTCTAATTTAATTAATAATATATTAAGACTATAATTTAGCTTTAAGGATTATATTTAAGGTCCTTAAAGTTTAAATTTAAGCTTATTATATTACCTCTTTAATAGGCATTAAAGTCTATAGTTATATATTAAGCTTTAAGATAATAACTTTTAAGTTAAAAGAAATAAGGCTAGCCCCTTTAAAACCTCTTTTAATATTTAATTTAATTATAATTAATTAAAAGGTAATTATTACGACCTAACAGGACATTACGTAGACCCCACTTATTTTTCACCAATCATGGCATATATCACCCACACTAGCTTAGTTAGAATGTGAGCCGCCAGACTCTGCGACTTACGGCTCATGATACGACTCACGATGCGAGCCAGGACTCACGCCGTAAGCCTCACTCACCACCGTAAGCCACCACGGATATATATATATTTCACTTAGCACTAGTTAGTATACTTAGCTCACTAGCTATCAATAAGACTTCTTTACCTAAATACGCCTAGCCCGCTTTATTCACTATTAAGAGATGTAACACTTCGCTTTACTTAGTACTATGCCTTACGACTCTGCCAATATAAACCTAATACGGACTAGTTTATCCCTTGGAAAACCTAACCGTCACATGTTAATAGCTCTTATTCAGACCATACCGCGTCGACACTGAGTAATATACTACGCAATGGCACCTACTACTCCTAACCAACCTACTACTACGACCTATAGCTAATAGCCACCTTAGGCAACTCTACCCGGCACCTAGCCTACTCTAGAGGAAGAACTTGACCTCCCTATAGAAACAGGCGATAAAGACGAAGAAGAGATTGCGCCTACTCATCTCGACTTTCATAAAGATAAAGTAACCAAACTTAAATACAAACTTCGAGAACTAGGGAAAAGACATAACAACCTGCTCAATGCAGCCAAATTCAACTCTAAGGTAGCTAAAAATAAGATCGAGGAACTCAAGGGAAAAGTATCTAATATCGCCAACCTCGCAGAAAACCTTAGTAAGGAAGCAGAAAAAAGCCAACAGCTCTACAAGGAGCACATCGAACACACCGCAGCTCTCGCAGCCACTGGAAAAGACCTAGGAGAAATCCTCAAACCACGCCAACCCGATCCCTACGGTGGACAACCAGAAAGACTCAGAGGATTCCTAACCAACCTGCGAAGCTACCAGATATATTACCCCATTCAGTTCAGCTCTAATGAAGCCAGAGTCCGATACGGCTTAAGCCTTCTCGAAGATAAGGCCGAGCGACTTATAGAACCCATTATTCGAGACTTTATTATGAATCCACCGAACAAACGGGCAGAAATGACCAAATATATCTATAAAAAGTATAAACACTTCAAAAGCGAACTAATAAACGCCTTCAGAATAATGAATGAAAAAAGAGAAGCCGAAATGAAAATCTGCAAACTTATCCAGAAAGGATTAGCGGCATCTTATCTCTCGGAATATCGATACTAAGCCGCCAAACTAGACTGGAATAAAGCCGCCTACATGGATCAAGTCTATCACGGGCTAAAACTAGAAATCAAGGATGCAATAGTATATATCCGTAAGAAACCCCAGAACCTAAACGACCTCGCTAAGATAGCGGTAGATATCGACAATTAGCAGTATAAACGACGAAAAGAAAAACAAGCCCTTAAGAACAGAGGCATATACCACCTTCCCTAGAATAAACAATAAGCAATTAGAAATCGCAACCACGCTAATTAGGGAAGAACATAGCAACCAGATATATCATATAGGACCCAGGCTGGACCCATGAATGTCAATACAACTTAAAGCAACTGACCCCTACCTACTTACTAGAACTATAGTAAGAAGGGATATCGAGAATAAGAATGCTAAAACCCTATAAAAACTAACTAAAAGTATAAACTAATACCTAAAGGTAGGAACTTATAAAACACTAATATATAGGAAGAACTATAAATAGCCACCCGAATGTCCAGACATGCAGCTATAACCAGGTCAGGTTACGATATAGATACCCTAATAAACTCGCAACTGGAATATAACAAGGAATAAGAAAGATAAAAAGAACGCAGACACCATATAAAACTCCTGCAATAACGACAAGTAGCTAAAGAAGAAGAAAGAGCACGCAAAGCAGCAATTAAGAAAGCCTATAACAGCAAACCCGAAAATAAAGCCAAAGTAAACAAACGATAGAAACAGAAAAGAAGGGATACTATAGCTAAACAAAAGGAAGCCTAATAGAAGCCAGTACCTAAGGCAATCCATAGCCTAAATACAGAATGAACGGTTGCAGTTACTAGAAAGGGGAAAGAAGTTATCCCTAAACCTAAGAGCACACTTACACCCGAAGAAATTCGACAAGGACTAGACCAGTTCATAGATCAAGCATTCACTAACATCCCAGTCCCATAAACTAATAGAACTATCAAATCGCTATAAGAAACAATAGGAAGGCCTAACGTAAAAACAAGCATTAATGACATTCCAGTCCGACAAACTCGACCAAATCGATACTACTAAGACCTAAATTATGCTAGTACCAGCAGACTAAACCTAGAAACGGAATATAAACAACTGATAATAAAACGACAGAAGACCCGAAAACTCCGCAATATGGAAACCCAGTATAAACGAAATAATGAGGTCATCAAGAGATTAAAAGAAAGAGCAGAAACAATCTAAGATAAAGACATCTATATTCACGCAATCACAACAGAGGAAGAATAAAGTCCACTAAGTGTAATATAAAAATCAATAGTATATAAAGACTTGTGAAGATACCTAAGCGATGTAAGGCACTACCAAATCTCTTGGATGTCCTATATATCCTACTATTGTACGCTGCATAAATAAAGCAAAATCAGCAATAATTACTTTCCAATAACCATCACCGAACATGCCACATAGGAACCCTACCTAATCATCAATACAGTAGGATATCGCCTAGCAAAACAATACATCGAGGATGAAGTCATAAAGTTCACAGCGCATACGGAAACCAGAGAGAGAGCTCTTAATTACATCCAGAATAGAAGGATAGTCAGCCAATAGAACCAGAATATAGAACCTGCCACACATGAGAACCTGCTAGAAATAGAAGCAGATAAATAACGCCTCATCAAATAATAGAGGCAAGACACTAAAGGTAACTCCAACAGAGGAGATACACCTAACCCCAAGACCCTAAAACAACAAAGACAACAGGAAGGAAAAGAATGGCAGAAGAGCAATAAATATTAAGAACGAAACAACTGCCTAAATAACGCGCTTTACTACAACAGCAAATACGACCTTAGACACCCAAACCAACCGGGAAAAGATAACGGCTTACTATACCAGTAGAGCCACAGACAAGCGACATAAGGAAGCAAAGGCTACCATCAAGAGCTCTAAGAACGACTAAGCACAGTCAACAGACTTGCCTAGATATACAAGTACGAATTAAGGGAAAATAGCTAACTGCATTAGTAGATAGCAGAGCTGATATCAATGCTATTAACCCTCGCACAGTAAATGCATTATAGCTACCATAGTAACCCAAGAAGCAGCCTTACTTACTGACTAACTTAGAAGGAGGAAAACTTACCTACGACGGAGGACTAATTACTCGAGAGATTAATCACTTAAAGGTGTTTATCGGAACTTAAAGGTATAACGTCGACCTCAATATTATCCCCACACCAGGATACGACCTGATGCTAGGATACCTATGGCTATATTGCTATAACCTATATTTTCATTAGAGGACTAGCCAGATTATCGATATAGATAATCCCTCTGATGAAGATACCGATTCAGAAAGTAATAACGACTAGAGATCTTAAACTTCAACTAAAATAAATAGCAAAGTCCAGCGCAAGCAAACGACAGATACTTACCTACCCCTAAAGGGGATACGATATAAATACAAGAAAGGCAAGAGGAGATATATTCGGCGAACAATCGCAACAGTTACCGCACAACTACACGATATAAATAAGAAACTGAAATTATAACCAAAAGAATCAGCCACTAAAGATAGGCTTAAGAACATACCATAAGAGTATTATATCTATAAGAAGCTATTTAAGGAAGAACTTGATACGAAGGTACTACAGTATAGCCGCTGGGACCACGAAATTGTACTCAAATCAGATGACCTACCCTTCCAGAAAATCTACAACCTCAACGAGTTAGAACTCACTACGCTCAGAGACTATCTGGAAGAGGAATTAAGAAAAGGCAATATATAAGAATCAACATCCGCAGCAGGATTCCCCATCATGTTTATACCCAAGAAAAACGGAAAACTACGACTTATTGTAGATTACAGACGGTTAAACGACCTAACGATTAAGGATAGGACCCCGCTTCCGCTTATCACAGAACTCAAGGACCGTCTATAAGGAAAATAGATCTTCACTGCACTTAACCTCAAAGGAGCTTATAACCTAATCCGCATTAAGGAAGGCAACGAATGGAAGACCGCCTTTAGAACAAAATTCAGACTATTCAAATACTTAATTATGCCTTTTAGACTCACCAATGCCCCGGCAACTTTCCAAAGAATAATTAACAATATACTACAGTAATACCTAGATGTATTTATAGTATGCTACCTAGATGACATCCTAATCTTCTTAAACAATGAAGAAGAACATAAGGAATACGTCTATAAGGTCCTCAAAGCACTACAGAATGTAAACCTTCTGGTAGAACTAGAGAAAAGCCATTTCTACATCTAGGAAGTTGACTTTCTAGGACACACTATCTCTCCAGGAGAAATCCAAATAGACCGAAAGAAAATCGCCGCAGTTAAAAATTAGCCACTACCTACCACCGTTAAGGAAGTATAGAGCTTCTTAGGTTTCGCCAACTACTACCGATAATTCATTAAGGACTTTAGCAAGATCGTAAACCCACTTACGGAACTCACAAAGAAAGATCGAAAGTTTATTTAAATTAAGGATGCATAAGACGCATTTAAACGATTATACAACGCTATCCTCAAAGAACCAGTCTTAATTATATTCGACCCTACCAAGGAAATCGAACTGGAAATAGACTCCTCAGACTTCGCTTTAGGAGGATAAATCAGACAAAAGGATTCAGAAGGATAATTACACCCCATCGCCTTCTATTCACATAAACTACATAAAGCAGAACTCAATTACCCCATCTACAATAAAGAATTCCTAGCTATCGTTAACTGCTTTAAAGAATTCAGACACTACCTTATAGGAAGCCTCTACCAGATTAAAGTCTACACCGACCACCAGAACATTTCGCACTTCGCAATTACATAAGAACTAAATCGACGATAACTACACTACGCTAAATACTTATGCGAATTCGACTTTACGATTATATACCGTAAAGGATCTAATAATAGATGCGCAGACGCCATTAGCTGCAGACCAGACTTCAAGACCGGAGTTATATTAAAATCTCAGGAATAACTCCTCAAAAAGAATAAAAAAGGAGAATACTAATTCACCGCTCCAGCAAAAATAGTAGCACAAACAATAAAAGATAGCGACTTCCTTTGCGAATTTCATTTACACCCACTATATAGACACCAAGGTATCATAAAGACACTTAAGAGATTATAGGAGAAAGGATATAAATACACACAACGAGATATAGAAACAGTAATTAAACAATGCGACCTGTATATACGCACGAAAGTACAACATCATAAACCCTATAGGACATTACAACCCCTGCCGATAGCACAACAACCCTAGGACTCAATCACAATAGACTTCATAACCAAGTTACCCTTATCAGAAGAACCCTCAACCGGAATCTTTTATAACAGCATTATAGTTATTATTAACTAACTCACTAAATTCTCATACTACCTACCCTATAGAGAATCTATAGATGCAAAAGAACTTTCCTATGTTTTTTACCGATATATTATCAGTATACACAGACTGCCAAATGAGATCCTATTAGACAGAGGACTAACATTTGCAGCCAAATTTTAGTAAGCGCTTATATCCTATCTAGGACTCAACCACCGGCTTTCAATAGCCTTTAGACTACAAATAGATAGACAAACCGAATAAATAAATTAAGTACTAGAACAGTACCTATAATGCTATATCAACTATAAACAAAACAACTAGGTTAAAAAGCTACCTATCGCATAACTAGCTTATAATACCGCCTACAATAAAAGCACTAGACTGACACTAGCATTCGCCAATTTCGGTTTTACGCCCGACTCTTATTATAAAAAACGAAAAGCAGATACAATTAATCCTACTGCAATTTTAAAAGTAAATAAACTTAAAAATCTACATAAAGAAATAAAAATAGAATTAGAATTTATTAGAAAACGAATAAAAAAATACTATAATGCAAAAAGGATTAAGAGACTAACCTTTAAGGAGGGAGAGATAGTCTACTTATCAACAAAAAACATCACGACAAAACGGCCGACATACAAACTTGACTTCAAGTTCATCGGACCTTATAAAATACTACGAAAAATCTCAGAAAATAACTACAAACTGGACCTACCACCGAAGGTTAGGCTCCACCCAATCTTTCACATTTCCTTACTTAAATCAGCAGCCGACATAATATACGTTAAAATAAATAATAAACTAAAAGAAATTAATAGACCCAAAAAATATAAAGTCGAAGAAATCAGAGATATAGATAAAATCGACAGATAAATAATATATTTAGTGAAATAGAAAAACTACCTAAAAAACGAAAATACATAAGAACTACCAAAATATCTTACAAATGCCTAACAACTCCTAAAGAACTTCTACTAGACTTAAGTATAGATTCAGAGAAAACCTCGCCCCAATTAATGACCCCGACAGCCTCGGCCAACTGCGCCTCCACCGCAGCGAAAGACTTAGCATTTTCAACGGCCTCCAGATCGTTAAGAGTTTCGACATTGCGATAAAGCATCTCATCGGCACGCTCTTAAAGCTGCCTTTTCTGACGATACAACCGCATGAGACGGTTTAAACGCTCATTTACTTGCTATTGCAAGGATAACAGATTATTTTCAGCAATTTCCTCTTCCTTCTCTAAACGACGCTTCTCAGTGACGAAACGATCCGCTAGATACATCAGGAAAATACATACAACAAAAAAAAAAAAAAAAAAAAAGCAAAAGAAACACAAGAGACTTACCGGCCAGAAGGGTTACACCCTTGCCATCGTAAGAACGACCACAACGAGTACACTGCATACACTTAGAGTGACCTTCCTTCGCCTAACACTTAAGGTTACGAGGAGCACAATAACTGCACGGCATAACGACTATTCCGGTATTTTCAATTAAAAGAGCTTATGCTTTACGGTTTCGCGTGGCTTTAGATTCTAATATTGCGGTCAGAAGGAATAGATAATAAAAGGTGCAAGTTGCACTTACTAGGAAGCAGTAATAGACAGATAAAATAATAGGCCTTAAGGATAAGACCAACGGAGGGGAGATATCGTATTATGACCTAATAGGATATTACGTAGACCCTACTTATTTTTCACTAATTATAGTACATATTACCTATACTAGCTTAGTCAGAACGTGAGCCGCCAGACTCTGCGACTTACGGCTTACGATACGACTTACGATGTAAGCCAGGACTCACGCCGTAAGCCTTACTTACCACCGTAAGCTACTACAGATATATATACATTTCACTTAGCACTAGTTAGTACACTTAGCTCACCAGCTATCAATAAGACTTCTTTACCTAAATACGCCTAGCCCGCTTTATTTACTATTAAGAGACGTGATACTTCGCTTTACTCAATACTATGCCCTACGACTCTGCCAATATAAACCTAGTATGGACTAGTTTATCCCTTGGAAAACCCAACCGTTATAGTAATATAAAAGACTAGGAAAAACTTAGTCTTAAAAATATAAATTATAGACCTTTTAATTAGATATTCTATTTCTTAATTATATACCTTTTTTAATAGCCTAAAGCACTTAATATTAAATAGCTAAAATAGATATAATAAATAAGGAGGTATATAGAAGGTAATAATATTATTAACCTTATAATATAGTTAGAATTTAATAAATTAATAACTTTTATAACTATTAAGGATTAAAAGATAATAAGTACTAATTAATTAATTACTTATATATTAATTAATATACTTTAGCTAATTAAGACCTATCTTATTATTTATTTAACTATTTAATATTATAGTAATAGCTTAAGTGCTTAAGAGGTTACTATTTTAATATTAATTAATAAGGTAATATTAGCTTATAATTACTAAATATAGATTAATTACTTAGCCTTTTATATTAATTACTTAAATTATAGTAATTTATTTATAGTTTTTAAGCTAAATTAACTTTAAGTTTTTATACCTTTTTAAGTTAATAATAATTATACTACTTAATATAATACCTATTATAAAGCTAATCTTATTAAAGTTTTAAATATTATTTAATTTAATATTATATTTTATAATTATATTCTCTATTAACTTAAATTAATTATAAATAGTAATTAGATTTTTATATTAAGCTCTTTAATAGTTATATTTATAAAAAAAATATATCTTAAGTTATAATTACTATTTAATAAAATTAATAGCTTAATACTTATTAATTAGTAATATATTATATTTAATAAGTAATTAATTTATTATTTTTTTAATATTATAATATTAAAAGGGAAATCCTTATAAATTTAAATTTAAAATATATTTAATTATAATCTATTTCTCCTAATTAAATAGTTTTTAACTATTTAAAATATAATTAATATAAGCCTAATAACCTTAAAATTAATAGTAAAAGGTATAAAAATAGATATTATAGAGAAATATAGCTTATTATAGACTTAATTTTAAGTCTTTCTAATAGGCCTAAAGTATAAGAAAAATATAAGACTCTTTATTAACTTGCGATATATTATATAATTAAAAATCAATTAATTTAATAGTATAGATATAAAGTGAGGGATTTTTATACCGCTTAGTTATCTATACTGCCCGCTTATTGCATATATTATAATAATAGTAAATACTATAAAAATATTAAAGCTAGTTCTTAAAGCTATCTTAAGTTAATAAATTATATACTAACTAGAGCTTAGATAAATATTAGCTAAAGCTTAAAATTTTTATATGAAGATTAGCTTAACTATAGAAGACTCCCTATCTACTTTCCTATAGTTAAGCTGGTAAAGGGCAGATTAGTAGTTAGGTCAGTAATAACTAGCGAATCCCCGCTGTTATATGTAAAATTCTCTTTTTGCTATTTCTGTATCCTGTAATGGAACTTAAAATACCCACATCTCGGCTATGAGTGACCGTGGTAATGCTTCTGGTGCGATCGAAGGCGAGAGGGGCTTTAATTTGGATGGCTGGTTACACTGGAACATTCGCATGCGGACTAATTTTTGTTTGGTCCACTCGTAACTTTCAGTTGAGTGTCTCGAAGCTTTGCCGTAAATGAGCGAATACAAAGACAGGACAACTCTCAGAAGGAGTGGCGCCGAATGTTTATGCTCATGTTACCTTCTTTTCCCTTCCATATTGCCTAGCATTGGGAGACCAAATGTCCCGACAACGGAAACGCGACAAGCCAGCTGTTGTATCGTTGTTCTTTAGCCATACCCACGCAAAGTCTGTACATAGTACTGCAAAGGGCTTTCGGTCACGCTCAAGCAGGGTTATCATAAACAAGCTTTTTAGCGTCACTAATCTACTGTCTAGCCATCCAATGAACAGGTAAGTGATTGAGCAAAAGGGCAGGGATGAAAAGACAGCATACATCATCATTCCACGACATTGCGCTTCATTTATTGACTAATAATAATACCATGGCGATCAATTTACGATCCAACATTCACCGCATTTGCTGTATGAGGCATTTATCTCATTCGACATGGCCATCAAAGCGCGAAATTGGAAACTGCGGTGATGCTGTTCCAGACCTGATCTTCTGTTCTTTTGTAGCGCACTGATTGTAGCAGACAAGTATCGCTGCCAGCTTACCACTAAGCCCAGAGACTGTGGTGGTACCAGATGCAGGGTCTTTTGTGCGGAGATCCCTGTCGATCACCGTATCCAGTATCATCACCAAATCAGTCTGGGCGGCTTTTAGATGACCATGTGAGACACGATCCCACATTTCCGGCGGCCTTCTGTGTTGTCAGTTGTTTACCGCCAGTCCAAGAGATAATCTTTGCGATAAAATGGCAAACTGTTACAGCGTTTGTTGGTCTTGAGCCAACATGTGCTACGCTGCACCTCATCAGTGAGACAGTCCATCGTATCAAAGTCAAAAATACAGAATAGTAATATCCGCTGTGTATGAATGTACTGTGATGCGATACATGCAGTTATTGAGGGTGGAGGAAACCTAGAGTACAAGAAACGTGAACCGATCAAACTCCTCGCCAAATCGCACAAAAATACAAAAATAATTTCATGATGGCAAGCAAACTATAGACCTCGTAACTCGTGATTTTGTCGTGAAGTGAAATTCCCCCTTAGGCTCTCTCAATAAATGCGGGCGATGGTTTCTTCACCGTCGAAGTTGTAAGATTGACACGGCTTCAAACATGTCAGTCTCAGTTGGGCTGTGGCGGACAATAAACTCACCAGAGAGGACAAGTGCGAGATCGATTCGTCAACCACGGATCTATACACTGAGGATGATACAAGTGTCGGCAAGGTAACATTCTAAGCTTCACGCCCTCAAGAAAGTCCTCGGTGCATATCGAGCAGGCTGTTGACGCAGAGTCGCCCGGTTGTGTCCCAGGTTCATCACTCCTGGGAGATTCACAGCATATATTCTGGATAGTGAAGTACTTTCGTAGAGGTAGTAACTGTGCACCATGCTTCCGAGGTTTCGTCTGTTCGAATGGCGGTAGGTACACGCGCGCTGGTGCGGATATCTGTTGGGAGTGTAGCCTCGAATTGAACCTGACGATGGGCATGCCCTCCACAGTATCTTTCCCCAAGCCTGAACTGACATTGTATCTCGGTAGTTGCGCTTCTATCGACCGACGAATCGCCTGTCCGCGGATGTTTCTATGGACGATGCATATAGCGGCGATGATGACGATGATGACAACGCAAAGAATGGCCGCCCATACTGTTGTTTTCTGATTGTCATTATCCGTATGTTCGATCGTGTCGGAGTCTTCTGGTTGAGCCATGGGTGTTATGATAGTGCAAAACTAAAAATGTCAAAGATGGTAGATGTGGGAGGACAAGTCGCAATGGCATGTGCCAGACCTTCGCTTCAAGCGGGAACAAGACTCCTCCCTTGCGTTTCTGACATGGCGCCTGTTCTGTTTTAAGAAATGCCGTTAATTCGCGCTCATGGAAATGTTCGAAAAGGTCTAGAAGCACATGCTTACTTTCATCAGCTCAATTTCGTCATAGAATGATCGTCATGGGTTTAGTCGGTGAGATTTATAACTGTTACGTACAGTGAAAAACAGAGGGCTTAGGGGGCCGGGCGCACTAAAAACTGGGTGATCAGGTGTTGAATGTCTAGCCCGGTAGGGATGTTACAGCGCTCAGACTGGTTGGGATACGATCCTTGTTACCACGACTACATCTGACGGCACTTTTACTACAGCTGTCTTGGAAACATAATTAGATACATGTCACGGTGGTAAGAAAAGCAATTATTTAGGCAGAGCAATAGTGTTGATTCTCTACCTGTGTCATCTCCAGCGCGCAGCAACAAACATAGCATCGAAATTGCATCAAAACTCCGAACAGAATGCGTATAAACCCATATCAGCTGACCATTCACGTCGTCTTCCTCCCGCTGGATCTCGACGTATCAGGTTGTTGTGAACGTATGGTCTGAGAGACAGCTCATGACTCGACTGCGACACGAGCGCAGGAATCTAGACTGGTGGTCGTTGTAGTTCCATCCTTCTCAGGCAAATACAAGTCGGGGTTTTGCTTGATCGTGTACGCTTTCGGGGTGAGGCAGTCGGTGCTCATTCGATAACCTCTGCATCAGGGTCAGTAGAGTACCCAAAGACTGATAAGAATATGGCGTTAGGCAAGTGGAATGATGCAAGACGTTTGGGCTTACAATGGATTGCGAATGGAAAGGACACCGGTAGAGTTGGTACAAAGAGGGTGATCGGCAGTCTCTCTTTGAAACAATCTACCAACGTTCTACAAAGAAATGCAACTTACCCTTTCTGCAGGCTCTATATGTATAGAACCCAAACATGGCGAGGCCAATCGCAATCCCCAATGCGCTCATAACCCAGATCTGGCTATTCTTGGCATTGGGAATACTTGTGATGTCGAGTGCCATGTTGGACTATTTGTCGAAAGTGTGACGGGTGATGGCAGTGGTAGGAAATTTGATGAGAAAATTGATTAGTGGTGAAAGAAGGAAAGGATTCTAAGTCAGGTCTGTTATGATATCTTATACAACTGTCTGTCAGGAAAATCTAAGCCATTAAAATTTCTATAAAGTTATTGAGTAGAGAGTTGAGATAAACTCCATTTTAAGATCACAGGGTTTCGTGACTTGCGTAATATCCGACTTCTCTAACCTACCAGGTCAAAACTTTCTCAAGTTGTGATAACAAATTTTCCCGAGTTTCTGCTTCTTTCTAGGTTCTTGGGGTGGCAATACGTGTAAAGATGGCATTTTGTAATCATTTGGGCCAATGCAATACAAGGGTTCCTCGGCTCAACAATTCTGTGGACACAAGCCTTGAGGTTCTTAAAGTCAACCTGTCTTTTGTGAGCTGGCATCGGACTCCGTACACAAAGCAAACGCCAAAGATCAGGCTTCACCTCTGTGCGTGTCCACAGAAACTACGCCTTATAGGGCTGTTCAAGGCTGTAGAGTGTGACTGAAAATGAACCTTCATCAGTGTGAGAAACCTTATAGGTCACACGACTATGCTTCAGAAAGTTTGAAGGTCCATTCAGACAGCGCATTTGCACAAGCAAGCCCTAGTCCACACTTTGTACACCTCACAGGTAAGGGTTTCCCCTAAAGTGTCACGTTAGTTTCCAGAACGTTCTCTCGTCAAGCAGTGAGTATCGACCATGTCGCTACTGTACTGACAATACCAATTTGAATCATGTTTGGGTCAAAGCCAGATAACTTGGATTATTATATACATACATAAACTACACAGCTTACTACCAGCCACTATCTCCATTCATCATCGAGAGTACTGGTGCTCCCACACTTGCTACCCGTAAGAGCTCGATTGTTGGGATCACTCAACCACGTAACCTCGCCACTGCTCATCTTCTTGATGTACTTGTACTCAAAGCTTGTATCAGAAGGAATCTTAACCTTTGTGCTCCACACACCCTCAGTACCCTCCGTAAGCGGAATGCCGTCCTCAGGTGACCAGTTGGAAAGTTCAGTCACGGAACCAACCACGTAAACTTTCTGACCAGACGTAACTTGCACGTTCTTGACAGTGAAGGTGATGGTCGTGTCACATGCTGGAGCAGCTTGGCAGACGGCGGGGACCTTGTTGGCGCTGCTCTCGCCCCAAGAGGGGGATACAATGCCGTCGCGACGTTCGGTGGCGCTGACGAATGAGGCGTAGGACCAGGTGAGGTGGACAGCGGACTTGGGAGCTCCAGTGGACTTGTCAAATTGCTCAGCTAGTGAGCCGTCCTTGGGAGTGTATGTCTGCACAACTGCGACGAAGCCGTCGGCGTAAGCCTTGGCTGCCTTGATGATCTCCTTGTATGTCTTGCTGTTCTTGGAATAAGTGCCCTTGGAAATCTTGGGGACAATATCCTTGAAGAAAGACAATGACATATCGTCAACAGTGATAGCTCCAACCTTGTTCCACTGGTAGACCGCGGCGTAGAGCTGTTCCGCAGCAGCAAGAGTGGCCAGGTACCAGGGGTTGCCGTCATAGTACACGTCCTCACTATACCGACCGACAGCCGCGGCCTTTCCTTGACCTCTGTTCTTGTTAACGCTGTAGATGGATCTGAAAGAATCGACGACTGCCTTGTGGTTCGCAAGAGCTCTTGGTGAACAAGGCTGGAAGGTCGAGTCGGTGCACTTGGAGTTGGGATCGAAGGTATGAATTGACGAGAGGATGGAGTTGACATCAAGGCCCTTGCGACCGTCTTTGACATTAATGTTGGAGTCAATGTATCCACCTGTCCAGAAATTCTGAAGGAAGCACAGAACGCGAGGAGCGTTGGTGTCACAGTCGGAGCAGGACTTTCCGAGTTTCTTAGCCAGTGCCGCACCCTCGACAAGAGCACGATGCGAAGCCGAAAGCGTAAAGAAAGAAGACCCATTGACCTCCTCCCAGAGATCGTAGCCAGTGCGATTCCAGAACTTGGTAGTATACGCAAGATCCTTCTCGATGACTGGCCAGACCTTGTTCAAAGCCTTGGATCGCTCGCCGTGGGAAATGAGCCACTCTGCGTACAGCGTCAAAGCGGTGGCTCTGAGAGGTGGGCCGTCGCGCTGAGATCGACCCCAAGATCCTGTGAAAGCAGTGAGATTCACGTGGAACTTTGGCTCGCCGAGACCGCCTGATTCTGGACTGCCAGATGGATTTGTGGTTCCCTGTAGTTTAGCCTGTGCAGAGACATATTCGTCTATCTTTCGTTGGAGAGACTTGTCACCGTGGATGAATCTCTCCACAATGACCTTGTATGTCAAAGCTGAATCACGCGTCCAAGTGTACCAATCTATGAGGATATTAGTGCATGAACAAGGACAAGGTAAGATGTTTGCTGACAATCAGGATCTTCTTTTGATGGGCTCGCGACAACAGCGCCAGGTGCCGCACCCTGTGCCCTTTTCCCATCAGCGCCAATGTTGGCAAGGACACCCTTGATAGAAACATCAGCTTGTTTGTCGATAAAACGCTCGAGCGAATTGTCTTTGCTTGGTGATGCAATGACTTGGCCTTGCCACAGGGCACTGGCTGCCAGGCCATAGAGGACTCGGATAAGCATGCTGGTGATAGCAGTGATTGAGGTGCAGGATATTGATCTGTGATGAATGATCTGGCTGGTCAAGTCATCATGAAGGACCTCTACTGGCTATATATCGAGACTCGGTCAACAATGACGACTTGAACAAAACAGGAGCTTCCGCCCTCATTGGCGCTATTATATAAATTACGCCGAGAACAGGCGCCAGTGTTTAACCAATTGAAACAAAAACCCCAGACATGGAATCTATCCTCCTTCTCTTTTCTGGGGTAAGCTCCCCAATCCCCCGCATACTTGGCCCTCTCCCGGGTTTAGTCTGGTCGATCGCATCGGTCCTTCTCGTGCAGTCTATTGAAGTTTCGGCTGCGGCGTGATGAACGTTTTTCGGGCCTTTTGGACATTAGTTGGCTGTTTTTCATCTCGAGATGCCTTTTTGTGAATAGTTGGTTTGTTCTTGGTTAGGGGATGATCTGACGATGAGCATCACATGGTGATTTGGATGCCGCGGTTCCAGGGCGTATCAGTCTAGCCATATTGGGTAAACAGCTACAGCTCAGCTTTGCTACAGGTAGCTAGGACGGGACAGACCAGAAACAGCTGCAATCGCAATGTCAAGACTATGACAACAGGATATTCAACGACAATAACGGTTGCCAGATGCCTCACCGGCACCACTACTGGTATATCTCAGACAAGCTCTCCTTTAGAACAAATTACATTGATGACAACTCGTACTTTTTAGGTTGGTAGTTTTGACAATAGTGTCTGCATCTACCTCTGGCTGTTAGCAAAACAAAGTTTTGAATATAGGACCTTAGATGACGGCAATATTCAACAATCACAGATTACGTAAGGCGTGGTGGCGGAGTGGTCTAACGCGATAGACTAGAAATCTATTCTCTTCGGAGGCGTCTGTTCGAATCAGGCCCACGTCGTAACACTCTTTTTGCCTTTATCGTTGCTGGACGATGGTTGTTTTTTCTAATTTATTTTTCTACCAAAATCATTATACCGAAGGACGTAAGAGCAGATAGATACAGCAAAGCGTGCTTTATTAAATGGTGGCGAAGGCAATTGACAATATCATCAAGAGTCGTTTATGTTCATGTTATCTTGAAAATTCCCATCAGGAAGCAAGGTCTGATCTTCCACATAAAGTGAACTCAATTGTAATATCCATAAAATTTACAAACACACTGGAAATACGTTCCAAAATCCATTAAACAGTTCAATGCCAATATTCGCCGACCCATGAAACCAATACACGTTTGCACGCTCCGTTCTACCATGATGAATGCCATCGATATCGTCCTCTCACCCGAGAAGTTACCCTGTTACCCAGACCAACCAGAGACACCAGTAAAAACAATGCATAAAATAAAAAGCTGCGAACTCAAGGAAGCCTCATCATTCTAGTCTTCTTGACTTGAGGACCCTCGTCGCCCAGGTACCTGAATGTATACAGACTGCGACTGTTAGTGAACTGTAAATCGTACGTGGTAGAAAAAATACACACCTCCAATGCAGATTGCCAAGAGCAATATTCCTGCATCCGTTGACAAACTTGATCACGTCTCGATCAACGCCCTCGCCCCAAAACGGAAGGTTTGCCATGGCAGTGTGCCATCTCCTGTAACAGTCGTAAAGCATCTCGCCGATCTCGTCGGCGGCTTCCTGGTCCGTCATACCCTGGTCCCTGAGGATAAACATAATGTTACTGTCCTCGCCTTGGATGAGATCTTTGCGGTAAGAACAAAGGTCGTTTTGCCTGCCGGACGTTAGCAAAAGTCTAAATCAGACAATATCACGTAATGTGGCTTACAGAGTAACCAAATCGCATGTGATTCGTGAGATGGCTTCAAGAGAAGGATGGTCCATGACGTCTTGCGGCAAGTCAATTTCCTCGGCGAACCTGCAATTACTGAGTCAGTTGACGTGTCCTCGTAATTAATTATGAAACATTCCCGGGTGGCAGCCAATGGGTGTAAATCTCATCAGCCAAGGCAAACCGCCGCTAGGACCACAAAGGAGTGAAGACAACCCTTGGCCCTGGCATTGCCGGAAGGGCTTACCCGAAAGTAGAATGCTTCTAGACGTTTGCGGCCTCAAAGTATCCGTAAAGAGAATCACGACGGGGAAAGAAAGGGGATGGATGGAATGAAATGAACCTACTCCATAAGTCCGATGCAGGGATACGCCCCGACGCATCCGGCTCTCATATCCATGTATTCCTCAACGCTCAGTCTCGACGCGGTGTTCTGGACGCCAACCTGCTGCAAAACACCGATACAGTACATGGTGAGGTGCTTCTTCCATCGGTACTGTAGGGCGGGACTCGCTCGCTGTCTGAAACGGTTCCAGCATGATTGCAGGGTATGGCGCAGGGGGTTCTGGTCGGGGGATACGACGGGGTGGATGTTGTCGAGTGTAGCGAGAGTGTAAATCACCTCTTCGGCTGCCTTGATGGGATTGTTGGCGAAGGACCCTTCGTCAAAAGCTGTTGGTTGTTAGCGGATATTCTTGTCACCACTTTTTATGCATGCATGCATGGACGGACGGCGCGGCCCGATGGTGGCTTGAGTTTATGGGGGGCGTGTTTGTTGGTCCATAACAATAGTGGTCAAGGCTATAACTTACGGTCGTCGAATGCGAAAACCCATCCATTCCAGTCGTTCATTAGCTTGAGCGTTTCCAGATCGGCGTTGGGGGCACAGATGGCGCTCATGTAAGCAATATCGAGTCGGCTCCAGATGCTTGCAGTCTTGTCGTTCATTCGCAGCGCACTGTACAACATTCTGTCAGCTATCATATGGGACCAATGCACGGTTATCTTACTCCTTTAGCCAAGCATCTGACAAGGCTTTTGATGTTTTGTACATGGGGTTGACATCCGGTTCGACAGCCATGATGGACGAAAACAGAGCCTCGGGCAACCTGATCCATCGGCCATCAGCCAGCTCAGGAATATCAACATGGTCTGAGCAGATGCTGGATGGGCTGATGGGGCCATCTGCGCAGCTAGGCGGCGGTGTGATGATGGAAGGGACCATGATGATGTCGTCAAGCTGTGGAGTGTGTTGGTCTGCAGACAAAGATGGTTGTTGGTCAAGAGAGTTGATCTGATTGAATGATGAGAATGAGCAACTTCACGAGGGAACACGACATGCTTATAGGATTTCGGAAATCGGAGAGACGTACGGATACCATTACCATGGAACTGGAAACTGGAAACTGGAACGACCGGGTTCTCGACAGCAAGGGGGGAGTTTCTCGTTCGTGAGGCTATTTAGTCGTCTTTGCTTTTTTGCACGTCCTCTTACGAGCTTGATGAGCGGTGATAGCGAACACAAGACCAGACTTTTGACTAATAGCTCGGTAGACAAGGACATCGTCGCTTCATGGCCATGGGTCAAGACAAATGACGTCCGCGGGCGGATATAGAGGAGAGAACTAAGCTAGCCTGTGCGGCAAACAGCCCAATAATCTATCTTTAACATACTTTAAACCGGGACAGTATCGTGAGGGCAGATACACTATAGGATGGTTTACTACTATCACAATCACAACTCGGTGTGAATAGGTATGAAGAGCAGCATATTCCCTCATGGTATGTCACAGACGCTATCCCGTGGAATTGCACCATCCCGTGGCCTCAGAGATGGCCTCCCGCAGTACGGCCCGAGAATCAAAGGGTGTTGGGCTCGGTGAGGTGAGTGACAACAGAATGTTGCCCAAGACGACATAATTGGTTAACTTTGGATGGACCAGCCCCGTAGGGGTCAGTTGCCAAGGACATACGTACATACAGTGCTAAACTGCCAGACTACCATGATTAGTTTCCCTTGCTGTCCCAGGGGGGAAAGCTAGAATTCCCATGTTGCTCCATTGCTCTAGTTTAGTTGAGGCGATGCATTCCACGAAACCTTTTTCCTCCCATCAGAAACCTGCAAACGGGTGCAAGAAAGAAAAGAAACAAGCCTAATTTAGCTCTGTTCTCGCTTTTTTTTCGGGTACCAAGACCAGACCAGACCTGATCCATGCAACCCATGCGGGCTGTAAACAACGTTCGCTTCCGGCTTGCAAAGACTGGGGACACAATCCCTTTTAGCTCCACGCTATCCAAGAACAAAGTGGAGGACCGTGACAAGGAACAGGGGCCAACATGAAGAAAAAGAAGAAAAGAAGGTCAGGGAAAAAACAGCAGCATGCCAGCAAAAGTCACTGCACCCCGAGTTTAATAACTGTACCGTACCACTAGCTAGTAGTCTACTTAGTACTTGACTGCTGAAATCCCCCCTTTGGTGCACTTGTCTCTTTTCTCGCACTAACATCGCTCACTACCGAGAGACATAAGAACTCTACGTACACGAAACCACCCCCCCTCGAAACTGCGAGACAAGTAATACGAGGCGAGGCGAGGCGAGACAAGACGCAAATCGGGTTATACAAGATCCCCGATCAGACATCCATACAAAAGCAAACATGCCAACAGAGAACGGTCGACCGAGAATACAGTATTCCAAGCTAAATTCGTCGCGTGACGAGGTGCGCTTCCTGGAAATCGAGCCAGCGAATAGCATCAGCGAACAGGTCGTCTGTCGCCTTGTCACACTGCGTCTTAGCCGCGATGTCGAATTCATCGCCATATCATCGCTGCTAGGCGACCCCACAGACCAAGAGAGGATCAACCTCAATCGCGTGGCAATCCCCGTCCCGGTCAACATCTCCCTCGCCCTCAAGCACGTACGCGCCGTCTTTTACCCTGCAGTCACAAAGTCCAGCCAAGAGAACCTGGGCGGCCAGAGGGAGAGGGAGAGGCGATCGCCGTCCTGGTTGAGGAGTCTGCTCAGACATTTCGGAGGGAGGGAAGCCCAGGATCGTCCCAAATTGAGGGTCTGGATTGACTGCCTCTGCGTCAACTCGATGGACTCGAGGGAGAATGCAAAGAGCAGAATTATCATGTACCACGTGTACCAGCGTGCGCAGATGGTGGTTGGATGGCTTGGCCTCAAGAGCCCCCAGACCGACGAGGGCGTGCAGCTAATCCAGGCCTTTGACAACGCCATGCCCGAGACGTGGCAAGAACCTGGTGATAAGGAACTCCACCCAGAGAATTACTCACCTCAACACGAGTGGGCGATCCCCATCATCGACCTCTTTGACCCTCAAGCAGCAGGTGGGCTCGGCTGTGCAGACTTTCTGGGTCGTGACTTTTTCCAACGTCGCTGGATCCTTGAAGAAATGGCCATGGCGCGCGTGCCAACATTCCTGATTGGCGATGCCATCGTCTCATGGAACCAATTACTACGCATGAATCTCGCTATGGAGGAGTTTAAGGATTACCCATCCAATGTCTGCCCAGCATCTACAAGGGCGGTTGTTCACGAATTCCCACTGGGTACAGTGCACGCGCTACTAGACGAGTTTGAGAAGAGGAAGCATATGGCCAAGATAGAGTCTCTAAACAGCAACTCGGTGACAGGGAGTGTCACGAGTGCAGATTCAACGAATTACCAGGATTCCAATCCTAAGTGATGACCGATGACGACAAGTGGGAAAAAAAAGGAAGGAAGGGGAAAGGGAAAAATAAAAACTTTTTTTATCGGGAGGGATGGGACGAGGTTATGTTTACGTTGTTCTTGTTTGTTTCACCGACATGTCTTGGGTGCCTGAGCTAGGTGTTTGTTTCCTCTTTTCTCATTGAAGAATACCCAATCTTTTTATTTATTATGTATACCAATTCAAGTTCTTTTTTAAGTTTCACGTTAAAAAGATGATCATACATGATGCATATAGCGGTCAGTCTGTGCGTTGCATGGTAGATCACCGTCGCAGGCTCATGTGTTACCCATAGATAGTAACTCGGTAGATGAGAGTTAAGTACCGCCTCACGTGTGTTTATTTACGTGAGTGTGCGTGTGCGTGCGCGTGCGCTCGCTCATTGCAGCCTCAGTGCTCGGCGAGCCCGAGCGTATGGTTCTGTCCATGTGGTCGCTTGTGAAACCAACAAGTCCCGAACCTACGGCATGGCGATCTTAATTAATCGATCAATAATGATCAGTAGCTGTGCCATACGAGCGGTACTGTATGTACTGTAACGGCACTACCCCCCCATGGATGAATGAAGCCTAGCTGGATTTCTTCTAGAAGGCCTCGCTCGTTAAAAATTCCAAAGCCTCAACTTACCGCCAGGATTGTAACGGGCGCTAGTGCATTCGAGGCTACCATATCCGACAACTAACCAACCTTGAACCCTGGGAACACAGACGGTTCAGACGGCATGCCAGCGTGGTATTCTTTTCTCTCTCTCCACAATCAATCAGTCTTTACGAAAAGGAGTGCACGATGCTGACAGCCAAGGATCAGGGTGAATTGGAATGTCCTTGGCGTTGTACCGTTCAACTGGGTAACCGTTATTGCTTTTCTGACACCGTCGTGAACCAAAACAGTCCCCCCACAACTCGGCCCCAGCTCAAAGGAGGCGAGAACAAGAGATGACAGTGTGGGGATTGTGAAACATGCTCGCTGTCTAATCAAACTGTGTTATGACACGTCGCTCAAAGGGGCAACCCGCCAAAGTCAGTCACTGTGCTACTGAGCTCAAGAGCAGGGGGTCAATGCTGAGGCCTCAGTTCACCTTAGCGCGCGCCATGGCGTTAGTAGAGGCTCGAGAGCGCTAATTGACTCGTAACAAGAGACAAGAAGTCTCCTCACTTTGTCATTGCCATTCGCACGGCAGTGCTTCTGCATCTAGACGCAGCGTAGCCCGTAACTTACGGTGTCCAACCCTGCTTATCCCGCTCTGACCAAGCACGATATCACTGTAGCATCACTAGCAAATGCCATGATATGACCTGCACTTTATTAAACCTTCGGCACAACACCCCATAACTGAATAGCGGTGGGCAAGCGCCAGGTAATCTTTAGTAACCTACTCTGTATTCGTCCACCAGTGTCTGATCACGAGACGTGACAGAAAAGCAGGGTGACGTATTGATCTTCACTAGTCACACATCGCTCAGGCTTTTGTAAGAATTGCTTTTTCCTTTTTACTTGGAACATGTCGCTTCGGTCAGTGATAACTGGATTCGGTGGCTTTTCTCCGGTCTCAGGTTACTCGTATGGAATGCGATATCGGCCGGTACCAGTATCCGACAGGATGGCAACCATACCGAGTTTCGGGCACAATGTGAGCGATCAGGTGTGAGATCTATATTTCCGATGCAGAAAAAGCAATACAAATTCCTCATTTCCACTGATATGTCATATCTACCCAACTTTCAATTTCCACCGTTTCTTAGCTTAGATCCATTGTTTCAGTCAAGGCTGCATCATAGACATGTCATGTTGACAGTTACCCGGTCTTGTCTAATTAGTTGTCTCTTTTACCTACGCTCCGCTCGGGGACACACGATGGGCAGTGGTATTTCCGAGATGTCCTCGTGTTATTCCCTAGCATCATCTACAGGGTAAGAATACGAAGGTATCTTCGCGTTCTAAAAGTGGGAGATCGAGATTCAGTCAGCAAGACAGGTCTGATGTTCTCCATGGAGATGGATTTACCCTCCGATCATTAGCTTAGACAACTGTTCGTCCAAAATGAATGGCTAGCCAGAACTGGTTCAAGTGGTGCACATAGGAATGGTTCGCAAGATCAGCCTGCCGATTTTGCTTTTTCTGCCAGTAAAAGAAAACATCGTGTGTCATTGGCAACGTTGCTACCCTAGGTCTTCACAATGAAGTGAATGGAGAAACCTGCCTGTTTCGACAACAAAACACAGACCAGTGAAACTCGCCCAATAATGCTCCTTCAAATACTAAAAGCTACCTTGACCACATGTGTCCTTGAAACCAATTGTATGACACGGATCTGATGCTTTGAGAGAGTTCGGCTCACTTTCTGAAAGAAGACACTTCCTTCCTATCCTATTCAAAGATGAAATATTTGCAAGCCGAATCCTTCTTGCAAGCTGTAACAAACTGGCAAAGCGTTGACGAACCTTCAAGCTGCCTGAAGTCTCCGTTAGCTTCGTAGTTGCGCTTGATCTCAATAGTGCCAAAGCACATGCCTTCTACATTAGAGCATGAGAGGTTCGATACTAGAGCCGTGGGATCAGTGGTGAAATCCGTGGTGGGAGTTTCCATTGTGACAGTTTAGTATCGGGGGGGGGGGGGGAGAAACCTCGGTGGCTGGTGACATGGTGGACGTGCTTCGTTTATTTCTCGCCTTTTGTTGAGCTTTAATTCTCCAAACTCATTTCCACAAGGCGATAGTCTAGAAACTAGCTGGGATAGAACTGTCCTTATTAATATACTAGTCTAGTACACTATCGCATGGGTAAGATGTCAGTAGTGTATAAAAATAGGTTGAGATGTGGCTCCAGACGACAGTTTAGACTGGACGCTTATTTTCACTTCTCTCTGAGAATTTTTATTTTGACAGGCCTATATGCCATATCACTTAAGAAGAAGATTGTCTCCAATGGAATTTCGTCTGCATCGACAGATGAGGGATGTAGAGTCAACTTGTAGGAAGAACCGGCAATAGTGTGGCAATTAAAGCAGTCTACGCTGTTGACGATCACTGTGATTTTGATGATGATTTTCGCCAAAAGGTTGGGAAGACGGCTTTCTGATGGTCTAGGCATAAAAGTTATTACTGCCTTGAGATTTACAACTGGCAGAGAATAGCGGCAGCGACTCCATGTAGTGAAAACAACTGCAATTAATTAATCACGCGACGGTAAATATTCACAACAGAAATCCTGATCACGCTCAATCGGTTACCGCGAGACTTCGTTCCGATCCTTCTGTGAAACAGATCGTCTCAACGCTTGCTATTCGGTTGTCAGTCAGCGTTGGTGATGAATGGTTTGCCCATCACGCCTCGAATCGAACAAAATGACGAACATCTTCTGAAGATGAGAATCTTCATCTTGAAAGAAGGCTTTGTGTGCAGTGTATCAAGCCTAAGTTGGACTTCTACACTGGCATCTAGCCTGAATATCTGCCCCTGTTCTGATATGGCGCGACGACATCACTGGTGATTTACAGTCTTTTCGAATAGTGCCAATAGGAAACATGAAGGCCTATAAAACATGGTCCTATCCGCCTGCTTCTGCAAGACTACCCAACGCAGCACCTCACCAGATATTCCTTTTGTATCGACATCCAGAACACATTCAAGCTATCACATTACTAACACCGTCCATCATGACTGAAAACAGCAGTATCGTCCAGAATTCTGTGCACCCACAGCAGTCCTCCACTCAACCGGATGTCATGATCCCTACAAGCTCCCAGGTCGAGTCACCCATTCTAGGTTATGCAAACCCACCCCTTTCAATGCAGCACGCCGATGAAATCCCCATTCTAGGTCAAGGAGATGCGCCTGCTCCAACTCAGGTTGCCGACGAAGTTTCCGTTATCGGTCACGCAAATGCGCCGCCTCCAACTCAGGTTGCCAGCCAATCTCCTAATCTATCTCACAATCAGTCCACAGTCAGCTTACACGACTGGCAATGTTCATCCTTTAGTTTTGTCAAGCCCACCACCCGTCAGCAGTACAACATGAACTGTCGCACCACTGAAGCTTGGAAAGAAAGGCTGGAGAGGGAGCTTTATGAAGTCAGACAAACGCTGAGATCTCTTCGTGTTTCTGAGGAGGAATTCCAAGCCGCACTTGCAGAGTATGCAGCTATCAAGCATGAAATTTTGGAGCTGGACCTCAGATATGTATGTATTAGGCGTGCTTGGAGATTCGTCCAGGAAGAGGAGAAGAAGCGGTTGATGAAACTTGAAGAAGAGGCCTCTTAGTAATATCAGAAGTCATATGTAGCGCCCAGTCTTGACACGATCTAAGCACGTATAAATTATATTCATTTTGCCTAGTGATGAGAAAATTTGTGAATTTCTATACTTGACTAGACACATGTTCCAATTTAGGGTTGTCATGATTGTGGTGATTGATCGTGGATTGCCCTAAGAAGAAAGCCAAAGAAGCATATCACCCCAGCCATATACTCTGAGAATCATTGCTACGGTCTTGTGTATTGTCCGACTCTTGGTCAGTGTATGTGTATTGACAATTATCCAAGCCAAATGAATCAACCCAGCTTTCGCATGTCGTTTGTCTATACAGGATGGTATCTGAGTGGACAGCCTTGAATTGTTGGAAACCTCTTGACATAAGTTGCTCTTCCAGAGTCACACCTTTAAGCTAAGATTGCACCTACTCATAGTGAAGACTCGTGCTACACAAACACTGGGCTAGTGCTGCGAATCAATACACCTCTATCGTTGTGATTAGAGACAAAAACAAATAATGAGAAGCTCGACATGTTGTATTCCGTGAATAACAGTCTCGTCAACAGGTATATAAAGGCGCCCCTCGCCACCAGTTTCCCAATCCTGCTCAAACACTTATCTCAACAAGCTAACAGAGACCTTCTTACCTTCCCAAAATAAATTCAACGCCTATTTCAGATACTACTATTTCCAAACTCCAGCCATGCCTAATCGTGGTCGTCGCGGTCGTCGTCCAAGTTCGAGAATCTCTGCGAGCATCGCAAATACTAACCTCTCGGGAACCACCCTTGTATCTCGGGGATCTTTCCCTGGGTCAGTAACCCCGCCAAGCTCTAGATCTCCGAGTCGCTCCTCCAGCAGGATAATTTATGATGGGCCTCCGCGAAGTCGCTCCTCTAACGGTTCACCCCCAAGGCGATATCCTAACTCTCCTAGATCTCCTCGCGGGGCAATTGGTAATGGCCCTCAGGCCTCCCCAGGTTCACGCGATCCGCGATCTATCAGACATATGTCTTACCCGACTGGCGGCCCTAGACGGGTAGTCAGAGGTGGTCGGTATGAACCGTCACGCCACTCACGAAGCGGACCATCCTTACCCGGGGGCGGCGGAGCTCCCTCCCATAGGCCTTTCACGCCAGCGACTGTTGTGCCTTCTGTGTACTTGGGGCAGAGGCGAGATGGTCCCACGAGTACCGTAGGACCTTGGGATTCTGCTACCCAGATCCCCACGCGCGTCTCGACTCGTCGCTACGAGCCGGGGCATGGACAAGGACATGTGAGACGCTCTCGCTCCAGAGATACAAATACCCAGTACATTGAAGTCGCATGCGGCGACTTTTCGTGTCTCCATGGGTCAATTGGATTTCGGGGCGCTGAGACTGTCGATCAGTTTCTTGAATCATGGAATCGGTTCAATGCGACGATGGACGATGACACGCGGAATCTGCGGGCCGCTACACGTGCACTCGAAGAATCCAGGGGCCCGCCTGAGATTCCTGTCGCACTCCTCAACGACTGGATCGCAGCACAGCATCGCTGTATAAGATCTGCCTTTGCAAGATATTGCCTTTATTTTCTCCACGCTGATCTTATCGATCTTGATGATGAACGACTGCAAACAAGGAGATAGATCACCAGACTTGAGAGTCGGTGTTAACTAGTTATGAGACCTATATAGATAACACGAACTGGTAGCAGTTGTATATTCTCCTATTTTACCAATAGATCAACTGAGAATGCGTGCGTAAATGATAAACTACTGATCCTGTTGATATGTGCGCGAGGCTCGAGAAGATCGGGTTTCATCCTTCTGAACAAGACCACAAACAATGCCAAGATCCATTCATTATCCACTAGTATATATATCGTTACTTACTGTTAAACTCATATCTCTGCAAAGATTGAATGAGTAATACATTTATATATATCGTTACCGATCCTTGAACACTGGTAATGTGCATGACAAGGACTGTACCATACAGCCATTCAGAAGCAAACTCCAAGTGCCCGACCAGGATTAAACACAACATCAGCCCACATAAACCACGCTTCCCGGAATATCCGAAGCTCCCTTGTCAAGAACTCTTAGAGATAGCCAATCCGACGTCGCATTTGCTGGCGCATGACTTATGCATGTTGGCTGTCAGTTTGTTGACACCTACCGGGCGAGAAGAGAAAACAATG
This sequence comes from Fusarium culmorum, assembly GCA_016952355.1. Lineage (NCBI taxonomy): Eukaryota > Fungi > Ascomycota > Sordariomycetes > Hypocreales > Nectriaceae > Fusarium > Fusarium culmorum. Next base: position 7,265,190 of record CP064748.1, read on the forward strand.
CTTCTCAAATCCTACGTGCGGTATTTAAACGACTTGATACAGAGGACATCTCACCGATAGTTTTCTCAACACCAACAGCTGGAATAATCAAATGCTGCGAAAATGACAACTATCAACGCGCATGTGCATATGGAGCCGGACGACAATGTAAGACTTGGTTACTTAATTTTGAAGTGAATATTACTGATATTTTGAATAGTCAGTGGAAATTGAACCATCTGAAGTTCAAGTAAGAGCCTAGCACTGACTTTGTCTACCAAAGACGTACCATTGATCGTCGTACAGGACAACAGTTCTTCAACGGATAGTCTGAGAGACTCCATCTTTGACTTTCGCCGGGAAAATGGACGAACATACCATAAATACAAGGAGGGAAGTATGTTGAAACATTACCCATTTGATACTTAAAGAGACGTGGATAGTTAACAGCATATCTGTTTCGCTTAGAATACAATCTGCCCAACGACACAGAAGAACTCCAGCGATTGGGTAAGCAACACATTCTTTGTGAACGCATATTCGGAATTAATGTCGCTAGACCTGCAACACAATTTGATGCTTTTGACACTCGACAACAAGCTTGGTCTGAGCCCTCCGTGTCGCCCCGACTCGAAAGTTAAGCGAGTTCTTGATGTCGGAACGGGCACAGGCATTTGGGCCACCGACTTTGGCGACGAGCATCCAGGGGCCAAGGTAATAAATAACCACGTCAATGAGTGAGAATTCTGCTGACGATTGCAGGTTATTGGCGTTGACTTGTCGCCCGTCCAGTCAAGCTTGTAAGTTTCACGTAGGGTATGGTGCTTGGAAGCTGACAGTTAATAGTGTGCCTGCAAATGTCCAATTCGAGCTTGATGATATTGATGAAGACTGGACGTACAGTGAGCCTTTCGACTTTATTCACAGCAGATTCATGAACTTTAGTGTACAGAACTGGAAGTCGTACCTCACCAAGATCTATGAGTGGGATTGTCCACCCTGATCGAAAGACGCATGCTAATTGACCTAGAAACCTCACCCCAGGAGGCTACGTTGAACTTCAAGATGTAGATGTCATAATGGGCAGCGACGACGAAACCCTCAAACCAGACACAACAATGTACAAATGGTGCCAACTCCTCGACCAAGCCGCCGGAACATTTAACCGATCATTCGAAAGAACAACCAACTTCAAGACGCTCCTGCAAGAAGTTGGTTTCGTTGAAGTAGTAGAGACACGCTACAAGTGGCCTACCAATGGCTGGCCCAAGGACAAGAAGTACAAGGAACTTGGTCACTGGAATAACGCCAACGCAAGTTCAGCACTGGAAGCGTTGACTATGGCGCCTTTTACTAGGGGTCTTGGATGGAGTCGTGAGGAGGTGGAATCTTTCTTGGTTGCTTTGAAGATTGATTGGAATAACCCCAAGATTCATGCTTATTGGCCGATGTAAGTGATTTGAACGTTAAGATGGGTGGTAGCTAACGAGGTGCAGTTGTGTGACTTATGCTAAGAAGCCTGAGGCCTGATATTGCGGCGATGGATTTGGATTGGACAAGAATAGACATTGGCTTGGTCTTGGTGTGTTGTAGGATCTTTTGTGCATCGATGGATCCTGGAATAGTAATTGAGATATAAGTCAATTAGAATGAGCTTCCAAATAAAATAAGTTCTTCCTCACTGATATGAATGCATTGATTGCGTTGTGCTCCAAGCTGAGCTTTGCTAGTCCGATGTTTCTTACAGAATGTGGGCACCCCGCGAGATAGTGATTATAAAGTGAAACATGTTACCCTCAGCTTATCCAATCACCAAGACAACGTGGCCGAGTGGTTAAGGCGATGCCCTGCTATCTCTTACGAGACATCATAGGCATTGTGTTCGCACGCGTAGGTTCGAATCCTGCCGTTGTCGATTGTTTTTTGTTTGCCTTTCATCGTACATATATCTATGGCAAACGTCCTCGTTGGTTTTCTTTTTTGCTGCGCAGAGATAGATTACTTCAATAAGCAGAAGGTGAGATGGTCTGGTTGCTGCCCTCATGATGCTGTGTTCAATTGATGTTCTAGATGTCCGGTTTATCACTTTGTACCAGTGGATCAATTATCTGTCCTGTACAGCAAAACTAGATTACTATGTGCATTTTCTATTTGTTGCCTCCAATTAAGTTTTTGTTCCCACTAAAAGAGCACATGCCACAGAGCGTGAGAACTGCTTTGAACTGGTTCGAGGTTACGGCACTGAAGCAAGGTTGCATTGAGAAACTCAAGGATCACGGAGCGCCGAACGATAAATGCTCTAAAAAGGCCCGGTTCTACTGATACGACATGAATCAAAGACCCATGTACATCTGTGACTAAGAGAGGTTGGAGTCGGGCGCTTGAAATTGAGTTTCAGCGAAACATCTTCACGCTCAAAGTCGAAGCCAATCGCGACATTTTTCACATGCAAATTGTCCTCACAGGGAAAATTAATTACGCAAAAACAAAAGGCTCAAAACGCAAAAAAAGAAGACCCGCGTATCGCGGGTGGCTGGATCTCTCCCGCCGGGAATTGAACCCGGGTCTCAAGCGTGACAAGCTTGCATACTGACCACTATACTACGGAAGATGAACAATCTGAAGACTGCTGTAGCTGGGGGGGTTGTGATTAGGCTGGCGAAAACAAATCCTATATAGGTATTGTGGGATTGGTTTTATAGAGTTGAGAACTTGACTTTCAAGGTCATGAGCTCTGACAAGCTATTGAACTGATTGGACAACAAGAAGTCCACATGATTGGATCACTGTATCTAGTATTTAGTAGAGTTCAAATCAATTGCGGGCGTAATTTCTGTACTTTAGTAGAGCGACGTGGCAAGTAGAAAAGGTAGTGTCTGCAACAAGTGGCAACATCGTCGCTTCAACAGGCTAGACAGGTCTCTGGGCATGTCATTGAGTTTCGCATTTCATCTAAGTGATATCATATCGTCTTTCCTTAATCTGACTCCATGTATACAATGATTACAACTGGCAGGAGAGCTTCCAATTCAACATGCTATGCATACCTTACAGCTCATCTCCAATGGCGACAGTGGACTGAAGAGAAGAACTCAAATGGCGAATTGGGATTACTATTAGTCGACCTCCCCAACCACCATGAGAGGGGCTAAGGGACAGTCCAGGTTTACTAGCAACTTGACCGAGCAGAACACTTATGCCCATTGGTAGGCACAAGCCCAAGTGGCAGACTCAACAAAGCATCAACCTCGCGCGCGAGCATCTGCTCAATGACTGGACACGCTTGACCTAACGCAGGAGACATAGTTTTGAAGTTTTAAAACAGTGTCCTTTTGCCAGCCTCTCCCATTGTCTCTCGCCATTCATCCACGCAAATTGCTACTCATTCCTGCACGAATCTCGTCAATTGATCATCAACCTCCCATCGTCGTCTCCTACCTCCAAACCGACATCAACCCGAGCTTCAAGATAAACAATTAACTCCCTTCGAAAACACAACAGCAATGACGTGGATAAACTCGACAGTCGCCGCATACCTCGTCAAGAAACATCTCGAACTCGAAACTGTGCCATCAGAATGGGGTCCCGGCGCAGGAGCAGCCGGTCAACCACGGTCATGGATGTACTATGTTGGAGGGGTCATCATCGTTGGTATACTTATATTCATCGGGCTCACTGCCAATTGTGACTGGGAACAATTTTTTTGGAGGAAGGAGGGTGCTACTGTCGGTTGATATAAATAATGTGTCTGTGCCTCCACCGTCTGTACACAATCCGGGCTTCTTGATGCCAGTGTGGGCGCTTGTTGCAACCTGTGTCTGATACCTCTGCCAGGTTCACCCCGCGGAAGTCACTTTGCGACAAATCGCGCGCGCCATTTATATCGATCAGACCAGGGCAGAATTATAAGGAAAAGGTATGTTGAAGCCCCACATCTCAGTGTTTCCAAGACTGACCTGAATAACAGCCATCTTGGATATGGTAATAGCGGTAAACTCATGTCTGTTGGGTACTACACATCTTAATACACTCCGTTTGGGCATCATATTCACTATTCAAATTGTTCTATCTCAGAAACTTTGCGTGACGGTTTACATCCTTGTAGAGCAAGTATCGGAATTTTCCAGGTCCACCTGCGTAGCACGCCTGTGGACAAAAGGCACGCAGCCACATGAAATCTCCAGCTTCCACCTCGACCCAATCCTGGTTAAGACGATAGACAGCCTTTCCCTCGAGAACATAAAGACCGTGCTCCATAACGTGTGTCTCTGCAAAGGGGATGAGACCGCCTGGTTGAAAGGTGACGATGTTGACGTGCATGTCATGTCGCACGTCGGTGGGATCAACGAATCGGGTAGTGGACCAGGCACCGTTTGTGTCGGGCATTTCTCTGGCTTGAATGTCCTTCTCATTGGCGAAGAAGGCCTCTGGGGCGTCTAGGCCGGGTACGTATTCGTAGGCCTTGCGGACCCAGTGGAAGCTGGCGGTTTCGCTTGAGTTGTTGCGGAGAGTCCAACCACACTTGGGTGGGAGAAATGCGTAACCACCAGCATCGAGAGTGTGTGCTTCACCAGCTACAGTAACAGTGATTTCACCCTCGACGACAAACAGGACGCCCTCGGCTGTGTCGTCCATCTCAGCACGATCACTACCACCTCCAGGTGAAACCTCCATTATGTACTGGGAGAAGGTTTCGGCAAATCCTGAGAGAGGACGGGCAATAACCCATAGTCGAGTCTGCTCCCAAAAAGGTAGAAAGCTGGTAACAATATCGCTGAAGCAGCCCTTGGGAATAACGGCGTATGATTCAGTAAACATAGCTCGGTCGGTGAGGATTTGTGTCTGAGGTGGTAGACCACCCTTGGGGGCATAGTAGGCGCCCATTTTTTGATCGTTGCCCATGATGGATGTTGTGAAGTAACGTTTAAAGTGAAGATAGAGCAGAAACAGTCTGAAATGGGTGATAATAAGTAGTCAAAAACCCCGCATCAACTCTCCGAAACGGAGATAGATTCGGCTCACTTGCCCGAGATGGAGGGTGCATTTCCATCTGCAAGTCTACAGCAGCCAATCAGTCTCGGTGTATTTATCTATCTCCTAGTCTGATGGACACTCGCTTTAGTCTTGAACAGGTTAGATCCGGACCCTGCCGCCTTTCTCCAGCGACGGTTGAATCCGATGTCGTATCCGTTTGGAATCAGTCAAAAATTGTATTTCATGACTTTCACTGTACTAATTCGAAAATTAGTTGTTAATCTGAACGATTACGTATCATTGTATGGGCAAATACCTGTAGCTGCTACTTAGTCCAGCAAGTCGCGATGATAAACGTCAGGCTTGATCATCAGGATGTGCATACATAAGACTCCATACCCTACAAGCGTTCTAATGCAATGTCCATCTGAAGAATGATTATTCTTTCATACAAAACAATACAGTCTCTTATCAGGGTCTTGCCCCCGTGTTCCCAATGGACTCTTAAAACGAGATGATGTTGTGCTGTTATATATGCACTTGGACCACATCCCATCAGGCATAAACCAATGAAGAGATTTTGAGAAGTTCGATTACTATCACAAGCACAGACTATATACCCTGTTGCACTAGCTAAAAGGATGGCTTTATTGATAACTACTTCCTTTTTTGGCCGCACTATTAATTTAAGCTGAAAACTATTGATTCTAAAGAGGGCCCAATTTAATGGAGACACGCATTGATATATTTTAGGGGATCTTCGTTAAATGTCAAAATTGATTCTAATCTGTTTACATTTCGTAAAGGCATCATTCTCTGTCACATTGTTTACAGCCTGCTCGCTATTGCTTCGCTCTTGGGCAACGCGGCGGCTGGGCCCTGCAAGCCTTCGAGGACTCTCACTCTGTCTACTTCAACCACTTCCAGAGTCACCTCGTCGATCGTTACCGATACTACTTTATCGCTAACGCTGGACACAACACTATCGAGTGTTACTAAAGACGCCTCTCCATCAACTACATCTGACTATGGCTCAACCTCGACCGACATTACTTTGTCAATGTCAACTGATGATGCTTCATCGTCCACGACCGATGTCTCAAAGTCTTGGACATCGACCACCAACGCTGTATCAACTACTGAGACTACAAGTTCTGTCGAAACCTCCTTGAGCACGACTGAAATTTCTACAACTACTCAACAAGTCTCCACAACAACTACTGAAGCTGCAACCACCACAAGCGACGCACCCGCAATTAAACCTACCTTTGCTCTTCAGGTTGCCAACTCAGCCCGGCAGAGCGTCAACGGCAAAATGCCCCGCTACAGAAAGGGCTCCTCCACTGGCAACATTATCTACCTGACGGTGCCTGCGACGATGGAGAATAACTACGTGACGGGTGACTTCCACATTGAGACCTCTACGAACCGTCTCATGGTTGGCGACGTGTACGTTTCGGTCGGCGCAACATCTTCAAGCCTCATCTTAGCCGAGACTGCCGCCAGCATTGCCACAAGAAACTACCTCTATGTTTCATGTACTCCACCTGTGCAACTGGGGCAGAAGTTGGAATGTGTTGTTGAGGGTACGGCCAGGACGCAGTTTTTTGTTTTCGCTAATGAGCAAACAAGCACACTTATGTTTCTAAGTGCACCAGGAAGCCCTCCAGGTGTCAACTATATTACTTACGACCTAATTGTAGTTGAGGCCTAATGCCATCAACAGCGGCATTTGCTGACACTTGGGTATCGGGATACAAGCGGCAAGATTGTCCAAGACACGGCTGGTATTATCGGGGACGGACATGTCTCAGTTGAATCTTACCACAGCCTCTATAGCTCAGTGGTAGAGCGTCGCACTCGTAATGCGAAGGTCCATAGTTCGATCCTGTGTCGAGGCTACATTCGTTTTACATTTTGCATAATCGTAGAGAAAGACATAAAGACTTCTAAATAGATATCAAATCTGCAAAGGACCAGCCCAGTATCGCATGAAAGACTCTATTTACTACTTCAAATGGATATTAACACATAACGCTACAGCTCAAAATGCTATTTAACATGTGTATGTAAAACAATTACTTGGGCAGCTCATCATTGTGCGTCGAATCTCCCTGCCTATGCGCCTGCTGACCAACGTCCCATTGCCTTGGCCCAGCCCCCATCAGCTTCCATTAAATCTGTCTGAAACTCCCATTTCTTTATCGCTGAACTCAAAGACTTCTTTTTCTTTCTAAGCCTAGCCTCATCTTCCACAAGCTCACCAAGTTTTCTCTCAAGAGTAGGATGTTGCAAGTCAATCTCCTCGAGGATGGTCTGAGCCGATGTAAGTTCGTGTTGGAATGACCGGTGCACAAGCTCGTGCTCTTTCAGTAGTCCTTTGCGTTTGTCGAGATATTCTTGAGCTAATACATCCCCTTGGGATTCTTCCTCTAGAACAGCGATGATCTTGCGGTTCTTGGTAATTACCGCTTGGTTCTCCTCTAACGATTGCTTGGCGGCTTGGATCTGGTTTATTGCGTTTTCCCGCTTGGCGCTGTTGGTTTGATAGAGATTGCTGACGGAGTGAATATGTCCGACAATTTCTACCAGTTTTTGATCGATGTTCTTAGCGTGAGGCTCTGCCCACGCATACCATTCTCGAAGATGTCTTTTGAAACATTCTCCATTTGGCTTGTACATGTTAACAAGGTCCAATGACAACATACTGTGGGGGTCTTACCAATGTAGCATCAAAATCCGATATGTCATCTAAACGTATGCTCCGCCCGGTAGGATCATTCAATCTTTGTCTCTTTCTAGCGTTCCCGATAGTCCATGAACAGTTCGTCTGTGTCGGCATTGCGTTTGGCGCTTGTGTGCGAGAGGTGGGGGCGGGTTGTGATGAAGGCGCCGCGTTGACCCGAGTGGCATTCCCTGTCCCTGCTTGGGGCGGGCGTTCGTTTGAGGAACCCGAGTTTATCCCTGGCGCCGTGGATGAAGCCCCCGGCCGCTCTGGAGTCTGATAAGTGACTGGTGTCGTAGATTCTAGAGGTCGCTTGCGTGAAACATCGGGATTCAGCACTGCGCTTAAAGGAATGTCGTGGGTCTGGCGTGTAGGTGGCTGAATATCGCGTCGAGGGCGAGCAGTGGTTGGCGTTGAGTTGGAGCTTGTTGAACCGACGTTGGATAGGACATCTGGCCTATTAGGTGTTGAAACGCCGGATATGCCTGTTTCCAAAGAGGCACTTGAGGACACATTTCCACCGGCGTGTCTGTAAGTGTCAAACGATCCATCGAGACGATGCAACGCAGACCCAGTTGGAACATCCGTGATTGGTGCGGGTCTAAGGTTTGTGGTAGAACGGGGCTCGCGGGCTCTTGTGGGTGATGAGGCAACATTTGATGAAGAAGCCGATGCGACTGGTGTGTTCAGAGCTCTAGGGACGGGGCTGTTTGAGGCTTGAGCATTAAGCTTAGGATGATTAATAGTAGCAGATGACTGTTGTTGAGATGTGCTCTGTGTCGACTGGTTGACTTGACTTCTGTCCGACGATGCATTGCGGCGTGGCTCAGATGCTGCTGGCCTGTTGAGTGAAGGACTTGCTTGATGGCTGGGCGTGGTGCGCGAAGGTGTAGTAGAAGGCCCAGCCTGACTAGTGTTGTTTGGCCTTGCAACTGATCTTGAGGGACTGGCTTGAGGCCTTGGCCGAGAGGCGCTGTTGGTCATAGCTGCTCTTCGAAGACTTTCTTGAAAGTGGGCATTTACGCTGTCACTGACTCGAAGTGGGGTTGATGGAGCAGTGTTGCTAGACGGTGTCGTTCCGGTTCGAGCATTCGGTCTAGAGGGAGGTTGCGAGGCGGAAGGGCCAGGTTCGCTCGCCCGACTAGATGATGGGTTTAAAGAAAAGGGCCTGGTGACGGGGTTGGGTCTTGGTGCGACAGGCGCATCGTCTTCGGATTTGATTTGGATGGTTGATGACTCGTTAGCTTCTTCATCGTCTGAACTATAATAATTGAAGTCTAGACTACTGTCACTGGTGATATCGCTGAATGCAGCAGTTCCCGCGCGAATCGCCGAGGCGGCCACCGATGGTACTCCATTGGCGTCATTTCCGTCCTCTCCACCAGCAGATCTCCGAGGGAATCGTGGATGCGAATCAACTCCCTCTGTGCGCAGCCACGCTCGAACCTCGGAGATATCATCTCGATTCAAGCACTTGGGTTCTTCATTGGAGTGTTTAAGGGTGATTTCCTTCAATCTCTGCAATACATTTCCAAGTTCAACCTTGTGCGACTCAACCGAGAGACGCACAAGTGTGGCGAACTCTTCGGATAACTTGACGTTCCAGATGTGCGGTGAATGGTCTTTGACGAGCTCGTGAGGCCACTTGCCGGAGAACAAGAAAACGCGTCGGGCTGCAATGGCTGTGCGTTCTGCACTGTATCTACTGGTGTCGAAGGGTGTTATTTGTTCCATGTTTGTACGAGGCTGCGTAAGAGGTGTCGGAAACCTCGACGGAAGCCACGTAGACCCTAAATGAGACAGAATGAGATGAGATGAGATCGGACGGTATGAGATGAGATGGCGTTGATTGAATGTGAGGTGGAACGCGACGATTATTTGTGTCACGTGTGACGACGTCAATGTTTCCTCCCTTGAGCACGGGCCATTCAACCGGGGAAAACGAATACCAGTTCCGGATTAGTGAGGAATGTTACCCTGGAGCATGGATTACTTTCGAGTATGCCGTTTCGTCCTTTCGTAGTACAAGTATTTCGCTAGGAAGGATTTAATCATGTTTATATCCCAGCTTTACCTTGCTTCCTGGTTAATGACTTTTCCCATGAAGTGGCTTTGTTTTATCGAATTCGTGAGGCCCTGATTACAGCTATGTAAGTCAAGTGCGAAGCTTGTGCGTTGCAAAATGAGTATCAATTTGAAAGCTTACTAATTCAATCTGAAATGGATAATATACTCAACATGCCGATTGATTTCTGAATACTGCAACTTATATGTCCTTCTAGCCCTAATTATTCTTCCGTTTCCGCTATTCTTATTCACAACTCACTGCTACCATCAACTCCTAGGCCTAATTAATGAACGCCAGCATAACAATTAGAGCCACGCCCGGTTAGCTCAATCGGTAGAGCGTGAGACTCTTACGAGTACGCGATCTCAAGGTTGCGGGTTCGACCCCCGCATCGGGCTGTTCCTATAAAAACGATTGCAAACAAGCGAGGCATTTCTTTTTTGCCTTTGGATGTATTTTGTGTTCAGTCAATTTTGCTAAGTGACTGCAAGTCGGGTTACTGGAGTGTCTGGGTCTGATCATGTCTGTGTTGACAGAAAGAAGCCAGTGATCTGTTTGATTGATAATGCTAGAGTTTCTTTTTGGAGGGGTTCATGATGAGGACAGTTTGTCAGTATTGTGTTGCGAATGTGTCAGTTTTCTGTCTGTCTATTTCTACCTATCAGGTTGAGCTATTTATAACAGTCTAAAGGTTCCGAATGCGATAATCAGGACTTCCCGGCTCTCAAAATCATAGAGTAATGTGGAATCCCCAGGACCAAGACAGTTCGAATATCCTCAAAGCCCGCGGCAACATACAATGGCCGCCCAGCTTCAGTAGCTACAAGATAACAGTCCTTCCCTTCCTCGGATGCACGGTCAAGTCCCCATTGCAGTAACATCTTTCCTATTCCCCGTCTCTGGTTGCCTGGTCCAACTCCGATGTAGTCAAGATCTAGAAATGTCAGCATTTGCTACATGGACAATGAAGTCGAGCACAAACGCCAGACGCCAGCAATCCCTTTCTCGCCAAGCGTGTCTATAGCATCCTGATTCACAGTTTTTTTCATTTCCTCGAAAACTGATTTGTCAAGTGCATCACACTCTACGGGCTTGCTTGGACTAGAGTCACCCCCCTCAGCTGGAGGTGCATCCCAGAGTGCAAAGCCCGCGATGCGATCTTCGACATTTTTGTCCTTATCGACTGCTATAACCAGATGAGATTCTGATGATGCGAGACTGGATGCTTTGCGTGCTAAGCGCCAGTCATAGGCTGCTTCGCCGTCGGGTATGTCTTTTGGCTGTAGATGGCGAGGGAATAAGCGACGAGAGAGAGCATCTGTTTCTGGATGAAAGGCAGATGTTGCAATGCGAGCAATAGTTGGTAAATCTGCCTCGGAGGCTTTGGTTAAGTAAATCGACATGGTCAAGATTTGTTTCGTTGGTTTAAAAGTAAATGACTGTTCTGGAGGCGGAGTACTTGGCGTCAAAGGCCGCTATAGCTGAATAACAGAGGTCACGGGGTCACCCACTAACCTCACAGTGGCTCGGAGCATGATTGGTAAAAGATATCCAACCCTCGCATGTTTAATTCATGATTGAATATCATCTGTACTCGTGACAGAATTTAATTACCAAAACACCTCAATTATGAGCTGACTGCTGGCCAGAGCTTTGGAGAGTAAGTCGGTCACGTGTTACTATCGCGAAAATTCACCGTCTGGCTGCAAAGAGCGGGGAGAAACCATAGATCAACTAAATATCACACGCCAGCGATGAAACGATCCCTCCTCAACTTTGATCATCGAGGTGACGCACTCCTCACTCTCCGCAGACCCAACGCTCAAAAAATACCCTGGTCAAGAAGTAAAAAATCTCTGTCAAGCGAGGCCGTCCACAAAAATGAAGCGTCTGGCGGGTCATCCAAGAACTTACGGTCAATACAGCCTTGCAAAGATGACGGTCAACCGAATGAGATACAATTCAGAGTATCTACGAGGAACCTGTGTCTCGTGTCTTCAGTATTCAGAGCAATGATCGAAGGACGATACAGGGAGTCACATCCTAATCCTCAAGGTCTTTTGGAACTCGGCGCTTCGGAATGGAATGTTGAAGCCTTTGTTATCTTGTTGAACATCATGCACGGCCACCATCGACAAGTAACAAAGACCCCTACTCTCGAACTAATAGCTCATATTGGAATCCTTGTTGATTACTATGATTGTCTTGAGGTCGTTGAGATCTTTTATGAACGGTGGACTCAATGGCATCTCGACTTGAAGAAGCACAATTATCCCGAACTTAGTTTGGCCATAACGACTATCGCATCAAAGACCTTTGGTCCGGACGAAACTGTCCTGTTATTTATTGCCCTAGTATTTAAAAACTACGTGCAAGCCAGAGGGCTCTTTGGACTCGCCGTTTTCAACACAGACGGCCCACTCGGAACAGACCTGGCGATACCGAATCGAGTCCTTGGTATGCATACTCGAAAATGATTCTCATGAAAATAATAATAATAATAGAATACAGAACTAATTGAACAAGAACGAGAGAAACTGGTCGAAGAGCTCCTCGAAGTACTATTCGACTTGCAAGACTGTCTCATGGCCAGAGATCTCTGCTGCACTCTGGAGTGCGCCTGTAGACTTCTCGGATATCTCACGAGACAAATGAGATCCTTCAATCTCCCATTGACAAAACCAGAACGGCCATACTTGGGCTACAGCGCGAAACGCGTTCATGAAATGCTCCGCAGTCTCAAAGCGCCAGGCTGGTGTACCGACCACAACAACGAGCCATGCACACTTGAAGTTGTACTACAAGATTTCTATGTACCCTGGGAACCGAGTATCTTTGAAAGAGAACTTTGTGAGTTAAAGTAGCAAAAGGAAATAATGTAGATAAATAATCAAGGCAAAAAGGATGCCAGATAGGCAAAAGGAAGGGTCTGGCCGGGGATTGAACCCGGGACCTCTCGCAAGCTGAGCTATAGGGTTTTCCCTAAGCGAGAATCATACCACTAGACCACCAGACCGGAGGAGCGAATTGAGATTCGCTTGTGGAGTTGTTGGTTGCCAATCATTGTTGGGCGCTATGTTGCTGGCATCAACAGAGGACACTCGACATTGTTGGCGAGCAACAAGTATGACATATACTGTAATGGAAAAAAAGGAATAAGGACTGGAAAGTAATATCATGAACTGGCTAGGTAGTAATATATGACAGCGAATTGGAAAGGACACTTCACTTTAGTAAGCAAGCACATTGGTTCACAACTGAACAGAGTGTAATAAACAAATGAGATGTAATTAATTATATCCTAACTATCTATTAAACAATCTGTACTAAAGCATGCTATACCCCTGTACTCCGTAGTATTAAATCCATCAATAAGAATCAACATTCGAACCATTATAAACCATTCCATTCCCAACATGTCTTCCTACTTAAGGACTGCCAGAGCCGCTGGATGGCTCATCGGATGAACCAGACGAGCCAGACGAGCCGGATGAGCCAGACGAGCTACCAGAGTCAGCAGGAGTTGAGGGTTGAGAGGCGGGCTCATCGGATGAACCAGATGAACCAGATGAACCAGAAGAGCCGGATGAACCAGATGAACCAGATGAACCAGAAGAGCCGGATGAACCAGAGTCAGTAGAAGTCGAGGGCTCAGAAGCGGGTTCAGAAGCTGCGCCGGATGGGCTTCCAGAGTCGGCTGGAGTTGAGGGCTGGGAGGAGGGTTCGTCAACGACAGTAGTAGTAGGTTGAGAAGCGGGCTCATCAGCAACAGACTTGGTAGGCTCCACGACAGCAGCAGCAGCAGAAGTAGTGTCGACAACAGGATCAGCAGCATTGGCAGTAGTAGTGGGACCAGAGGCGGGCTCCTCAACAACGGCGGCTGAAGTAGTCGGGTCAACCACAGGATCAGCGGCCTTAGCAGTGGTAGTAGGATCACTGGCAGGTTCCTCAACAGCAGCAGCAGAAGTAGTTGGGTCAACAGCAGCAGCAGAAGTGGTCTCAACAGGGTCAGCGGCCTTGGCGGTGGTGGTAAGGTCACTGGCAGGCTCTTGACCAGCAGTAGAGACGGGTGGCTCAACAACTGGGTCAGAAGCAGCGGGTGAAGAGCTCTCCTTGGCAGCGTCAGATGATGTAACGGAGGGCTTCACCATTGTGATCAGAGTTGTGGGAGGAGGAGTAGCAGTAGGCTCGGCATCAGAAGAGGCGGCAGGCTCGCTAGAAGGCTCATCAGCCTGGGAGGTAGAAGGTCCACTGGCGGGCTCGACGACTGTTCCACTAGGCTCTCCAGCAGCGGCGGAGGTCTCGACGGAAGGATCAACAGCTGCATTGGAGGTAGTGGGATCAGAGGCAGGCGTATCAGATGTGACAGCAGGGTCCTGGCCAGCAGAAGTAGTAGGTCCACTGGCGGGCTCATCAGATGTGGTAGGTCCACTGCTGGATTCAACAACTGTGCCACTGGGCTCCTGTTCGACAGCAGTAGTCTGACCAGAAGAAGCATCCGATGTGGGAGTAGAAGCATCTGAGGCCACCTTGGTGTTGGGATCCTCAAAGACCACAGATGTAGTAGGCTGACTAGCAGGCTCTTCGGCTGAGATAGACGCATCCTTGACTGCAGATGTGTTAGGGTCAACGACAGGCTCATCAGATGTAACAACAGGCTCCTGACCAGCAGAGGTGGTGGTTGCAGTGCTGGGATCAGCAACTGTCGTACTGGGTTCATCATTGGTAGAAGAAGTAGGTGCAGTGCTAGGCTCACCAGCAGCGGTAGTCTCGCCAGAAGAAGCGTCAGATGAAGGAGTACCTGCGTCTGAAGCTACCTTGGTGTTGGGATCCTCAAAGACAACAGATGTAGTAGGCACACTGGCGGGCTGATCAGATGTAACAACAGGCTCAGCAGAAGTAGTAGGTCCACTGCTAGACTCGATGACTGTGACACTGGACTCTCCTGCAGCAGTGGAAGATTCCTCAGAAGGATCAACTGCTACCATGGTGGTAGTAGGGTCGACAGCAGGCTCACTGGGTGTAGCAGATGCGCTATTGATAGTAGAAGCAAAAGATTCTTCGCCAGCAGCGGAGGTATCTCCGGAAGACGTGTCCGATGTAGGAGTAACCGCGTCTGAAGTAGACGCATCTGAAACCACCTTGGTGTTGGGATCCTCAAAGACCACAGATGTGGTGGCAGGTACACTGGTGGACTCATCGGCTGTAGCAGAGGGCTCGCTGACAGCAGAGGAAGTAACATCTGTATCAGAAGAAGTGGTGGGTCCGTTATCAGCAGCGGAAGACTCTACAGAAGAATCAACTGCGGCATTGGAGGTAGTGGTTACACCAGCAGGATCAGAGACCTCAGTTGTAGTGGGATCGCTGGCGGGCTCAGAGAACTCAGTGGTAGTAGGGTCACTGGCAGGCTCACCAGCTGTGGCAGATGATTCCTTGGCAGCAGAAGAAGTAGGCTCATCAACGTCTGTAGCAGTATATTGGCTATCAGCAGTTGTAGTAGCACCACCGGCAGGCTCAACGACTGTAGCAGAGGAATCCTTGTCGGTGGCAATAGTAGGCTCGGCGTCGTCTGTAGCAGTGGACTGATTGGCAACAGAGGTAGTGGGGTCGCTTGCGGGCTGATCATCGGTGACAGTGGGCTCTGTAGCAGTAGAAGAAGTGAGATCACCGGCATCAGCTGCAGAGATGGTAGTGGGATCACTAGCAGGCTCCTTAGCAGTGGTAGTAGAGCCCTCTCCATCATCAGAAAAAATTGAAGTGGACTTATCACCAGCTGAAGAAACATCTGTAGGGCCAACCTCGCCTGAAGAAACAACTGTAGGCTGATCGTCAACTGAGGAAGCGCCTGTTGGCTGGTCATCAATGGAAGAAGCCTTGGTAGGTTCTTGGTCGACAGAAGAGTTGGAGGTGTTGGTCTCTCCATCATCAGAAGCAACAGGTGTGGCAGTGGACTCATTAGAGACTACCTTGGTGTTGGGGTCCACAAAGGTTACAGATGCAGTAGTCTGGCCAGTAGGTGCAGAGGTTGAGCCCTCATCATCCGCGGCAGATGTGGTGGTCTGGCCAGCAGATGTATCAGATGTTGTGGGCTCATCAACCTTGGAAGCGGAAGTGGTCTTCTCATCACCAGCCGTAGTGGTAGAGATGGGTCCACCGACTCAGGAGCATCAGACTCCACACTGCTGATGGTGGAAGCGGAAGTGGTCACTTGGTCGTCGTCACTCTCGACGCTTGAAGTGGGATCAGTTGCGGAACTTCCAGAAGTGGTAGTCTCTCCACCATCAACCTGAGCAGAGGTAGTGGTCTTAGCACCGTCGACTGGAGCAGAAGTGCTGGTACCGACACTCTCGACTTGAGTAGAAGTGCTTGCACTGACACCATCAACCTGAGCGTAACTGCTGGCACTAACACCTTGGACTTGAGCAGAAGTGGAAGAAACAACTGCAGGCTTGGTGGAGGTAGCCAAAGTCGTGCTAGGGATGCTCAGAGATGAGGAGATGACGGTGCTAGATGCAGGGTTGGAAGCAGCGGCGGCCGAGCTTGAGCCTGAGGTTGTGCTAGCCTTGGTAGAGGTGCTTGGGACGGAAGCAGAAGTGCTTGTAGTGGAAGTGCTAGCCTTGGATGAGGTAGATGAGGTTGAAGTGGTAGATGTAGTGGATGCCTTAACTGTGCTGGAAGGAGCAGTGGTTGTAGGCTTGACAGCAATGATGATAGTGGTTGTGGGCTTGGTGGAAGTGGTAGTGGTTGTGCCAGGCTTAGCAGAGGAAGGAGGGATGGTAGTAGAGGAAGCCTTGGTAGTGGAGGCAGGCTTAGCACTAGAGGTAGTGGAGGTAGTAGAAGTAGACTTGGTGGTGGAGGTAGGCTTGGTTGTGGAGGAAGGCTTAGTGGTAGAGCTAGGATTGGTAGTAGAGGCAGGCTTGTTGGTAGTAGAAGCAGCCTTGCTGGTGGTCACAGGCTTAGTAGTAGAAGCAGGCTTGGCAGTAGAGGCAGCTTTGTTGGTGGTAGAAGCAGCCTTTGCAGTTGTTGTAGGTTTAGCGGCGGCCTTTGTGGTGCTGGCGGCCTTTGCCGTAGTGGTAGCCCTCTTCTTGAGAATGCGTCTCAATGTGTCGCCGTAAGAAGCTCCGTGAACCTCACAGCCCTCGCCAGAGACCTTGCAGTTAACTGCATCAGGTTCTCCAGCAGGCAACGCCGCTGCGTTAACAACGGCGATGGACATGCCAAGAACAACTGTCTTGATGAAATGCATTGTGAAGGAGGAGGGATGGACTACTGTGGTTGTAGTAGTAGTAGGAGAGCGTGATGAGATGAGAGTGAGTGATTTGAATTATTCGGAGGTTCAATCCATCTTTACTTATAGATTAAACAATCTCAGAGTTCGCCGATATAATTGTGTTGTTGTTTGCCGCTTTCATCGACTTTGAGGTTTCATCGGACGAGGTTCTGTTGAGAAAGTCAATTCTGTAGTCTCGTCTGGTCTAACTTCTCGGGATAGCTCAGGGTCTAAGCGAGCACGTTGCGACCGAACTCAATTTCTGGCTTGCTGCAGTGAGATTCCCACGTTTTGGACATGCGTACATTGATCGGCAGGGTCTGGGTCCTGCAACCTGGTTCTAGTATCACACGAAAAGGGTAAGATTCTAGCCTTGTAAGACAATTGCAGTCGAGAAGAGGTTCATGTTGCTGCACTCTACGGGAACAGGCATATTGTCATATGCTTTCATCCTATCTCGTGTTTTCCACCGTTAAGATAATACTAATAATTGCCCAGAGGCTCTGCTGTTGTCAGTCTTTGTCTCTTCTTACTTCCATCACAAGTTGATCCGTATTGTTGGGTCACCAAGACGAGACTCCCAAATGGTGTCATCTCCATACTACACTATACCGTTCTAGATGTGAAAGGCGGGCCTACCCGCTGCCACGCTCGGGACTGGCGCATCTACTAGGAATTTTTACATTCCTTGACGCCGTCTCCGGACAATCACTTCCTCTCTGAGATGAGAACTCCAAGCCAATCTTGGCAAAGAACCACGCGAGAAAACTTGGCTTGACAACCGGCTACTCGGCTGGCAGTTGCCCACGCCGTATGTCTAGCGCCTCGCCATCACAATCTAGATGACTTAGCGTGAGACATTAAGATATCTGGCCATGATTCAATCCCTTCGAGGGTTAGTTTTTGCAGCTATAAACGATTTAAGAATTGGCGATGCTGTTACTAGACGTGGTATGCTTATCCGCCGAACCAATTTCCCCATAGAGGCTTGAGCCTGGGCCATGGCTATAGCTCGAGATGCTGATAGCTCGGGATAATCAAACTGTTTTCGGTTGAACGAGCTCATTGTAAGTTTTCGGTCCCGAGCCATATTTTTCAGTTGGGTATCAAAGTTTTGAACTTGAATCGCGGTCTTGAAGACTCCGGTGATGCATGTGTGTGTAGAACAATCGAGGTGGGTGCCGGGTGTCAGTTAGATGTAGATCTTGGACAGATCAATCTTGCCAAGGATGGGATCCCCTTGTTCTTGTCCAGCCCTTGAGCACCTTGGCAGGTCCCTGCGGTTCTAGGCAGACCATTTCTCTCCCTTTCTTGCCATGATATTCCCGGCCACAGGTTTATTCAGCATTGGTTAATAAGACTCTAGACCCTCTTTTCTCAGTTGCTCGGTTGTCAGAGTGGTAGAACTTGATCACTTGCATGCGTCTTCTTTGGGTCTAGAAGCTATACAGAGTTGCACTTTGCGGCTCTGCCTTGACTTTGGACGGTTATGGCTGGGCAGATTTGGGGTTATTTGGAGAAACGGCGAAAGCTTCTGCACGTCTTGTCAACGCCATTCCAGTGACAAACTCAATTCGTTGGCCGTTCACCCGGTCTTGGCGGCCAAGTCTTTTCTTAGTCTCTTTTAGGAAATGTTAATTCGGATGGGCTGATGAGGTCATCGCGGAGTGTGATCGTTGTTTGTGATGGACAACGTTACTGTCATTGTTTGGCGCTTTATTATCACAAAAGACACAATTGCTTTCAATTTATTGCCAGATGAGAGAATACAGTTATGAATTTATTACAATACTGAAACTAGAACTACAAGATACTCCCTCTGCTCTCTTGGTTACAATGCATCACAAAAAGTCAACATTGTTTAGGGTAGCGCCATGGCACATAGTGTTAACGCTTCGACACCGAGTCTTAATTGATTGTGTTTGGCTAGTTGTCTCATTATACTGGACTTGGTGAAAATGATGAGTCTTAATCTGGATCAATCCCTACAAGTTGTCGTCTGGTTTCAGTCGAGTGATAGATGTTGTCAGCTTCATTACAAGGGAGATTACTCCTTTTATCTGCCACTTCTCACCGCTTTCCATACTCCTCTTTTTTGCATCACGGCCATTCCTCACAAAATGACATGCTTATCGCAATGCCAGTAATCAGACGAATACCCGATAACAAAAGGAGGTCCCGCACAGGGTGTATACAATGTCGAAGACGCCGTAGAAAATGTCAGTAATTCCTATACACTACCTCGTCCTGTCTAACTTGGACCCAAGGCGATGAACAAAGACCCCAGTGTGGGAGCTGTCAGGGCAGGAATGTAACCTGCGAGTTCAAAGAGTGGACCTTTGTCCCAGGCGTACGATCTTCACTGCGCAGGGATGGCTGTGCTCGAGATGATACCCGAGGAGACACTCCTGATGAGTCGGATTCACTTCTGGTAAGTTATCGATGACTACACGTTACATCGCGTCCAACTAACTCCCTTGAAAGCCCATGCAAGATTCCTTGCTATCGTTTATAGGTGACAGCACCTCTACTCTTGACCCCGTGCTCGCGAGTCCTTTGTCCAACACAGTGAGAAGCGACAGGATCGACCCTGCTCAAAACAACAACACCACCACCACCACCACTTCTCAACCAACCGCCACAGCTCCTACCCAGCACCATCAAAACAATGAAGGCAACCAGATTCCCACACCCGCTCGATGGAACGAAACCGTTCTCTCAGAGCAAAACTCTTCCGAAAGACAAACGGCCATGCTCCGCTTCCGATATCAGATAGCACCCTGGCTAGATTCCAACGCCCCGAGGTCTACGTTCGGACCCAAGATTATGGCCTTGGCAGCTGAAAAGTCTGTCATTATGGATGTCATTGTATGGGTTGCGATGCGACGAAGCAGGAACACGACCGCCCCGGAAGGAGACTTTCATCTGGTCCAGCATCTTCAGCATCGGTTATCTTTGGAAACTGCTTTCACTGCTGACGTGGGGAGATCCTTGCTGGCGTTGGGTAATTTCTTCTACACGTCACCCTCTGAATGGGCAAACCTGCATCCTGATCGCCCATTTGGAGAAGACAGATATCACTTCTTTGAGAGCCAGGAAGAACCTCTCAAGACTCTGGATCGGTTTCATTATAAAGCTGGTAATGTGACCCGATATGCGATGCAAGATATCCACTGACCTGGCGCAAACAGAACTGGCTGCTTCTATCATAGCGTCGAGATCGCCTTCATCCCGGTCCTCCGTACCTCTCATGGACGAGTCTCTACTAACTCCCAACATGTCGCCATATGAGATATATGATACATGTTTGGTACATCTGACGGCCTGCTGCCAGCTACTACACAACAAGGTCATTCCACTTCTCAACGGCATCACCACCATACAATCGCCAACACAGGAACCCAGCTCTTTGGTATGGGCGACCTGGTCGAACCTATGGGCACGATGCGTACAATGGTTCCGAGATCGTCCACCAGACATGGTGCCGCTCCTTGAAAGCCCTGAAGTAGACGCACACACAGCCACGACCAACTCTCCATTCACAGCCGATGTGTATTCAAGCGCGATAGCAGTACAAGCAAACCTCACCATACATTACTCCTCGCTACTTTTACTCTCTTACAAGCCCCGACTCGTCAAGCTCTCGTCAACGCCGCATCGCCTCACATCCAAGAGCTGGCATGCCCAAAAGCTTGCAAAATTGGCCCTGTGGAACAACTTCCCCGATCAATGGGATCCCGTCGTGGTAGCAACCGTCGTTCGAATCGCGAGAGACATGACATATCCTTCTCAACAAGAAGCTCTATTGTCTTGCTTCCAACGGATCGGCGACGCGACTAAGATTCCTCTCCAAAGGGAAATTGCGGGTCTACAGCAGTTCTGGTCCTCCTCGCGACATTCCAACGCGCCGACTAACCTCCATTCCTAACACGAGTCAATCGATACATGTCTTGGCGAGCAATTATTCAACATATTTTTTATTAATTTGTTAAAAATATCACTCCAACTCGTCTTTACATGGAATTGATACTTGTGCTCCTCGTCTCGCAACTGTATGTGATGAAGCTCGAATTCCTGAACGAACGGCCTTTTCGATGTCGAACGTTTCGGCTCGTTGTCCTGCAAGTGCCACTTCTACTGCGTATGAACCAATGAATGTATCGCCGGCGGCAGTTGTGTCGACAACCTTGACTTTCTGCGCGGGAATGAGACCCTTGGCACCTGTGTCGTTGGCAAAGTAGGCGCCCTTTCCACCAAGCGTGATGACAACGTTGCAGACACCTTTGGCGAGGAAGTTAGACGCGGCTTGCTCCACAACAGAGATGTTTTCAAACTCTGACTCGTCCTTGTCTGACAATAGCGCTGCTTCGGTCTCGTTGAGGATGAGATGTGCTAGTCCTTTGTAGATCTCCTCAGGAAGAGCCTGGGCGGGTGCAGGGTTGAGAAGGACCGGTGTTCCCATGGCCTTTGCTGCTTGGAAAGCCTGGATAACAGTATCCAGTGGAATCTCTAGCTGCATAATGAGCAGAGCAGGCGCTGGCCCAGGAATCGTCTGAAATTGGATCGGCTGAAGCGAATTGTTGGCTCCCGGAGATAGGATAATGCGGTTCTGACCTGTTGGCTCATCAACGATAATCATGGCTATACCACTCTGTGAGCCAGCGCCGCCATCTCGATTCACAATGATTGAACTAGTTCCCACGTCGTATGACTTGAGACTGTCCATGAGCATGGTACCGTAGGCGTCGGATCCGATGGCACCAATCATGACAACGTCGACACTCGAGTCCTTGAAATCAGAGGTTCGAGAGAGCTTTGCACAAGCAACGGCTTGGTTTGCGCCCTTTCCACCTGGGAAAACATTGAATTGGCTGGAAGTTATCGTCTCGCCGGGTAGTGGGTGATGGGGAACGTATGAGACGAGATCGATGTTGAGAGATCCCAACACGCTGATGACGGGTTTTGACATGGCGGATAAGTATGTGCGAGGTAAAGGTATGCAGAACAGTCTCTGTTAGTCTGGCAAGAGTATATAACGTCGGCAATGTCCTACAAGCTGTTGCATGTGATCCACAACGAGCTAAACCGTGAAGGGGTGTCTTAGGCGACGGCGGCTACGACTTGAACAGCACCTTACCTGCCAAGACACCTGTCAAGATCACGTTACCTATAAGACGTCCTCAGGGTATCAGAAAGATTGACCGCTATAAGCATAAGAGATGAAATTATTAGGGCAGCCTATGCTACTTAGACCATACTTCTTAGACTACTTATTTCTATACCCTAAGACTTAGGAGGCCAACTTTCCAGCTACCTACTAGGACATCTTTGTACTGCTTCTCCATGGGTCTTCGTGTATTAGTTATTATATTGATTATACACAAGATTCTATAAAGTCTTCAGAATCGCTCCAGCATCGTAACCCCATTCAGCCTCAAGATCCGTCAACCTCCAAAGAGCACCCCAACCAGTCGTTCGATCAATTGATTTAAGAAGTCTTGCTATTTGCTTTCTCTCATTGACATGTGAGAACAGCTTCCCAGCGATGTAAAGTGGCTGTATGGAATTGACCAAACTGCCGGGATGAAGATTAGCACACGAGATGCCACACACTTGACGCGCATGCCACAGAGCTAAACACTGGTAATCTAGCTCATGTCCCAAGTTGCGCATTTCTAGCATCAGGATACACGCAGTGTGGTATATCTGGTTGCTCGAAATAGCAGCCCAGTGAGGGAAAAGCATAGCTGGGAAGATCTGCTTATCGCCTGCTTCCACCATGCTTATCGGTTTCATCGTTGTGGGGCGTTGGTCAAGCCAGTATTGTAACTCGTTCCAAAGCTGCTGCCATTGTTCTGAGAAGGGTCTGTCGTCTTGAACATCTGCCCTTCCGAGCTCCAGACTTTGCGTCCTTCGGAACCTTAAGTCGCAGACTTTTGTACATAGATATATAGCCCAGTTCGCTTGCATGTCGGGTGAATCTCGGCTTCTCTCGTGGAACATGTCCCGTACGTATGTTTCGATCTGCTCTGAAGAAACCAACGAATCCGGGACAGAAGGTGTCCATTTTGATAGAGGGAGGACGGTAGTCTCAGTTCCATCTGAAATGATCGAACCGCAGAGCTCTTGACGCGCATAGCACCAAAAGACTGCTTGGGGTAGACCGCCAGAGAAGCCGTTGACTCCAAAGAACTCAAATAATGAAGCACATCCCTCAACATGGCGTTTCCAGTTCTTGGACCCACCCGACAACAACTCAAAGACGGCCAGAATACAGGCTGTTACCAACATATTCGGGTCTTTGGCTTGTAGTCCTGGACTGAGTAATCTGATGCTCTCCTGATAGAGCTCAAGACTGTCACAGCCACCTTCACGCGTCAGCCCTCTCCTCTCCATCTGTCTCGATGAAAATGCAAGCATGGCATATAAAAGAGCAGGTGATTTCTGCGCCATCAATGGCACGTGGATCTGAAAGTGTTTATCCTCATCGAATTTGTCTAGATAGGGTGCACACTCTGTGACCCAATTCTGGAGATAGCATATTAACCTATCATGAGGAATATTGACAGTGACATTAGAAAAGTCTAGTGTTTGTGGCGACTGTGTAGGTGTCGCTTCTGCCTCTGGTGTGCACGACGCGCTGGGCGATAGCGCAGACAAGCCCGCAAACAGAACGGATCTGAGTTCTTCCTGTAGCTCTATGAAACGTGGGTCAAGGGAGAAATCCTCGGGTGGAAAGAATGCCATTGTCGATCGGGACTGAAGTGGGGAAGATGTCCGAGATGGTAGCGTTGCAGTTGAAGGGACAGAGATGAGAACGCAGTCACAACCCAAAGAGGAACCGTAGCCTCTCGTCTCTCCTCAGTTGCTGTCTGTCTGATGAAACAGAGCAAATTTGCAGCGTCCGGTGATCCCCGGATGACCCCATCCGAGTGCCAGTAAACCGGGGAAGCACACCAATCAAGGTATTTGGTCTGGGGTTCGTCGGGGAACCGCTAGACCGAATGCGAGGGCTTTAGGCGACCAGACTCTCAGGCCATGACTCGGGTGGAGGAAACTCGGCATAGTAATAAACGGGGAAACCAGAGAGTGGTCTTTGCTTGCTAGTCCTGGTTCGTACAGTAACTTGATTTGAAGCAAGCAACGTTGCCCCAGAATGTCCAGGTTAATCAGCACTTTAATCCCATACCCCGCATTGAAGAAGGTATCATTGAGTCGATCGTCAGGTGGCAACTCGAAGGATTGCCTCCATGTCGCGGCAATTTTACTCGGTTCTTTGCTGGAGTGTAGGCCATTAGCATTAATCGCGTAACTACGCTTCGAATTGAGAAGTCTGATATTTTCTGCAAAACAATCACAGCGCTTATATTGTATGGAAATTGAAGCTACAATAATTCTAAAAACCCCTACCAATATCTAGCCAGTTATGTTGCATCACTATCAGCCGACCCGGCAGGCATGTCATATCATTTTTGGAGTATACATTTCGTGGCGTTAGTTTCTGTCATGGAATTGAGCCATCATTGGGTAGAAAGACGGTCCATTCGTCTATTGATTGATTGACGATCGGGTCTATCTATGCGATATATGTATACTAAAAATATCAAACATACTTATTGTCACTGTATATGGGAAAGTAAAAATGCAGTCAAGGTAAATCTTAAAACATTATTCGTCTACTAAACTATGGTATCACATCCCTCCGATATATCTCATAACATCCATTACAACTCCTCAACGTGCTTCTCACCCTGCTTCTCCATAGACGCCTTTCGGCCAGAAACAGATCCGAGAAGACCAACCTCAGCCTGGGCCTCACGTAGAAGCTCAGCATCCTGCTCTCCAGCTCGGCTCTTGAAGACACGGTCCATCTCCTCGAGAGACGCGTTCTTGGTCTCGGGAAGGAAGAACCACACCCAGAGGATGCCGGCAAACAGGAAGACGGCGAAGAAGATGTAGGTTCCCCACTCCCAGGCCTCGAGCATGGGAGGAACGAAAAAGGCGATGGCAAAGTTGTTGAGCCAGTTGCTGGAAGCACCGATGGAAGCACCCTTGGCGCGGATGGAGAGGGGGAAAATCTCAGAGATGAGAGTCCAGGATACGGGACCCCATGTAGCACCGAAGCCAGCGATGTAAACCCAGATGAGAGCTAGAAACATGTTAGTTATGGTTCATACAAATATTGAGAACGGTGTACGCACCAACTGCGGTCCAACCGGCGGCGACGTGAGAGGGCCAGTCGTGGCGGAACTTGGCAACGATAATTCCGACAGTGATCATGCTGGCTCCCATGACAATGGAACCAACTTGAAGCATAGGCTTGCGACCAACGCGATCAATAATAAACTGAGACACAATTAATTTGATATTTCAATCGAATTTGGTTGAAAAACTTACCATGGCAGGAATAGTGCTGATGAGGAAAACAACACCAGTAACACCAGTAGCGAGAAGAGCAATAGTTCCACCAGTAAGACCCAGGCTGATGAAAACGTTGGAGGCATAGTAAATGATGGCATCGATACCGGACCACTGCTGGAAGAACATGATGAGCCAAGCAGTGCAAACTCGCTTGAAGTTGTCCATGGATCGGAAGCAAGTGACGTATTGGGCAATCTCCTGTCTGAATTTGCTCTTGCCCTTCTCAGCGAGGTGAGGGAAGTCTCGGGCGAACACCTTTTGCTCAAAGACAGCCTCGGCCTTGATCTCGAGGTACTCAACCTGAACTCGGTCAGAGTCGATGGGGAGCTTTCTCATCCATGCAAGAGTAGACTTGGCCTCTTCATCTCTGCCAACCTTGACGAGCCAGCGGGGAGAAAAGGGCATGAACCAAATACCAACGGCGAGAATAGCAGCGGGAATACCCTGGATGATGGAAGGAAGTCTCCAAGCAAGGTCAGATTGTCCATCGCCAGTTCCACCGATGTAGTTGCATCCGTAACCGACCCAGAAAGAAAGCATAATTCCCAGAATAGTGGCGAGCTGGTAGAAAGAGACGAGGAAACCTCGCATCTCAGGAGCAGACAGTTCAGCGTTGTACAAAGGTCCAACACCGCTGAAAAGACCGACACCAAGGCCAGTGAAGAAGCGACCGGCGTAGAGAAGAGAAGGGTTTCCGGCTGTGGCGCCAACGTAGAGGTAACTGCCGAGAACGACCCAGCAGCAGGCGATGAACATGGTGTACTTTCGAGAAATGATCTCGCTAGAGACACCAGCTGATAGAGATCCGAGAATACCGCCCAGCTGGAGGATAGATGTGAGCCAGCCGGTTGCTGAAGATGATTCCACGACAGAGGGGAAGTTTTGGGTGAATCTGGTCATGACGAGAGATTGTCCCAGAACACCCTGTTGGTAACCATACTCGAAACCTCCCAGACTGAAATTGTCAGTAAGATTATGATATCAGTTGTGTACAAAGGTCAACTCACGATGCGAAAAAGGCAATAAAGATGACCTTGGGGTTCTCGCGGATAGACTGCCAGATGGTCTTCTTGGTAGACGGCTCCATGGTATAAGGTTCGTCTCGAGAGGACGAGTTCGACATGGTGGAAAAAAGGAAAAAGAAACTTGAGTGAAACTTGTCGAGTTGTGGAGAGCAATGTTTGAAATCTGGGGTATGGAGCAGTCGAGTCTTTTTAAATAAACATTTTTTTTCTTTCTAGTTACCCCAGTCATGGATCCGAACTTGTTTATTTTCTGGGGTTCCCGACGAACGAACGGTGCAAAGTTGAGAAGCGTAGGCTATGACCCCCTGTTTAGGACTAGCTTTGTGTGTGTGTCTGACCACCCCTCTAGAGCACCCGGTTAGCCGCTGGGAGGCATTAGAGCCTCACTAGAGATGTTGGAGAGAGTAATGACGAGTACTTAGTTGAATTGTAATCAATTGTGTTGTTGTGAGGTCTCGTGACATCAATTCAAGTGCATACCTCAAAAGCATGCCACTGTGGTAATGATACGCGTCCACCTCTGATTGAGAGACAAACACGAGTATTGCTCCGAGGTCAACAGCGACAACATGTCCTTGCAAGATATTATGTCACAGCTACAAAAAAACACGAGATAGCTTCATCACAACCTCAATTGCATGACTTTGTCGTACTCTTTTCCTTGGTCAAGTGGACTTTGCTCAGTTCTTAGTCAGTCGATTGCCCAAAAAGGGGGTTCGTAGGCGACGTTGACCAGGTTAGCCCTGAACTAACCGCGTCAAAAGTTGAACCTGGGGCCCCGCGTAAAGAAAACTCTGGTCGTCAAGTGTCTCCAATTCCAGTGGATCACGAAAATAGCGACCCGACAATTCAGCGTTGATGGGTCTGGAACGCGTTTGTGAGGGAGCTAGTCGCGCGAATGATCAATGGTTTGAGCCTCATAGCGGTAGAAGCTCTCTAGTGGTAGTCTATCTACCTTATGTAGATATAGTTACACGCAATTGCAGACTGGTGAACAAGGGTGTAGAGGAGCTTATATGTCGGGGACTGCCGATTGTCGTGTGTGTTCTCCGTGGGTTCGCAAATTAAAGCAATTGGGTTTATGATGATCAGAACTTGGAAGCGACACAAGATCTGTTGGATAATAGACACAAGAAGCTACTGTTCACCAAGAAGTAGGAAGTAACCAAGAATTAATAGCAATACAACACAAGCACCATATGCACAATAAACCGATAGCCATAGTCACTTCGTTAATTGAACATCAGACGTACAGGGTAGCTGTGACCGTCTACGGCCTTACCTGCGAGCATGCGCCTGCTTAACTAAATTGTTCTGCCTTCTACATGATCATTTCGTTGTCGCCGCGATCGTTTACTAAGGTGCAGTTGTGCTTCAGTTGGGGACAGATATGTACTATTGCGCGTCGCTATTCGGAATGCGACAAGTTGACAATCCCTAGGACAAACTGATGGCGTGGGATGGCCTCGTCACGCGACCATCGGCAATTCTACCTTCAATTGGCGAACAGGCTATAGAGCAGGATATATTTCATCGGCGTCCAATCTACGAGCTGTCCCGTTCAACTACAAATGGCAATGTGTAGTAATCGATGTCGGCGTCACGTCGTGAGATTGGAATGGGTCGCGCTGAAGGTACCGAGGGAGGCCGGTCGGAACACTGCGTTGGGTCATTGTAGCAGATAAATCAGCGCCCACTGGCGCCCAATAGAGCCTAGTAAGCGCGATGTTTTGACACCTGTTGAGGACCATCGTCAAAGATGGCGCTTTGCATGGGAAGAGCGAGATTGGACGGTTTGACGCGATTCTGTGCGGGGATTGTTAACGGATGTTTCACGTCCAAAACCATCAGCCACGTTCTGTCCGCCACAGTCAGCTCGCGCCACTGGGTTGTCCAGACTCAAAGTAAGCGGTATGCTTTGGATGTCGGAACAGGACACAACATCGAGGCGGCAAAGGGGTGACTTATGTATAGGTAGACATAATAAAGAATGTTCGCCGAGACTACTTCCATGTATAACAGTATGGGAGGAACCCTCATACAGCAACCATTTGGAAGTTATGCTCTAGGAGGATATCTGCAATCCAGTCAACTGCAACCTGGAGCAATAAATCGCCTGTTATATATGTTTCAACTGACTCAAGAAGCTTTCGTCGATCTTTGTTACTCCCTTGAATATGAAAAGTTGCATGAATGTACAGGGCGATCCCATACCCGCAAAGCGGATAAAGCTCCAGTTCCCCGGACTCTTCCCCAGGATCTCGACCTTATCTTCTTGTTCCCTTCCCCGATCCCACCTCTTGATTAGCCCTACACAGTCTAGACTCTCGATGTGTCTTACTTCTTACCCATTTTGTTGAACAAACCCCGTATCCGACAACATACTAACCCGTCATCCGACACACTATCTTCCCCCTCAATCTTGGCATCGTGGGCAGCAATATGATTCGACGAAGCTTGATGATAAGCTTAATACTCAAATAGTATTAAATACAAACCCCTGCCGTTCAACTTCTTTGTGCATTTTCCTCTCGAGCAAAGTCGAATCCATCATGTTACTCAAAGGTTCCGATAACGAGAAAGAAATTGGAAAGGACTTTTCCAATGATGTACAGGTCGAACATGCGGTCGCGCATGATGCAGCTGCTCGGGGACATCTAGCCACCGACGAGTAAGTGCCTTCAACATCACCGGAATACTGACATCTAATTGACCTTGCTTTCGATAGACATGGCAACCCAATCGCCAATTTTGATGCAGAGGCCGAGAAAAGACTACGTCGCAAGATTGACTGGCACATTATGCCGACAGTCACGATCCTGTATCTCATGTGCTTCGTCGACAGAGCCAATATTGGAAATGCACGACTGGCCGGTCTTGAAAAGGACCTTGGCCTTGCTGGCTACGATTACAACCTGTTACTAACAGTCTTTTACATCGTAAGCATATCCAGACCCCCATCCACTCTATGCAATCTCATGACTAACATCTATCTTTACAACAGTCTTACATCGTCTTCGAACTTCCCGCAAACATGGCATGCAAGTGGATCGGACCCGGCTGGTTCATCCCCGCTACATCAGTATGCTTCGGTCTTGCCTCGCTCGGCACAGCCTTTGTCAACACCATGGGCGAGGCATGCGCTGTGCGATTTATACTTGGTATCTTTGAAGCTGGAATGCTGCCCGGTATCGCGTACTACCTATCCCGTTGGTACAGACGTAGTGAGCTCGCATTCAGGCTCGCCATCTATGTCGCCATGGGTTCATTCGGAGGAGCATTCGGCGGTCTATTAGCCTCTGGAATTCTTACTCTTGACCATTTCGGGTCTCTGACGCGATGGCGAATGATCTTTGCTATTGAGGGAATTTGCACAATTGGTTTGGCACTTATTGGGTTCATCACCATGACTGATCGACCAAGCACTGCCCGATGGCTCAGTGAAGAAGAGAAAGACCTGGCTATTGCACGCATCAAGTCTGAACGCGTCGGTGTCACAGAGGTCCTTGAGAAATTCTCCTGGAAGCTGGCTCGACGAGGTATCTGCTCGCCGGTCACATTGGGAACTTCAACCATTTTCCTGTTTACAAACATCACGGTGCAGGGCCTTGCTTTCTTCGCACCGACCATTGTCAGAACTATCTACCCCGATGCATCCGTTGTGCAACAGCAATTGCGGACGGTACCTCCTTATATCGTTGGCACTTTCTGTACCCTTGCTATCAGCTTCCTGTCAACTATCCTCGATCGTCGCAATATCTTCATCAACGTCTCTCAGCTTCCGGTCATAGCAGGTTACATCATGTTTCTCAGCACCTCAGATCGTACGTACCGTCCAAAACCCAAAACAAGAGCTATACTAACTGATAACAGCATATGTTCGCTACGCCGGAACATTCCTGATCTGCGCAGGCACTTTCGCCAACGGCGCCCTCTCCAATGCTCAAGTTTCAGCCAACCTGGTGACTGATACTGCTCGTGCTTCTGGAATTGGCTTGAACGTCATGTTTGGTAATGTGGGAGGATTGATCTCCACGTGGTGCTTTTTACCCTTTGACGGGCCCAACTATCCGATTGGAAATGGCCTCAATCTTGCGGCTTGTTCGTCCATTTTCATCCTTACTATTGTGTTGCACTTCTACATGAACTGGAACAATAATAGGAGATCGAGGATTGATGTTACTCAGGCGTTGGCTGGGCGAAGTGTGGAGGAGATTCGCGATTTGGATTGGAAGCATCCTGGTTTCATGTGGAGGCCATAGTTTTCGCGGCTCATATTGTCAGATCTGTTGGGTCTGCCTCTGAAGAGCAGCCATTTGTATCTAGGTTTTACTTTACCGTTGTGATTTGAGAAGCATGCATGGTCGATAGTTCAAATTGCTGCAAGTGACTCCAAAGTAGACGGTATATTTTCTTCCAAGTCACTTTGTCCTGGCCTCTCATGTCTCACATGCACGTCTAATTTGTGTTCGATCTCAAAAATATGATTTGTTTATTTAAAAAAATACAATCAACTTCAATCAACTTCAATCAACTTCAATCAACTTCAATCAACTTCAATCAACCTCAATCAACCTCGCCTACCTCACTACGGAGTGCATGTGAGATAGTCAATAATCTCTTTGGCAGCCTTCTGTCGGCCTTCCCACTCTGGGTGACAAGCAGCAACCTCCCTAGCCGTCTTTTGTATCTGTGCCGACTCAGGTCCGAAGATTGTGTCCACGATAGCATTACACAGTTCATCTTTCTCCCAGCGTGGTTTGGCTTTCTTGTTCCCCCAACGACCAATACCAAGAAGCTCAACTCTGTTGGCAAAGTCGTAGCAGTCTGTCCAAGCGGGCAAGAGTACCTGTGGGATCCCGGCACTGTATAACCTGTAAGTAGATGATTGGAAGTCTGTGTTGGATTCTTACCATAGACCTTCGTGGAAGGAATTAGCTCCGCCGTGATTAACGGAGCATACAATGTTTTTGGACTCAACCACAGATTTTGGTTCAGCAACAAGCCAATCTGTGACGCGCACCTTGTCCTGTTTTATGTGCACCTGTAGTTCGTCAAGCACTGGAGCCCACACGCTATTATACGAGTCTTGTTGTGGAGCGTTTCCTTCTTCATCTGGGGTTCTTCCCAGTTTCCACAGAAGCTGGAGAGGTCTCTCTTTAGACTCTTGTGCATCACTCTTGTCCAGAACTTTCTTCAGAGCCTTGGCCATTCCATGTGCTTCATCTGGACTTGACTTGTGATGTGTGCCAAGGTTAATATAGATGGTTGGTCCACGACTAAGCCATGCGGCCAAATCCGGATCAACCTCTCTGATAGGCGGTGCTGCCCGTACAATGGGGCCACATGATGTGAGTTGCGGAGGTATTACAGTGAATGGGTAGTCAATGTCGGGGCTATTAGCCACCAGGATTGGAAGATTTGCCGGTGCCGGTTTCAGGACGCCGAGCTCCATCATCGTCATAAGTTGAATGGATGAATTCACTTTTTCGCGTAGGATATTGGTTGCGTTCTTCAAGCGTGTGTTTGTGAGCAGGGTATAGCCGGCTACCAGGCTGAAAGCGATGTTTGTCGGGATGAGACTCCACGGTATAGGATACGGCAGTGCTGAGCAAGCCCTGGGCAATGAGTTTGGGGAATCTTTCATATTCTTAATGGACAACTCACATTGGGTATTTCCACAGCGCAGCCAGCTTCGGTTGAAGAGGAACCGCAAACTCCTTGATCGTGTTTGGAGAAAGAACCATCCACCGTACACCTCGGTAATGACAGAATGTCAAGCCGTGCGTGTACAGAGGCTCAACAATAGTCAAATCCGGATTGACTTCATCGTAGACTCTTTGCGTGTCCCAATAAATCTCCATATACTCCTCCGGAGTCTAAGGAACCATGACAGCCGGCAGAGTAGCCACGCCTTTAGCCGAGTTCACAAATCCCGGCGTCAACTCTAACGTGTCGAATATTGCCGTCCCAGGACGTTTTGTAGCCGGTCCCCAGCTGATCCCATTTATTTTGTGGAAGATGAACGATTTCGGGATTGGGAGCTTTTGCTGAGATGCTGACTTTTGCAGGAATTTCGAAGAGTTGTCGACGCTAGCCTCTAATTCTTGGAATGAGGCAATGTGTATTTCGACATTTGGGTTTTCGAGGCCGATTGCATGTGCTGTTGCAAGTACGACATTGGCTTGGCCATAGTCACTATTTGTGAAGAAGAGCAAACGTTTGGTGGTCGTCATGATGTCTGGATTGCAAGAGAACCAACCCCAACAGAGGGGATGAGTTTCAGCTTCTACTAATACTTTTGCTAAATCCTTGCTGTCATACTGGGTACCAGAAACGTTGGCCTCTCAAGTCTCAGGATGCAGAAATAAACAGCCAAAAGACAATAATAAAAGTAGCATAAATTGACCTACTAATTTTGTCTCTTGTGCTGTCATCCACCGGTTTTTCTGATACCCTGCGGCTGCCCATCAATATTGCAACTCAACCTTTAAAATGTCATATCATCCCTGCCCCTACCGACGACTACTTCGACGGCAATTGGCTGTTCTCAATTTGCACCCTGTCAATTGCAACCGTCGTGGATTACGCCAAGCTTTTCTGTAGCCTCTACTGCTCAATGTGGTCATATCCTTCATTCAGCCCACGGTCTAGACTCGTCTCACGTTGCAACTTGTCGCTGTTTGGGAAAGTGCTCCGCTGTCTACCTCAGCTTCCCATCCTCTGATACGAGGGACCGAAAACTCACATGAAAATTGAGTAATTATCCGGTTTTCTCACAGCCTGTCAGCCCTGTAGGGCGTAGATGACCCCATGCTACTAGCATTTCTAGTGGCCCAGGTAATGTAATTCGCTCAAACCTGGGACACTTGAAAAATAACCGAGAAACTTAAATAACTGTAATGAGGACACTTAAGCACCACAATGTCATTTATCAAAATCTCACCGCATGTTGGCATGTCACTGACTCCAGCGATCCACGATAACCCAGTTAATTGACTGAGATATAGCGTATGCTCTGAAACCGTAAATAGTACCCAGCTTTAGTTTACTTCAGCGTCACTATGCGAGCGAGTTGGTGTAAAGGATCAGCTAATTTTCCGTGAATTCTCAGCACCAAAGCTGGGACAACGGAGAGGGCAACGACGCCAACATGAACAAGACATAGAAACACATATTTGAGGTAGCCGTGGGGTCAATATGACTTCAATTTGAGCGATTAAGTAGCGACTTTCCATGTACAACAATGATTCTACAGCATTGGTTTGGTTCCGGTGGATACCATGATAGATGTTATCACCAATGTTGATATTATGACCGAGTACTGGTTAGCAATCATCTAGTTTCGATGTTCTGTCGAATAATAACCAGTTTAAAAATGGTGTCCGTTCAAGGGCGCACAAGGTGATTGACAACATGGCCTTCTCCATGTGACACCGTCTTCCTGTGGCGCACGGCTGAGAATAAGAGCGTTGGTCCATCGTTTCAACGGAATGAGAAAACCCTAAATAAAGTCTTTACTATGGAAACACTCAGTCTTGGCTAAACGGGTTTAAGTCAAACAGTAAATCCCGCAGTATCGTTGCTGGGTCCGATGTTTCCGTGGTAGGAGACGGGAAATATGGAGATTTTAGTCATGAATGACTTGTATTTTATTCCTTTCAATAAACGGTCTTCTTGTCAAATTAGACTTGATGAATCGTCAAGATATGGTTACAGCAGAGCATGATCAAAGGAAATGACACCATCAAAGAGAGAGACTAGAGCTGATCAGGGATAAACAAGCTGGACCCCGTTTAGTCTTTGTGTTCCCCGCATAACAAGGAATGTAGCTCAGCTGGGTACTAATAACTCAAAGCTGGGGAAAGTACAGAGGGTCATTTTGAGTGAGATAACAAATTACCACATTACCAAACTATAAAGCTGAGAAATCGTCTGGACCGTTGGGCGGTGGTTGGAGAAGCTTGGAGTGATCAACCCTTCTTGGACAATCGCATGTTTTCTCAATGGTAAAGTTTTTTCATGTGGATATCAAGTATGCATACCATTCCCAACATGGTCAATTTAGACAGAAACCAAATTATATGTCTCATACTCAATAGCCCAGAAGGGATAGAATCTCAGACATGGATATAAATGGCTGGGGAATTAACCTTTAAGCTTGCCTTGCGTCCAACCTCCATTCCAGCATAGAGTATTTTAGCCCTTGTTAAGAAAACCTCCGACGCCGCAGTCTCACTGTTATTTCGATGGTGACCAAGTATTGGTTGCTTTTTGGATTCAAATCCTGTTGTGTCTCAAATTGCGGAGATTAAGGTGACCCTGAAAGTTGGCATGGAATAAACTTTTCGGTTCATTAGGGTGAGCGACACAATATTAGTAACGTTGGTCAATTGAGCTTATGGGATTCTCTGAGACTGTGGGAATACGAGCTGCAAGATAGGCTAGTGCAATGATTTGTTATGAAATCTGATGCGTGATGAGTTTGGGTTTATGTCTTATGACGGAGATTACAAGGCTGAGCTTGGCAGAAACCATTCAAATACATAAGAAGGTGTTATGCTCCTCATCAGCAGTCAAGAAACAGTTCAAACTCATCACACTCGCTACCTTCCTCTTCTCCAGTCCAAGATGTATATCCCCCAAGTCGTCGTCACTGCCCTGGCTCTTTTCAGCCCATGGGACAAGCACATCTGGACTGCCTCAGACGATACCGTCCGTGGAGGTATCAGCCAGTCCTACTTTGATGTCCTTGAGCCTAAGACTCACGAGAACCCTTTCTCGCACCCCATCGCCAAGTTCTACGGACATCTGGATTACGAGACTCTTGGCGGGTCTGGGTTTGCCACGCAGCGCACCATCGATGGCCTGCCACCTACTGATCTCTCCAACTACGACCGTCTTCTTCTTGAGATTCCCTACTCGGATGGCAAAATCTACACCATCAACATCAGAGATTCGGACGTCGAGACTAAGGGCGGCAAGGACCAGCCTTCAGTTAATTGGGCTTATGATTTCCAGCTCCCTGCTACCAAGGTCGTGAAGGGAGAGATTGAACTTCACCAGGTTGTCATCTACTTCAAAGACCTTACCCCAACCGTTCGAGGAACCGTTCAGAAGGATGCCAAGCCTCTTAACCTGGCCAAGATTCTTGGTGCCAGTATCATGATTCGCAGGTGAGTACCACAGTTAAACAGATACAGGCAGAGACTAACAGTATCTAGCTTCGAGACAACGCAGCAAGGTGATTTTGAGCTCAGGATCAAGTCTGTCACTGCTTTAGGACAGGACTGTGAGGCCCCCAAGGTTGAAGTCCCATGCGAAAGCCTGTGCGGAAAGAAGATCGAGGTTTACTAAGCCGGCGAATTGGTTTGAACCTTGCAAAGAGGATCTCTGGAGGAGTATCGAACATACACAGATGAGAAGCAATATGGCTATAAACATAGTCTGTGTATTTTAATTGCTCCTGGAGATCCAGTTAACAACATATCATATTGTAATCAACCAATGACTGCTCTTTTCTCATGCACTGCATCTAACACGTTCTGAGTTCACACTCCCCCATTTGTTTACACAAGGGCAAGGGCAAGGGGCTAGATCAGTGTTGTTTCAAGTATACGGACAGATGGTGTTTCCGATAAAACTCGGCATGCCTAACTACGAGACTATTGTCGCAAGTTTACCAAAGATGCCATCTTGCCCGAAACTCGACATTGCTCCAATACCCTGCACCAAAGTCGTAAATATACCATGTTCTAGAGCTCGTGTGATCTTCTATCGAGTGCCCCTTAAATCCTCAAAGCCAGCCACCAAGTCAAGTCAACCTCGGCATTATAGCGCCCTAACCAGAAGGAGATACACATAGCCGAACAAGTGAAACTCAGACGCCAATCTCGCGTCATTCAAAAATGCTAACCCGACTGACATGCCTAGATTGGTCTGGAAGAGTTAGTGCTGAACTCAATCGCACCGCTTCGGCCCCAAGACTAGAAGCAGTGGTAGCATCTTTGTTGCGACTATATCCCCCGATTGGATGGTTCGTACTTCTTGCTGAAGATTTTATCACGGCCCGTGGCGTTTACAGAAGATCGTGGAGACCTCTATCAGATCAACATAATTTTCTACTTTGGATGTTTTGTTCTTCGCCTTACAGCCTTACATCCTTACAGCCTTGATTTGATCTACTTAAGGAATACTGAACCTAAATGGGCGAGCTTTCAGCTTTGCTCTCAGAAGGCTGTTTGTGTGGCAAATCTGTCAAAATCCAACAGTACCCATCTCGTTCATGATAGAACTGAAACTTTACATCAGAGCTTCTCATGGACTAGCAGATTACCTAACAGTCCAAATGTACTGTACTTTATAATTGATGTAAATTTACTTGGAGCATACCATGGCATTTGCCTGACAATATTGAGACTTTTACAGGGGCATTTCTTTTATCTCAAAGAGTTCACAAGATAGCAAATAAAGGAATTGACTTACCCTGCGGCTTTTTTCCACCCTCATCTTTGATATTGTGCGGCCATGATTCAAGCTACTACACGTTCTAGCTAGATCACTCAATGATCGCCATACTAGCGATGTCGCCTACACTTAACCGCATTGAATCATTTATACGCACTGCCTTTAGTGTCTTGACTCAGGCCAAGTGCTCTAGCATGCCGCTATGGTTGTCATGTGCCCTCTTCTATCTTATCATAAGATTATCTCCCACGCTAGAACAACTGATCCCACATTGTCAGATTGTAGCCTGTTTATGCTATCAACAATCAGCCGGCCGGCAATTTTACCGCGCTGTTCGTGCAATTTGTTAGCGTATGGCGGCTAGAACAACAACGTGTTGGAGAAACGGCCTCTTGAGAAAAAGACGGCGAACCGTCTGAATGCAGAGTTGAAACCAGAAAGTCTAGAATATGTTGATCAGGTAAAACGGTCCACCAATTTTAATGTAACGCCTGAAATCATGCAGATCCTACAGCTGCCATCTCGAAAGGCAAACTCTCCTGCTATTATCGAGCCGCAGGGTATCAATTTAAATGCACCATCTCTCCCCCAAGAAAGTCGGAAAAGGGTGCAATTATTTTGGTACCGACTAGTCGAGATAGCAGATCACCAAGGATTAGTATCATCCTGGCACCGGAACACCATATTCCTGATGATCATAACTATATTCGATCAAGTGTAATGATGATAGACACTGGGTCCGGAAGAAGACAGGCGATAAGATCGAGACACAGCTTATCGGCCAAGATTAAGACTAAAGAAATGATAAACTCCATGACTGAGCCTTACGAAACATCACAAATTTCTCCACCGATCGACGTGCATGCACCAGATTCGAGCGATGCATGCATTTCCAGGGGCTGGGAATCTCTTTTGCAATTTTCTGACTGTCTGTGTCACTGCAGATCAATTTTCAGCTATGGGTCTTTGCCCACAAGGGTCTGTTGACATGTTAACCTCGATGTAGAAAGGCGTGATTTTCTTCGCATAATGCAAGCGAGACCTGAATCATTTCAAATTGACCCGTCATATTCTATGGATCTGGATTTACGCTCGGAACCGCTTTCGCCTTTTTTGGATACTCTTTTCCGGGGAAAAGCACGAATGCCTCAACAATAACGTCGCTGCATGTCGCTCGGTCAGTTTGGTTCAACGCTCTAGGGCTGGTAAGGCGTTAGTCGTTGCATCTTGTAGGGTTATGCTTATTATTGTGTTCGTTGGATGGATCCTCATTTACGAACCCTTTATTCAAGGACCCCGTATTCAACAACAGATCCTCAGCTTTGT
This sequence comes from Fusarium culmorum, assembly GCA_016952355.1. Lineage (NCBI taxonomy): Eukaryota > Fungi > Ascomycota > Sordariomycetes > Hypocreales > Nectriaceae > Fusarium > Fusarium culmorum. The sequence continues at coordinate 7,303,445 of CP064748.1, forward strand.
CGTCACTCAATCTCCAGCAGCTGTCAAACCCACATCTGTTACTACGCAAATTTGTGCGACACTCGATTCTCGTTTCTTTTTTGTCTCGAAGATTGACAAAAAAAAGAAAATAAATTGGAAATAATAGCCTGACGTACTAGGCTGAGACATGGAAACATTAAGCCAGACTATTGAGAAAAAGGAAATAATTAAGGCGAAACCGGAGATAAAATGCAGATCCCGAGTCATTTGAGCTTCGATAAACCCCCAAGAGGTAAGGAGGACTTGGCCGAGGGGAATGTGGCTTGCGAAATCATTCGACACCCGGCTTCTAGACCTCCCCTGTCAAAATGCTACGATAAATCTGAAGCCACGAGTTGAAGAAAACCATCACGTAATGACTTCATGATTCCAATCCAGGAACGTAGCAGACTTTGGGGCTTCTAATGCAAAGGAAAGGGGGACAGTATCTGTAGCGTCTGTCAAACATCCATCACAAGGTCTCCGGGGACTATTAGATAAAATGGCCGAGTAACCCCGGACAAACATTAGCATACAGACAACTGCCAAGTACAACTGGCGTCGTTCCCCCTCCAAATTCCATCCCCCTTCTCTGCCAAAAATCCTTCCCGTCGTCACACACGTGGTGAATACGCCTGACGTCTTGGCTAGAGTGAAAGAATTTTCCACGACTCCTGTTTCACCGGCCAATTCGCCATGCGCTTGACTTTATCTAGTTAACGCTACGCAAGTTGGTCCGACGTTCCCGAAACGCTATAGCCACTTGGGACTGACGAAACACCAAGCTAGCGTTAGAACCGTAAAGCAACCCATGGCACACGAGATCTCTTTCGCTAGCAGCGCTCGGGCTAGCGTCCCACTGTGTTGGAATAGCTGGATGTCAAGGCGCGGTTCCGCAGCATTGAGTGGTCCAGATACAGTGATGACTCGGTGAGTATGACTCGATGCTCGTAAATTAAGTCAGGTACAGTCTGTAGTCAAACTCACTGTTCAGGAGGAATCTCACAAGAAATGATTTGCAGCCACATCTGGTCTAGACTCATCTCAGCTTCCACTATTGTCATGCTCCACTGATGGTCGACTACCCCCCGTTCGTCTCCTGGCCACACTCTCCGCAGCGCCGCCGCACAAATGAGGCTATCCGGGTCTGGATACTGGTCCGCTTTTAGGTGGCGAAAGGAGAGCCACTTTCGTGCTTCTCATATATAGTCTGACCTGATTTCTCCTCGATCGCTTAGAAAGGAATGCCCACTCGTCGTCCCCTGTCTGTTCAGTCCCGAGTTTCTGGTCCAACTCACCCACATTCTTCACCAACATGGCGGTCGAGAGTCGGGCGACGCAGATTGCTGCGGTCGCGTACACCTTTGTCATCATTTCCTCAATAGCGACTATTCTACGAGTCTACTGTCGCGCCGTTGTTATCAAGGCCTTTGCGCTGGACGATTGGTTTGCCGTCATCGCCCAGGTATGCGTCATGTATTGATCAGAGTCGGACCAGTACTAACAGCTTCAAGTTTATGTTTATCGTCTTCTGCTCTTACGAACTCACTGGTACCCGATATGGAACGGGACGTCACTTCAAGGATATCGAAGGCGATGATTTAGTCAAAGCCATGCAGGTACGTTGCTTTTGACGCAGACATTAGGTGATACGCGATCTAACGAATCTCCTTAGATGTGGTGGACATGCGAACCGACATACGTCCTGACCAACATGGCCATCAAAGCCAGTATCGCCATCTTCTTGCTCCGAATCTGCGTTACCCGAACGCACAGGATGATCATTTATATCGCCACCGGCCTCACTGAGCTTTACAGCTTGTTCTTCTTCTTGCTGTTTGTACTCCAGTGCAGACCTACATCTCTGTTCTGGCTCCGATACTCAGCCAACCCTCCCTCAGGACAGTGTCTCGACGCTTCCGTCGTCTCCAACGCTTTTTATGGATATTCTGCTATCAGTTGTGCGTCCGATTGGACATACAGTATTCTCCCCATGTTTCTTGTCTGGAAGCTGCAGATGAGCAAGAGGACCAAGATCTCTGTTATTGGTATCTTGGCAGCCGGTGCCATGTAAGTAAACCAGTTGATGATATCCGTCTGTTCGACAGTAACTGACAACGAATTATAGTGCTTCCAGTGCAACCATCATCCGATTCCCATACCTATGGTCCTTGACCGATATTGGCGACTTCCTATACTCAACATCAGATGTCGCCATCTGGTCGACTGTCGAAACCGGTCTCGGTATCACCGCCGCAGCCGTTGCCACCCTCCGACCCCTCCTCCGAAGCTTTCTCGGTCACGGATCCTCAGCCGAAGGTGGTGGAAACTCAGCCAGACCCTGGCAACGAACCGGCAGCAACCATCCCTCTGTAGGCTACCTCCGCAGCCATGGTGTATCAGGCGGCGAGGAGGCCTTTGACCTTCATGACAATGCTGGAAAGCGCATCGGCGTCACCACCATCATTGACCACGGCGATGATGTCAAAGCCGGCGAGGGCTCGAAGCGAACCAGCAGATCTGCCGAGTCTGACTCTGTCAAGGAGCTTCGCAATGACTGGAATAGCAGTCACTCAGATATTGCTGCCGATAAGGATGGCCAGCCAAGACCAGAGAAGGGCTGGAACGTGTTGGTGAAGAAAACTGTTACACAGACAAGGGGCTCGGACCTTGCTTAATTCGATATATACTCTACCTATTCCATATAACTTAATACTACCTGGGTAAGAAAAAGATACCCACATTTTGAATCACGCACATATTTTTCCACAATTACACGTTTGACTACAAATCAACTTGGAGGTACATATGTGGCGTTGAAGTATCAACCTTGAGATGAAAAAAGAAAAAAAGAAACAAGTCATCACAACGTTATTTCCAACGAAATGCAACAATAAATATCTATACTGAAGATAGTAATTCATCGCCCGAGCATAGATTGCTCTATTCAGTCACGTGATGCTTGGGCGAGTCAATTCTCGTTAGTGTCGTCAAAATTTGCATATCGCTCAGAGAAATTTGACAATAAACCCAACCACGACGCCAAAATGACAATTAAAGAGGATCAACAACTCAGTAACTCTGAGTACTGGGATAGCCGTTACATTAATTCCAACGGCGATGATCCCACGCATGAGTGGTTCCGCTCATTTGAGCATCTTCAACCGTTCCTTGGAAAGAACCTTCTTGAGCAACCAGGTCGCACAGCTCAGGACAACCCGAAAGTTCTTCATCTAGGCTCTGGAGATAGTGTGAGAGGCCTTAAATTCATCCCATCAGCTTAAGCCCCGCTGATGATTTCTTAGGTTGTCCCTGCTGAACTCGCTGGACGAGGCTATAAAGACCAGCTATGCGTTGACTTTTCCCCTGTGGTAGTCGACCTCATGACGGAGAGACATAAGGATATTCCTGGAATCGAGTGGCAGAGAGTCGATGTTCGGGATATGCCAACGGTCACCACTGGCTCGATTGACGTTGCGTTTGATAAGGGAACCTTGGATGCCATGATTTACGGCAGTCCTTGGAGCCCACCTGATGAAGTGAAAGAGAACACAAGCAAGTATCTTAAGGAAGTGTGTACTACCAAACACCGGATCGATGAATTAATCTAACATATTGCAGGTCCACCGCGCGCTGAAAGACGACGGAGTATTTCTTTACATCACATTTAGACAACCCCATTTTATGAAATTACTTTTGAATCCGGATAATATTTGGGATATGGAGATGGAAGTTTTGGGAGATGGTGGAACGTTTGATTATTACGGATACGTTATTAGAAAGTCTAAGCCTCAATAGACGGAACCAAAGTTAAAGAACTCGTTGCGTATGTTGATTTGAAGCAATTACAAATTTGAACAATTTAACGAAAATAATTAACATATAAGAGACATAAACCAAGCAACCTCTTGCACGACGATCATACAGTTTATCCCGTCCCGTAATTCTGAAGTACATAATCGACGTCTTTATCTCCACGACCAGACAAATTAACAAGGATCCGTTCAGACTCGGGGCGTTCTCCCGCTAAGCGTATAGCATAAGCCACAGCATGTGCACTCTCAAGAGCAATAATGATTCCCTCGGTCTTGGCCATTTTGAAAAAGGTACTAATGACCTCTTCATCACGTATTGCCCCAACGGATATTCGTCCAGCTTCATGAAGCATTGCCATCTCGGGCCCGATGCCAGGATAAACCAGCCCAGAAGCCACAGATGAGACCGAAGCAGGAAGACCCTCTTCCTTTTGTATGACAAGAGTTTTTGCGCCATGCAAAGTTCCTGGTTTGCCATAGGATAACGTGGCTGCATGCTCGCCAAGCTGACTAGATCTACCAAGTGGCTCGGCGGCGCGTAACTTGACGTCCTTGTCTTCGATGAAAGCCGAGTACATGCCTATTGCATTGGACCCACCCGCGACGCAAGCAACAACATGTTCGGGTAATTTCCCGTCGGTCATGGCAAGGAACTGTTCCCTCGCTTCTTGACCGATAACAGATTGAAAGTCCCGCACAATCAGAGGGAAAGGATGAGGACCAATCGCAGATCCAATCGCATACAGTGCATGCTCCCTTTGCTCTATATACGCGTTGAAAGCCGAGTCGCTGGCATCTTTAAGAGCAGACTGTCCCGCTGTTGCAGAAACCACCTTCGCGCCAAGTATCTGCATGCGACCAACGTTGGATTTCTGTTTCTCTATATCAACAGCACCCATATGAATTTCGCATTCGAGACCAAAGTAGGCAGCGGCGGTTGCAAGAGCGACACCATGTTGTCCCGCTCCAGTCTCAGCAATCAACTTGGTCTTGCCCATAGCCTTGGCAAGGAGTGCGAAACCGACGCAGTGGTTGATCTTGTGGGCGCCGGTATGGTTGAGATCTTCTCGCTTGACGTAAATCTGAGCACCCCCGACTTGTTGAGAAATGTTTTCCAAGTAGTGTATAGGTGTTGGACGGCCTTGAAGACCGGTGCGGACTTTTTCGAGCTGTCGGAGAAAGTCTGACTGATGTCGAAGTTCTTCGTATTTCTCCGCTAGTTCTTTGAGGGCTTGATGAGCTTCAGGTGGATAATAGTTGCCTCCAAATTGGCCAAAGTAGCCGTTAGAGTCAGGCCAAACATTAGAATGAGACTGTTCAAAGATGGCCATGGCTGTTTGATTTGGTAGAGATTGTGCTGGTAAATAAATGATGCTTCAATACCAGGTTTTACAAAGAATTAACAAAAAAAAGATGAATACATGGAGAGCAATATATCGAAGCTATTTGAAGATGAGACACAGGGCGCACTTTTACAGGCGGGGTATGACTTGACAAGTTGGTTGACATGAAGGGTGCAAACTAACCCACAAGAGCAAGACTTGGCCATAGTCAAGAAGCATGCAACAGCAAAAAGAATAAGGATCATAAGCAGTTCGGAATTATATAACTTAACATTTACTGTTGAATTTCTGTTATACTACGGTTAGGAGCATCACTTTTTTTCACTAAGAAGGATAACTCGCCAACACATAACTTAACATAACCAAGTTCCTGGCCAACAATAGCTAGGAGATAATAAAAAACATCTAGGAGATAAACTCTTGAATGACATTGCAGAAATAATCCTCATTCTGCAGAAACATTACATGTCCCGAATTGGGCACAGTGACCATCTTGACATTATCTTCAACAGCCTTTTCTTTCGCAGCCCTCATGACAATATCATTCATAATGTCGACAAAAGGATTGATTCTCGTGTCTTTTCCCCCCTTGACAAGCATAATCTTCAAATCATTTCCCATCAAGTCAGGAACCATAGGTCGCATATCAAAGTCGTTATTCTTCTGCAATGTCATCATTGCTCGCCACGCATCCATACTCAACGTAGAACTGGCAGTTTTCAACCTCTCATCCTGATCCGGGTTTGCATCGAGCCATTCTTTACTCGCCCAACCGTAGTGCATGTGGCGGATGACATTAGTTGTCGTTCCATCCTTCTCAGCCTCATCGCGCATTTTGTCAATCATCTCGGGCGACATAATCCCAAGTGCGCTTAGAGAACCTGGCGGACAACCGCAGTAGATCAAGTTCTGGATAAGTCCTGGGTTTCGACGTGCCATGTAAACACCGCTGGCTGCGCCGAGTGACAGACCAATCCAGGCACGGATGGAAGTAATTCTCATGACGTACAGTAGTTCATCAATGCCATCAATCATTTCTTCAAAGATGACATTGTCGACGTCTTCCAAGGCACTGCTTTTTCCATGACCAGGATGATCATAGCTGAGAACACTAAAGCCCGAATTGGCGAGGCGTTCGGCAATGGGCTCTGAAAGAGATATGTCTGTGCTGAAGCTGTTTGATATGATGATCCATGGGTCATTTGGTGATTTTTCGTGGACTGAGTGGGTGATCTTGCGACCCGACGGCAGTGTTGCGCATATAATGGTGTCTGGGAGAGAAGACATTGGACTTTAGGCAATAGCGTAGTGACTTAAAATGCCAAGATGAGTACGAAGAATGTGTACTTTAAGTACAGATTGAGTGGATCGAGAATTATTATCCATTCTTATTTGGGGACTACCTACACTTTTATTATCAAGGGTCTGTCTAATAATGAGCGCTTAAAGTTGGAAATTTCCGCTTGAATCCTTCTTGACACGTCAGAAGATTATCCGTAGCTCGATATAACACTTGGCGATCGAATCATCATGTAGGGTTTGCGTCCAACAACCAACATGACGTGAGATTACCAGCATAGCCTAGTCGCAACGCGTGGTGCATAAAAGCGTCCGAGACATTCCTCCGAGTTTTAACTCGGTATTATCACACATGACTGTCTTCCCAAAACACGGAGAAAAAATATAAAGATTTTAATAAATGGTTATAGCAACTCAAACTGTAGTCAAGCATCCACGAAGATGCTTCTCAACTGACTCCGCACTTGCCAAAGGCGCCATCATTCCAAGATACCCGTCAGGTCTAACAACAGCAATAACTCCATCATTCTTCGACACCCCAAGTGTCTCATACGCATCCTCCTTTCTAGCCAATCCATAGACTCGCATCTCGGCAAGTTTCTTAACTCCCGCGGGAATATCGGTCCATTCGAAGCGCGTAGCCAATGGGTGAATGACAGCAAGGTTGATGGTTCCTTGAGGAAACTTGCTAATGATATCGATCGCTGATTGTAAGGCTGATTGTGATGCACCCGATTTATCGAGCAAGTCATTGCTTGCAAAAACAAGTAGGTAGTAACGACCAGTGGGTGGCATTTCTATCAATCATATTAGCTTATGCGCGACATCTCATTTCTATATACACATACCATCTTGAAGATGTCGATGCGTCGCATCTGCATAGCGCTTCAATTCGACATCAAGAAGTCGCCTTCCCGGAGTCAACGCGCCAGAAAGCGGATCTCCCCGGAACAAACCCTTTTGCGCCTGTTCATCCATGGTCTGCACGAGTCTTCCAGGTTTGTACTGAAGACCACAGCCGCTAGTGAAACCACTGCCTTCACTAAACACGCGAAGGAACTCTTCATGGGTCAAACCAGATGTCTCGGCGTCCGCTGAGCCGATGCGACCAGAGAACATGTGCGAGAACTTTGTGTCAAACTCGATGAGCTGGCGAGCTACATCCATCCGTTCGGGTGAGAATGTCTCGAGAATAGGATCTGCTGAGCCTGTTGGGGTTGTAGGGGTTAGGCCGTGAAGACTGTGGACAAGCTTCCATGCTAGGTTGAAGGAATCCATCATTGACACGTTCATTCCTTGTCCGGCCTTGGGGCTATGTGTGTGGCAGGCTGTGAAGGTCAGCATATGGTTGATATACTATCATCGTCTAGGGAAACTCACCATCTCCGACGATAAACACTCTATCCAGACCATCAAAGGTCTTGGCAGAGAAGTTAGGTGCCATGCGCTGCCCAATCTGGTACGCAGCCCACCAATCCGGCTCCGTCCCCTCCTTGATCTTAATCTCATAAGGAGCAAACACAGCTCGCGCTTGTTCAAAGATGTAATCAAGAGTAACAGCACCTCGCCTCTTTTTATCAGCTGACTTCTTATCCATACCTGCATCTTGAGTCGCTTCAACTTCATCCAGCACTTGGACATACAGCCTAGTGAGATACTCGCCCGTCGCGATCTGCTCTCGCGGGATGATCATGACAGAACCTGCATCTGAATGAACTGCAGAGCGGTTTCGGATATCAGGAAAGTTTGTGTCGGCAACGAAATCGCACACGCCCCAGATGTGATCAGTTGTTTCGCCTTCGAGTTCAAGACCCATGCATTTCCGCACTCTGGAGCGTGCGCCATCTGCGCCGATCAAGTACTTTGTTCGAACAGTCTTCTGTTCTGTTGATCCATCGGGCAGGTCATGCTCGTACTTGACCACGATAGGGAACTCGGGATTGGTCTCGTCGACTATGTACTCTAAGAAATGATGCGATCGTCGGATTGTTTCGTTGCCTGTGTAAAGATGGAGGTTTTCCTCGAGGATGCGTTCAATGCGGCCTTGATGGATGGTGACTTCGAATGGGAAGCGAGCTGGGACGTTGACATCAGGTGTGAAGCTTGTTCTTTCGATGCCTTTGCCGTTGCTCGCAGGGTTCCAGAAAGCGACTTCTTCCATGTGACATCCCTCACCGATAAGTTCACTTGCGATTCCCAGGCTTTGGAAGACCTCGAGAGTTCGTGGTTGTAGGCCGTCTGCTTGGCCTGCCTTTAGTGTGCCAGACTTGGAGTCCAAGCACAAAAGTGAGGAATCTGTAAGGCCATATCTTGCCAGAAGGAGGGTAAGGAAAAGCCCACTTGGCCCAGCCTATATAGAGTAAGTTGTGGAACGCATTCTCCCATTTCAAAGTTTACTCACGCCTATGACAACAACTTCACGCTGTTCCTCGGACGTATTCGTACAATCCGGCTTTTCAGAAAGTCGAGGCAGAGGAAGGGCCCGCGAAGGCAAGATCCTGAGATCCCTCGCCGAGTTGGAAGTTTCTTGAAAGACAGGCATGATGTGAGATTATACTGAGAGAAATGGTACTGCAATCGTCACTGACCTGCCGGCATCTTGCAGAATTTAACTACTACGTTTTGGGCCTTGCCAGGAGAAGTGGAGCTGGCGGTTTGACAAACGCTGACCAAAACTTACAAAATCAAGGGAGCGAGGGAGCGAGACCCATTCCACACGCTATTGCCGAATCGCCGATCTTTCGCTGCTTCGGCACTTAAGGACCGCCGACGTTAGCAGAGCGGGGTAGCGTTGACTTTCTTTCGCTGGTGGAAGCCATTCAATGTGGGCTGTTGGAAGTGAACTTGTTCATGGGTTACGCGTTTCTTGCAACACTGTAACATCGTATCATCACAGCGTCGCGAGTTTAGACAATTCGGTCAATCATTCCAAGAGATGAAGGTAGTTCCTAATTTTCAGCGTAATTCTATTTTATCTTGATAACTGTCTACACTCAAATTTAAACAAGGATATCATGGAAACACAAAGGTGTCTTCGTTCAACTCGCAATGCTATCAATATTCATTGCGTCAATGTTAGTAGCTAATCTCGTTTAATCTACATCAGGCACGGGCAGGTCATCAATAAACTTAAAGCTTCGACCAAGCCCAGCCATTGCCTCCTCTGCCTTCTTCCTTCGCAGTTCAGCAGCTGCCTTTTCCGTAACCAAGACAAAGTCATAAGTCATCAAAGCAGATCCTACTTTCACGTCATATTTCTTTGCCATTTCCTCATCTGTGACTTTTTGGATCGAGACGACGAGAGAATCCTTGACACCAAAGACTGCGTCGGTGGACTCATAAGGGTCGTCTTTGAGGTAAAGTGCACTGTAATATGTTAGCTATCATTCGTAGATTTCTTGGGGGCAATGTCCATACGTGATGAGAGGATCATATCCGTCCTTCTTGAACATAAAATGCATGTGGCTCGGTCGGTACGGATGACGTCCCAACACTTTAAGTAACTTTCCGACCGGTCCGTCGTGCGGGATAGGATACGGTACAGGAACAATAGCCTTGAACCAGAAATTACCCTCGCTGTCACTCTTCAGCACAGCTCGACCATCAGGGCCATTCCTGTCTGCGTGCTGTACATCGTAGAAACCTTTCGAGTCGGTCTCCCAAACGTCGATACTGGCCCCGTCAATTGGTGCCCCGTTGATGTCCTTCACGGTGCACAGAACAAGAAGAGGCTCTCCATCTGGGTCATGGGAAATAAGACTACCCTCTCCGACGTGTTCGGCCTCGTGGGTGTGGAAAGGGCCTAGGACAGTGCCTTCAGTGCTGCCTTTTGGCTTTGGGTGGTCAATTGAATCGACCAGGAGGGAAAGCCCGAGAATGTCGGACAACAAGATAAATTCCTGTCAAAGTCAGTTTCGATAATCATCAATAGAATAGCGACACATACCTGTCTGACATCTGTGCAGATTTGACCAACTTGTGTCAAGAACTGGATAGCTGTCATCCACTCGTCTGTAGTGAGTCTCGTCTCTCTTGCCAAATCATGAAGATGAGTGACAACTCGCTCCAAAATATACTTCAATCGTAAGCTGCTACACTGTGAGTTGATGGCATGGACATTCTCGGTGATGTTATCGATCGTGAGATCTTTCAGGTTGACGGGAGCGGCCATGATGGAGATGGTAGGAGTTGTTTCAATTGGTAACAATGAGTCTTCTCCGTTTATATCAACAAAATAACCCCGCGTTCAAGAGGTTGTACTTGTGAAAGAGACGCAATCAAGTGAGGTCGGATATAGGGAACGGCATCGGGTCAACAGTTTTAGGTTGTTCTCCATCCGAGCCGGGTTACGTCAGTAACCGATGAAATTGAATAAGCAACTTCTAAGCCTCTATGACTCGTCGCGGGCCACCGTTAGCGGCGGGGGTAGTCCCTTGTAGACACGGCAGATCAAGCGGCAAGATCAACCCGCAATGCCGACGACAAACAAGACAAAGACGGTGTACGGATACATGCTTTGAAAATCATTTACAAGCTCGAGGCTCAATAGACTTTATCTCATGGATTTTGTTGCCATGACGTCAATCTCTCTTGACCAGGCGTCTAGGGTAATGCATCAAATTCACAATGTCGTATTGGCACTGGAGAATCAACAGCCAAGATCAATAAAATTGTATTCAAGGTTGTTTGTACATAACCTACACGTTGAAATATATCGCTGTGAACAGTGTTCTTTCACAAAAGCTTGAGTCTAATTTGACTTGTAGTTAAATGTCCTACGGTTGGTATACCGGCATCAAGAAATGGCACCCTGCCTGGTTTAACTTTAAGATCAAGTAAGAACTTGGTTCCAATTCGGAGACTAGATGATAACCTCTGCTTATAATCTATTCTATAATATTCTCTCGAAGTAGCACTAGAACTTCGAAGTAGGAGATAAATAAATCACCACGGCATCCAACGCTGCTCATGGGAACTTTTTGCAGAAAGCCTTTCATTAGTCAGCAAGAGACAAGGTCGTGTGGCCCAATGGCAAGGCGTCTGACTACGAATCAGAAGATTCTGGGTTCGATCCCCAGCATGATCATTCTTTTTTAACCTGATATCATACTGATGAGGTAACTATTTTCACCGTTTTGGCGATCGTGTCGAGACGATCAGGTTGTGTGAATGACAAGCTTCGACAACCGTTGCATAATTCTGTCACCGTTCTGTTCACCCTGTCATCTTAACACAAACTCTAACCTTATCTGATCTTACACCTTTCAACCACGCACTACAGATGAGATAGTTCAACGTACCAGGTTTAGCAATTGGCGCCTATGTGTCCTTATATCATATTTCAATCGATTTCCAATCTCCAGAGTCCAACATCTTCATATATACCTCCCCCGTTAATGCCCACTGCAGCTTAGGCTAAATTATAACCTTCCGCGGAAAAGCTGGGGTCGGAAAAGATCAGCACGGATAACGTTCAATTTGGACAATAGAGTGTTTCAAATAGAAAAAGATTAATCCGAATAGGAACACGGGACGTAGACTACCGATTTCCCCAGATGATTGGAGGATATGTTTTTACCTTTCCGGGGACCATCTTGTCAATGAAACGCCCGCATAATTAAACCTGGACATGGGTGATCATGATTTAGTTTAAGTAGCGGTCGAATAACCTCCCCTTGGAAGTCTCCTTTCTCTTCAACTCTTCTTCATTCAAGAGAAACAGTCGTTACAATGCACTCCAAGACATTGGGAGTAGTTCTCGGTTCTGCCGCGTTGGCCAATGCCGCTAACCTTTTCGTCGCGGATTATGGCGGTAACCTCAGCACGCTCAAGTTGACCGAAGCGCAAAACGGCTACAATCTTGCTGTCTCTTCAGTTTCGCGCGATTGTCAACCTGGCCCATCTTGGTTGACATTGGACAAGAAGAACAATGTGCTTTACTGCCTTGACCGTGGCGGTCAGACTGGCTCGCTGAACTCGTTCACGATTGGAAACAATGGTGCTTTGAAGACCGTTGCAAGGGTCAAGGCACCTTCGGGCGGGGTGGCTGGCGAGATCATTACTGGAAACAAGGGAAAGCGCGGATACTTTAGTGCATCCTAGTAAGTAATAGCGGAAATGTTACAGTGTCAAAGACTAACAAATAGAAGCGATTCAGGTACCGCAGCAGTATTCGCTGTTGGTGAACAAGGCGCTCTCCCAGGAACTGAGCAACTCCAACAAGTCTCGTCAAAGATCGACAAGATAGGCCCCATCCCATCACGACAAGAGGCAGCCCATCTCCACCACGTCATTATCGACCCAACTGGAAAGTATGTCATCACGCCTGATCTTGGTGGTGATGTTTGCCGCGTCTGGTCCTTTGACAAGGACAAGCTTGCTCCCATCGCTGAAGTAGGCGCTCTCAAAGCTCCCGCTGGTTCCGGACCCCGACACGGGTTCTTTAAGGTCACCAAGAGCGGTGAAACCTTTTTCATCTTCAATGGTGAGCTTGACCAAAAGGTGTACTCTTACCGAGTCACGTACACCAGGATGGGCCTTTCTTTCACAAAGGTTTTTGAGATTACGTCTCTGAATGCCAAATTCCCTCCCAACACGGCCCCCATTAGCGAGATTGCCATGAGTGTAAGTTGTGCCCAGCAACGATTGTCTAGTAAATACTGACCGTGTACAGCCCGATGAACGATTCGTGGTAGTCTCGAACCGTGAAAAGTCATTCGCAACCTCCATCGAAGCGCGCTCTGGTCCTTCAGACACCCTTACCACGTTCTTGATCAAAGATGACGGTACTCTTGAGCCAGTGCAGGCAGCTCCATCAGGAGGCTGGCTTCCACGTCAGTTCTCCTTCAACAAAGCTGGTGACAAGATTGCTGTTGGTCACCAGGTTAACCAAACTGTTGTCATCTGGAAGCGTGATGTCCAGACAGGCAAGATTGTTACCGAGGCGGAAGGTGGAAAGTTGGCACAGATTAAGCTTACAGGAGATGTTGTTGCTACTGTTTGGGATGAGTGAGGTCATTATTGAAGGTTCTCTCTTGCTTGGAGCAAGGACTATTTCGATGTATATCCGTGACTACCTTCAGATGTAAATTCTTCAAATACACAATACTCATCATTGCCCATAGACTAGACGTATCTCGGTTACCGTCGTCTCTCGAACGTCGCCTGGAGCAAATCATTCAATGCCCGAGCATCCTCCGCATAAGTACGGTCATGAAACTCCAAAGAACTCTCCTGACCATCCTCATCATTTCGAAATCCCTCTCCAAACTCTGCAGTAAAAGCCCAAGGCATAGCTGACATGTCAAAAGTCGTATAGCGCGATGTCATAACGTCGCTAGGAGGTGCGCAGTGCATATCAGAATACCAGTCGTAGCTATAACCCCAAGTCACTCCGAACTCGGTCAGTTTCGGTAGAGACTTGCTAATCTGATCGAATACGTTATTCCATTTCAAGTCAAAGGTCCAAAATTCGCTGTCAGTATAGGGATGGTCAATGAACCACGGTCCACCATCGAATTGCTCCCAGTCGCGGGTGTCTATCTCCCACTCTTGTACCGTCGATCCCAGAAAGTGGAAATGAGTGACTATCTGACATTCGTGTAGTCGAAGTGATGTCAGGGACTTTTGGTCAAAGATCCATTCGAGTTGATCGAAGTGACCGATGACAAAGTCTCCTAACCTTAGTGTTTTGAGGTTCGGGAACTTGAGATCCTTGCCCTCAAATCGTGCTGGCAACAAACCCCATTCGTAATGAGACGAGAGATTAAGTTCCACCAGTTGAGCCATGACAGGCACCAGAATTTCGTGTTCGAGAATGTGGTCAAAGTCGAATCTCTCTGCAAGTTCGAAATCACCAAGGTCTTCCCCTTCGTTTTGTTCATCTAGAATCCGGATATGCAGACGTTCCACATCCTTGAAAAGGCCATTCACCAGTCCCTCTGGCGGATGAGTATTCTGTAGGTTCTCCAACCCCAGCTCTCGGATCGGTGATATTTCAGCCCCATCTTGGAGGCTTCGTTCTTCTCTCTGTTTCACTGCCTTGTAGACAGCCTTTAACGCAGCCGCACGAGCACTCCTCATCTCTCGGTCGTCGTTGCCTCTGTAATAAGCAGCAGCAGACTCATCAAACCCGCGACAGTCAGATGAGAACCGCACTTCAATCGCCCGCAAGTGATCAAGGTCGATGATTCTGTCAATGGCAAATGTGAACTCAGGCCATCGGCCTTCTTCTTCCCACAGGTCCCATCTGAGGTGGCCTTTGCGTAGGTTAGGAGGGCAAGTTTCAATGATGACACGGTGCGCGCTGTCTTTAACAACCTGTAAGCTCATCAAGTGGTTCCACGATTGGAAATCATTTTCTATCGTCTTGTTTCTGTTGTAAAGCGTGACTGTGCCAAAGAGATGTTTTATGGCGTGTTGATTCCAACTGCGGCAGACAAGGCGAGCTCGGCAGAGGTCATCAACGGTCCAACTATCAACCAGTTCGCCGATTATCAAATCAAAGACTTCGCTAGGCACCTTTTCCATTTTGAGTGAATAGTATGGGTGATGATATTGGGCGAGTTGAGATGATGTAAAAAGGGTGGTTGAGGTTGTAGGTACTCCAACTCTTGTCGTCTCGTTGAGTGGACCCTGGTTTTCAGGCAGCAACAGACGAATCGAGTGACCGCAAATAAAGGGCGTGTATGCACCTGTCAGCACTAAATGCGTCCTGGAGTTATGCCAACCTCTTGGTGGATTATTTAAGAAAGCACAAAGAGCGATGCTTCATTTTTGTATCACAATTTTAGAATGAGGCTCTTTTCAATTCGCAGCTCGAGGAGGCAAAGCTTGCGGCTACTCAGTGCCCAATTCGAGACACTCTCTCAACAGCACTAGCTTGGGTGAGATGGCCGAGTTGGTTATGGCGCCAGGTTAAGGTTAACCTTAACACCAATTTCCTGGTGGAGCAATCCTCCTGGGTTCGAGTCCCAGTCTCATCAAAGATTTTATTATTTTGCCAATTGCAGCTGTGAATCTGATGGCCTGGAGCTATTGCATAATGATTATTTTTGTAATAAACACTTCCGGCAACAGAAGGGGTGTGCACGGTTTGGGTGATTATTGACTGAATCCTAAACTGAATCAAGTCCTCCGTTACCTGCTGCTACAGCGGATATTTTATCGAGAGTTGAGCTCGTCGATATCCACGGATGGTCGTTTCTTCCCTTTTGAGAATGCTCCTACCCCTAACAAACTCACCTTACGGTAGGCACCAGCCCAGGCATCATCCGTTCCTTCCAAATTGAATGGAAGGAAGGAGCGCGTGATCAGTGACTGCCTGAATCACGTACGTCACTGTAAAAAATGCCCCGTCCACGCGATGAAATCCCTTCTTCCCGTTGCCTCTGTTCTTTCCTCCATATCTATTCAAATCACAATGGCGCGTGTCGAAAGACCCGTCTTAACAGTCACGGCCCCGAACGGGGAGCAAGTCCCTGTCGTTCTTTTTCCTCGTCCTGTAGAGGAAGATGAGTGTGTTCCTGCTGCCGAGTTCTTCCCTTTTGAGGAAGAAGAGAAGAAAACTCCTGCCGTTGTGGCCTCGGGCCCAACCGACGCTGGTAAGTATCTACAAGAGCTGCACACTCTCTCATTTGCGCAGCTTTTGAAACCAAGAGACCTACTAAGGTACTGACTGATTTGTCTAGAAATTGATGCCATGTCGATCGACGATATGCTGGCGATCATCCAGCGCGACCATGAGGAAATCGTGCAGAAGTGAAGAAAGAAAGGGAGGATGCTGGTCGACGTTAAAACACCAGTATATACACATAAATTCGATACACTACGAAGTGGCTATCCTTTTTAAACACCCAATTTAGACTTAAGCAGCCGACCCCGAATCCAAGCATCTGCAATGGCAGCAATTTGGAGATTGTTCTTCTCGACGTGCAAAAAGTGACCGTTGCCCTTGATACCCCAATCAGCCAGCTTGATCCATTCAGGCTTGCCACCTGCTTGCTTGAGGAAGTCAACAGCGCAGTGATCATATGTGACATGGACAGAAGCTTCACCAGTCAGAAGGAGGTAGGGAACCTTGTTGATCTGAGGAAGCTTGCGCGCAGGTTCAACTTGAAGGTAGCAGTTACGATGAGCCAGCGTTTCGTTTCCAACCGATTCGTGATTCAATTCTGTAGACCTGTGGTTAGATAAGAAGGTAAAGTGCGGTGAGCTGACTTACCAGATGGGTCCTTGACAGGAGGGTCATAAGTGACCGGTGTGTTGGTCAGTCCCCAAGGCGATGCTGCGAAACCGCCAAGGCCTTCTGCGTAGGACCAGAATGGCGAGGTGGCCGCTTCAAGGTTGATGCTACCAGCGATGTACTCAGGGCAGTCGTTAGAGAGAAGAAGGGGATTTCTGCTCCCCAGCGAATGAGAAATAAGGAAAGCCTTTTGGCCTAGCAGAGAAAGCATCTCACAGCCAGCCGCGCGGAGAGCATTCTCCTGACCCACGAAATTGGTAGTGAGCGGGATCAGAGACTTCTTAAACTGATCATAAACAGGATCACCATCGGCTCCGGTACCAGGCCACTGTGTGTGAAGCTTTGCCTGGGGATAAGTTTCATAGTTCTCGGGCGATGTAAAGAACTTCATAACAGTCTCAGTAGCCGAGCCAGAGGCCATAGGATAGCCCGCGATATCATTCTCGGAGCTGCGACCGACAGAGTTGTTATCGACCAAGTACACAGCATAACCCTTCTTGATGAAATAGCTGGCCCAACCCTCACGACCATCAGGCGTGTTGAGCCATGTGCTTCCCGAAAGACCACCGCCGTGAAAGAAAACAAGAGGATTCTTCTGAGTAATTCCACCAGCTGGCGTGAGTTTCTCCACGTAAACCTGATCAACCATGATGTTACCAGAGGCGGCTTTGACAGAGCGACCACCAACGTAGAAGAAATCTCGCATGTAAGGGACCTCGGCAGAGGCACACCTCATGCTGATGGCATTAGTGCCCGTGCAGTCCTGGACATCGGGCGTAGGCGAACCCTTGGAGCCGAGGAAAGCCGTTAAGCTGGCGAGAAAGCGAACCATTGTGAACGATTATAATAATTTGCGATTTGTGAAAAGAGCGGCTGCCAGCTACAAAAGCATGGACTTGTGTCTAAAGAAATGACTGAAAGAACTTAGGGATCGTGGGAAACAAGGTTTTCTCGATGCGCAACATAAAGGAAACTCTACGGGGATTCACGCGTTTATACCAATGACTGGGCCTGTTCCCCGAGGAGCGTTCATCTCCGTGGCCGGATTTAGGCACAGTGGGTGCCATCCAGATTTTACCGTGGAGAAGTGCAGAATCCCGGAAAGGAGAGGCTTGGCTGATGGTCGGAAATAACAAAAGAAAATTGAAGCAGCCAAGGAAGTGAGATGCAGGAAAACGACTACTCTTGTGAGCCAACAATGTTTCAGCCTTGAGTGTCGTTTATCTGTTGAAGGTTTGACATAAGAATAAGATGGGAGATCTCATCGTATCCTGTAAATTGAATTTTCGCATGACTCTGCTAACTCACTAGCTGAAGTGGGTTGAAGGTGGACTCAATTCTTTAACGAATCTCCGGAAGCCGTTTACCGTTGAGTTTGGACCTGGGATGTTGGGGCGTTTGAAGGCTGCTCCGTACCTAGCTCCAAGTCTTAGGGTACAATAATAACTAGTCTAAAGCGTAGTCTAAATAACATAAATTGTCCTAATTATTTCGTCTCGTATGCTTTCAGTGTCAACCTTTCGAATACACTGATGCTACATAGGTCGGAACCCAGGGAATGGAGAAATTACCACGCCCGCAACTGACAGCTCGCTTTGTAAGGCTCAGGGGCTTCTGCCTTATTTACGATGTCGAGAGATTGGATCTTGCGCGATTGGATATGAAACGAGCGATGGATCAATGCAGATTTTTGAGCGGAGTTGGGTGGGCGAACTCTCGGACCCCTATGAGATCCATGATCTAATTACAAGGCTGCCAAGGTGGGACGAGCCGTGGGTAACTGCTAAACTTTTGAACTTTAATATGTTCGTTGGAGACAAAGAATGATGTTGATATGTACTTCTTATCGCTGCGTGGTTGGATCTTGAAAACAAAGATGATATATACAAAAGAGACGCATCTAGTTGATGAATGTTAGGAACCTCCCCTACATCGCATCAAGACTCCTCCGTCTAGTCTCCTCATCGTACGTTAGTTCCACTTCATCCGTCCGGAGGATCCCCATTTCCATACCCTTGTCCCCGCCTCGGATATTCTCCATCGACTCCGACTCCGACAACGAAGGCCTTCGCACCGACTTAATTGTCGTGGTATTCCTTGTCCCATTTTCCAAGTCCGTCCATCCCAGCGTTCGAGTTCGTGAATGCGACCTTGTCGTGCCAATCTTGCTCTTGATGGAGCTCCACGTACCCATGATAGCCGCGTCCAGCACTGGTAATGAGGCGGCCAATGTGCCGAATGTGAGATCCATGACCGTCCAGCGCATCGCGGATGTGTATTGCCAGCAGGAATCGTTGGTGATTGTGATCATTGTTTGTTGAAGTAGACCGCCCAGGACGGTCGTGCCTCCGACGAGCCAGATAAAAAATAGACGGGCTTTCTTGGCTTTGTTGATCTTGACATACCACAGGATGATGATTGGTGCGAGTAAAAGCACTATACTCTGAAACAATGTCAGCATTATCTTGTCTTAAACCTCGTGGTGAAATATTTACCTGTGCAACGTGCATGCTGCTCAAGAATCTGTTCTGGAACACGCTATCCACACAGACGGGCGCTTCTTCCAGGGATCCAGCATAACGCTTGTTCCACATGGTCCCGAGAGGTCTGCATGAGAAAACAGTCCCTGAAATGAGTCAGTATCGCCCATCCTGAGTCCTGTCGGGAATTAATCACTTACAGAAAATGGCGAGAAGAATGTAGCAGATGACGGTGCCTAGGAAGATTTCTGAAAATATCTTCCATTTCCTTGAGGCTCTGTCGGCGAGGCGACGGACAAACAAGGTGATTGATACTTTGATGAGGCCGACGGCAACATAAAAGATAATCTTGCATACTGTCAGGTAGTACATGTAAAGATTATACTCTTCGTAGGTGCTTTCATAGGTATGTCGACCAGCGCCTGTCTGGAAGAGCATCAATATGCAGAGAATCGGGTACACAACTGCCACAGACTATCATCAATTAGCTTCACTACACCCCATGTTAGGACTTGAACTTACGGCAGCGCAAATAATAGCCCAGTCATCAGCTCCAAACCGTGTTCTTGCTCCTTTCAATCGAATAATAATCCTCGCTGCTGTAGGTAGAACAATCGCCAGAATGACAATGATCATTCCCGTGAGGATCCCAGGCACCTTTGTCTCGATTGGCGGATTTTCTGGTCTTTGAATAGAGAATGCGAGTCCCAAGCTCGCGTTAAAGTTTTCCAGGCCGTACATTCGCAGTACGCCTTTCACAATGTGAAGATCATCCTCAGTTGCAGGCGGCGAGCCAACAAATGCAGAGGCGGTCATGCTTGATACAGTGCTGCAATGACCACAATTGCACTGAATAAAAGACAAAAAAGTAAAGAGAAATGCTCGAGCGCTCTCTACGATATAATATTCTGCTCGGAATCGCCGTCTCTCTTCGTAACATCCTCCATAGATGGACCCTGCAAATCCTCTCCTTCATTTTGCCGCTGTACAATGTGGCTCTGCGTCCCACATGGCTCGATGCTCATGCGTTGGCATTACTGGCCCGGTACATTGTTTCAAGTCGAATCCACTGGTCGGGTCATGGGCCATTTTGACCTATTCCAACATTGTTCCGAACTCCAGGATCCTCGGGCCTAGTGTTCTGGATCTAAATTTTGCCATCTGTTCGGTTCTTCTAGGTCCAGGTTACTAGAAAGGGTTTTGAAGATGTGGAGAGCACTTTAATTATCATGGTGGGTCTTCTCGCTTCGCAAGATTGTCTTCAACAGTACTAGAGCTTCCGGAAGTTCGGATGTAGGGTATTCACGAATAGTTCCATGGCATGCGTCTATCAATTATTGAAACTTGCAGTCTGGTCTATAAATCGCTAATAGAGTAACTACCACATAATCATACCGCCCATCTTTTCTGAGAGGCCTTCCACCCCAACCTTGAGGAAGTGCTCATCTTGGTCAATCTGCTCGCGAACAGGTCCATCTCGAAGCTCCTCAACATCCCAATTAGCCCACACGAATCTCCCATGGAGGAAACGGGCCTCGGGACTAGCAGCCCAGACAGCAAAATGGCCAGGAAGGTTCTCTACAGTAGGCTTGTGTCAGTCCAACAAACATGTCAGTACTTGAGCGAGTTCTTCCTTACCATCATCAAAAACAAGATCCTTAATAGCATCGCCGCCGAGTGCTTTGGACGATTCGGTCAGAATACCACCAGGGTGGAAGCTTACAACCTGCATATCGGTAGGATCGGTATCCTTGGCAATTTGCTGCAACAGAAGCGTGCTTGTATTCTTAGTCAAGCCATATGTAGGACGTTCACCCCCCATAGTTGTCCACATATACACTTGTTACAGGCGTCAGTACATCTTGACATGAGAGCATTCGTTCCACAACTTACTGGCACAGGTTGAGATGTTGACAAGAAACTGAGTAGAACTGTGGTCAGCGTCATCCAGGTGGCTCTGTATAGTGATAAGTACCTTGGCTTTTGTGTCCAACTTCTGCTTATAGAAGCGTTCAGTCATATCCACGGTGCTTCGGACGTTTGATTCAAAGTCTCCCCAGACTTTGTTCAGACCTCCAGTCAGAATTGGTTCGATTGCTCCATATGCAGCGGCATTGAGCACAAGGACATCTACGAAAATGCCATCGGACTGGAGCGAACTCCACAGCGCTTCAGTGGAGCCAAGGTCGGCTATATCACAGACCCTCCCTTCGATATGAGACTGCCACTTTAACTCATCGCTCTCACGTTGGAGTTTAGCGGCTGCTTCATTGACGATATTGGGACGTCGCCCAAGAATGATGACACGGGTAGCACCAGCTAAGGCGAATCCGCGGGCGATGGCATAGCCGATTCCACTGTTACCTCCAGTAATAACGACAGTCTTGCCCGTCTTTCTGAGAGAGGGGCCAGATGGGTCGATAGCCGCATAGGACTTTTTGTGGTAGTTTTTCAAGGTTGGAAGGCTCATTTTAAAAGAGAACTGGCAGGCGACTTGTCTTGTAAACTTGGATCAGGATGTGTATTAATCTAAGTTGTAGTATAGTCGAAGCGTGCCTTTTATATTTATGTTGAGGTACAATCCATTGAGTTTGTATTCATCGATGATAAGCCACTGTAGTCGCTTACGAAGATCTGGTTATTGAACGGACGTAATTCGGCCGAAACACTTATGCAAAGTATGCTTAAGTTAGTAAGAAATGCCCTGTGAGCTAGTAGGCATTGTTCCCTCGTATTTGTTACATCAGTTGCAGACAGCATACCGCAAGCTGACAACCACCAGTTCAACCAACAGTTACTCGATACGGCTGCAACTGGAATCCGACGAATTGGCTTTGTAATCTTGTGCAGGTAGTGAAGCAGCGCATTTATATTGAAATACGAGTAGTCTGTCGCTATTGGTAGAAGATAATACCACATAAGCCACATTTGCCTAGTTCACGTCTGACGCGAAGATACGAGCTGGGAATCCTGATTGGCAGAACCTGACAAATCAAGGACCAATGCCTTCGACACACTCTTTAGTCCAGAAATTTCCACGCTTCAATCAGTTGAGACCGAGGATGGGCGAGCCATGGATTTAACCGCCCATTTGCTGTCTGACGTTTATCCGTATAACTCTGAAATTGTGACATATACTTGCGCGAGTCTATAGTCCGCACAAAGTCATGTAGATGGTCAAGACCAACTTGCGCAGTAGTCAAATACCAGTTCCAGCTTAAATTACTAACTACATAACCAATATAGAACAAACTTCCACAGAAGTGCTCCCTCCTTGTAGACATCCCAGACTAACTCAATTCTTCCCAAAGAGATACCAGTCAAATATCTTTGCAAAGACTTCTTTTGACCCGGTTTCTATCAAATCACCGTGGCAAGGAATACATCGGTCAAAATCCCACTCGTAAATACGTTGTACTGAGTCCCCGAGCCCGGATCGGTTACTTGCACCCAGTACATACCATCCCAATCTTTTCTGTTATATCGATGAAAGTCCCAATAAGTAACGACAGATATTGAGAGAGATGGGAACTTGATGGGGATGTCTTTATTCGGTGTGTAATTACTATACTTCTATAACACCTATAATCTCCTTATAACTCAACCGCGCATCGAATACCAAAACAATATTCTCCATAACTGTCACCCATTATTCTGCGCCGACGGCAATCTTGCTGGCCCGATACCATTCGTGAACTTCCAGCCATCACATCTTGGCTCCCGCTGAGCCACCATTGACTGGCATCTCGTAAATCACAGTAGGGCTAGCCAATTCTACCGGTTGAATATGGTTGTCCATCGTCTGTGGCTTATACTGTGGCGGAGGAGCATAACCATGTGACAGAGGTTGGCTTTCAGCAGCCATCTCAGAAACTCGGAACTTGTTGTCTTCCAAACCTCCTTCTGGCTCGACGTCTGCTCCTTTCTTCAGTGGCTTGCCATCAACAGGAGTGGACTTGCCACGGCGCCTAAACAGGAACCAGATCACACCAGCGACCAAGACAGCGCCGACGCCAGCACCAATACCAATACCCGCCTTTGCACCAGCAGTCAGGCCATGAGATACACTCGCATCCGCCGAGTCTGGATCTTTCCCATCGGTCTTCTTGGAGTCATCCCCTCCTGCCGATACGCCACCATCAGTAGCGTTTGCCGATTGGGTGGGCAGAGTCTTAGCATCATCCCAGTAGCCGGAACCATCTCTGTGGGCTTCGATAATGCTGCCATTGACCAGATAGTATATCCAGGTTTCGCCCTGGCTCTGTTGGTAAGACACAGCCAAAGGCGCACTGGACGTATCCGCGGTCGGCCAGGTCTTTTCCGACTCGTTGGCAGCCAGATTCCATTCAACGCCTTCTTCGCGAAGCTCATGGAGCTTCTTGTCGGTTCCGATGTAAAAGATATGTCTAGCACGGGTGCTATCAACTGAAGTGGCGATTGAAACACTTTCTGCGTCCCAAGACGGTAATGTAAACTCGGGGGTTGATGTGTCAGTTTCGATTTCAGAGGCCTGAGTTTGGTTTGTGAATGTCCCATTCAATGGTTGTGGTAGGCTTTCTGTTCCGCGTTAACCATTACTTCTGATTATCATTAAGCGTTATCAGGGTACGTACCGAGATGGTACAAACCATCATTCCAATTCTGAGCTACCATCAGGTTGTCTGATCCTTGAGGAAAGGTTACTGTAACGTTCCCTTTTCCTCTATGGTGTGATCCAAGCCCCATGCCAATCACAGGGTCTGGCGAGACAACACCTGCATCGACCCAGTTCGTGTCTGGAGTATAGGATAAAGTTTTGACCACTTTCTTTTCGTCATGATAGAAAAGACGATATCCGAGCGTATTGCCCAGAAGCTCCACCCTAAGTCCGGTGAATTTGTGGACGGAATCAAGCGCTGCTATCTCAGAGATGGCATATTCGCCTTTACGTATAAGTTTTCCACTCGAGGGATCGCATTCGTAGTAACCATTGACGATGTCACCGTTATCGGACTGGTAAAAGATAGATGCCTGATACGTCAATTAGCTCATTCACTCACCCTATCTCGATATATCTCGGTACATACTGTGATCTTTTGTGTGTCGAACCAGCCAGCCATGGTTAAAGCGGTTCCATTCCTCGGAGTTCTCTTGGTTGAGAGTACATTTGGGTCGTCGACTGGGAATACAGGTGTGCCAACGCTGTTGCAGAAGCTATAAATAATATTGCCTGTGTTTGCGTCCTGAGCTCCAATCTGTGTGGCTTGATCGGTATAAAAGGCCGCTATGCTTTGACTGTTGACAGCTTCAAGCCAAGCTAGCCAGTAGAGCACAGACCGTACCAAAATGCGCGTTGAAACCATGACTTGGAAATGAGAAAAATATCCAAGAGCAAAACGAAGGAAGAATCAGCAAAAGTGGAAAGAAAGAAAGAATTCGGCTCGACGAGCTTATTAGTCTGATGCCAGGATACTCAGCTTAGTATTATTCCTGGCCGGCCCCAAAGCCGACGGCCTCATTTCATGTTGTCTCCAATACATGGGGCATTTGCTCTCACTAAGTCGCCGACAACAAGTGTGGCTCACAGCTGAGTTGATGGTCCTCAGGGTATCAGAAAAATTGGTCGCCGGAAGCATAAGGGACGAAATTAGTAGATCAGCTTATGCTACTTAGACTATACTCTTTAGGCTATTTATTTTTGTTAACTAAGACTTGGGAGGCCAACTTTTCTGCTACCTAGTAGATGGTCTCAAATCACTCCGTCAGGCTAGGGGTAGGATAAGGCTCTAAGACAGTCGGAGTAGATGCGTTTACGAGCTGAGTGGCTTGACTGGCTGGAAAAGCAAATGATCCCTGTCATTAATGATCTGCTAGGCCTACAGTAATAGATAGCTTGTTATCCCAGCCTTGTTGCCAGGATCATTCTGGTTCTTAAAAATGAATCATTCCCTTTCAAGAAAAGTAATTCTAGTCATTGGAAAGATGCATGGTTTGGAATCACGGTTCAGCTGGACTAGTCTAGTCATTGGGCACAGGACGTGGCGTTGAGTAAGATGAAAGTTGAGTCAAGCAAGTTTCAACAACCGAGTCGGCGCACTGCCCTAGGACTCGGTCCATCTTATGGTCAATCCCGATTGGATACCAGACGCGATCACTTGTTAAGGTATAGCGCAACTTAGATGTTAAGATTTGCCGTATGGTAGCTAAATGGACCAGAAGCTACGCATGACATGATCCGAGTTTCGTATAATGAGCATCGCAAAACCATGACAGAACTATCCAATTGGTTACCAACACAAGTAATATTAGAAACACCGAGTATCAATATTTATTAATGCTTATTTGTATTAATTATTGTGTGCTTATCCCCAGATGTCTAGCCAATAACACACCACAGCAAGGGATCATCGGTGGTACGCCACGTCTGAAGCGGATTGAGCTCCCCGACATGTACAGTGCAATCCTGATGCATGTTTGTTTGCAAAAATTCCAGCAACTGAAATAACTCCGAGTCGTCATTCTCTTGACAAAGGTTTCTGAACGGGTCGTCGTGTCGAATCAGCATAACGCAAGTTTGCACGCCTGTCATGGCAAATAGAGGTCTCAACTCCCCAGTTGTCTCCCCGCACGAGTGATTCAGTATGTCCGAGTAAACACTGTACGAGGTCTTCAACCACGGGTCCAACACTTGCAGAGAGCAACCCCATAGTCCATCGGCAGCATCAAAGTCACCATGAAGCAACTCAAAAATCGTGAGTAATAGAGTCATGTGGAGTATCCACGTATGCGAGTCTGTTTTTGAACTTTGCATACGACAGCGGAACGTTGTAAGAGCAGCATTATAGAACTGCAGGGAGGCTTGCCGATGCAAATCAGTCGTGGAGTCGTTAGAGCTGGATTGGCTCAAGAGAAACCCGGCATAAAGAAACGCCCCGATGGCAAGAATAGCGTTGCGCGTGCACTTGTCATGCAGGGACTCGTGGAGAACGATGCTTGTAAAAGTATTGGAGTAGTAAAATATACCATGACTCTGGTTTGCATGCCATTGGAACTGTTCATAGTACAAGCTGTTGTGATCCAACACATGGAGTCGACTAGTGCTGTCTCCATCATGTGGACGAGACAAAGATATTGTCGAGGTGTCTGTCGAGGTTCCAGGAGATGTGGATGTGGATGCGCCACTGGTCTCGGGGCTACTGATGCTGCTGACAGCGCCATCTGAGCCTAGGCTGTCTTCTGTAGCATAATCGAGGTACCCGTCGCAGTCAAACTTGCCCTTGGTACATCGGCTACATTTTGGTTTGGCCTCTGTTGTCGCATGTGTTAGTGGTCCAACCCCCAGACGTAGGTACATTAGTGTCGTCTCTCACCGTCGCATTTCACCCTCCGAATTTTACAAGTACCACAACCAGATCTTGATTTGGGCTTCCCTTGTCGCTCCCAACGGCGCGCCGCCTTTTTGTTTTTGGGTGGGACAGGGAGGATCCGCGATCTTGTTGATGTTGATGTCCGCTTCAAGTCGGAACCTTGGACATGGAGTGGGATGATTGGTCTCATTCTGAATATTATTTCTTGGTCTAGAGGAGATACAGTGCAACCACTAGTAGTATTCGGAAGTCATTGAGTACTTGTGCTTCTTGGAGCTGGATAAATTTATATCGATCCCGTTGATACTTGATCGATTAGCCCTACAATGACAATCGACATGATTGGTACGGGCGAGTCCGACGATCTGCAGTGGTTAAACCCGAAGCAGTAATCGTATTCATCAACAAATCAGAATGCTTTATTTTATGGACGCCGCTTATGCAGATCAGATAGACTACCTACCCTCTTTGCTTTTCACCTTTCTTCCAACTTTCATCTACACCATTTCCCAAGGTCCTAGTCCTGCAGCAAGTAAGGCTGAGCCAAATCTCCGAACCATCTTTTCCCCTCTTTGTATTGTCTTTGACACCATCCCCTGACCCCCACTAGGCTCTATTCTGTTGCTGCAAAATGATTCCACCTCATTTGCTTACCAACTCATTGTTCATTGCGACGAAGCGTAGCAGTGCACCCAAAAGCCGCAACGGCTGTGTTGCGGTAAGTAACCATGACCCCTCTCATCACTTCCCGAAGGA
This sequence comes from Fusarium culmorum, assembly GCA_016952355.1. Taxonomy (NCBI): domain Eukaryota; kingdom Fungi; phylum Ascomycota; class Sordariomycetes; order Hypocreales; family Nectriaceae; genus Fusarium; species Fusarium culmorum. The sequence goes on from CP064748.1 coordinate 7,330,727, forward strand.
GCCGATCCTCATGTTGCCGTTTTTTGTCATCTGGAAAACCTTACTAACAGTTTGGGGCAGTGTAAGAGAATGCGCGTGAAATGTGACGAAACAAAACCGACTTGTACGAAATGCCTCAAGGCCAATCGATCGTGTCAATATCGGCAGTCCAGTACCAAGCTTCATCTCACGGTGTCGCAGCAAAAGATCCTTCTGCCCAAGGACGACGCCTTCAACCATACCGAGTCAAACCTTCTTCTTATTCAACCTAGGGCGACTAGCCTAGCAGCCCATGAAGCTCAATACTTTGACTTGTTTCGCCATCAAATGGCCCACGACTTCGCCTATACCCCATGTACCCTCTTCTGGAATAGGGTCATACCACGAGAGGCCATGAGCGACGAATGTGTACGGTTTTCTGTTCTCAGTATAGGCGCACTCATGCAGTCTCTGTATCGCCTTGGCCCAAAGCCATACACTAGCCTGATACCATCCTCCGGTCGCTCTAGGGCGTTCCATGATGAGACATATCGCATTGCACTACGTTATCATTCCAAAGCCATTTCAGCCTTACAAGCCCGAATGAGAAACAACTTTGCCACAGTCTCTCGACGCAACATACTCATCAACATGTTCCTACTTTTCCTGTTTGAACTCATGCATGGTAATACAGCAGCCGCAGATCGAATGCTGACAAGTAGTAATGAGCTACTCAAGCAAAAGGGCGATCATTTACTGAGTGAAGTCAGTGCTGGGTTCCAGCAACAACCGCAGCCAATGTACACAGCGCCGTCCAATGATGAGGGGCTGGATCAGGCTGAGCGTATTCTCCCGAGACTACAGGTTTTCTTGAGCCTAAACTCACGCTTTTATCCATTGCAAAAGGACTGTTGGTCGAGATTCTCAGCAAAGGCTACACCTAGTCAGGTTCCTTCACTCATGGCAGATTTCGTACAGTTCGGAGCAGCATGGAACAGCTTCATCACTAGAGCTGTCATATTCGTTGTAAAGACAATGCAAGAGGCTCCCAGCCTTGAGCCAGCCCAGATAACGACATTGGCCAACTACCAGAATACATTTAAAAGGGAATTAAAGCAATGGGAACGTGCAATTGTGCAGAGGTCCGACAGAGAGGCAAACTTTGTGGTCAAAAGAACCCTCAAGATCTTCCACGTAGGGCAAAAGGTTGTCCATATCTTGTTGAGCTGTTGCTTTGACTCAACCGAGACAGAATATGACAATCACGACAGCACCTTTAGCGATATAATGGTCATGATGCACTCTATGGCTAACGAATCCCAGCCTGCGACAAGAATCGAGACGTCACTAGATATATATGTGCTCCCAGTCTTGAACTTTGTTTCACAGAAATGTAGAAACCCGTCTACGCGATTAGACGCTCTAGACCTCTTTGAGAAGATGGTCTCGCAGATGGGCGGATGGGAGACCAGGGCGAGTTTACTAGCCCGAAGACGTCTCATGGACCTTGAAGAACTCGGTCGCACGGAAAGTGGTGACATTCCCGCAGAAGGACGATACATATGGACTGACGCATGTTGGGATGAAGCCCGGACTTGTCTTAATGTCTCTTTCCAGAACGCCGGTCTCAGAAAGTTGGGCCAAACCGACCCAAGTGGATTGATCAAAATTAAAATTAGTCTCAAAGAATTTGAAGGATAGATTACTGGTATAAGTTTAGTGTTTGTCAATAGCTATCTCTGGCACAACCGCACTTGGAGCGTGTCTACGACAATTTTGATGAATTTTTTGTGACCTGCCGAACCCTATTGCCGGCAATCTCATTGCTAGCGAGGTCCTGCCAGATGAATAGTTGTGACCCTGACGTCGGAGGCTATTCTCCTCCTAGTCTACGCCTTGCTTACCGGATTCTTCTTAGTCTCATAAAGGTGATGGGGACATGGCCCTTGCCCTTGCAGATCCGCATGAGATTCCACTAAGCCTATTCTGTACCCCGGGTACGAGCTTTAAGCTAGGATTGGATTTGGTAGCGAGACCTGTTTAGCAGTGGGTGTGGGTAATCGGAAAGTCATCTGTATCGTCACGCCATGGTGGATAACTGAAATGGGCCTTTGGCCAAACCATACCGAGGCAAATTTGTGGACTTTTGACATTAGACGTCGTTACAGATAAGTTGTATTTTGAGTTTAAGTTTTGAGGTTCGTCTATCGAAGCCGCAGGGGCTTAATTTACAATCGGCGTAGTGTATCTCTCATGTTCGGAGTGCTTCGGACGTCAATTCGAAACTACCCTAGACCTTCAATCTTTTTGTTGCCGAGATGAAAAATGTCTCTAGTCTTATGTAAGAACCTAGCTGCCATAGACATTTCGACATTCTACCAATCGACTATACCCGCTCGTATTCTATCTATACACTAAGAACAAGACAAAATGTTATATATCAAGTTTCCTTTCAGCGTTTCAATTGTTTGAAGATTTTACATTGCCCACTCAAAGAACTACGGCAACAACTTCAGCTAGACTCTTACGAATCATGAAAGCGGCCGTTGTCCAGGCCGAGCCAGTCTGGTTTGACCTTGCAAAGACAGTCGAGAAGACTTGCAAGTTGATCAAGGAGGCTGCTGCTAATGGAGCTCAGATCGTTGCGTTTCCTGAGCTTTGGCTCCCAGGATATCCCACCTGGATTTGGTAGGTAATCATCTGGCGTATAATGTGCGTACTTCAAATTAACCGGTAACGTCAGGGCCCGCCCTATGGACTTGGAAATGTCTGTCAAATACATCGAGAATTCTATGAGAGTCGACTCAGAAGAAATGCAAGCGATCCAATCTTGCGCGACAGAGAACAATATTGTGGTTTGTGTTGGATTCTCGGAATCGTGCGGCGGCTCCGTCTACATCGCTCAATGCACTATTGATAGCAACGGCGAGCTTCTGATGACGAGAAGAAAACTGAAGCCGTTTCATATCGAAAGAACCCTGTTTGGCGATGGTGGTGGAAAATCTCTTGATAATGTCGCCTCGACTACAGTGGGAAGAGTTGGACAGCTATCTTGCGGAGTACGTATGTTGAGCAATAGCTCTCTACTGTGGCTGACATAAATCAGGAACATTTTAACCCATTGTTGAATTTCAACACGTTTTCACAAGGTGAAGACATTCATTGTGCAGCATGGCCTTGCGTGCCTACTCACTCAGGCGGTCCAGAGCCATATTCCATGTCAGATGAAGGTATGACTCAACACGACATGTGTACAAGACTTGTCTGATCTAGCGCAGCTGTGGCATCAATCTCTCGAGTGTATTCCATTCAAGCTCAGTGTTACACCTTGCATTCTACGACCGTGATTACTGAGCCATCTATCGAACAGATGGGGACAAAGCAAGCTCCAGTGTTCAATGTGCCGGGAGGTGGTAATGCAAAGATATTTGCGCCTGACGGGCGTCAACTCACGGAAGATCTGCCAGCGACTGAAGAAGGGATGGTCATGGCAGACCTTGATTTGGATCAAGTCACAATGCATAAATCGCTTCTAGATACTTGTGGACACAACGGTCGTCCTGAGCTCTTGTGGCTAGGTCGAGATAGCTTGGAGAAGCTGCCAGTTCGTAGCAGCTGATGGTTCGTTCTACTTGCGACCATGAAGGAAAACACTTGAAGCCTGTTATTGGATACATTTAGGGTAATGGTTGTGATTTAAAGATACCTACTTGACGCTGTACCAAACACCTAATATCAATGTACTGATTAAGTTGAGACATGCTTTGTAATCTAATCCATGTGGGGTTACGAGCAGAGGCTATCAATTGGTCGAATACTTCTGCATGTCCTGGTCCATACATGGGGCCAGGAACTCAACGGAACTTGCCGCATGTCTTGGTGGCTAGTCCAGAATTCAACTTGCCCACCAGAGAGATACTTCCCATGAGACTGCCATATCTATCACAAGATTCCAACAAGGTTGTTAATCGCGACGCGGTACCTCGACTCTTTCGCTTTGTATCCTCTTTAGTATACCTGCCATGGCCTCTGATGCTAGTGCGGCTCTGGCAAGTCTTCCTCCTCATATTGGCCCCTCGTCAGCTCCTGTGCAATTAGTGCCAAGAGTAAGCAACTTGCCATACACCCGACAATACTGCCGCACTAGCAAGCCCAAGGTTCGCAGTGGTTGCCGAACCTGCAAGAAACGGTGTGTCAAGTGTGACGAGGGTAAACCAACCTGCGCTCGTTGTACCAATGGCGACTTTGTCTGCGACGGTTACGAAACAGCCCTATCTACTGTACTATGGGCACCCGTCCAAACACCGCACAGAAACCACCCATCTCCATCTCTCGCCCCACCAGTCATCCCAGGCCTCACCAGCCAGAGCATTCCATATCTGGATGCATTTCGTTACCAGATTGCGCCAGAACTTTCCGGAAGCTTCTACATGAACTTTTGCCAAGGGTCAATTCTCGTTAGCGCGCACCAAGATGACTCAATTCGTCACTTAGCTTTGGCCCTTGGTGCTTTGACTTTGGCCATCGCGGATGACGCTCGTGAAACGAAGCAGCACATCGTCCATGCAAGACCCTCGTCGCTTAGACCTTGGGGTTTCGGGACAATCAAGAATGGGAACCATGCTGCTTCACTTAAGCATTACATGAAGGGCGTTTCTAGTCTGCGGGACCGTCTCCGGGTCGACCCAGCACGCATTCCTGTACGGACAATTCTCATCACTACTATTCTCATGGCCCTGTATGAGATACTGCAAGGAAACTACAAGTCAGTGGATACCATGTTGAGGACAATTACAAATCTTCTGCATGATCATCATGACAACCCTATGCAGGCTGAGCTTAATGTTGGCTCTGTTGAGGAGCTTGTCTCAATTCAGCATACCTTCACGTGTTTCTCTATAATGAGCCAATATTCGCGAAAATTTACATCTCCGTGGCCTACCTTCATGTCTATGAAGACCGCCTCGGATATAGAGCCCCCAACCTTTGGTGTGGATCTGCCCACGACGATCCTTGCAAGATGGAGATTTTTCAACAGCGGCGCTTTGGCCTACATAGGTCAAGCTCATGGCGTTGCCATGTCAAAAAACCCAGTTCTCACAGCGTCTTTCGAGCATCAAGGCCAGATTCTACGTAGCCAAGCTGAGTTGTGGGCACAGACCATCGAGGCCTATCTGGAGGTCGACCCAGTCAGTGAGCATGCGCATAGTCTGTATCTCCTAAAGATACATTGTGACTTAATACAAATTCAGCTTGTTTGTTGCCTTGACTTGACCGATTTATCCTATGACAGTTTTGGGTCCAGGTTTATAGGTATATTGGACAATTGTGTTGAGTGGCTGAAGAAACAAGTCCAGCGTGGGCTGCCTCGTCATATCATCTTGAGCGAAGGAATCATTCTGCCTCTTCTAGCAGTCGCTTGTCTTTGCAGGATTCATGATGTTCGGATGGATGCGCTACATATCGCGCAGAGGATCAAACGGCAAGAAGGCGCCTGGGATCCGCAGTTTCTTGCTCAGGGTGAGCTGAGAGTCGTGGTGATGGAGGAAACAGAGAAGGAAGAAGGTGGCAGGTGGGTTTGGATTAGTGACGCGGAAAGGGAAAACGAAAGTGACCCTCCCCAAGGATTGTATCTGCGTCGGTCACTGGGTGACGATGGATTACCCGTTGCTCGCATTGTTACTTACGAAAGGACATGGTGGCAGAAGGCATGTAGCACTGCCAACTGTAGAAAAGATCATAGCTACTTGGCACAAAATATATTTGATAGTTAAAAGAGACATGCCAGTTGGAACTTACAATCAAAGTACCTCGAATGAGGATCAACGATACGATGAGGGACTAAATTCTGACATGTGTGGCGCTTTGCATCATACGAGCAAACAACTTTGATTGGCGTGAGGACATTGACAGCTTTTGGGCTGAGAAAAAAGATTCCTAATAGCCCAGGGGCTGAGTTATGAATTTGAGTGCTCTGTAGGTTATCTTGTACTCTGACTAAAACAAATGATGTCCTTGTGCCTACGGTGGCTATGGCTGAGACAACACACACTGTTGATTACATATATTTAACAACTGTGAAGTCTATATCCAATAAAAGCAACGTCCGGTTAACAAGGTCTCAACCTACAAAAGCCTTGTATACCCTCAATATTTTCGCCATCGGATCCATCTACCAACAATTACGTTTACTCGGCACTACCATCATGGCTATCAATCTTCTTTTATCTGTTTTCGCCTTTTCCGCCCTTCAGGCTGGATCCGTGGACGCTGCTCCCAGTTCCAAACTAAAGTGTCCGGATATTACAGCGCCACACGTCCCAGGCGCCGTTGTCAAATCAATCAGCAGCCGAGCCTATCGCGATAGATCCGTCACTGCTGCTCCTCCAAATCTACTCCAAGACGTTCACAGTCTCCACATCTGCGAGGTTAATGTCACGTTATCTCACGAAGGGGAGAACGATGTTGTTCATGTCCAGACTTGGCTACCGCTAGAAGGATGGAATTCCCGATTTCTCGCTGTTGGTGGTGGTGCCTGGGCAGCTGGCCTAGGAACCCCAGATCTTGCGCTCCCAGCTTCCCAGGGGTATGCTGTCTCATCAACTGACGCGGGACTCACTGGAACTCCCTTGGACCCATCATCCTGGGCTTTGAAGCCAGACGGGACTGTCAACACTGGCTTGCTGGCAAACTTTGCTAGTCGTTCAGTTCATGACATGGCTGTCGCCGGTAAAGCAGTGGCTCAATCTTTCTACCATAAGCCGGCAAAGCACGCCTATTTCAACGGTTGCTCTACTGGTGGGAGGCAGGGTATAGCTGCAGCACAACGATATCCGAATGACTTTGATGGCATTCTATCTGGTGCTCCTGCGATTTACTGGACCCAATACGTTATTGCTGAGCTCTGGCCACAAGTTGTCATGAAGGAAAGTGGCCATTACCTATCAGCTTGTGAGAGACAAGCGTTCAGGAATGCTTCTATCAAAGCTTGTGATGAGCAGGATGGCATAAAAGATGGCGTCATAAAAAACCCTTTCAATTGCCATTTCAATCCTTCCACGCTCGTGGGCCAAAATGTACAATGTGGTGAGAGCTCCATCACTATCTCACAAGAGGCTGCCAACGTTGTGAGCCAGATATGGTCAGGCCCAGTCTCTTCGGACGGCAAGAGACTTTGGTATGGAATGCTCCAAGGAGCATCCCTCGACGCCCTGGCAAACACAAACGAAGCCAATGGTACCTCGACTGGTGCGCCTTTCTTCGTCGCCGACGGCTGGGCTCGGTATTTTGTGAAAGCTGATCCATCCTTTGATACCTCAGCGCTCGATTCTAACAAGTTTGAGTCCTTGTTCATCGAATCTCGCGATGAGTTCTCTCACATCATGGACTCTTCTGATCCTAATTTGCGGCCTTTTGAACAGGCGGGAGGAAAGCTGCTGATGTGGCACGGTTTAGAAGATCAGTTGATACATCCTCAAGGCAGCATTCGATACGTTAATGAGGTCAAGTCCTTCTTCGCTGGGCCTAGTCAGTCTTGCAAGGTCGATGACTTTTTACGCCTCTTCCTTGTCCCAGGTGTAGACCACTGTGGGTACGCCAACACTCATGGAGCTGCGCTGAGTGACCCATTTGGAGCTTTGGTCAACTGGGTTGAAAGGAAAAAGGCCCCAGAGCAGCTTCATGCTAAGACGCCTCCTACCGCTCAGCTGCAGTTTACCCGCAAAGTGTGCCAGTATCCTTTTCTAGCCAGGTTTAACGGAAAAGGAAATCCTTCTGATGCCCGGAGCTATTCATGCAAGCGCGAATAGCGCTTTTGTATTCATCCCCTAGAAGGACTATTAGTTAGCTACATAGTTTGTACTTTAGACATTTCTTACCCATCCTCAGATGATAAATTGTCTACATGGCTTGATATTCTCTACAATTTTGGCGCAGCTACTTGGAGAGTCAAAGCTCAAGTCGTGTACCAATGAGAAAAGGTAACGGCACCATTCTTTGGGTAGCATTCGGGATGTCAGCGAAACCGAGTTTCTTCCACCTTTGCTCTCCTGCATACTTATGCCAATTGAGATAAGTCTACGTTCGGTTGTGCCAGACAGGGTAGACATATTCCACTCCACTGGCTCTAGCCAGGCGCAGATGCTACACGGCCATTGATCCAACCAGAGTCACCAGCTCGTATTAGAGTTTACAAAGGATGGCAACCCTTGCTGCTAATCAACAATGTAGGACTCTGCAGAACCCCCTTGAAAGGGTGGCACACGCTGTTTCCCTAGTCTGATGTCAGACTAATCGGTTCAGAATTGCTTTTAAATCACAAACTAGCAGGCCGGCGCCGAGTTGGTATCTGGAATCGCACAAATAGACAAGCAATAACCCTCATAGTAGACTTTGAGTTTTACTTCACTATTCACCACTGTCACATTTCTCAGAAACGATAAAACCCCTCAACATCATCTACCATGTTTAAGACCCTCCTAGTAACGTTTATACTTGGTGGTATCACCATTTCGTCATCCGCGCAAAGTCTCTCGCCTCAAGTCAGAAGAACTGATCTTCAACGACACAACATTAGCGTGCCAGGACTCGAAGCATTCCAAGTCCGCGTGGATTTTGACCCCGGTGCGTTTGCCCCTAGCCACAAGCATTATGGCGAAGAAGTCATCTATGTTCTGCGGGGTGCTCTGGAGTATGAGGTGGATGGTCAGGCGCCAGTTACGATAAATGAAGGAGGAGTACTCTTCATTCCGGCGGGAGTACGCCACTCTGCACGAAATAGAGGTGGCAGTTTGAGCAGTGAACTTGCGACGTACATTGTTGAGAATGATGAGCCACTCGTTGAGCCTGTCGACTGAGTAATATTATCCAGGCTGGTTGTTCCTATGGTAATAGACAGAAACTAGGTTCAGGCACAATGGAGAAGCCTTATATAAATTGAGGTCTGTTGATTGTCTACTCTAAAACTAAGCTTACTGCTTCCCTTCGAGTTCGTGAATAATTCGAGTCTTGTCAACATGAATATCCCTGAATTCCGTTCCAATAACAATATCGTCATACCAAACTTCACGATAAGCTTGGTTTCCCAATATGCCCCCGTCATCATGCCATCCATTTGCATACAGGCCGACATGGAGCTGATATGTACTGTCATCGTCCAAAGTCGTCCTTCGATTTTCCTGATGCAGGACCTGTGTACCATCTACCCACATTCTATAGAACCCGGACGTGTCATTCCTCCACGAGGCGTGGATCGCCACTCTGTGCCATTCACCAGCTGTGATCTTGGCAAGTCCTCGAAATTCGTTGATTTGCCGAGTACAGTTGGGTTGCCAAAAGGGACCAGATACTAGTCTTGATGCTAGCTGATCTTCTTCAAGCCAGAATAGCGACGATGGCTTCCAGTCATCGTTGCCACAACCAGCCCCTTCACGATTGGCGATGAATTGTGCTAGATTGTAAGACTGGTTTTGAAAACCCCAGTCCTCCATCAATCGAAATGAGAAGCCGTAGAAGAATTCGTCGTTGCGTTTGTATCCCCGGTTATTGTAGTGGACCTCGGAGTGATAGCGGCCTTGGTAACCGGGTGTATAAGTCTGGGTCATTTTGATCGAGGTGTTGCCGTTGTTTGCGATATCTTGGTCAACCTGGACAGTTCCCTTGTTTTCCTTGAGAATATAGTCCCAGCCTTCAAGATTGCCTGCATTGTAGAATACGCGCTTAGTTTTAGATGGACGTGAAAGAGTTATTGTAGCTAGAATAAGAATACTGAGCCCTCTCATCGTGAACGACAAGATTGAATTAAGGGAAGAATGAGGAAGTATTTGCCAAGGAAGAAGGTTACTGCTTGAGATTGCGTTCAAAGATCGGGTTACTCTTGTTGTTATATTCAGAAGTAGCACCACTTCAATCATCATCTCTAGCTCGTAAATGCATATAGTGACCGCCTCAACTTCGTCCTTGTGAGATTAAACTAAACAGGAAGCACTAGTGCTTACACACAGATCAGTTTTCATCCTCACGTGTTGATTTTTAAGATGATGGCCAATTGTCTCCCCCAAATCGTGTCTTCCGATATGTAAGTAAAGATGTTGGACAACTGAATATATAGCTTCGACTGCGGACAGCCTCCAAGGTACTTTGCTTGAGGCAATATTATTGAGACAGCTTTTCATCCTCTTGACATTATGTTGATGCTCACGAACCCGCTGAGTGCCGCGAACGTGGTGACCTTTTTGAGTCTCTCATCCATGGCTTCCCCTACTCCATTGATTCATATGTCAAAGTTGTTCCTGGCCTCGTGGAGGAGGGCTATCGGGTAGTTGTGCCATCGCTACGTGGTTTCGGAGCCACTACTTTTCTTTCTCCGACGACACTGCGAAGCGCCGAACAGGCTGCATTGGGGAAAGACATCATCGATTTGATGGATGGATTAGACATCGACAAGGCCACTTTCGTAGGTTACGACTGGGGAACAGTTGCTGTCAACACTGCAGCTGCTCTTTGGCCTGACCGATGTTCTGGTATGGTCGCAGCCAATTCATACCTCATCCAAAATCGCCAGAACGCGTGGGCCGTAACCTCGCCGGACTCTCTCGCCACGAGATGGTACTTCTATGTCTTCCTCACTCCACAGGGCTACAGCTCTCTGGCCAGCGACGTCAAAGGATGGGCCAGGGCCCTTTGGAGCAAAAACAGCCCACAGTGGAATTTCACCGAACCGGAACTGGACGTTGCAACTCTAGCACTTCAGAACGCCGATTATGTTGATATTGCCACCAACTTCTACCGTAGTCGGCTACTCTATGCGCCTGGCAATCCACAATATTCGGATCTCGCCTATTCACTTGACCAGCAACCTCCCATCACGGTTCCATCTGTAACTCTTGATCCAGACCAAGCTGTAGTGTTCTCAGCCACGAACGGATCTTTCACAGCCAAGTTTTTCACTGGACTGAGAGTGCACCATGTCGTGCCTGGGTGTGGCGAGGCCATTCCTTTGGAGAAACCACAGGTTTTGGTGGACGCTGTTCTGGAAGTTCAAAAGCTGCGCCGCTAGCAAGTCCCGGGTAGAGGTTTCATACTTGAGATATAGGGGATGAAAGGATTGACGTAGTTACTGGGGTGGCCAGCTTATGATAGTGCTGAGCGAGTCAGCTTCTAAAAGGTCTATAGACGTTGTTTGTTCGCTGGCTGATAATGTATATGTTCTCGTCTATCATTAAACCTGGCGATCTAGCTTTCCCATAGTCCATTTCATAGTTATCTATCCATTTTCAGTAAACCACTTATATATACAAATGAAGGTGATATGAATCCTTTTTCAAATCCCAATACCTTCATGTTCAATGCCCTCGAAATGGTTCCCTATTGTGACGCCAACGAGATAAACCCGTAGTGCTTAACCCAGACATCATCGACGTCATCTGATTATCTACTCTTCCTCTACCTCTTCATTAGTTTCCCCAACCGCTTGAGCCCCTGCCATACGCTCGGCTTGATCCCCGGCCTGCAAAAGCTGGTCCAAAGTGTCTCCATATAGTATCTCCAGGATTTCGGGCATACCCGTGGTAGCTTTAGCTAACAAAACAAGGTCGACAATTCTGCGGATTAGTATGATCGCTAGTAGAGCAATCATGGCAATGTTCATATCAGCTGTGCCCCAAGCCATGAAAAAGCCTAGGATTGTGGTGATGGCGAACATAATCATCGCCTGGAAGCCAGCACCTATCTGCAGACTTGATGATCTGTCGAGTGAGACTCCTCTCACCCAGCCGTAAAGATACGGGTGTCCTAAACCATTGGCCCCCTGTTCAAAAATTTGGCTGACAAATCGAATGGCTTCAAGATCGTCTGGAGATACTGCGTCTTGTGCCGGTTGCTGATCCGTGGCCACTGTAAGATTCGCAACCGTGCGTTTGGCCAGATTCTCCTTTATTGACTTGACTTGTCTTTTGTAATCTCGGATAAGGTTAGAAAAACATGAATTCTTGCCATGGACATCATAGTACTGACCTGCGTGGCTTCCCATAGCCGCAAACAGTGGCAATGCAAGAAGAGCCAGTGGGACAATCTGTCCAAAACCCCAATGATCTGGGTCACCAGACATGCCTATCGTAGTGACACGAAAGGTGAAGATGGACGCAACTCCATATACATTACCAGACCAAAGCCAGAACAGTCTCCATACGAAGGAGCCACGACACTGGTGAAATGTCCATCGCTCAACTATCCAAATAATTGGAAGCCATAGCTGAGATCGGCTTCTGGATTCGCATTTCAGAAGATCCACAGCTTTCAGTTGAAGCCAATGGTTCAGAAGCGTGTTTCGCTCCCCTTCACGAACTTTGCGCCATATGTCCTTAACGGTCGTTATCTTGGGACGTTGGTTAGATAGTTCCAATTGTAGTTGGTGGTATGTCTTTTTAAATTGGTCTGAGTGAGCTGTGTCATTTACGAGGTTGAACTCAATGTGTAAGACCAGTGCTTCTTTCTCTATTGTACTGAGATTCAGCGTGGAATCTCCGCCAAGGAACTGTTGTAACCTTCTCGGAACGACCCATATGGATTGCATTTCAATGTCAGAACCAGCCGTGACATTGCTCTCATTACCGAGCCCTTCTGGTGGTGATGTAATCTTCCGGCCCTGAGAGTGTCTACCGGCTGATTCAATGTCTCGTGGCCCCTTTGTGTATAGAAGTTGAACCGTCTCGTATGTGCCATATAGTACGGTAAGAGGAACGAATAGACTGGTGAAGCTAGTTAAAATAGTGTCTCCGTCCATGTTGAAGTCCTTTACAGCACAAGTAAAGTAGACATGCGTTTCCATATCCCAACTGTAAGACAACTGGACAATGAGCATAAAAACGAGCATACCAGAACCTGCAACCATAGCAAGTACTCGGACAAACTTTGCGACGCCGTTGTCCACCAGCCGATCCAGATAGAATGGAAAACAACCAAGGTGGACGGTTGATGCGAGAGTTCCCAATGCTACAACAACATTGACTGAGTAAATGGTTATCTCGCCATATATGATGAACGCAGCGATGAGTATAGCGACTTGAGAAACAAGAAGTTGATCGCTTGTTGAAAGTAGGAAGGCCTTGTAGGCAGTGACTCGCTCGTTTCGGGTGTTAACTACTTTGACAATTTTGGGCTTCGGGAATGATGCTCGTAGTCGATGGTATACACGTCTCAGTCCGGCAGCCATGACAGCATCTCCCATGTTGAGAAGTCGTGAGGGTACAGACAGAGTGAAAAACGCAAAGGCCAGAACGATGATTACTGTTGCAGATGTTGCAACAAAAGCTATTAGGACCTGAAAAGAATTAATATCGGATCTGAGACAGATATTAACTTACTTACTCCCAATCCAGCAATGTCAGCGTCGAATTTAACCTCTTCGAGAGATACAAGTCTCGATAATCTTAAAGAGTCATAATCCATCGTTCATAAAGTAAGCCTATTAAGTCGATATGTTATAGCTATGAGTTTATAGCCTTACGTAGTGTTAAGGATTATAGTAGTCCTCTGATTTAAGTTGTTAAGGAATAGGGAAGGAAGTTCCAGAGTATAGCCTATATAGTTAAGACGCCGACTTTATTATTATCTTCTTTTAATTTCTATAGCCTGATTTATAACCTAAGCCTTGCTTTTTCTTTTTTAAGACTGCTACTTAAAGGGTTAAAAAGCGATTATAATATTAGTAGTAGGTTAGATCTAATAATACTAAAGGATAACTTTCAGCTCTAATGCTATATAATAAGACTTATTGCTAAAAATTAAAATAAGGCATAAGAAGGGCAAATAAAATAAACTATTAGCTGAGAGAAAAGTGGCCTTTTATACTTAGCGCTAATAATCCTATAAAAGGATAGGAAAGAGTTATTTATATAAGGCTAGATATATAATATAATAGAATTAATATTATTATATAGGTAGTTACTATAGTAGTCAGCTTATAATAAGGCTGAGTTAGATAAAAGAGGGTCTATAGATACTATTAGCTAGCTGGCTAATATTAAACTCTACTATAATAGTTATTAATAATTATTATCTTCTATAGTATAGTAGTCAGTATATAAGCTTATTACGCTTGAGATCTAGGTTTAATTCCCAGCGGGAGAGTTCTAGCTACTTACTATATATAGGATTTTTTTTTATAATTACCTTTTAAATAATAAATAAAAGAAGTAGGCCTATATTTTATTTTTACTATTAATATTTTCTTATATAGACGATAATTAGTAGCTACTTTATATAATCTATTTAAGTCTTATATAATAAGAAGAGTATAATATTAATTATATTAATATATTAAGGTAAGGTAAGGCTGAATGGTGAAGGATAAATGCAAATGCACAACAAGGTTAAAAAGTCCTGTAGATAGTGTTATACTGACACATCGCCCTACATGATGCCTGGGTGGGTAATTAAGTTATTATATATGTATCTAACAATTTACCATTAACGAGCATCGCAAAGGCTTTGCGTTTATAACGAATATTATGGCGCTTCGTATAGTCCGGTCGGGCTTTTTGCATAGTCCCTGGCATTCGTGACATCGTCGACAGGCAACTCAACTCTCGCCTCAGAACATTCCTGAGACTGACTCTGGTCAGGAATCTCAGCAGGGCTGTTTTTGTTCGCCTTGTTTTTCACGAACCTGGTCCATAACAGCCATCCTGCAAAGCCGAGAATCAATAAAGCACCAATTACCCCACCGGCTATCGCACCAGCCCTTTCCCCTCGAGACAGACCGGAGTTTGAGGGTGAGCTTGTTCCTTCGTTCAATTCGGGACTGACCGTAGTTGATATGGGCTCAGTCGCGGTGCTTGTTGGTTCCTGTGTCGTGGATAACTGAGTGGCCAAGGTTGATGTTTCTGATATCATCACACTTGATGACTCTTGGGATTCTGGCGCGCTGACATTCACGTATTGAGACCGTGCCAATCGTGGCCCATCCTCGCCGTCCCACAATCCAAACCAGTAAACCGTATCCTCATCATTCGTCGCTGTCTTGGCAATATCGTACTCAGCTTCCAATTCATTGGATTCCGACTCGTCGTCAGCTTTGATTTGTCAGCAACCGCCCGATTGACCCAAATTCTGCATGTTTCTCACTGATTAACGATCTACAGACCGATTTCCATTCATCATGATCTATTACTTGACAGATTCGAAGCTCAGCATTGCGTATGTTCGTATCAAAGAGTATCGATATCTTGGCCCCTTCGACATAGGGGCTGTTTCTTCTCATGTCCTTATCGGCATCTTGATCTTCGTTATATTCGGGTGGGCGGATGAATTTGGAATAACAGTCTGTCAGTGTTGTGAACAGAACCACTACTAGGCTGAGGATGGGGATCAGAAGCATTGCATCGAACAAGGGGTCGTCTTCGATTTGAGATGTCTTAATCTATTGAGAATGGATATCACTGCGACATATATGTCAAGATATAGGCATGAATCCCACCAATTTCAGTGTTGATACGCGTTGATGAGTGTTGGTTGGAAAGAGAACATCTCTGAGGAAATATTCTGCCTCAAGCGTAAATCGCTAGCATTTATCTTAGATTACAGCATTATTTCAAATGGAATTTAAATGACCTAGGACCATGATATCCGGATTGCCATCCTGCAGTTGTCTGGAACAAGTTTAGTCGCAGCCTTGGCTGCATAAGATTTTGCTGGGGTCGTATGCCCATGTTGTGACTTTATTCAGCTGGATAAAGGGCCATAAAGTTGGGTCAAGTTCTCACTCTAGTCACATAAAGAAGATCCATTTCAAAATTCGTTATTCTATGAATCTTCCATCGAATATCACAGATTTAGAGGGACGACCATACGGACAGTACACTCCGAATTCCTGGATGCCTGTCTAAAATGTCTCAGGACGTGTCCGGATGTGATTAACTGCATATAAAAGTGGGACAAAGCACAACCAACAGCACAACAACCAACATAGTGTTGCATTTAGCAGGCGATCAGACCATGTCATGGGAGTTCTTGCGTCGGGGCATATCCAGGTTAGGAAGGAGGTGGTTTATCAGCTGAAAAGACAGCATCAATCTTTACCTCCAACACAACCTGCACTGGTGAATCGTTACTCAGCCACCCAGCGGGTTCTTGGGGACTAGCCAGATTAACCACCGGGGATCTCAAAGATTACAAGCAAGGCCCCATTGCATGGTATCGTACGCTTCTGTCTTGGAACTACTCTGTACAAGAGAACTAAATAATCACGACTGTCCATACACAGCCCTGTGCTTCGAGGTGACTCGCCAAGTACCAAGCGAGGCCTTCATCAGCCTTATCTTGGAACTCCCCTTCATCGCGGTCAGTATTTCTCAGCTTGACCTCTCCTGTGCCCACCTTGCGGTATACAATGCCTCCGTTACTGCTTCTATCCTCTTCAACCTGTTTCAGTAAGACTCCCATCAGACTGTCGAACCCTTTTCCAAAGACCTTGCAGACAACAAGTAGAAAGCTGATGCTCTCTCCGAGTACCAACTCTGGAGCATTTTCAGATTCCGAAAATACATCAGGAAACGCCAGACAGGCCATTGATAGCTTCATGTCTGTATCCAACCAAGTCAAGTCTCCAAACTGGATGTGGAAAGATGCTTCTTTGTTTGCCTCGGGGTCCAACCGTGATATGGGCACATCTAATAGAATGCCTTTGATGGTCAATCTCGCATCAGACACCCTCCCGTAAGGATTGATTGTTGCTGCAGTCCACTGCACGTTGACTACATCTGTCTGTGGTAGCTCATTCATTTGAACAACGTTAAGTTTTTGCACCGGCCCAACGACCGAAGCCCAAGACCACGTTGGGGCATAGTATTCTTTGTGCCTCGAGGTTGCTCCTTTCTCAACATGCCAGCAAATAGTCTTTCCAAGCAACTCCATCCACGTCCCGGCCACATATTCCTTTTTCATTATGGGGGCAAGTGCAGCAGCCACTCCTGAAAGGGCGGGGAGTCGATCTGTCTCTCTTGTGATGTTGCGACCTGTAAATGGACCAACTATCTCATGCCAGACAACCATTGGATTCGAAACTCGCGCGCCTTGTTCGGGGTTGTTTGCTACTAGCGCCCTCAAATTCATGAGTTTGAGGGTCTGTCCCACTGAATGTGAGCGACACTCGCAAAGATGGACTTCTTGGCAGTGCCAGACTAGTTCGTGAGCGGTAAACCGGAGGATCCGTCGGGATAGTACATGCTCTTGCAACGTCCATGCCCGCTTTTCTAGTGGGTTTTGAGCTCGCCACGATGGTCCATCACCTATACTATCACTCCAGGGCCAATCAGACCTCCATGGCCTTGCGAATATGTCGACCTTTTCAGCTTCCTCTTCTCCTTTAATAACTGTAGTTATTTCCTTTCGAATACTGAAAGGTCGTGGATGGAAGAGCCCTTCATTGCTATTCTGTGATGCTGCTGCGGCAATAGTGAGGTATGCATTTTGATAGACATCACCCATCCTGGGGGACTCGAGAGCCCAATCATCCTCGTCATCTTGGATGATACATAGAGTCTATCCATAGATATTGAATCCCGAGCTCCCGGCAAACAATTATAGCTTCATGGAACGCCTTTGGGATTCTGGAAACTTCTATCCCGCGGCAGAACTCGTCAAAGGTTGATTTGATAGTCTTGATAGGCATCGAATCACCCCAACAATGGCTGAGGGCGATGTACCTACCACGCTGATCAGGGGCGGGTATATACAGGTGTGGTTCTGATTCGTTGTCCCCGACGAATATTAAACGTGTTGGAAACGGTCGATCTTCGCTTTCAGATTTGCAGTCCTCATGATTGTCGACACAGTCTTGGATCCAGCCACGGACCATCTCCCAGGTAATTTCCGAGTCGACTTGGCTTTGAACATGTTTCCCTGTGCCAATGATATTCCAAGGTGATGGAGATCCTGTAAGATTGTCAACATACATCTTCGTTGGTTTCTTAATGGCTTGAAAATACATACCTGGGTAACAGTACAACTCGTACCTGGCTGTAAACGAATGCTCACTGCCGAGATAAGATGCAATCAGATCAATCCCCAGAGCTCCCTCAGCACCCCAAAGAACATAGGCTAAAAGGTCTTCGGACTCGCCTAGCCAACGACGGCCAACGGAGCGGTTGATGTAGTTAATTTCCCGAATATCTTCCCAGCACATGTCCAAGAGTGGGTATAATGAAGCAGCGGAATCTCGGAAAAGTAAACAGGATTTGCATCGCAGTGTAGCATTCTCGCACACCTCCCGAAACTCCATCTTGTTAAATGGATATTCTGTTTCATGGACGCCACCAATTTGTCTTAGTCCAAAGCAGAATGAACATATAACGGAGTCTATCCGCGGGTTATTATCCACCTCAAGGCGCTGAAATTCAATCTTCAAGTGTTGTACTTTTTTATGTATCCCTTCGAGATAGTTGCGGAATTCTTTGAAGGGGTACTCTGGCTTTTTTAATATTGACACGTCGAGGTTGCTGATGGCGCGGTCAAGATACACAGTCTCGATGACGAAACACTGGTTGACGTATGCGGTAGCCATGAGAGTGCCCAGGAGTGCATATACGTGATGATATCCTGGCTTATCTGGAAGATTGGTCTCCCAGGGATTGCTCTCGGTTGGCGGCTTGATCGACTCAATATTCAGGATGAGATCGTCCAGATTAACACCACTCTGAACTCCATCGACCATCTCTTTGGCTGTTGAAGCGTCCAAAACTCGCGCAGCCATAATCATGGCTACATAGCAGCAGTATGATTGCTGATTCGACTCATCTTCCTCGATATCGGTCGTGGTTTTTACCACCGAGGACTCTTTGGAGCTTGTCACGGCATCACCTAAACGCGGATCTTGGAGACACGGACTTTCATCCCCCTCGTACCAGGCGTGCTCTGCAGCTTCGAAGGCAGCCTCGACAGCTGCGTAACATCTTGACCGAAACTCGGATAGGTCGATGCAACGGTCGCTAAGGTATCCCAAATGAACAGCCCGCTCACTACTCAAAAGCCATGTGTCCTTGATGATCTCAATGGCGTGAGTCTGGATTGCCTCACTTTGATCGAACAAATCGGGGAGTTGATCAAGCCGTAAAACTTGGTTGTCACCTGTTGCAAAGTAGACTCTCTCTTGTTTGTGTTTCCGATGCTCCTTGGCTGCTGGCCTCTGAGGTGTAGTCCTCTTCAGTATCGAGTACCAATTCCAGTCTTTTGAGGTACATGGGTCTTCCTGTGTAATACGAAGTTTTTCCTGATTTGTTCTCGTTGTTGTTTTCTTCACGCTGTGTAGGCTTTTCAAAGGCTAATTGAGGCTCGGAATCAGTCTCTTGTCTTGTCAGCACTGCATCATGTGCCTGCTCAGTATAGCAGCTAAAGTCTTCGGATCTTTCATTTATCGACAGGCTTTCTATGATATCTGTCTCACGTAGACGGGCCTCTGTTATTCAATAAGGGAGATCTTGACCTTCAACAGTAAGAATAGGAATAGGCCATTCAATGAGCGGGGTTTCGTCTATATCATGAGATGATCGTCAGTCTCAGCCGCAAATGCTTTTTCAGCTGAGTTATTTTTAGCAACGATTAAGCGCCAGCATCAGGACTTGTTTTATCGCTGTTCAATATCATTGAAAAGCCATTGGTTTAGCGGAGTGTCAGTTGTCGGCTGCCTATGCCGGTAATGACAGATATAACCTATATGAAATTACGCAATTAATGCAAATAATCTTTTAATTCTAATAAGAGGAAAAATAAAAGAAATTAAAGTCTATTAAATAATTATAGTAAGCTTAATAAGCTATAATATATATAATAAGCGAGTAGGATAAATAAGTAAATAAGATAAAAATCTCTTATTTTATATTAATACTATTAAATTAATTAATTCTTAATTAAATAATATAATATATATAATAAGTAGGATAAATAAGTAAGTAGGATAAAAATCCCTTACTTTATATTAATACTATTAGATTAATTAATTCTTAATTAAATAATATATTATAACTTACTATTAAGGTTTATATTATTTTTATACTTTAGGCCTATTAAGGAGACTTAAAATTAAGTTTATAATAAGTTATATTTCTCTATAATATCCTCTTTTAAACTCTCTACTATTAATCTTAAGGTTATTAAGCTTATATTAATTATATTTCTAATAGTTAGAAACTATTTAATTAGGAGAAATAAATTATAATTAAGTATATTTTAAATTTAAATTTATAAGGATTTCCCTCTTAATATTATAATATTAAAGAAATAGTAAATTAATTACTTATTAAATTTAATATATTATTAATTAATAAGTATTAAGCTATTAATTTTATTAAATAGTAATTATAGCTTAAGATATATTTATTTTATAAATATAATTATTAAAGAGCTTAATATAAAGATTTAATTACTATTTATAATTAATTTAAGTTAATAGAGAATATAATTATAAAATATAATATTAAATTAAATAATATTTAGAACTTTAATAAGATTAGCTTTATAATAGGTATTATATTATAGTATAATTATTATTAGCTTAAAAAGGTATAAAACTTAAAATTAATTTAACTTAAAAACTATAAATAAATTATTATAATTTAAGTAATTAATATAAAAAGCTAAATAATTAATTTATATTTAATAGTTATAAGCTAATATTACCTTATTAATTAATATTAAAATAATAACCTTTTAAGTATTTAAGTTATTATTATAATATTAAATAGCTAAATAAATAATAAAATAAGTTTTAATTAGCTAAAGTAATATATTTAATAAGTAAGTAAGTTAAATAAGTAAGTATATTAAAAATCCTAACCTTTAGATTTATAATTATAATAAGATTATAATAACTTATTTAATTAATTAAAATTAATTATTATATTTTCCTTTAAATGCCTTTAAAAGTACTTAATAAGTCCTTATATTATATTTAGTCTTACTATATATATTATAGTATTAAATACTTAATTTAATTAACCTTTTTTAATTATAATTTCTTAATAACTTAATTACTATTTATATATTAATATCTATTTAATTAATAACTTATAATACTTTCTTTATAGTTATAAGGTCTCCTTTTTATAATTTAATTTTTTTTAACTTTTAATATTAATTTAGCTTTTTATTTCCTTTTTAAAGGTTTTAAATTTTATTTCTTATTAAAGTAATCTTATATATAGTTCTTTTTATTATTTTAATAAAAGACTAAATAGCCTTAATAATTAACTTTAAAGAGCTATTATAATACTTTTTAATTTAACTCTTAAGGTATTTAATTTAAAATTAAGCCTTATTTATTATTATTAAGGTCTTTAAAGTCTAAAGAGAAAAAGGTTTAATTACCTTTTTAAAAAGTAATAAGATCTATAGCTATATATTAAGCCTTAAGATAATATAATTTAAATTAAAAGGAATAAATTTAGCCCCTTTAAAACCTCTTTATATATTACTTTTAGTAAAAATAACTTTAAAAGTAATATAAAAAGTATTAAAAAATTTAATTTTAAAAATATAAATAATAAAGCATTTAATTAAATATTTTATCTTTTATTTATATACTTTCTTAAGTATTATAAAGTACTTAATATTAAGAGGCTAAAGTAAATAAAATATATAAATAAGTATATAAAAGGTAATAATTTTATTATCTTTATAATATTTCTTAAATTTAATAAAGTAATAACTTTTATAACTATTAAAAATTAAAAGGTAATAAAAATTAATAAATTACTTAATTATAAACTTATTAAAGTGCTTTTATTATAATTATTAAAAAAGGCTAAGTAGGTTTAATAGTATTATTATATTAAAGCTTATTAAAGGGAAAATCCTTTAGTAAGGCTATTTTAATTAGTATTAAGTATTATAGCTAAGTTATAGCTAAATTAAGTTAGTTATATAATCTTTATAGTATCTTTATACTTTTAAGCAGCTAGGTATAATAGCTTTAGCTAATTAAAATTTAATTAATTATTTCTTTATTTATTTTAACTTAATATAATAACTTAATTACTAAAGAGATTATATTTTTAATATTAATTTATAAGGTAATATTAGCTTATATTAATAAAATAATATAATTAATTAACCTTTTATATTAATTACTTAAATTATAATAATCTATTTATAGTTTTCTAACTATATTAATTTTAGTCTTTTTTATTTTTCTATACTTATAATAACTATTTAAATTATATAATACCTATTATAAAGCTAATCTTATTAAAGTTTTATATATTATTTATTTAAATATTATATTTTATAATTATATTTTCTATAAATTAAAATTAGCTTTAAATAATTATAAGATTTTTATATTTAGCTCTTTAATAGTTATATCTTTAAAATAAATATATTTTTAGCTTTAATTATTATTTTATAAAGTTATAAGCTTAATACTTATTAATAGGTAATATATTATAGTTAATAAGTAGAAAATTAGCTATTTCTTTTATAAAATGCAGTTATAAGGGAAATCCTTATAAATTTAAATTAAAGATAAATTAAATTATTATTTATTCTTTTAAATTAATTAATTTTTAAATATTAAATATAGAATTATATTATAATTAAATACTATTTTAATAGTAATATAAGATATAATATTTTACTTTATAAATTATTATAATATATTAAGTCTTTAAATTAAAGTTATTTTAAAAAATAAAAAGGGTAAAAAGGATTCTAGCTTTATTTAAAGACCTTAATATTAAGTTATTAAGAAATAACTAATTAAATAGTAAAGATATAAAATAAGGGATTATTATAATACTAACTTATTTATAATACTTACTTATTAAATATATTAAATTTAAACTAATTATAAATAATAATTAAACTTTTATATTTAGCTCTTTAATAGTTATATCTTTAAAATAAATATATTTTTAATTTTAATTATTACTTTATAATATTATAATATATATAATAAGTAGGTAGTATAAATAACTAAATAATATAAAAATCCTAACCTTTTTAAAATAAATTATAATAAAAATATAATAGACTATTTAATTAATTAAAATTAATTACTATACTTATCTTTAAATGCCTTTAAAATTACTTAATAGGTTCTTATATTATATCTAGGCTTATTATATATACTATATCGCTAAATACCTAGCTTAATTAACTTTCCTTAATTATTACTTCTTAATAATTTAGCTAATACTTATATACTTATATTTATTTAATTAATTAAATTTTAATCTTTTTATATAATTAAGCTCCTTTTATTTTATAAGTAAGTCCTTTTTACTTTATATTATTAATTAAATATATTATTTATCTTATAAAGCTTTTAGTTTTTAGCCTTTAATAAAGTAATCTTTTATATATTTCTTATAACTGCTTTTATAAGAGACTAAAAAGCTTTAAAGATTAACTTTAAGGAGCTATTATAATATCTTCTAATTTAATTAATAAGGTATTAAGACTATAATCTAGCCTTAAGGACTATATTTAAAGTCCTTAAAGTTTAAATTTAAGCTTATTAAGCTACCTCTTTAATAGGTATTAAAGTCTATAGCTATATATTAAGCTTTAAAATAATAACTTTTAAGTTAAAAGGAGTAAAGCTAGCCCCTTTAAAACCCTCTTTAATATTTAACTTAATTATAATTAATTAGAAAGTAATATAAAAGGCTAAAAAAAACTTAATTTTAAAAATATAAATTATAGACCTTTTAATTAAATACTTTATTTCTTAATTATATACCTTTTTTAATAGCCTAAAGCACTTAATATTAAGTAGCTAAAATAGGTATAATAAATAAGGAAATATATAAAGAGTAATAATATTATTAACTTTATAATATAGCTAGAATTTAATAAATTAATAACTTTTATAACTATTAAGGATTAAAAGATAATAATATTAATTAATTAATTACTTATATATTAATTAAAGTGCTGTAATTAGTTAAGACTTATCTTATTATTTATTTAACTATTTAATATTATAATAATTACTTAAGTACTTAAAAGGTTACTATTTTAATGCTAATTAATAAGGTAATATTAATTTATAACTATTAAATATAAATTAATTATTTAGCTCTTTATATTAATTACTTAAATTATAATAATCTATTTATAGTTTTTAAATTAAATTAACTTTAGGTTTTTATATCTTTTTAAGTTAATAATAACTATACTACTTAATATAATACCTATTATAAAGCTAATCTTATAAAAGTTCTAAATATTATTTAATTTAATATTATATTTTATAATTATATTCTTTATTAATTTAAATTAATTATAAATAGTAATTAGATCTTTATATTAAGCTCTTTAATAGTTATATTTATAAAAAGAATATATTTTAAGCTATAATTACTATTTAATAAAATTAATAGCTTAATATTTACTAATTAATAATATATTATATTTAATAAGTAATTAATTTATTATTTTTTTAATATTATAATATTAAGAGGGAAATCCTTATAAATTTAAATTTAAAATATATTTAATTATAATCTATTTTTTTTAATTAAATAGTTTTTAATTATTTAAAATATAATTAATATAAGCCTAATAACCCTAAGATTAATAGTAGAGAATATAAAAGTAGATATTATAGAAATATAGCTTATTATAGACTTAATTTTAAGTCTTTCTAATATGCCTAAAGTATAAAAAGAATATAAGACTCTTTATTAACTTATAATATATTATATAATTAAAAATTAATTAATTTAATAGTATAGATATAAAGTAAGGGATTTTTATACTACTTAGTTATTTATATTACTAACTTATTATATATATTAATAATATATTTAATAAGTAAATATAATAAATAAGTAAATATAATACTTTCTTATAATATATATAATAAGTAGGTAATATAAATAATTAAGTAGTATAAAAATCCCTTAATTTATATCTATACTATTAAATTAATTAATTTTAATTATATAATATATTATAAGTTAATAAAAAGTCTTATATTCTTTTTATACTTTAGGCCTATTAAGAAGACTTAAAATTAAGTCTATAATAAGCTATATTTCTATATAATATCTACTTTTATACCTTTTACTATTAATCTTAAGGTTATTAAGCTTATATTAATTATATTTTAAATAGTTAAAAACTATTTAATTAGAAAGAATAAATTATAATTAAATATATTTTAAATTTAAATTTATAAGGATTTCCCTCTTAATATTATAATATTAAAGAAATAGTAAATTAACTACTTATTAAATATAATATATTATTAGTTAGTAAGTATTAAGCTATTAATTTTATTAAATAGTAATTATAGCTTAAAATATAATCTTTTTATAAATATAACTATTAAAGAGCTTAATATAAAGATCTAATTACTATTTATAATTAATTTAAATTAATAGAGAATATAATTATAAAATATAATATTAAATTAAATAATATTTAAAACTTTAATAAAATTAGCTTTATAATAGGTATTATATTAAGTGGTATAGTTATTATTAGCTTTAAAAGGTATAAAAACCTAAAGTTAGTTTAACTTAAAAACTATAAATAAATTATTATAATTTAAGTAATTAATATAAAAAGCTAAGTAATTAATTTATATTTAGTAGTTATAAATTAATATTACTTTATTAATTAGTATTAAGATAATAACCTCTTAAGCACTTTAGCTATTACTATAATATTAAATAGCTAAATAGATAATAAAATAAGTCTTAACTAGCTAAAGTATTTTAATTAATATATAATAATTAATTAATAATATTTATTATCTTTTAATCTTTAATAATTATAAAAGTTATTAATTTATTAAATTCTAACTATATTATAAGGTTAATAATATTATTACTTTTTATATACCTTTTTATTTATTATACCTACTTTAGCTACTTAATATTAAGTGCTTTAAGCTATTAAAAAAGGTATATAATTAAAAAATAAAGTATTTAATTAAAAGGTCTATAATTTATATTTTTAAGATTAAGTTCTTTCTAGCCTTTTATATTACCTTTTAATTAAATATAATTAAATTAAATATTAAAGGGGGTTTTAAAGGAGCTAGCCTTACTCCTTTTAACTTAAAAGTTATTATCTTAAAGCTTAATATATAGTTATAGATTTTAATACCTATTAAAAAGGTAGCCCAATAAGCTTAAATTTAAACTTTAAGGACTTTAAATATAGTCCTTAAGGCTAAATTATAGTTTTAATACTTTATTAATTAAATTAAAAATATATTATAATAGCTCTTTAGAGTTAATCCTTAAAGCTCTTTAATCTCTTATAAAGGCAATTATAAGGAATATATAAATAATTACCTTATTAAAGGCTAAGAATTAAGAGCTTTATAAAGTAAATAATATATTTAACTAATAATATAAAGTAAAAAGGACTTACTTATAAAATAAAGGGAGCTTAACTATATAGGAAAGTTAGGATTTAATTAATTAAATAGATATAAATATAATATATTTTATAAGTAAGTATAATAAATAAGTAAATATAATATAAATCTCTTAACTTTAAACTTAACTATTTAATTAATTAATTCTTAATTATTTATAATACTATAGCTTTTAGATAAAGCTAGAGTTATTTTTACTCTTTAAGCCCTTTAAAATAACTTAATATTAAGTACTTAATATACTATTAAGATTTATTAAGTTAGGTAAATAAAACTATATTACTATTAGTAAGGCATTTAATTATAATGCGATTTTATATTTAATTTAGAAACTATCTAATTAGGAAGAAGATATAATAGTTTAATTTCTTTTTAATTTAAATTCTTATAGATTCCCCTTATAATTACATTTTATAAAAGAAATAGCTAATTCCCTACTTATAAATTATAATAAACTACCTATTAATATATATTAAGCTTATAACTTTATTAAATAATAACTAAAGCTAAAAATATATATATTTTAAAGATATAACTATTAAAGAGCTAAATATAAAAATCTAACTATTATTTATAGCTAGTTTTAATTTATAGAAAATATAATTATAAAGTATAATATTTAATTAAATAATATTTAAAACTTTAATAAGACTGGCTTTATAATAGGCCTTATGCAGTTTAAAATAGTTATTATAGCTATAAAGAGGTAAAAGAAATTAAAATTAATATAGCTTAAAAACTATAAATAGATTATTATAATTAAGGCAATTAATACTAAAGGTTAATTAATTGTATTATATATTATTAATTTAAGTTAATATTACCTTATAAATTAATATTAAAAATATAACCTCTTTAGTAATTAAGTTATTATATTAAGCTAAAATAGATAAATTAATAATTAGCTATATCTTAATTAGTTAAAGCACTTTAATTAGTTTATAATTAAGTAATTAGTTAGTTCTTATTACCTCTTAATCCTTAATAGTTATAAAAGTTATTACTTTATTAAATTTAAAAAGTATTATAAAGAGAAGAATATTATTATACTTTATATACCTACTTATACCTCTTATTTACTTTAACCTCTTAATATTAAATACTTTAGGCTTTAAAAAAGGCTTAATATATTTAATAAGTAAGTATTATAAATAAGTAAGTATTATAAATAAGTAAGTATTATAAAAATATTACTACTTTTTATTATTTATAAAATAAAACTATTATAACTTAATTAATTAATTAAAATTACTTACTATACTTATCTCTAGAGATTTAAATATCCTCCTAATAAGTTCTTATATTATAACTAGTTTTACTATATATACTATATTACTAAATACCTAGTCTAATTGACCTTCCTTAATTACTACTTCTTAATAATTTTATAACTATCTATATATTAATATCTATTTAATTAATTACTTATAATATATTCTATATAGTTATTAACTCTCCTTTTTATAGTTTTATTCTTTTACCTTTTAATAATAGCTTAATATACTATTTACCTCTTTAAGATTTTAAACTTAATCTCTTAATAAGATTACCTTATATATAACTATTAATATTACTTTTATATTTAACTTAATAGCCTTAATTATTAACTTTAAGGAGCTATTTTTATACTTAATAATTTATTTAATAAGGTATTTAAATTAAAATTAAGCCTCTTTTATAATTAGGGTCTTTAAAACCTATAGACTTAATAGTTAATTTACCTCCCTAGGAGGCATTAGGGTTTATAGCTATATATTAAGCTTTAAAATAATATTTTTTAAGTTAAAAGGATAAAATCTAGCTCCTTTAAAAGCTCCTTAAATATTACTTTCTATAAAGGTAGCTTAAAAAGTAATATAAAAGGTTAAAAAGAATTTAATCTTTAAAATATAAGTTATAAAGTATTTAATTAAATACTCTATTTCTTAATTATAAGTATTCTTTAGTATTAAAAAATACTTAATATTAAGAGGCTAAAGTAAATAGGATATATAAGGAGATATATAAAGTATAATAATCTTATAATTTTAATAATATCTCTTAAAGTTAGTAAAGTAGTAACTTTTATAACTATTAAGGATTAAAAGATAATAGAGACTAACTAATTACTTAGCTATTAATTAATTAAAGTGTTTTAACTACTTAAGACTTTACTTATTATTTATTTAGCTATTTTAATTTATTATAATAATTAATTACTAAAGAGGTTACTTTCTTAATACTAATTTATAAAATAATATTAGCTTAAATTAATAATAAATAGTAGAATTAATTAACCTTTAGTATTTATTATTAAAATTATAATAATCTATTTATAGTTTTTAAGTTAAATTAATTTTAATCTTTTTTACCTTTTTAAGCCTATAATAACTATCTTAGACTATATAAAGCCTATTATAAAGCTAGTCTTATTAAACTTCTAAATATTATCTAATTAAATATTATACTTTATAATTATATTTTATATAAGCTTAAACTAATTATAAATAATAATTAAATCTTTATATTTAACTCTTTAATAATTATATCTTTAAAATAAATATATTTTTAGCTCTAGTTATTACTTTATAAAGTTATAAGCTTAATACTTATTAATAAGTAATATATTACAGTTAGTAAATAGAGAATTAGCTATTTCTTTTATAAAATGCAGTTATAAGGGAAATCCTTATAAATTTAAATTAAGGATAAATTAAATTATTATTTATTCTTTTAAATTAAATAGTTTTTAAAAATTAAAAATAAAATTATTTTATAATTAAATACTATCTTAATAGCAATATATAGTATAATAGTTTACTTTATAAATTATTATAATATATTAAGTCTTTAAATTAAAGTTATTTTAAAGGGTAAAAAGGGTAAAAAGGATTCTAGCTTTATTTAAAGACTATAATATATTAAGTTATTAAGAAATAACTAATTAAATAGTAAAAATATAAAATAAAGGATTTTTATAATACTTACTTATTTATAATACTTACTTATTAAATATATTATAATTAATAAATAAAGTATTTAATTAAATACTTTATAATTTATATTTTTAAAATTAGGTTCTTTAATGCCTTCTATATTATATATAAAGCTATTTTTACTAAAAGTAATATATAAGGAGGTTTTAAAGGGGCTAGGCTTATTCCTTTTAACTTAAATTATATTATCTTAAAGCTTAATATATAGCTATAGACTTTAATCCCTTTAATAGAGGTAGCTAAACCTTTTACTCTTTAGACTTTAAAGACCCTAATAATAGCTAATAAGGTCTAGTCTTAAAATAAATACCTTAAGAGTTAAATTAAAAGGCATTAAAGTAGCTCTTTAAAGTTAATTATTAATACTATTTAGTCTCTTATTAAGGCAATAAAGAGAACTATATATAAGATTACCTTAATAAGAAATAAGATTTAAAACCTTTAAGAAGGAAATAAAAAGCTAAGCTAGTATTAAAGGTTAAAAAGAATTAAATTATATAAAGGAAACCTTATAACTATAGAGGAAGTATTATAAGTAATTAATTAGATAGATATTAATATATAGGTAATAGGTAAGTTATTAAGAAGTAGTAATTAAGGAAGGTTAATTAGACTAGGTATTTAATAATATAGTATATATAGTAAGACTAGATATAATATAAAAACCTATTAGGAAGTTCTAAAGGTATTTAGGGAAGAGTATAATAAGTAATTTTAATTAATTAAATAAATTATAGTAATCTTATTATTTAAATAATAAAAAGTATATAGGAAAGTATTATATTTACTTATCTATTATACTTACTTATTAAATATATTATATATTAATAGGTAATATATTATAATCTATAAATAGGGAATTAGCTATTTCTTTTATAAAATATAATTATAAAGGGAATTTATATAAATTTAAATTAAAAAGAAATTAAATTATTATATCTTCTTTTTAATTAAATAGTTTTTATAAATTAAATATAAAATTATATTATAATTAAATGCCTTACTAGTAGTAATATAGCTTTATTTACCTAACTTAATAAATCTTAATAGTATATTAAGTACTTAATATTAAGTTATTTTAAAGGGCTTAAAAGGTAAAAATAACTTTAGCTTTATTTAAAGGCTATAGTATTATAAATAGTTAAGAATTAATTAATTAAATAGTTAGGTTTAAAGTTAAGAAATTTATATTATATTTACTTATCTATTATACTTACTTATTAAATATATTATACTTACTTATATAATTAAGCTTATATAATATATCTTAAAGGCATAGCTAGCTATATCTTAATAGGTATATAATATTAATAATACAGCTAGCTATACCTCTATAACTTGCCGCTTTAAGATCGTCTAGAGATATAGCATCTTATGCCAGTTGCTAATTTATAGCTACTATAAGATTTATAATTATACATTTAGCTAGATTCTCCTTATAGATTTAACTTATCTTTATAATCTTAAATAAGATTAAAAAAAAATATAAATTCTTATTATAAATATTATAGTATTAACCTATATAGCTTCCTATAGCTATAAATAGTAATAATATAAAAAGAGCTAATAGGATAATCTATTTAAAACCTTAATAATTTAAGTTATTAAATATACCTATTATAATAATATAAAAGGTAAAAATAGATATAACTCTATATATATTATTAGACTAAAGCTAAAATAGTCTCTATATAAAGGAGCTATAATATAGTAAAATATCTATTACTTAATTATTTAAATAATTAGAAGCTATAGTTAAAATTAGCTTTTAAATTAATATTTTAAAAGATTTATAGCTTTTAATTAAAGCTAATAATTTAAAAGTATATTTTACTCCCCTTTATAAACTTTATATTATATATCCTTAATAGTTATTATTTTAAGATATTAATTAGATAGTTCTAATTATAGTTAATAGTATATCTTTTTAAATTAATTTAAGTAAGCTATATTATTTATAAGATTAAACTTAATATATAAGACTAGTGCTTCTTTCTTTATTATATTAAGATTTAGTATAAAATCTCTACTAAAGAACTATTATAACCTTCTTAAAATAAACTATATAAATTACATTTTAATATTAAAACTAGCTATAATATTACTTTTATTATTAAGCCCTTTTAATAGTAATATAATCTGCTAGCCTTAAAAGTATTTACTAGCTAATTTAATATCTTATAGCTCTTTTATATATAAAAGTTAAACTGTCTTATATATACTATATAGTATAGTAAAAAGAATAAATAGACTTATAAAGCTAATTAAAATAGTATCTCTATTTATATTAAAGTCCTTTATAGTATAAGTAAAGTAGATATATATTTCTATAATATATATAATAAGTAGGCAGTATAGATAACTAAGCGGTATAAAAATCCCTTACTTTATATCTATACTATTAGATTAATTGATTTTTAATTATATAATATATTGCAAGTTAATAAAGAGTCTTATATTCTTTTTACACTTTAGGCCTATTAGAAAGACTTAAAATTAAATCTATAATAAGCTATATTTCTCTATAATATCTACTTCTATACCCTTTATTATAGATCTTAGGGTTATTAGGCTTATATTAATTATATTTTAAATAGTTAGAAATTATTTAATTAGGAAAAATAGGTTATAATTAAATATATTTTAAATTTAAATTTATAAGGATTTCCCTCTTAATATTATAATATTAAAGAAATAGTAAATTAACTGCTTATTAAATATAATATATTACTAATTAATAAGTATTAAGCTATTAATTTTATTAAATAGTAATTATAATTTAAAATATATTCTTTTTATAAATATAACTATTAAAGAGCTTAATATAAAGATTTAATTACTATTTATAATTAGTTTAAGCTAATAGAGAATATAATTATAAAGTATAATATTAAATTAAATATATTTAGAACTTTAATAAGATTAGCTTTATAATAGGTATTATATTAAGTGGTATAGTTATTATTAGCTTAAAAAGGTATAAAAACCTAAAGTAAGTTTAATTTAAAAACTATAAATAAATTACTATAATTTAAGTAATTAATATAGAAGGCTAAGTAATTAATCTATATTTAATAGTTATAGGCTAATATTACTTTATTAATTAGTATTAAAATAGTAACTTCTTAAGTACTTAAGCTATTACTATAATATTAAATAGCTAGATAGATAATAAGATAGGTCTTAACTAGCTAAAGCATTTTAATTAATATATAAATAACTAATTAATTAGTACTTATTATCTTTTAATCCTTAATAGTTATAAAAGTTATTAATTTATTAAATTCTAACTATATTATAAGGTTAATAATATTATTACCCTCTATATACCTCTTTATTTATTATATTTACTTTAGCTACTTAATATTAAGTACTTTAGGCTACTAAAAAAAGTATATAGTTAAGAAATAAAGTATTTAATTAAAAGGTTTATAACTTATATTTTTAAGATTAAGTTTTTCCTAGCCTTTTATATTACTTTTTAATTAATTATAATTAAATTAAATATTAAAGGGGGTTTTAAAGGGGCTAGCTTTATTCCTTTTAATTTAGAAGTTATTATCTTAAAGCTTAATATATAGCTATAGACTCTAATGCCTATTAAAGAGGTAGCTTAATAAGCTTAAACTTAGACTTTAAGGACTTTAAATATAATCCTTAAGGCTAGATTATAGTCTTAATACCTTATTAATTAAATTAGAAGATATTATAGTAGCTCCTTAAAGTTAATCCTTAAAGCTTTTTAATCTCTTATAAAAGCAATTATAAGAAATATATAAAAGACTACCTTATTAAAAGCTAAAAACTAAAAGCTTTATAAAATAAATAATATACTTAATTAATAATATAAAGTAAAAAGGACTTACTTATAAAATAAAAGGAGCTTAATTATATAAGAAGATTAAAATTTAATTAATAAATAAATATAAATATATAAGTATTAATTAAATTATTAAGAAGTAATAATTAAAGAAAGTTAATTAAGCTAGGTATTTAGTAATATAGTATATATAATAAGCCTAAATATAATATAAGAACCTATTAAGTAATTTTAAAGGCATTTAGAGATAAGTATAGTAATTAATTTTAATTAATTAAATAGTCTTTTATATTTTTATTATAATTTATCTTAAGAAGGTGAGGATTTTTATACTATTTAGTTATTTATATTACCTACTTATTATATATATCCTAACTATAAAATAATTAAGTAATAAATATAAAAATAAGTATATTAAAACCTATACTTATAATAGTATTTAAATAAACTTTATAATACTATTATTTACTAGCTAATTTAAGTAAAATAGAAAATAACTAAAGTAAATAGTTAATATAAAAGTTCTTAATACTATAATAATATTAATTAAATAAATAGTTATTTTACTATATATAATAAATATAGTAATAAATATAGTAATTTAAGAAATAAGAAGTTAATTACTTATTAAAAGTAGGAAGGCCTTATAGATAGTAACTTACTTATTTTAAGTATTAACTACTTTAGCAATTTTAGGCTTTAGGAATAATACTTATAGTTAATAATATATATATCTTAATTTAGTAGCTATAATAGTATCTTTTATATTAAGAAGTTATAAGGGTATAAATAGAGTAAAAAATATATAAGCTAAAATAATAATTACTATTATAAATATTATAATAAAGGCTATTAAGACTTAAAAAGAATTAATATTAAATTTAAGATAGATATTAACTTACTTACTTTTAATTTAATAATATTAATATTAAATTTAACCTCTTTAAGAGAAATAAATTTTAATAATCTTAAAGAGTTATAATCTATTATTTATAAAGTAAGCCTATTAAGTTAATATATTATAGCTATAAGTTTATAGCCTTATATAGTATTAAGAATTAAAGCAGTCTTTTAATTTAAATTATTAAGGAATAAAAAAGGAAATTCTAAAGTATAGTATAATAGTTAGGTTTCTAAATAAGTAAACTAGTCTATATTAGTTTATATTTATAGAGTTATAAGGCATATAAACTAAGCGATAGTAAAGTATTACATTTCTATAAGAGTATTATAGAGAGATTAAGTTGCGACTAATTAGCGAGCGGCTGCCAGAAGATCTTTAGGTAATTTACCTTAAGAGAAGTCAGACCGAGGGATCTATAGTTAGATTCCTTAAGTTAAAGTCTCTAGCGACTGAGTTAATATATAACTAGATCTATCTATTATCTAACTACCCTAACTTAACCCTATTTACTTATAATAATCTTTTTAATACTTCTCTTTTATTTAATTTTAATAAAAGTTCTTTAGGAGTTATTAAGCATTTATAAGGTATTTTAGTAGTTTCTATATATTTTTATTTTCTAGGTAGTTTTTTTATTTTACTAAATATATTATTTATCTATTAATCTTTTATATATCTCTAATTTCTTTTACTTTATATACTTCCAGTCTATTAACTTCTTTAGGTTTATTATTAATTTTAATTTAAATTATATTAACAGTAAATTTAAGAAAAGAGATATAGTAAACTAAGTAGAATCTAACTTTAGGGGGTAGGTCTAAGTTATATATATCCTTCTTAACTTATTATTTAATTTTATATAGTTTAATATACTTATAATTAAGTTTATATAAAGGTTATTTTATTATAATATTTTTTATAGATAGGTAGACTATATTTCCCTCCTTAAAGGTAAGTCCTTTTACTTTCTTAATATTATAATAATACCTTATTTATTATTTAATATATTTTAATTCCTTTTTTATTTCTTTATATAGATTCTTAAGGTTATTTACTTTAAGTATTACTATAGGGTTTATTATCTTAGGATCTTATTTATTATAATAAGTATTAAGTATAAATCTAAAATTAATATAAGCTGGTATTAACTTAATGCTTTTATTATAGGCAGTATTATAGGTAAATTAGGTAATAGGTAACTTTTTAACTTAATTATCTTACTTATAGTTAATATAATATTATAAATATTATTTTAATACTTAATTTATTTATTTAGTTTATTTATCTATTTACAGTCTAAATGCTATAGATAATTAGTAATTTATTTTTAATATAGTAGAAAGTACTTATTAAAACTTATTAGTAAATATTATTCCTCTATTTAATAGAATTTTAAATAGTAACCTATAGTCTCTAAAAATTCAGTTATAAAAGATATAAGCTATCTATTCTATCTCAGTTACTTCTTAATAAGGGATATAGTAGTAGAATTTTATTAATCGGTCTATTATAATTAGTATATTATTATAAAAGATTCTAATTAAAGGTTCTTTAAATAGTAGTAATTTAATTATAAAGTCTATTATAATTAAATCCTATAGTTATTATACTACTAATAGGGGTTAAAGTTCCCTATAAGGCTTATATTAGTATGCTTTTATTTTTATATATAAGTTATATTATTTAATAACTTATTTTACTATTTCTTAACTTTTCTCCTAATTAAAGTGTTTTATACTCTTTTAAGTATCTTATAATACCTTAGTATCTATATAGGGGATACTTATATAGCTCCTATACTAATTTATATTATAATTCCTTTAGTACTTAAGTCTTACTATTATGAAGTTATATAGTAGCTCCTTTCTTAATAGGTTCTTATATATTATATCTAATTATATCTAATTAAATTCCTTTTTTATTTTAATTTATAGTTTTTCCTTTATTTTTAATAATAAGTCTTAAAATATTATAGTAATCTTATAGCATTTTATTTAGCTTAACTTATTTAAAGTACTTTATTCCCTATTTTTAAATGCTATTTAGACTGTATTACTTATATCTTTTAATAGTATTATTAATTATTTTTTTAATATTAATATATTAGGCTCCTTTTAATATCCTTAGTTAGTTTCTTATTATTTTAATATAGTTAGGGTATCCTTTTTAATATCTTTCTTTTAGCAGTTCTTAGAGTTCTATTACTTTTATTATATTTAAATAAAAAAGTCCCTTATATATTAATTCTAGTGTTTATACTTACTAGATAAGCTTATATTCTCTATTTAGCGTTTCCTTAAGGAGTTATTCCTTAGCTTTAGCTATTTTAATATTAAAGTTTAGTTTTTAATTAATTATATTAGCTTATTTATTATCTAATCCTTTTTAGTAAATAATAATAAAGTTAAATTTATATAGATATTCTATATATTTAATTTATTATTAATTAAGTTCTTATATTATAATAAAGTAAATAATATTTTTATAGTTAATATAGACTTTAATTTAATATTTACTTCTTATAAGGTAGTATTTAAACTCCTTAAAGCAATTAAAAATTACTAAAAACTCCTTATTATATATAAGGTAATTTAACTCTACTTTATATAACTTATATAAATAAAAGGCAATAAGGTATAGCTTTCTATTATTATTATATTATTTAATTTATCCTCTTAATATATAGTTTAAAGTATTAATTTTTAATTTAATCTCTTTATTAAGATTAAATATAATTAGTATTATTTTTTTTAATATAATATCTTATAGTTTCTTAAATACCTACTATATATCTTTTAGCTATATAAACTTCTAGTCTTTTTTTATAAGTTCTATTAGTAGGTTTATAATTCTACTAAAGTTCTTAATAAATCTTTAGTAGTAATTAGTAAAACTTAAGAAGCTTTATATTTTCTTAACTGAAGTAAGTAATAGCTAATCTTATACTATTAAAATCTTCTTTTAATTTATTTTAATTTTACTTAAGGTAATAATATATCCTAAGAAATCTACTTCTTTAATATAAAAGTAACTCTTCTTTAGTTTTATTAATAGTTTAGTATTTTAAAGTACTTTTAATACCTTATAAATATATTTTTTATATTCTCTTTTATTATTTAAGAAGATTAAGATATTATTAAAATAGTATATAATAAAGATATTAAGGTACTATTATAATATATAATTAATTATCTATTAGAATATTATAAGTATATTAATAAGACTAAAAGGTATAATTAAATATTTAAAAAGTCTAAATTTAATTCTAAATGCTATTTTCTATTTATTTCCTTTTTTAATCCTAATTAGGTTATAGGCTCCCTTAAGGTCTAAAGTAATAAAGATCTATTTCCCTTATAATTAGTCTTTTAGTTTTATAATAAGTAAAAATAGTATTTAATCTTTAATAGTAAGTATATTTAACTATTAATAGTTAATTACTAGTTATAATTTCCTATTTTTCTTAGGAATAAATATTATTAATGCTCCTACTAGAGATATTAACTATTTAATATATCCTTTTCTTAGTTTATTATTTAAGTATTCTCTTAATTCTATAAGTTCTTTTTTATTAAGTAAGTAAATCTTTTAAAATAGGATATTATTATTAGTAAAGTTAATTTTATAATTCTAATTATTATATTTAAGTATCTTTATATTAAGTTCCTCTTAAAATAGTTTATTTTATATTTAATATTTTATTAGTATATTTTATAGCTTATCTTTTATTTTTATTAGCTATATCTCCTTATATAGGTCTTATCTTATTAAGATACTTAAGATCTATTTTTATTATTTACTTATTATATACTTCTATTTTCTCCTTCTTAAAGGTATTAAAGACTTTACTTTATGCTATTTTATGCCTTTTCTATTAGTTATAGTTTAAGATCTCTTATAGTTTATTATTATTATTATCTTATTACTATTTAAGTTCCTTAAGGTAAGAATTTAGCTAGTTATTTAATTAATATTTAAATTTATACTTTTAAATTATAGCATTTTAAGTAGTATATTTATTATTCCTCCTAAGGGAATAATATTAAAGCTAATTCCTTAATTCTTTCTTAGGATTTTTACCTTAAGGTAATTAGCCTTTTAGTTTATAATCCTATTATTATAATTAAAGAGTTATCTTTCTATATTAATAATTAGGTAAAGCTCTTTTTTCTTTTACTATTAAATTCCTAGCTCTATAATTATTTTTAGATTAATAAAGTTATATTTTACTTTATAATCTATTTAAGTATTTAGCTATCTCCCTTTAATTTAAACTTATAGTATTAGGCAGTTAGGCTTACTATCTTATATAGCTTATAAAGCACTTTATAGTCTAAGCCCTACTTATTCTTATACTTTACTTATTTATAGCTCTATTATAGATAATACTTATCTTTTCCTAGTCTTATATACTAGTATTTATTAGGTATTTATAAGTTATTATAGATATTAATAAGGTAAAGTCTATCTGCTTTCTATATGCAGTCTAACTTATTTATATCTTTTAAGGGTTTATTATACCTCCTTTATATAAGTTCCTTAAACTCTTTATCTGCTTTTTTAAGGATCTATAAGTTCTTTTAAATATCTTCCTTAGTTTTTTATGCCTTCTTTTATTACTAATAGTAGGCTAAATTAAATTATAGTTTTACTACTTTAAGGTTTTTATACTATATATATATTAAGTACTTTATTATTTCTTTAGGTAAGTAGGGTTTATTATTAAGTATTTTTAATATTATTATAAGAAAATAATTATTATCCTTCTTTACTTTAAAGTGGATTTTATATTAATAGTATTTATATAATACCTATAAGATTTTATTATAGTTATTATTATTAAGAAGAGTTTTAGTATTATCCTTTATATTAAATTAGGATTCCTTATAAAATAGGTTTATAGCTTCTACTATATAGTATACTTAAATATAAAGATTATTTATAGTAGAAATATTATAGTATTCTCTTATATTTTATATATACCTTTCCTTAAGGCTTATAAATATTTATTAACTTTATTTATTATATAAGGGTTAATATAGTTTCTTTTAGTTATTTTTAATTTCTTTATTTTACTTATAAAGGTTTCTTATAGTAGCTCTAGCTGCTCCTTTTCTATATCCTATACTATAGGAGTATTATTATTATTTAATATATAGGTAATATACTATATCTTATTCTGCTAGTACTTATTTTTCCTTTTACTATATCTTTATTTATATAGGGATATTATCTATTACTTAATTACCTTATAAGCTTATTAGGGTTATTATTACTTTTAGTATTTATATATTTTTAATTTTTACTTTATTTCTTTTTTTCTATATTAGAATTTATTATCTTTCCCTTATTTCTAGTCTATTAAAGTAGGCTTATCTTTTCTTTTATTTTAGGGTTAATTTAATATTAATTTATTTTTAAATTTCTTTTAGGTTTTTAAAGTATTCTCTAGGTTTTTATATTAAACTTTTAATATAGTAATTTTTCTAATTAGCTTATTATATTTATTAAGTTAAGGCAGTTTTATTTACTATATTATAGCTATTTTAATATATCTTTAGTATTTAGGTTTATATTACTATTTAAGGTTCTTATATATTAATTATACTTAATATCTACTTACTTTAATTAGGGTTTTTTAGTTTCTTTAGTTATAAGTATTATTATACTATATATCCTATTTAGTTATAATTATAGTATTTATATTTACTGAGGTCCTTTTATTATTTTATTATCTAGATAGCTCCTAGGTCTATTAGTCTTAATTAGGTTCTATAGGAGGTATTCCTATTATTTTATTATTATAGTTAAAAGTTATAGTAGTTACTATAGTTATTATTTTAATATTAATTTAGGAAGTAGGGGTTAAAGTTATTTCCCTTTTATATAGTATTAGTCTTTTCTTATTTATATTTATACTATTATTTATTAATCTTAATAGCTATAGTAATATATTTAGTTAGGTTATTAAGTCTATTAGCCTTATAAAGTTTATCTTTAACTTCTTCTTTAAGGCTTTAATAGTAGATTTCTATAACTGCTTTATTATCCTATTTTATTTTAGCAGTAAGTTATTAAAACTTAATAGAGTAGGCAGTATAGGATTTCTATTACTTTAGCTATAAGATATTAACTATAGCTTATTATTTTTTATTAATAACTCTAAAGTTATCTTTAAGGAGTACTTTAAAGTTAAGCTAATTTATAAATATATTTTAAGTTTCTTAATTCTATAGATTATATTTATTTTCTAAGTAATCTTTCTATATAGGTTTAAATTAATCTTTAATATCTCTTTAAATTAATAATATAATAGTAAGTATTTTCTTTTTAATTAAATCTAATTTATTAAAGAATATATAAAAATAGCCTTTTATTTAAGTTAGAAATAATAGGATATCTATAAAATATCCTTTAAATAGTTTAAGTAATAGCAGCTTAAGGTATTTATTAAGGTTATAGTAGTTATTAATAGTTTTAATTACTAAAGGTATAATAGTAGATATTATATTAACTCTTACCTAAAGAGTCTATATCTTACCTTAAAGTAATTAAATTTTAGCTATTATTTCTATATTATTAAGTAATAGTCTTATATAAGGGGGTATTAATCTATTATTAGTAATATTAATAGATATCTTAATAGTATAATATTATTTAGTATTTATATAATATAGTTTAAATAAGAGCTATTAATATATAATAGTTAGGTTTTTAAATAAGTAAATTAATTTATATTAGTTTATATTTATAGAGTTATAAGGTATATAAACTAAATGGTAATAAAGTATTATATTTCTTAATAGTAAATAAAGTAAGTAAGGTATATTTAAGTAAAGAGGTTTTATTAATAGCTAGTAAGTTAAATATAATTAACTAATACTAAGGGGATATATATATACTAAAAGTTACTATAAAGGGAGTAATAATATATTAAGTTATTATTAATCCTAGAGCGATATAGTTTTAAAGCGCTATCGGTCTATATAAGTATTAGTCCTCTTATAATTAGGTAATCTTATAGGGAGATATAAGGATAAGATAGTGAAAATATAGGGTATATATAATATAACCGCTTAGGTTATAATATATAGCCTATATAATTAAGATATTAACTTTATTATTATCTTCTTTTAATTTCTATAGCTTAATTTATAACTTAAGCCTTACTTTTTCTTTTTTAAGATTATTACTTAAAGGGTTAAAAAGCGATTATAATATTAATAATAAGTTAAATCTAATAATACTAAAGGATAATTTTTAGCTCTAATACTATATAATAAGACTTATTAATAAAAAATTAAATAAAATATAAAAAGGGTAAATAAAAATAAACTATTAGCTAAAAAAAAAGTATTATTTTACCTTTAGTGCTAATAATCCTATAGAAAAATAAAAAAAAAGTTATTTATATAAGTTTAAATATATAATATAATAGAATTAATATTATTATATAAATAGTTACTATAGTAATTAGCTTATAATAGGGCTAAATTAAGTAATAAAGGGTCTATAAATACTATTAGCTAACTAGTTAATATTAAACTCTATTATAATAGTTATTAATAACTATTATCTTCTATAGTATAGTAATTAGTATATAAGCTTATTATACTTAAGATTTAAGTTTAATTCCTAGTAGGAGAGTTCTAGCTACCTACTATATATAGGATTTTTTTTTTTTAATTACCTTTAGAGAAATAAATAAAAGAAGTAGGCCTATATTTTATTTTTACTGTCGCTATTTTCCTATATAGATAATAATTAGTAGCTACTTTATATAATCCCTTTAAGTCTTATATAATAAAAAGAGTATAATGGCAATTGTATTAATATGTTAAGATAAGTTGAGACCAGTAATACTAAGCTATATTATTGATCTATCCTAGCTCCCTCTTGGTGGAGTTTCCTTTAGTAGCTTCTTCAAAAGCTTCACTGTTCCCTTGTGCTCATTCTGCTGAGCCACCATCAAGGGTGACAGTTGAGTCCTACCCTGAACATCAAGTTTGGCACCTTCATTTGACAGCATCTTTATAATACTTTCATGTCCAAGCGAAGCAGCATGCCATAATGCTGTGACCCTCTTCAGATCCCTCGAGTTGACGTTGGCGTCCTTCTCCAGGAGCAATTTCACAATGCTCTCAGACCCATCCATTGCCGCTAATGCCAACGGCGAGCGCCCATCAACATCCCGCACTTCGATATCAGCGCCTTCTTCCAGGAGCACCTCAACCACTTCCACATTTCCTTTCATTACCGCACATGCCAGCGGTGTTCGTTCGTCTTTATCTCGTGCTTCGATATCAGCGCCATTCTTCAAAAGCAGTTTTGTCGTTTCCAGGCGGCCATTGATAGCGGCAAGAGCCAGAGGTGTCTCTTGATTGTTGTTTCGTGATTCAATCTTCGCCCCCTTTGCGAGTAAGCGAGTCGTCGTCCTCTTACGTCCTTTTATGGCTGCTATCGCAAGAGGCGTATCACCACAGTCATTCTTCGATTCTGCATCAGCGCCTTTATCTAGAAGAAGACCAATGACACCTAAATCTCCACCTAATACAGCCGAAGCCAGCGCCGTATTCTTTAGAGAGTTTCGCGCCTCGATATCTGCTCCCTTCTTGAGTAGGAATGCCACTTTTTTCTTCCATCCGCCGCGGGCTGCACAGATAAGTGGCGTATTGTTCCGGAGGTTTCTCGTTTCCAATTGTGCGCCATGATTGAGAAGGATCTCGGTTATCTGCGTGTTGTTGGTTACGCAAAGTGCTGTGCAGCCGTTTTTGTCTTTGACCTTGATGTCGGATCCTTTCTCAAGAAGTATTTCTACAATGTCAGCTTTCTTATTCGCAGCAGCCCATACAAGGAGCGGTTGGTCCTTATTTTTCATGTCTTGCTCCACCTCCACGGGCCACAACAATGATGTTTCTGACACTCTTTCCAACCGTCTCTGAATGATCTTTTCAAACCAGTTCCCTGGACCATGTACGACGTCTTCTTTGACTAATAAAAATAGCGACTGGTTTGTTGGGCAGTTAGGGAAGTAAACGCTTTCACCATCCAAGATGCTCTGGGTCTTCAACCTGTCTCTTTTGAACTTTCTGTAGGATTCGGGGCGTCCCTGTATCTGAGCCTCTTCGGCAGCGATGCGATCCGTGAGGCTTTCTAGGTCCTTGAGAACTAGGCTCTTCCTATCAGCGAGTGCCTTCTCTTCTTCTTCTATCGCTCTCATCGTAGCCTCGACAGACTTTCGACGATCCTGCAAAGCTGCTAAGCTATCGAGAGCGGGACGTTCCGTCGAGCCTGTAAGATGTTCTTTTCTCAGCGCATCCATGAAGTCATATTTTAGTTTGGCCGTTATAATTGCTGGTACTTTGTCGCTGGCGGTGGGAACTGTATTCGTGCTTTCCAAGCTGACCAAATAAACCACCCCTTGTGGGACAGTTTCCTGTGTAAGCGTAACTGCGACCTCCGTCACTCCGTTGTCAGTTGTGTTTACCTCGAGACTCTTTGGATCCATAAACTCCAGACTTTTCTCAATATCCTCCATAGTAAGCTTTCGCAATGCTTGAATCACATAACTGCGCATAGGTGATTCACTGTTAGAAGAGTTCATTTTTATGCCCACTATTAGGTCATAGCTTTCCGGAACATCTGATGTGAATCGAAGAAGCTGGGTATTGGTAGAGGATTTGTCATCGTCTTTTTTGGTGAGTAGAGCACGACTTCT
This sequence comes from Fusarium culmorum, assembly GCA_016952355.1. NCBI lineage: Eukaryota > Fungi > Ascomycota > Sordariomycetes > Hypocreales > Nectriaceae > Fusarium > Fusarium culmorum. The sequence continues at coordinate 7,374,488 of CP064748.1, forward strand.
CTTCCACTCAAGTGGTGGATACGTTTCTGCCAACTTGAGTTCGAGCTTCTGATACCCTTCGACATGTAGCCAAGTACTTGTCTCTGCCGTTGGTAAAGGATGAACCTGTCGATCAATTTTGATTTGAAGGTTCTGGCTTGGATCCTCTACTGATGGTGTTTTGACAAGTATCGGTCGCTGATTCTGAGGTCTTATGTACTCGTTTGCAGAAGAAGCAGGATGCAGTGGGATAGCGATGACTTTGCTGTCATCATCTTCGGAGCAGCAGTTGAGCATAGCGTAAGATTTGTTGTTCTTATTATTCTTCAGCCTTAGGGAAGTATGAAGATAGCCACCCGATACTGTTAATGTGCTATTGTGGTTCGAGCGCTGTGCATGCGGTACTACATGTCCGCAACATGCAAAGTCTCTAGGAGATGAGGCAAATATTCCAGCTGAGATTGGATTGGACGCTTCGGGACTCTTTCCATTAGTATCAGTCTCGGTCCAACCCCAAGCAAGGATAGAGTCGTCTGTTGTTTGTTCCAGTATCTTGAGTTGCAGACGCTCAAACGCCTTTTCTTTTTCACCATAGATCATCGACATTGAGATGTTGAATATTCCAAGAAGACAGTAAGCGATGTCTTCTGTTCTTTTTGTTTCTCTCTTCGCCGCCCACGACATGCGTTGTGCCACGCTCGCCTGGTGAAAATCGGCCCAGCCGAGCAGATATTTTCGAGGAATACCTGTGGTATTACTGTTAAGCTTATATGAATTTTAGGTCGAATGATTCACCTTCCATACCTGTGATATCTTCGATCTCCCTTGATAGGTCTGCCTTAGTGCCAATAAAGTTCCATTCCTCGTTGTAGAAGCTTGCATCAACGGGAGCCAAAAGTTCCTGTAATGTCCAGCCTCTTTGAAACCAAGAACTTGAGTAAAATCTGGATGTTGGGTCCCAAATATCGTCGCCTTCAGGTACGTCGCTCATATAAGTGTAACAAACTGAGGCTCTGCGATACCATTGGAACATGGAATTGATAGCCTCGTCAAGCTCCTTTGAGCTTTCCTTGTTAATGCAACATGTGTCGATCCAAACGTAATCGAGTTTGTCTTTCTTGGCTTGCTTGCAACAGCCTTTCAGCTTTGCCATCCCGGCTTTCCGCGTCAGGCCATCTGTTATATCAGAGAAAGATACTTCTTCATTGTCAGCGCCCCATCTGTGGGAGAGGATAGCGTACGGGGGGATGGTAGGTTCAAAGAACTCCTGCATCTCCAACGTGTCCACATTTATGAGGCGCATGGTGTGGTAATATTTTGAATTGTGACTATTAAAACGATGATAAAGAATGTGTAAGAGCAGTTAAGTTACTCGGGTAGCTAACTCTGTCTTGGACCTGCGAAATAGACTGATGCGAGACTTCACCCATCGACGATGAGAGGGGTAAGATTTTTTTTATCATTTTCAGGCTGCTACCTGATCAAGACTCAGCCGCAGGGCGGCTATGCAAGATGTCTCGACCAATAGTCAGCACGGTATCAAAATGCTAGCCACATCTTTTATACAACCTTGCCAACAATGGAGGTTTTCTATGGACAATTTAACCCCCATAAAATGACATGAACAAGGAAGAAGTTTCTGATATTGGATACAAATAGGGCTGAACAAAAATTAGAATTTCATATAGGCCTGTCAACAACTAATCCCGCACATCTAAAATATCCATGTCATGGGATCAGCCGCTCCACCATTGAGGAACCCATCAGTAAGCTACAGATTATTAGTACTTTACACTCGCATGACAGGGATCTTACTCACCATTAAAATCCAGTCCTCTCCGAAATCAATTGGGTCACCCAGTGTCTGGAACTCCCCACCATCAGGCTCCAGCTGCGCCACCAGCGACTCAAACACACTCAAAGCCTCCTTCGCTGCCTCCTCTCCTGCCCGAATCATAGCCTCAGCTATACCCTCCTTTGGCACGCGATTCATTATGTCTTTAATCTGTGCCAAAACCAATGAAGTTATCAAGTGACCCTTGATGTTCGTCTCGCCTGCCCGGATGCACTGTAGCGTCCATGGTTTCGTGTCTTGCATCATGTTGAATACATCAGTCTGGACTGGTGTCGATGAAAAGGCGTCTTCTTCTTGTACTTGGTTCCTTAGATCGAGTAGGAGAATTGAACTTGCTAACCACGTTGACGTTCGGAAGAAGCCAGAGCTACAGACGATAAAACGCGTGAATTCAATATCATCATTCGCAGTACCACGTGCAATTGACCATGATCTGAAAGCGGTTTCAATGGCCATCTTCCTGGAGTAAGCATAACTCGGTTCTGTTAGAGATACCCCGAAGAACGGAAAATGAAGAGCGCCCAGATAGCGGCGCATGATAAAATCCATCGCGGACAGCTCGAACTGTGTTGGTGATATTTCGTTCTTCTTGGAGCTTTGGAGAGTGTGGATTGCCTCTTTGTATGAGGCCTTGAGTTCAGAGTCTAGGCGTAATGTTTCTTGGTACGAGTCTCCCTGTCGAAGATCGTTGAGCAGCTTCGCTACGCTCAGACGGGCCGGATATGTCTTTCGCATTGCTCTCGCGGTGAAAGTCTGGGTAAAGACATTGTCAGGCCTCGATGTGGGATTCTCGGCCATGATCTGCTCGTCATCAAAATTGCCGGGAGGTTCGGTATCAAAGTCGTCTGTTGATATCATTGGTGACCCTCCACACGTCATACTTGACTGTAAACACATCTCGAGTATAGTATTCCAGATTCTCCTTCGCATCTCGCAAACAAACGTCGGGGTTTGAGGAAGATGCGTTGGATCTCGGTGTAAGCCCATCGACATGGCTGTTCTTAGAAGCGAACCACATGCGATCCAAAGTGTTTCGCCTCCAACAGATAAATTTTCTCTGGCAAGAAGCCATAAAATGTTTGTTTGCAGGAATTGGATTCCAAGCCTGGATTTGAACTCTGGCTCAGATATCCATGTCTGTGCCTCGTATATCCATTGGATAGCTGAAGACCGAAGAGAGAAGTTCTCATCGTATGTCGTCGCACCCAAAGCATGTACCAGTCTCAGTTGAACGAGAAACTCTCGGTCAGGTTCTGTTTCTGAATCCCAGAGAGCATCGTAGTTCTTCCTGAATGTGGGTATATGCAAGATACGATACAGCTTCTCTATTGTACCAAGATAACACTCGACAAGACTGTCAGAAACAACTCGAGAAACCAGATGTGTGGTAAGCAATGTCGGCCATTCGGGAGCGCGTAGTTTCTTGATGCGTTTACCAACAGCTTTGCACTTTTGGTAGTATTTGATAAGATCCGAGGCCTCGTTTGTATTTTTGTCGATAATTTCCAGAATATCTCGAAGCTGTACCAGTCAGTTCCCTGGCGAATAATAGTTGAGCGAGACTTACCAAAGGTAACCCAGTCACAAAATGACTTTGCCCAAATAATCGGGTTTTGTGAGAAATCGCACGGGGTATCGCCAGTAGTCCGCCAGGCTGACTTTGCGAATGAAGATGAAACGTTCCGGCCAATTGCGTGGATGTCGTCTCAAAATTCGGCGTTGAGACCTGCGGTTGAAAAGTTGCTGCAGAAGATTTTGATAATTGGTCTTCAAGTAGCTTAACTTTGTTTTTCAGCGCTTCTAGTTCTGGGAGATCCGATTGGGGTCCCGTAGATGCCGAAGGAGAAAAGGTCGCGAAAATTGTTGGTTGACCAGAATGTGAGACGTTGGCAGGTTGATCCTCAGGTGTTGGTAACGATGCTGCTGGGAGGTCGTCGGCAACACGAGGAACCAGCTCTCGCCTGCTATTTTGAGCTGGTACGGAAGGTTCTGGATGGTTATTCTCATAGATACATTCCCCTCGTCTTGAGCGCATGCAATTGCTACAGGGAGACCCCCGATTGCAACGCATCTTGCGTTTTCGACATAGTGTACAGGCACTGAGTAGTGGAAGTCAGTTGTTCTCATCGTTAATTAATTACAATGGGAATTGCATACATAGCTGGTCTTCGACGGCGACGAATTGGCTCCATGGTTATTGTTGTTGGAATGAGGAAATAGTAAGTCTAACATTGAGAGCGGGAAATTCGGTACTTGACTAGAGTGAGATCTGCGCTAGGTGATGGGCTAGTCTTCCGTACACCGAGTCCGACTTTTAACTCCGACTTTCACTTCGACGCCGGCTCATGTTGATTGGTCAATCTGATATTCCGAGACTAACACAATGTCGATGGCTTACAGAAATGAACCCATTATCACTCTATAAAGCTGTCTCGATCTCTCGTTCGACGATATCAGGTTTCGAACGCAATACAAAGTCGACTTATCCCAATCATAGTCATCCAAGATTTTTATCTTCACTCCGGGAATCACCGCAACCAGATTTACTTTCAATCTTTACCATGTCTTACAAGGACTCGTCTAAACAAGATAGCTTCAGAGGACAGGACGTCTCTATTCCGAACAAGGAAGATTCTCTAAGGCTCGATGAAAATACTGATCCAGAATTCAATCCTGCGCCTGACGGTGGTCTGGAAGCCTGGCTAGTCGCTGCAGGTGCGGCCTGTATTTTCTTCTCGTGTCTCGGCTTCGCCAACTCATTCGGCGTCCTCCAAGAATACTACATGAGCCATCAACTTCGTGGCCACTCAGCAGATGCGATTGCGTGGATTGGATCTGTCTCGACATTTATCCAGTTCGCTGCCGGGGCATTGAGCGGACCGTTGTTCGATCGCTACGGCGCTTGGGTATGCTCTTCAGATACTGGTAGTGGTGCTATAGTAACGCGTTTATAGGTGGTCAGGCCAGCTGCAGTTACTTATATTTTTGCAACCATGATGACCAGTCTTTGCACAGAGTACTGGCAATTTATGCTTGCCCAAGGCGTCTTGATGGGTAGTGCGATGGCATTTCTCCAGATCCCAGCCTTTGCAGCCGTTTCTCAATACTTTGATAAGAAACGAGCAGCGGCTTTTGGAATAGCGGTCTCAGGCTCTTCTATTGGTGGCATTGTCTTTCCGATTGCATTGTCCAAGATGCTAAACGACTCGTCGCTCGGCTTTGGTTGGTCAATCCGAATCATGGGTTTTGTCATGATACCTCTCATGTCATTCTCTTGTATCACTGTCAGGTCTCGCTTACCCGGTCGAAAGACGTCGTTTTTCCTTCCGGAAGCTTTCAAGAACCCGTTATTTCTGCTTGTCATTTCGTCACTGTTTTTTCTGTTCATTGGCATGTTTGCGCCATTGTTCTTTATTCCTACATACGCTGTTTCAAGAGGCGTTAACCCAACCTTGGCATCTTACTTCCTCGCCATCACCAATGCTGCATCAACTTTCGGACGTGTTATACCGGGAGTACTTGCAGACAAATACGGCCGGCTGAACGTTTACTCCCTTGGGGGACTCTCAACTGGCATCGTCATTCTCTGCATGAACGAGGCGAAGAGTACTCCAGCATTGGTTGTATATGCGGCAGTCTTTGGGTTCACTTCGGGAACAATCATCTCGGGCGTTTCTGCGGCCTTTACTCTTGTGGTCAAGGACCCTCGAGATAACGGTACTTATATGGGAATGGGGTTGGCAGTCAGTTCTCTTGCCGCTTTGATTGGGCCGCCCGTGAATGGTGCTCTCGTTGATCGGTATGGTGGATTTTTCGAGGTGTCAGTATTCAGTGGTGTGATGTGCTTATTTGGTGGCTGTCTTGCAGTTTGTGCCAAGACTAGAACAACAGGAGGCATATTCGGGAGAGTCTAGCATCAGTCGGCATGACCACATGGTTGTAAAATAAGTTGGATAAGTATAACAGTCAATCTAATATCTATATCCATCCCATTTTGCTTTATTCAATAACGACGGCGACTAGAATAGGGAATCCGTACATCATACGGTCTGACTCACCCGGTAACCGAGTTGAGTATAGCGTCGGATATCGCCACTATGAACTCTCAACTCATGTTTGTGTAATTTATTAAAGCTCCAACTAGTATAAAGTCTCCAGTCAGCCTCAGGATAGAATATGGAATCCAAATATCAATTGTACCTTTCAGTCAGACATCCGAACAATATGGATTACACCACAGACGAGATCGTCAACGCCTACAGATCCGAGCGGCTGGAGTTCATCAAAGCCGACAAAGATGATCCAAATCACCAAAAGATAGCCCTCGAGATTCTAAAAGACCCCGTTGTACAGGCTCTTACTGCGCCTTCTATGCTTCAACCCAAGGGCCAACAAGACTGCAAGTCATATCTTCAATCTGTCTGCGACTCCCTTCTAGGCGTCGCCATTTGTTTACGCGACGAAAACTCCAAATCCCCCACCGTCATTGGTATCATGTGCATTGGCTGGGGTGGCATTTCTTCCAATGTCGCCCATCATCGCAATGCAGAAATCGGCATCACACTTGTTAAGGACCACCAGGGCAAAGGATATGGACGAGAAGCTATTAATTGGATACTCGACTGGGGCTTTCGACATGCTGGTCTGCATACCATTGGGATCTCAACAGCTTCGTACAACCCACGTGCTGTTCACCTTTATGAAAGCATGGGGTTTGTGCATGAGGGTAGTAGAAGGGCAACGATCTGGCAGAATCGCGGATGGCATGATTTGATCAACTTAGGAATGACGGAAGCGGAATGGGAGACTCTACGGGGATTACCGCAGTTACAAAACTAGTTAGCATTCACATGCAATGGATATATGAGAAAGTGACGAAATCCTCCTTCTTTATTAAATATTCCAACGTGCCTCTCAACTACCTCCCGATTCCAAACCCTCGTCAGCCGCAAACATATCCCTTCTGAACCCCAACTATCCGTGTCCAGCTCATCCATAATCCAATCCAGGTCATTGTCGTCGGGTCGCCTCATGATAGTCCGTCTCGTGTGAATTCGATGGCAAGGTGGTGTCTGATCGGCAAATTGTCGTGATCGGTACGTAGAATCGAAGTCGTCAATGTCTCTGGCTTGTCGTCGAAATGTTGCCCCATTCCCATTCCTTCAAGTTCGCATTCGTTGTTCCGTCTCTTTCTAGAGCATCGATTGTCTTTACCATACCAATTCCGACCATTTAATTTTCAACTTCCATCTCTTTCGCTCTTCTATCATTCGTTGATCCATCATCCGTGATCGGTACTCGTCGGTCATCGGTAATCGTTCATCGTTCGTCGGTCATTGATCGCAGTCGTCGATAGTCGTCGATAGTCGTCGAGCATTGTCGTCGGGCATAGTCGTCGGGTTTAGTCGTCGGAATGCATCGGTAGTCTCAGTAGTCGATTGATTAAAATGGAGTTTCGGTTCGTCATAATGAAGGAATATGATGATGTTGTCGAGCCGCACTGCTATCTGAACAGAGTCTATGTCAGAACCAAAGGCTATTGAATGATGCATAAATCTTACTAGTACGATTATTTGGCGCTAGCTTGCATGATAATAGTTCTTGCCAACAAGAAGTACTACTACAGGGCTGTGACGGAGCGCAACTCGATTGCATAGGTAGGGAAGAGTTCGAACCGGCGTCGGGGAATTATCCAAGAGGTATCCGTCCATATGGTGTGTTGGATGCAAAAAAAATGCCACTAAAATTTCCTCCGTCTACCATGCCTAGTAACGAGATCGAGTCTCGTAGCGATCTTCGAGCGTGACTATGGATGGTTGTAGTTCTATCGCTCATCAGCCATGGGTGAAAGGCGAGGTGATACGCAACAGCGTTGGATCCAGGCTCGACGTGGGGTGGAATTCATGCAGGGATTGAGTCTAGGGTTGTCACTGATTATGCGAAAAATGTCGAATGGCGTTGAGGGTGACAGAAGGGCAGCGAATTCTCCAGTATTATGGCACGACTATATGAATGAACAATCCTTGAGGTCCGGTAAGACTAGATTCGACGATCGTTGGTATCGGATCCGAAGGCCAAGGCGTTGTAGTTCCGAATTTATCTAGTGTAAGCGCGCAATGCACGACGCAGCAAAAGAAAGTTTCAACCTGGCTCGTCATGGGTAAAAACCCATACGTCTGTCAACATATGGCACATATTGACGACTCGGCTCATGAGTTCCGTATGGGTAGTTTCGTCTCAAACTGGCGAAGGGCTAGTGTGGAGGAAAGTGAAGGGCATGATGTTCTCTTGTGAAGAACCCATTCGGGGTCTTCATCTCAGTGATGTATCGGCAGAGAGCACAAACATCTTGAGTGTCTGTGACTAAAATCTGATAGAGAACAAGAGTCAAGAAAGTCCAATATTATCATGGCCTCTGTGGTTTTTATGTGACTTTTTTGTGGGGGAATACTAGCATCAAGTGGGTGGGCCTGATGAGTTGTGGTCATGCCCTCCATCTCACCGCCTGCGAGTTGAGTCACGATTCTGGAAAGATTTTTTTATCACTCAGAAATGACCTGCATATTGGCTACTGTACGTAGACCACGTCATAGAAATTGTTGAGTGATTTCAGTCACCTTGTCTCGTTTGTTGTTACGCTATGAGACATTTCCATGTGACTCTGCTTACTCCACCACGACACGCCTCAGGGCACTACCTAGAGTGATCAGCCGCTGAAAGCATAAGATATTAAATTAGTAGGTCAGCTTATGCTTCTTAGACTACTTATTTTTATATCCCAAGACTTAGGGGGCTCAAGTTTCTACTACCCAGGAGACATAGGACACATATTGAGGAAAGGCAAAAATATTAGAAATTGGAAATTGGAAGACGGCAACAACAGTTATCCTAAATCGACAAGATACGTGTCGGTGCTTGAACAAATGTCAGCCACACTGCAATGTGTTGGCGCCAACAGGTGGTTGGGCTGAGATGACCTGGCGCAACATGCAACCCTTCCACATTCGAATACCTGGCACGTGGGGTGCTAGATGAACGGATTTCAGCGCAGAATCTGTCTAATTACAAAAGAAAATATTACTGAACAGTTATATGCTCTGTCAAACAACTTTGATCTACATATCTGCTGCTCACTAGAGTCACAAGATAGTCAAAAGAGAACTGTGAATAGTTTTGAATGAATACTTATTACTAGTTTCAAAGGAAACAACAAGATCTACGTGGCTAGTATGGCAGGTTCTGTTCCTGCATAAAGGAAATGTGATGTGGTGACTGGTGGTGGTGACAACACACATTTGACCACTATCCACTAATTTAAACACTGGTTCAGTGGTCTCTAAGTTCATGGCCTGTGAAAATTACGTCATAGGGACGGGAAAGAGTCGGGAATGAGTCAGCAGACGTCAAGATTTCGGAAAACTCTCAAAAAAACCGCCAACTGACTCAAATTTTTGATACATATTTCAACAAATCTCAAATAATTACAACAAGGAAACTCAGGCTCAATGGTCTAGCGGTATGATTCCTGCTTTGGGTGGAGCTCATATGCAGGAGGTCCCGGGTTCAATCCCCGGTTGAGCCCTCAAGTTTAACTTTTTGAATCTGACATGTTTTGGTCAACACCAACTATATTTTTGGTATGACGAGAACGCTATGTCCCAGCTAACTACTGCCATAACTAGGTTAAAGACTAAGCTACCGGTGGCATCAAAGCATCAACGTCAGGTCCCCATCCTTCGCTGTTCGATATGGTGATAGTGTTGTCTCCCTCCTCCATATCAAAGAACCCACGACTCAACCCGGTCTGCGAGAGATGCCTTGTCGATAGAAAGGCAAGCTTCTGAGACTTTCCATTGACTGAAACTGTTGCGTAACGGGAACCTGTGTCACCGTTTCGGTACTTGATGTTGATGGTGCTCAACCCACCCGAGCTCTTGACGCTCTTGAACGTGAGGGTACCCTTTTTGTCTCCACCAATGTATCCAACAGCTTTGCTACCACTGCACTCGTTGCAAGAGATGACCCTCGCATCGTTAGCCATCACGGCATTTTCGCCTTCGAGTTTCGTCATCTTGGTTTCGGACCAGGTTCCCTTTGAGACATTTGGTGACCAAGAGTCGTACCAACTGAGTGTAACCTTGGTTCCTTCGACCTTGAGGGGTAGCCAAACGTAGGTACTAGCGGCGAGATTGGTGGAAACCCATCGATCGCCGATGTAGATGGCGTTACCGTTACCCAATGGTTGGATGTAGCTTACTTGGCTTTGGTAGGTCTTTGATCCGACGGGTGCAAACTCGGTCCACGCTGACCATGGGCCAGACAGAGACTTGGCGTAGCTGTAAACCTATTCATGAATGTTAGCATCGATACAAATTCTGGTTGTTGTGGGTATCATACGTTGTCGTTTGCATCCCATCCAGTAAGGTGGGACCCAAAAATAAAGTAGTAGCCATTCTGCTTTAGCATAGCAGGTGACTCAGCAAAGTACTTCCATTCATATGTGATTTCGGTAACATTGAGATAATCGTCGGACAAGGCCATGATTCTCGTTCCATACTCGCGCTGGGCTTGTTAGCTCATACTCTGAAGACATCACGGGGCACTTACATCCTCAGTCATGAGATAAGCAGATCCATCATCATCCTTGAAAAGACCCATATCACGACTCTGCTTACCAAGTGGTCGGAAGCTGCGATGATAGGTATACTTTCCACAAACGCTATCACCTGTAGCTACACCAACTCGAGCGTCCTTGTAGTCTGAGCTGTCGATATGCAGATACAAGACATACTTTTTCGTATCATCGTTGTAAATGACCTTAGGTCTTTCGACGATACGGTTGGGTCCAAGATCGCCCGCCTCGCTGGTGCGGGATAAGAGTGCACCTCGGTATGTCCACTCGACGAGATCAGTGGATGAGTAGCAGTTGACGTTTTGGAAGAAAGTGCCGTCGGTCTTGTCTTCGCCGATCATGTAGTAAGTTCCATCAACTTCACTGTTTCGTGTTAGCATCGATACTCGACATTTCAATTGCGGAACTTACATCAAGCCATGGCCGTGTGCTTGAACATGCTCGCCAGTGTTGGTCTGATTAAGTTAGCTTCCAGTCAAATGTGTAAGATGGCGAGGATCTTACCGCAGTCCATGTGGCACCAGAGACAATATCAGCAGAAGCTTGAACAGTGCTAGCTGCAAGCGCAGCAACGAGTACCGATAGATAGTGGAGCATTTTGACTTTTATCTATGTACTCTGCTCTAAGAAGTAACAGAGTTGGCCAAGACAAAGATTAGATTCCGAGACTACCGGCAACCTTTTATACATATGTGCTCGGAGAGGGTTCTTAATTGGGCATATTCGGAGCAAGCACATGCCATGTAAACGGCAATTAATCCATGCTACACTCATAACCAACTTAATTCATCTATAAAGTTCCTCGTATTCCATGACTAAACTATAGCAAGCGCCCATAGGTGTATGGTGCCGAATTAAATGTTTCTGTGATCGACATTGCAGATTGCCTTGTTCCAGCGTCTACACATGCGCACCAATTTGAGCATCTTGGTTTTCTCAAATTGAACCTTCCTTTTAGGATCACACCACATGATCGTCTGGCCAAGAAGCGGGGTTGGATCATCGACGTCGCATGGACTGACTGAATGGACCGGGATGTTGGCTCTGGGGAACCAAGGTGATATCATCGGGGATGTCGGAGCCGGTACTATACCCTGTCTTGGGAGTGATACCGATGCTGGTTCGGAATATATGTGTCAGCATATAGTCTTAAACTGTATTTTAACCTCTGGTACACGATGTATGTTTAAGGTATTGTGATGCTAATGGGCACGTACTATTCGAAGTTTACGACACCTCAGCCTCTCTTCCGTATTGTTTTTGGGCTCCTCCGCATAGCAGTTCTATTCCGCAAACTACGACGTTGTCAAGATGGTGTCATATGGACCCTGAACGATACTTGGTCAGTGAGTATGGTTCTATCACATATCACAAAGTACTAGGATTCACCAAGGATATCGTCATATAACTCATTGGTGTCGCCAACATGTAGAGAGTAGACACGCATTGGTGACCCCGTCAATTAAAGAGTGCTTGCATCAACTATCGAAGTACATTTTATCCAACACCGCCATGTTCTGCATCTATACATCAACAACCTTGTCTCCAGCCTGTCCCATCGTAGCCCGGACAGTTTCCTCACTTCTGGGTTCCAGAGACTTCTTGACAGGGTTAGGGGCATCGAAAACCTCGCTTAGCTCCTCCAGCGTTCGATCCTTAGTTTCAGGGAAGAAGAAATAGATAAACACAGCCTCCACCAGGTCCCAGAACACAAAGACAAGGTAGAAGTAGTAACCAATCTTCTCAAACGCGGGTCCAGAAGAGTAAGCCAGAACGAGGGAAATGCAGCTCGACGCAAAGTTTCCAAGAGCAGTTCCCTTGGCTCGGGTAGATGTTCGCAGGGTCTCGGCAATGTACATACTCTGCTGGGCAGTCCATCCAAGTGAAAACACGACACCAAATAGGAAGACAAAAGCGATAGTGGTGTTGGCTGCGTTGGTGTTGGATGGGTCGTCGACGGCCATTTTTGACGTTCCAGTGATAACTGCGAAAATGGCTGAACATGTGACGATACTGTACAGAAGAAGAGGTCGGCGACCGACTTTATCTGTCAGGCGGGCGCCAATAAGAGAACCAATCAGACCCAGGACACTGTTGGTAGCGTTGAGGGCCAGAACCTTTTTCTCGTTCGTGATTCCAGCAGTGTTCATCATTGCGACGAGGTAGTAACTTGAAAGAGAGTTACCAGATGCTTGACCCATAATGGCCATTCCGAGAACGCAGATCAGACGTCGACGGTCGTTGTGTGAACCCCAAAGCTCACGGTAATCCCACCATCGCTTATCCGAAGCTTCGATAGAAATTTGAGCAATCATCTCCTTCATCTGCAGTTGAACAATGGGATGGTCGACGGAACCTTCACCGTGGAACTTGGCAAGGATAGCAGCAGCTTCATCGTGTTTATCGTTGGCAATCAACCATCGCGGCTGAAGACGGGTCAGTATATGTTTGTCAACGTCAAAGGACGGGTTGCTTACCGATTCAGGGAGGAAATAGACAAACATGGCAACAATTCCAGAGGTAACGAGCTGGATCCAAACGGGAACTCTCCAACCGTCGTCACCTTCGATGTAAGCGCTGCCGTAAACTACCCATCCGGCGATAATGGCTCCAACAGGCCACATGCAGTTGTAAAAGCCTGTGAGGGTGCCTCTCCACTGCAACCTTGTTAGCATCTCACGGTCAAGATCTGAAGGTATCGCTTACCTTGGGATGAGCAAGCTCGCTAACGTAGGTAGGAGCAGCAATACAGCAGTAAGAAACACCGAAACCGAGCAAGAAGCGACCGCCCATGAACTGAGGCATAGCCTTTGCCGTTGCCCTGGTCACACAGTTAGCAAACACATAAGTAGTTGTGGAGGATGTTGTCTTACTGGATACAAGTACCGATAATTATGATGATGGCGCCAACGATCATACCTGCTCGGCGGCCAAAGATATCCGTGGTGAAAGGGACAGTGGGAGCTGCGGCAACACTGCCGACATTGTAGATCATGAACACAATGCCGGTATCGGAGCCAGACGATTTCCTATGCAAGTCAGCTTAACGATCTGGCAGTGGTTTGGGACTGCTTACATGTTGAACGTGCGCTGGTACGACTCCATGCCATTGAGACCACCCATCAAGCTACCTAGAATGAACAGTCAGCCATGTACATATTCCATCTAGCGAGAAACATACCATCGTATCCGTTGAGGCAGCCACAGCAGTACGCAACAAACAGAACTCCATAGAGATGGAACATAGACTTTGTCCATGGTGAGAAGTGGTGGTTCTCAACTTCTTGGGCGATTTCATTGGCAAGTATCGCAGGTGCCAACTCAAGCGGCAAGTCATCATGAAGCACATCAGTCTTCTCGTAGTCAAGAGAACCGCCTTCTTTCTTTTCCGACATGATGGCTAGCGTTGCGTGACCGAACAATTGGGAACTGCAAGAAACGAAAATCCCAAGTCCGATCTCGAGGTTACACTCAGCATTATATAGTCATCTATTGGCCAAGCTTTTGAATATTTGACATTAGCTGTAAACAGTCAAGAAGCAGCAGATCGGACATTCATCGGTCGGTGCCGTAGCCGATAGTGGACAGCGGTTCGCCGAGAATGGACTCTGAGTCGTGGATTTGCGAATAAACTCGGTCATGAGAATCTGGGGTAGAACAAGGAATAAACAGCAGTTGAAACAGGGATTCTGCGGGGGAAGGCTCGAATCGTTGATGATCGGCACGGTGCTTGAACTTGGAATCTGTCGGCTCCGGTATCCCCGGTTGTAAAAAGCGCTCCAATAGGAGGGTAAATATGTGGGCAAGTCATTCCAGCCATCTTTTTTCTAAGTAGGACTTCTCAAATGCCTCGGGAACATGAAGTAGTGCCGTGTATTGAACCAAGGGGCCGAGATGCTGTAGTACGGTTTTGAAGTAATTGTTTCACCATGCTTAAAGTCAGAACAAAAAGGCGTCTACACCAGCACATCTAGCTTTGCGGGTGCATATACCCTGAGTAAGTCTGTCTTGGCAGTGGGCCGCAACATCTATCAAAAAGATCTACATCAAGCAACCGACAGACAGGAGGTCAAAAACGCAAAAAAAGATGATTGATAAGACTGGGATTCGAACCCAGGCCCCTTTCGAGACTGCGAATCGTTACTAGTTCGAATCGAACCTGAACACAGCGCCTTAGACCGCTCGGCCATCTTACCGTCTTTGATAAAGTTTTTGCATCAAATTCGTGACTATACAGCTGGTACAGTAGGAAATTTTTGTGCCAGTATCGATCTCGAACATGAACGTTGTGTATGTCCTACTAAAAGCAGAATCATAGTGGAATTTCCGGCACCTGCAACGCATTATCGAGAGTGATCAGGCACTGGGTTGTTTCGCGAATGCATGCATATTTTACGCTACAATGGAAACCGTTGCTGACTTGACTGTCCTCGTCAATACACTTACAGTAGCATATGTAGCGATGTCGAGTGAAGTCCTATCCGAACAGCCAAAGACCAAGTCAACTACCGTGTATCACTAACGAGCCATGTCACAGTGCCATTGATATGTGAGATTTATTGTTTATTCATGTTTTCTGTAGCTATACCAACGTTGAAAGCATCGCAGAAACCGCTTCATTCCGCGCGATAAAATTACTTGTTGCTGGCAGTGTGCCAGATGGGGTCACCACCCTCATTGTACAAAACAACATTGCCATCATCCTGCACCACAAGGGTTGTTGACTGGTTGCCCTTGCCACCAGCAGTGTCGGTGTGCCAGATGGCATGTCCAGTACCAGAATTGTCGCTGTAAAAAATCGTTAGTAACTATCCCGCACCTAAACACATGTTGCATGACTTACTAGATGACTAGGTTGCCATCTTCTTGCATCTTGATGCCGTGAACTTGCCAGTTCTGTTCGGCGGTGTTCTGCCAGGCGCAGTCTTCGCCATGGTAGACAGCGACCTTGCCGTCGTCTTGCATGCGGAATTCTGTTCCGTTGTCGTCGCTGAAGATGCTGTTGCCGACAAGGAGCCAGTCGCCGTTTGAAAGTCTGCCCATTTTGATTGTGTAGAGGTAAAGTTTGTTCGGTGGTGTCTTGTAAAGATAAAGTTGTAGGATGAGGATTGGAATGAGAGATTGTAGAGAGATTGACGACTCTTTTATACTTGAAAGGACGTGACTTGGCCCATTGTAGAAGATGCTGACGACAACCAATGATTGTTGTACAGATGTTGTCCGCTTTGACATGTATCACAACCCCTCTTTTGTCTTACCCAGTGGCGTTCTAACGGAGCCCTTCATCTCAAGTGTTGTTTCTCAAGCACAAGCGCTGAGACACGGTAAAGGATGTGTAATGATAAACCTCGGCCTTGTTGGTTGTGGGAGATGATCGACGGTCCCACTACGGGAAGATCCAATTGCCGAGTCTAGTGTTGTGCATCAAAGGCCTCAATATCGGGGCGTCTGTCAGGCACGGCAATGATGTGAATCTCTGTTGCTACTCTGATTCTGGAACCATTGTCCAATGGCTGGTGGAGGATAACTGACCGCCATATCCTATGCATCACGAATGTTACTGTCTCAGCGGCGTAGATGATACTCGTTCCAGAACGGTTGGACAAAAAGTCCTATCAAGTTGCGGCGTAGAAGTGATTCGAATCATGCCCGGCCAATTGACGCCAATCTAGATAGTGGACTATTATCACATCAATGTTTGCTGTGATCCATACTTTGATGATTATGGCTAGATCGTCAGCAAGTAAGCAGCTGAAGCAGATCTACTGCGGAAATGAGGGGCAGCGAGACAGCAGCTGTAACCAAGCATCCACTGAGGGTCACTCATCATTGTTGTGAGGCTGTATGTCTCAGCTTTCCACCAACAATTTCCCGAGCAGCTAGCCACAGACATCCGCAAGTCTCAGACAGCTCAGCAAGCTGCGTCATAGTGGCAGACCGCCATGACTTTCAGCTCCGAGAGCTGTGACGAAGGTTGGGACGATGTCAATGCGCTTGACGCAAGTCGACTTTTGCATCTGAGTTGCATGTGGATAAGTGGCTTCACTCTGTCTTCGAAGGTTACGGGTAACTCCTGAAGATGGGTGGTGCTAACAGAAATTGATTGGAGGCCATTGGACGTGATCAGATCGACACTGTTAACTCTTGGTTGGGAGACGCGAACGCGACGCGACTAAGTAGACAGGGGTAAATAATATGATGTCACAGGTCAGAGTTGTTGCGATAGTCAATCACGCTCATCATTTTTGCTTATCAGATCAAGATACCGAACAACCAGATACAGGGCAATCATTTATGTTCGATTGATAGACAGATATAGAAACAGAAGCATTATTATAATTTACTGAAGTGAAGTTTCCAGGAAGGATTAGTCACAGGTTGCTATGTTCCATTTAAGGGATTGACAAGACTATCGCAGCTCCTTTTGATAGTACGCCTCTTTTTGACCGCAGTCATCTCAAAAGATATTGTGATCAAGACAAGAGTCGCGAGATAACAGTAAAACCTGGCAGATAATATCATTAATTCAATTATTACGCCGACATCCGTTCTATTCGACCTCAGCATACTACAATCTATTTTTCCATGCAAACTCAACCCTCGCGTCTTTCATATAGGGTAGTCTCACCAGGATCCTTTGCCCTCACCTGTGGACACAAAAAATCCACCGTTCTAACCGAAAACATCCTGCTAGGATTAGATACAAGTGCAAAAAAAGGAGATGCGGTTTATGTGGATCGAACACATGACCTTCAGATATCGTAATGATTGAAGTTTGACTTCAGTCTGACGCTCTCCCAACTGAGCTAAACCCGCTTGCTGGTTGAGCAGCTGCCTAAATAAGTATATCCTCCACGGCAGCGGCACGGAAATGCTTTCGGCATCTAATGCGGCAACTGAAACATCAAATGATTGATGACGAACAATTCACGCTAATGCTTCAATTATCAATACAGCAAGGCTGGTACGTGAGGCAACCCCGCAGACTCACTCGGCATTCTGGTGATCTTCATAGCCAAAGGGCCTTAACCCCGCAACATTTTGGTTCCTCGGCATTCCTCTCCAAGACCCGGCAGTCAGGGAAGACAGGGTCCGAAGCCTTTAAGTTGATACCCCTTCCGGATACACTGGTCACATTACCGTAGCCTTGCTCAATATTTAATCAGTTCTCCCCAACTTGAGATTTCTATCGTTAACCTTGAGATACTTTTCTTCACGAGGGATTTGGGTCAAAGGAGACACTATGGAGAACCATCACCGAGCTGCCGTCGTGACTGTAAGCTAATCCCTGCTCTTGGTAGTAAAAGTACTAACAACTTGGAGCGCTCTGACACAGGCTTCAAATTTGACATCCAAAATGTCCCAATCCCCAAACCACAACCATGGGAAATTCTTATTAAACTCTCAGCTACTGGCGTTTGCGGTACCGATATGGCCCTCGCTGGTGGTTACTTGGGTCCATGTCGTGATATCCTCGGCCACGAAGGAGTAGGTCGTGTCGTACAAATTGGTTCCGGCGTAGACCCATCCACCATCAAAGTGGGCGATCGTGTTGGGATTGCTTGGGTACGAGATGCTTGCGGGCAATGTTCTTGCTGTCGCGAACCCGGTGGTGAAGTTCGGTGCTTGGAGCAGCAAAACTCGGGGCGGAAGTGGGACGGCACATTTGCTGAGCACTGTCTTGTTCCTAGTCGATACGTCTTGACACTTCCGGACGATCCGAAGCTACCAGATGAGCTTGTGGCGCCCATACTATGCGGCGGCGTCACTGCTTACAAGGCCTTGAAGGCGTGTGAAGCTACACCAGGAGACTGGGTCGCCATAGTCGGAGCAGGTGGCGGAGTGGGAGGTCTTGGAATACAGTATGCCAAGGCTATGGGATACCGAGTGGCAGCAGTTGATGTCGGCCCCACACAGGACTTTTGTCTGAAAATGGGTGCTGATGCCTACTTTGATGGCTCAAGTCCTGATACGCCAGCAAAGTTGAGGAAACTAACTCCCAATGACGCTGGCGCAAAATCAGTCATAGTCACAGCAGGATCAGGTAGGGCTTATCAGAATGCCCTTGATCTTGTCGCTGTCTTTGGTACTCTCGTTTGTGTGGGGATACCACCTCCTGATCAAGCAATGAACTTGCATCCCCTGACTCTCATAGATCGAGGGATCAAGCTGATTGGAACAATGGTGGGAACGAGGACTGAAACGCTTGAGGCTTTGGAGTTTGTGCGAAGAGGTGTTGTCAACCCTATCGTTCGGACGGTCGGTTTCAGCGAAATAGAAGATCTAGCGGAAAGATTCTCAACTGTATGTACATTGTCTTCACGTTGGTGGATGGATTCAGCTGACTTTTGTAGACATCTGGAAAACTGGTTATTCAGTTCTCGTGAACATAATTTCATACACACATTTACCATATTGACCTGACTTGTCTTGCAAGATCCTACCCCGATTTACTTACAATATCCACAACATCAGGGGATAATAGATCGGAAAACAAAATCTACATGCCAGTCTCTAAATACCATATGAATCACAGATAGTTCGTATAATCCCGTTGCAAATAATGAAGACTTGATATGGACCAGCCCAAGTAAGAAAGACTTCAGGGATATGGGTTAAGACAGAGGCGAACCTTGTGAACCTTCAGATGATGGAAGTTCAAGATTGCCGTAGAGCATTCATTCGGTCACGGTTTGTCTTGTAGTTGAATATGAGTTAGATTGGCTATGTGACCTAATGTTTTCCAAGCGAACAAGAAAAGATGCTGCTTCACTATCTGTGAGTTCTGCTGTGTTTTAATCATATCGATCAGAGTACAAGCAAGACTCATTAAGCGTAAATGAGCATATAATAACAGGCACTCATCAGGCTTTAGTAAGTACCACGACATCAGCAATATGGATATGTCTAATGATTATCTCTCTAGTTTGCTATATTTCCAATATGAGAATGTCAACAGACACAGCTAGTTGTGCAGATCACTAGTTAAATGACCTTGTGTTCCCAGCTGCTTGAGAAGGTCAATGAGCCAATCATGTCTGGAATCCTTGCCTAGGCTGACCCACGATTGCGTTAATTTCCGGGCTCGCTCATCATGAGTTGGACAAAGAGTCAGTTGCCAGTTCAAATAACTGTAAGTATCCCTCGAATTGCACTGAGGGCAGCTTAGAAACGCGAAAAAAGCATTTGCCTGGGGATCTGAGTAGGCCACTGCCAACTGTGGGTGCACATGCGCCAGGGTCTTTGCCAGTATCCAATTTCTAGCTTTTAATGCTTGCTCGAAGTTGGCAACAACGCTTCCCTGGGGAAACTGTGCGAGGCGATTCGCAGACTGCAAGTAGAAATCTACCAAGTTATCAGCCTGGAACTCCGTTATATAACGATCTGCATTGTCTCTTATTGTCCACTCGGCGACGTCGAAAATGGTAAGGTTATGTGTGATTCGATAGGATTCGGAAAGAGTTAGATTCTGGACAATCGTGGATAAAAACTTTCCGACATAATAGTTTCTGCTTCGGTATGCCCATAAGATTCCATCGGCTAGCAGATCTACCAACTCATCAAGGCCGAAATCTATTTCTCGTGCGTACGTTGTGATATTCTCATGGTCAAGGATGCCAAGCAGCAGAAATGGGTTGGCATCATGCAACTGTACCCTCCGGGATTCTGGGCCCTCGACCTGGCAACCAAGTATGCTCTTTCCAGAGATAGTTCTGGCCCTTAATATATCAAGTTCTGTCAAGTTGAATTCTTGGCTGAGCAGATTCAGCTTTTCCCTTGTAAGTGTCTTCGCATAAGCTCTGGCGAATATTTGGAGTAAAGGACGAGAGGTCCTCCTGTATCCATCAACGAGAACAAAGTGTACATCTTCATAAATACCGCTTTCCTTGAAGGCCGTTGTACAATCGCAGGGCCTCTTAGGATCTGCAACTAGAGCTGGCCAGCTCAGGATACCATCGGCTATGTATTGAGTTACGCGGTGGATGATTCCACGATGATCAACATGTTGTTGAGCCTTTCCAACGCAATTTCCAGGACATTCAAGATGCCCGAACCCTACCAAGAACTGAACCCATCCCTTATTTAGCTTATTGGATAGATCGGGGTTTCGTCCAATGATTTTAGCAGCTTGGCATATCAAGTCATGGTTTCCAGACAAGTTGCCATATATAATAGTGTAGAATGGCGCTCCATAACGGTGCAAATCAAATAAAAAAAATAGTAATCATAGCTTCATTTACGGAAGACTGCCACTTCTTATCCATCCAAGGCATTTTGTGGGCGAGAAGGCTACCTTCCACCATGCCAACAAGAAATCGGTCGGATTCTGATTCTGAAGTCAAGAATTGAATATGAGTCTGCCAGTATTTCTCAGCGTACCGAAGAAAAGGGAAATGCGACGTAAATGGGTATTTGATGTCGACCACGGCCTGGGTGCTGGTGAACCGAGACGGATCAGTCGTTTCTTTCAGTTGAGTAGCAGACTCCATCAGTTTGATAGCTCTTGCCCTGACGCCACCTGGAGCGAATTCCCTCGTGACTTGCTGGGTGATGACGGAGAGATTCATCCTTTGGAACGGATCACTAGGCCTTTCCTTTCTCTTATGCTGGAGTGCTGCGGAAGGACTTTTTATATTCAGGTAGGTCAAACAAACTTGACCAACGTGATGATCTGCCTCTTGGTGATCGATGTGGAAGTCTTTCCAGGGTCCAGAATCAGGTTGGGACAAATAGTCAAGAATCGAATGGTGGCTGAAACAAACAGCGTCGTCTTCTTCGTCAATACGTACAAGATTCTCACACCATTGTGTGAGCTTCTCTACCATTAATTTGAGATCGAGGGTTAATCACTTTGTCCCCAACTTCTATTGATAGTGCTTCCTGGAGCTGATCGACCTCCAATGCTTCGCGCACAGATGCTGTCCAGCGAAAAAAATAGCTTGGGCAATCTCGGCATTCTTATGACGGAATATTCGCTCAATTGCACGATCAAGGGTAGTGTTGAGCTCAGACGGCAAGATTTCGAGGGCTTGTATGATCTCTGCATCACATTTTCGACTGCATAGATCTTCAATGGTAAGAAACGACCATAAGAACCTGTTATATGATAAGTGAAGAGCTCAGGCAAGCCAGAAAGTAGAGACATACATTCCCTGCTCTTTTAGCGAAATTGACCGAAGAATCTCTTGAGCAAGATTGATGTCTCCCAGTACAAGTTCGCCCTTTGCGACTTTCTCTCGGAGTATATTTTCTGCATATGTCAAGATATCTTGGCTGGTTGTTTTCGATCCTGTTACAACATGTAAAGGCGAAGAGAACCATGTTCTGATATCGTGATTGAGGGTCTCCCTGCAAGACAGCAGTAATTTGATTTTTCCAGATGCGTTTTCGTTTTTGAGAAGATCCGATAGGAACCTAAATAGTCCTCGCCGCTCGTCTGCGTCACACTCGTCGATACCATCTAGAACTATGAACCACTTTTCAATCAGTCCTAGGGAACGATGAAATAGCTTCTTCAATGAGTCGCGGGAATATTCTTGGTCCTTCGCCAACTCTAAATCGCTGTACAGGTCCTTGCTTCCAACAATCTTAGTTAGAGAGGGGCGCGAGGCAAGTTGAAAGATTAGCGACCGGAGGATAGTATCGCACTGGAGACTTGCAGAGTCGTCGAAGCGGGAGAAGAAGAAAGAAGCGACCTGGGATTAACTTTGCTTGTTGTTGATGAATTCGATGATGAAGGATCTGAGAAGTTAGCACTATTAGTTAAAGACCAAGGTTTCTGGTCCAGTGCTTGATATTACTTACGATAGGGTGGTTTTTCCGGAGCCAACTAATAGCAATGTCGTTCATGTTGCTTGTCAACCAATTCGAAATATTGAACTCACTCTTGCCTGCGATATGTAAAACAGGTGGCTCTTCCAGAGTGTACCAGTCTTTGAATTCCTGTTTCTCAAATATCCAAGACGCAGTATGCAGATGCCGTTTGTTCCGGGCACTATTGAGACTTATGGTGTATCGATTATAAGTGCTCAATGCATCAAGTGCTTGCCGTTGCTTCCGCTCTGCAAGTTGTCATGAGCCACCAAGATCGAGAAATACGCTGGTCAGAGCAGGGACTGTAACATACCAGTGGATAACTTTCTGAAATCTATCCTGGCTTTACTTAACTGGTTTTAGTTCTTAGACAGGCTTGAAACTACTAAACTGCGATTCTCAGACGCCTCCTCTCTCCTTCTCTTGCATCTTCTGCTCGTGTCGGTCGGTCTTTGCTTTCACGAGTTCAATGTCGTGCTGGACATCATCTGCCTTGGTCTTAACAGCTTCAACGTACTGTCGCATCTCGGACTGGAAAGAGCTTATAAAAGCCTTTGCGATTTGAGTCATTGCTATAGAAATATAATATTAGCCTCGAATGGATTTTTCTTTTCGAAAAAAAAAGGAAAAACAAAAAAAGAATCTGTTGGAGCACACGCACTAGGTCGATGAGCCAAGGTAACGATTTTCTCGCAACAAGTGATAATAGCTGTATTGAATTGACATGTCGAATCTCGTAACTCAGTAGAGGTTTTGAACAACAGTTGATACTCTGAGAACCTGGAATAGAGACTACTAAAACCATGTAGCAACTCCACAAATGATTCAAAGTATGAGACGAAATTGCTGAGTATCTAGAAAACAGCATATCAGCATCACTCGTGTTCAGGTCTCTAGGCATTAGAGCTACTGTTACCACAAAGGTCAATCTGACAGACCCCCAAATCAAGGCCGCCAGTTCTGGGTTTGAAGATACGAAAGTATCTATTGCTGGAAAGAATTGCTGAATTGTTTGAAGAAACGACGACAGCCTTGTAGCAACGCTCTTGCCTCTCCGCTTTGGATCGGAGCGGTCGAGCTCAGCTGTGAATATGATTACGGCCTGGATATTGTGCGGGGTTGCCTTCAGGCCCTGGAGCCTGACTCTCTCATCGTCTTTGAGATGCGCCTGGAAGCGGGCGACTGCAGTTTCAAGTTCTACCACAGCATCTGACCTAGTTCTACCGGTGGCTCTTTGAATGAGAGAGCGTGAGGCAAGAGATTGAGAAAGTTCCATGACTGAGTTGAAGCCACGAGAGTGCCCAAAAGTGAGGCTGAGTGAGCATTGCCAGGATTACATTTTGCATGATCCGAAATTGGCAAATAATCAATTGCTCTGGAACCCGCACTGTATAGACATAGACACGTGATCTTTGCAAGATTGATCTCCAAAGTCACTGAGGCCTTGCTGTTCAGCTAGCAACAGTGAACGATGTTTGCAAACATTTGATGCCTATCGCTAGTGGTTTGGTTTGTCCTGTCAGGCTCACAGCTATGGATATAGGCTATCATTAGAGCAACTCTAGTACATACGACCAAAGGTAGTGGAAAATACGGGATCCCGTCCGCTCTCCCATAGTCAAGCCACTAACCGGCGGATTAGTAGTTGGGTCGGTGACGACCAGCGAATCCCCGCTGTTGTATGTTTTTGCTATTTCCTCAATTTTTGCGGGTAAGTGGTACCTTCCTTCTGTTATGCAGGTAGCAAAACGAACGAACCTTCCTTACTGAAGTCACTAAAAACAGGTGGTAGGCATGTGTCCTTCCCGGTTGCCCGTCTACAACTGCGTCTCGATATTCTCAATCCGTAAGAAGCGGTAAAAGTTATTTTTCTCAAGAGTCACTTATCGCAACAACCCTGCCTAGCTTGCCAAGCCCAAGTCTTCTGCTTACGTGGGATGTTGGCTGTTGCCTGATTAGACGAATTGCGCACGGCGTAGTAGCGTTATAACATGCTACGATGCCCCAACCTCACTTCTCCTCTGGTATCATCAACGTCAGAAATTACAAATATGCTACTCGACGAACTAGATGCGCCTCTAGACGACGTTGTTGTCGTTGACCGACTGCACATCGCGGACTATAACGAGGCCAACATTCTTCCCCAGGACGAGACTACTCTGAACCAGCTCTTCACATGGCTCAATCCTACCAAGTATGAAGGCGACGGAAGCGAACTCAAAAAACACGCTACCTCGCATCTTCAGGGAACCAGTCAGTGGCTTATTGACTCTCCCATCTTCGAACAATGGCACCACGGCAACAGCCATCGAATTCTGTGGATTCGAGGAGTCCCCGGCACAGGCAAATCTGTCCTCGCAGCAAAGTTGATCGCTCACTTGGCTTCAGAAGAGGTCCCTGTGCTGTACTTCTTCTTCCGTTATACAATCCAGTCGAATCACCGCCCCGAAGCAGCCCTTCGTGACTGGATTGCTCAAATCTTGCCCTTCAGCCCACCGCTACAACTTGCATTGAAGAATTTGACATCTGGAGATATAAACGTGGGCTCTGTGGAAGATCTCACCATGTCAGAGCTATGGCACCTCCTCCGCCTAGCCTTGAGAAGTATTGGCAAGGCCTATTGCGTCGTGGATGCTCTGGATGAAATGGATCACGAGTTCATGGAGCATTTCCTGCAAGTACTTGATCAGCTAGGCAATATCCATCCGGACAGAGTAAAGCTCATCATCACAAGCCGTCCTATCGCTACAATCGAGAAGATTGTACGAAATCTGAGGCTGTTGGACATTCGCCTTGGCAAAGACAAAGTGGACCCGGATATCCTCAAATACCTCCATCATAGACTGGATCAAATGTCTCTGACCTTGGAAATTCGCGATACCATTGTCCACGAAGTGCTCAAGAAGTCTGATGGCCTGTTTCTCTACGCCAAGTTCGCTATGGACACTATATCTAGACTCAAAAATGCGACGGCGGAGACCGTGGCAACAGCTCTTGATAGCACACCTGTTGACTTATCTGTCATGTACAGAAATCTCTTGCAAAAGCATATGGGACGTACAGATCTGCCTGAGGGGTTGTGTATTCTAGTTTTGCAGCTTGTCACTCACGCTACCAGGCCTCTACGCCTACTCGAGATAGCCGACTGTATCAAAGTGACCAGACCCCAGTTTGGTCAAGATATTGGGATCTTGAAAAGCCTTATACGAACTTCTTGCGGGCCTCTATTGGAAATCCTTCCAGACGAGTCTGTTCGAGTTGTTCATCACTCCCTGACAGAGTATCTATTTGGAATGACTCGATCATCGCCTGACAAAGACATCCCGCTGTTTGAACCAGGTCCAATGCACAATCTTCTTGCACTTATATGTTTGTCATATCTCCGAGCAGGTTATTTAGACACTCTGAAGTATAGGAACGCCTTTTTGGACTATATGGGGCTGAACGGAAGAGAACACGAAGTACCACCGTTTTTTATCTATGCGACAAACAACTGGCACGTGCATACCAAGAGGTCCTCACACCAGGGCTTACCGCAAGACGAAGTCAATAGCAGTATCCTTTCACTGCTGATGACACCAGAAAATCCCAGAAAGCTCGACGCGCTGGGCTATCAATTCAACGGGAGCGGTATGAAATATTATGAAGAATTGCCACGAGGTCAGAATATCACGCTGGAAGCGGAAGCGATTCTTTATGCAATTCGTTTGGATTTGACCAGCTTTGTCGAGTATTTCTTCAGTCACAACAACGGAGATGCAGCGACGTACCCCGGAGATCGAGATATTGAGCCTCCGTTGCACCAGGCCATAGGGAATGGGAACCTGGACATTGTTCGTCTGCTTATCAAAAACGGGTCCAAGACAAGTCACCATAGCTGCCACGGCGACACACCGCTCCATTTGGCACTTGAAGGTACCTGTAGAAATAGGCGCACCCACCATGCCATAGTTAAACATCTTCTGGAAATCGGTGCCGATCCTTGGAAGGACCGAGGTGCGAATCAGTATGCGTTCAATTGTTCTATAGGCTTTTCTAGACACTCTTCATACCCTCCGATGAAACAGGTTTTGACGAAAGGTGATGAGACAATGGTCAAATTGTTTCTGCCATACATTGATTCTAAGGAAATGGCTCAGAAAGCTTTAGATTGGGTCATCAATGGGTCTCAGAAGGCTGAGATCATCCATCTGATCCTGAATCTGGGACTCGTGGACATCAATAGCCGTACTGATGGCGCGACGCCGCTGTTTAGAGCCTGTACAAACTTTGATCCAAAGGCTATATCAATACTCCTTGAAGCTGGTGCGGATCCGAACGTCCGTTTCGACAATAGTTATATCCGAAACTATGTCGATAATGATGCAAACGAGGGACGTAATGTGATGCACGCCTTGGCTACGCCGTCTAAACATCTTTATCAAGCCAATGGAGGACTTCCGGACAAAAGAATCGAAGAATGTTTTCAACTGGTTCTCGCTGCTGGTGCTGATGGTAGGGATGCCTATAATATGCTTTGTTAGTGGGAAGTAAAGCTAACCATAATAGTGAATCAAGTTGATCGTCGGGAGGCAACACCGCTGCACCTAGCCAAGAAGCCTCTTATATCCAAAATTCTTCTTGATGCTGGAGCAGATCCCGTCGCTGAGAACGAGGATGGATTGATGCCGCTTCATGTCGCCCGCAACCTTGATTTGTTAGAGGTGCTCCTGACCAAGACAGACATCAACATTAGGAATCGCCATGGGAAAACCGTTCTACTTCACACTTTCTCTGGCCGAGATGGGAAGCCGGTATCTGAAAAGGCCATCAGACTTCTAGACTTGGGTGCAGATCCTAACATCATTGATAACAATGGTGATAGCATCTTGCACTACCTGGCCGGTAGAGGAGGGATAAGTACCCCTGACAGAAGACGTTTGTTGGAGCGGTTGATCCAGAATGGTGTAGATGCAAATCTCAGAAACAACAAAGGACAAACCGCGATACATAAGATGAAACTTCGAAGCCCGGACTCAATAGTGGCCGATCTACAGATTCTTCTTGAGCTGACAAACATCGATATAAATGCAGTGGACGACGACGGGAATACATTTCTCTCTCTTGTCGTTGAAAATGAATCGGTCTCGGGGGACGACAAGGAGGTAATGGAAAGACTAATGGCTACGCTTGCCAAGGCTGGGGCTCGTTTCGATGTCATGGGTAGACGAGGGCGACCACTGCTGCATACTAAAATTGGACAACGTGGCGATGGAAAGATTTTGAAACTCCTGGTTGATCATGGTGTTGATCCGGAACAAACTGACAACGAAGGAAATACAATCTGGCACGCCGCAGTTCCTAAACTTGTTTCACCGATGTCGACGACAGAACTACTTTCCAATATCGTTTCCCTAGGTATAGACATACGGAAACCTAACAACCAGGGAAGGCTTCCCTTGCACGTTCTTTGTGAGCAAAATGAGGGCAGAATGGCTACCGGGTTCAAAGACGGAACGGTTTTATTTGATTACATGATGGAGCAAGGGCAACAGGACATGAATAAAGCAGACAACGACGGAGTCTTGCCGATCCATCTCGCTTCGGCTTCTTCTACGCTTTTCACGAGAATGATGCTTGACGCCGGGGCGGACGCTACCCTGGACACACACGAGGGGCTAAACGTCTTCCATATTGCCGCTCGATGCCGACAGAGTAACAGAATAGGTCTCATTTGCGACTGGTTTAGGGCTACAATGAGCATGGAGAAATTATTCGAAGCGGTTAATGCAAAGGACAGACTAGGGCGAAATCCTCTGTATTACGCTTGTGCCTCGGGTCACTACCAATCAGTGGAGCTTCTCATCAATGCCGGTGCAGTAATTGACTTCAAGACCTACGAGGGATCGGCCCTGGAGGGTTGCGTTGAGTTTGAAAGGAACCTCAAAGACTGGGTGGCAAGGGGCAATTGTACATATGATGCCGTCTACTTGGATGATACAACAAGGCCCAAAAAGGACAGAGGCTGGCGTTCACCTCCAAAGCGTGGCACTTATCATGAATATCGAATCGACGAAATCCTCGACCTTCTCGTCACCAACACCACTTCAGCTAGCTGGCGAGAGATTGACCGGGCTATCGTTTTAGCCGCGAATCAACAGCATGACTATACAGTGGAGTCTCTACTACGAGTTAGAGAGTCATTGGGTATGGAAGAACCATTGATGTGCGCAGCTGAAGTGCAGCTGCCCTTGGCACGGAGGGCATCAGTCCTGGCAAGTGTGGTAACCGTGTCAGCCGAAAGAAGAGGCAGTTCGGCAGGAGAGGTATTTTCTGACCGAATACGGTTCATGATTGACCATAGACTCCACCGCACCATCCCTTCATACGTCAAAGATTACTCGCCCAAACCTGGGATCAAAGAGTTATATGGAGTTTCTCTCGATATTGTGCTCTCTGGTTTCGCAGACCCTCTCGATGCCTTGCTTACACCAGACCTTGTTTCAACCCTTGAGAACTACGGTAATTCTACTGAAGATGGAGCACGGACAGGAAAAGTCAGGGATATGGTATCGCTGTTAGTTGCTGCTTGCCAGTCGGAACAGCCCAACCTGCCTGTCATCCAGGTGCTAGCCAAGAAAGGGGCTAGACTGGATAAATGTTCTACACCGGAAGGATCCTCATTACACTACCAAACGACTCCCCTCCATGCCATCGTAAAAACTGTTAATCACTGGTGGAAAACAGCGCAGGCTCTTCCATATATACTTGAACAAGCTATAGACTTGGAGGTTCGGGATGGGGAGGGACGTACACCTTTGAATGCAACTCTGGAGGAGAAAGACCAGCGTCTCTGGAGCTGCCAAGCCACCGAGATGCTTTTGCGAGCAGGTGCGGACCCGTCCAGTATTAACAAGGCAGGAAAGTCCTGCCTTGCGCATGCTATGGGTAACGAGTCGTTATTCAAACTACTTCTTCGTCATGGAGCAGAGATTGGTCCGGCCGCGCTGGCAGCAGCTATCCTAGCCAAAGATGTGCATATGTTGGAGATGATGTTGGCCTCTGGCTCGGACCCAAATGTTCGAAAGGTGGGCAAGGAGATACAATCCTCGGTATCACCGAATGGATTCCTGGAGCCTGGCGCGGAAGATCCAAGTGACGAAAGTGAATTGTATCCCCTCGATGTCTTGATCACGACTATGGGGTACAAAGATCCCGACGCTGTTTGTGAGGATATGATGAAATTACTATTCGACCACGGCGCAGATCCAAACGGACGCTATTCGAAAACAACCATGGTGCACCGGATTCTCCAAACGAAAGATGCGCGTTATTTTTCGGTCCGCAGCAGAAGGAATTGCTATGTTGACACTATTGTTCAGCACCCGCTACTGGACGTCAATCTCAAGGACGCAGGCGGTATGACGATACTTCAGACAGCCTACGAAGCGGGTGATCTGAAATCAGCACAGCTTCTTATCGAAAGAGGCTGCAATGTTCATGGGCAGGACAAAGATGGTAGAAATGTTCTGCATCTTAGACGTAGGTGGGGGTTCCACGAACCCCAGGCCCAAATGGACTTCATTGAGCGTTTGGTCGATCTCTCCCCAGAGCTATTGCATCAAGTTGATGGGCACGGTCAAATACCACTTCATTGTGCGGTACAATCTATGGCCTCTGAGAAAGAAATTGAGTTGCTCGTGTCGAAAGGTGCAGATGTTTGCGCGAAGGATGATAATGGAGACACTCCTCTCCATTTTCTCTTCAAACAAAAATGGACTCTTACTGAGAACGATGGCAACATGGTACTAGAAGAGCGCAAGAAGAAGCTGGTGGGCTTGTTCATGTCAAAGGGCGCAGACATCAACGCCCGCAATGAAGCGGGCGAGACGCCTGTATTCTCGTGCTACCGTGAAGGTGGTCTCGAAGCTCTTGTTCCACATGATCAAGACATGCGCAAGACACTCGAGGATCCAAACGCTTACCTTGTCTGGCACAACAAACTTCAACTCAAGACTGCCGTGGAACAAGCGCCGATTCTATGGGCACTATTGGACGAATTCGGTGTAGATTGGACAGCTGTCAATAACGAGGGACAATCACTGTTGCATGTTGTGGCAGCAGAGCCGAAACGGTTGAGCAATAAACGGCAGCTAAGGTTCCAATTCTTGATGGGTAAAGGATTGAATGCCTTGGAGGAGAATAGTATTCATCAGACGGCTTTGGATGTTGGAGCTGCGCATGGAGCGGAGGATATTTTGGCTTTGTTCAACGTTGAGTAATATATGTGCTTTTTGGTTTAGTAACATAAAACACAAGACAAATTATCACTGTGAATACGCAGACGTGTTTCATAAAGCTAATAATTCATTAAGAAAAGATCAAGGTGGTAGTGAATCGGGATGGTAAAAACTGCATAGTTTGTTTGGGCTCCCTTCTTAGATCTCAAAGTGAGGCTGACTTTCAACAAGCAACTGGATCTAGTCGTCGGTGTGGCTCAGTTGGTTAGAGCGTTGGTCTCATATACGAAGTAATTCGTTGAGTATGACTTGGTTAGACACCAGGGTAATCCAAAGGTCGAGAGTTCGAGCCTCTCCACCGACATCAGTTTTTGCCAATTTGTCATCGATCTCTTTTTGTTTCGCACATTGGTATGACGAAAGCTATTAGGATCATGGTTGAATGAAACATGGTGATAAGCACCACTGTGGTCTGAGTTGTGTAGTTACTGCAAAACTACCTTTGCTTTGGGTCAGATAGTTGTCAATACTACGTCGGTAATATCCCTGCCAGTAAACGAGATTACGATATGAGACTTCGCCTTCAATCGGTGGTCTATAACCTTGATCTAGCCAGTTGAAACAACCCTACTTTTTAGATAAAACAAAGTGATCATCGGTTCATTTTAACTTTGAGAGCGATAACTTGATGGTTGGGCAGTAGTGGATCAACCATCTCCACGAAAGGATCTCAGGATCACGTTTAGTTAAGCACGGCCCTAGATCCTTTGAGGCAGTGCGGTGCACAAACACTATGGCGAGAAAGACGGTCAGCTTGATTGCTTAGATGAAAATTGGATCCGTCAAGCTCGGATAATGCTGTGATGGAAAAGTATATAACTACTCGGTAGAATCTAGATTTTGGATATCAACAACTTTCAAGCTTCAATCGCCACTACAACAAATATTCACAATGCGTTTCTCCATCGCTACTTCTCTTGCTGTCCTGGCGACAATTTCCAACGTCTCGGCATGGCATTGTAAGCAGCTACCGTCTCCAATGATGATCCAGATCTTCATACTAACCCTCTCAGTGACCGCCTACAGTAATGTTGAAAACTGTGACCCCAACGACGAGACAGAGTACCAAATTCTTGAGGGCAACCAGGGTAATTGCTACACCTTCGGCTGGAGCATGCCCGGCGTGAGCTGTGGTCACTTCGTCAATGGCGGTACCAGCAACAAGGGCTGCAAGGGCCTTTTCACAGCCATTGCCATGTACGCCCATGAGAACACCAACTGTTTATTCTACGCTCAGGACGATTGTCGCGGAAACCCTACTGTCCGGGAGTCCAACACTTGCATCAACAACCGAGAGTTGCTTGAGGTGTCAGGTACTGAACGATTCAGGTCTTTCAAATGTGTAGGTCACCATGGACTGTTTGGCGTAAGAAGAGACTAACATAGTATGACAGGCCAATACAGAATAAGCAGTTTTTTGACAAGTGCTTATCCAAGAAGCGGTCAAATCATGTAAATCAAGAGTTTAATACTGTGTTTAAAATTTCTACACAATCACGCATGCAAACCGTGTCATAGCAATGCAATATTTCTCATAGTGTAGTAAAATTAGAACGGTATTATCTAAAGTAACAGATCCCGAATGTCTCCCCGATTCCCCTCTAAACCATATAAACGATTTGCTTCATTATCCCAACACAGTCATCATTATAAACCCCAAACTCCAACGTCATTCCAAGTAAGTTCCCCCCATAAGACCAAGTCTCCAGTCCAGTATCTTAGTTCTTCTCATAAGATGATCGCGCACTCGATGAGGTTGAGTAGACAGTCTTTGCTGGAGCACCGCGGGGAGAAAGTCCCGTTGGTTGAGGGTAGTAAACGTTGACTGCAGCGTTGACGGATCGGTGGTGTTCCTTGGCGTGCTTGACGATAGCAGACCAGACCTTCTGAGCGTTGTTCTTGGTAGACTCCATTTTGATGTTGAAATTAAGTTACAAGGTAGAAGAGTTGGTGTAAGTGGTGTAAGTGATGGTTTGCAGAGATGAAGATGTATGTAATTTTTGTTTGTCTTTGTAATTGAGTTGTTTAAAAGCTCTGAGTATTTGCTTTGAATGCTTGTATTGCTTGATAGATAAAACATTAATTGGCACGACCATTGATTCCCTTTTATATAAATTTCCATGCCTCTAAAATGTAGTCATTTGCGCCCACCAGTCACCATGTCAGTCACACTCAGCCCTGCAATTGACATTTGACAAGTTGATCCGACATTATTCATCCCACCGTATACAAATTCCCAATCCGGTCAGCTTAGACGAGCTTCGGCTGACCAATTTAGTTCAACTTGTCAATGACTCAATTGGGTGGCTTGCCCAAGGGCGCGCCCCGCCAGCATTTCAACATGTCTGGGTTTATAAGCTGACCGATGTCGGTGAGATTTTGACACTGATTTTTCAGCAGGGTTGTCTGATTGGATGTCTTTGACACCTGTGGAAGAGCACTTGTTTGTTTAGCCTGTTGTCTAGAGCATGTTATTGCGTGTCAGTGAGACAATAAGACACATTATAGACGTGACATGTTGTAATTAACTACTGCATTCCCAGTTCTCAGCTCATCTGGTCACTCAATTTCGACAAAGTCGATACTCCAACCTCTCTTCCCTTTGGAGTAAATCTCAACACAAAAGTTATCCCCTTCATCCCTCACGTCATCTCTCTCCTGACCATCGTCTTCCTCATCGATCATTCTCGTTTTAATAACTGTCCATCCTGCTCTCGACCCTTGGCCTGTGTACTCTTTATCTAAGTAGGCAATTAACTTTTGCACCCTTCCAATATCCCATATACCCTCCCGTGTATCAGGTCGTGAGGATATCCACTTCTTGATCCAGTTCCTTAATGCATCATCGGCCATGTGATACGCGTCAAGCATAGCGGGAAGCATACCGTGGCCGTAGTTGTTGACGCTGACACACAGAGTATATGGGAGACCCAAAGTCAGTCGACAAATCTGGCGAATTATAGAGGCTGACTCGGCAGGTGTAATATTGTGAGCTGTTTTGGAAGAATACATCATGTCTATCCGTAGCATAAAGACGAGATAGTGTGCGTAGTTTGTCGCTGCTCTGACGGGTTCGTAGGATGTCAATATTGTTAGCGGCTTAATGTCAACAGCCTGCCCTTGCAACTCTTCCTCATCGCCAAACGCTGGGACCTCTTCTATCGGTAAACTTTGTCTCCATTCTTCAAGCTCGATTCTGAGCTGATCGACCCGCTTATTCCATGTCGCGTCAGGTCTGAGATTGGCTCTCCATTCGTCTTCTAAAGCATTTACCCTTGGACCTATGTAAAGAAGCCTATCATAGGGTAAGGTCGACGGAGCAAGTAGTTCAATCATAGAACTAGATACTTCCGGTGAAATGGCCTGTTTCTGTATTGAATGAGTGCGCTCGTAGATAACTAGCAAAGCCGCTATTCGCGAAAAGGCACGAACGAGGCATTCGCCTATATCTGTAGCCCGCACAAGAGCCAAATGCGACGAGAGAAAGTCAACGGCTGCACGACCGTGGACACACCATAATCTCATCTGTCCGCGCTTCAACTCAAAATGGGCGAGCAACAAAACGGTACTTAGCCAAGAAACAGCATTCTCCCGTTTCTTTGGATTTTGTGCATTACTCGGTGTGTTGATGTCTTCTACTTCGATCTTGCCAATGTCGCCAAGCGCTACAACAAAGTGTTCCAGTGCATGTATTGATGCTTGGTTGCGAAGATGAGTATGAGCGTCAGACTTTGAGATTTTGAGTGCCGAGAGCGCTAGTGCGGCGTGGTAGAATGATCCATTCAAGTACTCAGCATCAAGAATGTCGTTGAGATACAACACGGACAAGACTCCGTAAGGTCCAGTGTCGCGTAGATGGTGGTAGTACAGCATGTCCTCTGGGAACTTCATGCTTTCGAACAAACCCTGGGGTATCATTGGAGCCACTTTGATGCCAAAGAATCTATCTGACGTGACCGTCTCATGCACGCCATCTTGGCGGGGCAATCGAGGCGATGAGAAATTCGGAGTTGTGTATGCAAACGGGGTGTGAGATGATGTGCCGGGTGTGATCACTGGCGACGCCATGTACGGTAAAGGTTCATGATGATCGCTCGCCGGTGTGTTGGTGGTGCTGACGAGAGCGGCGCCATGGATCAATCCTGCGTTCCATGTCGATGGCACCACTGGGCTCGACAAGGTATGCGAAACGTGAAGCGCGTCATTTGGTGGTCCGACGTGATAGATGGGGCTCTGAGTCTGGATCGGATTGTTGTCTAGATCTGGTGCTGGAACATACGACGCGAGGTATTCCTGGGCTGGACTTTGTTCTTCAGGAACCTGGAAGCTATCATCAACTTCATCCTGTTGCTCTAAGTCATCAACCGACTCAGAATCACCCAGCCTCTGGCCAGACCTTGTTCGCCTGGGTGAGTCTTGGTTGAAAAGCTTTGTCTGGTCTTTGAAGATGATCCTCGGCGCGTATCCACCGCACGGGATGCTCAGTCTAGTGCACTGTATGGACCCAGAGTTAGTCACTCGCTAGCGATCAGATAAACGACAGCTCGTATAAACGCACATTGTTACACTCCGGCTTCTGCTCATCACACTTTAATCGCCGAGCTCGGCACGTCGAACAACCGTTCCGATTGCGCGTTTTGACGTTACGTCTTCTCACGACGCGATCTGGCATTGTGCGGTATGTCGGAACTCAGTTTTTCGTATACAAACAGCGAAAAAGAACGAGGTTGGTATGTCTTACAGAGGTGAAGGGATTTGTCAGGCAGGTTTCGCTGGTGTCGTATGGAATTGCCCTTTTGAGAAACGATGAACGAGCGGGGAAATTGGCTGTTATGTCATGATGGAAAGACTTGCTAGACCCGATTGGGCGGATAGTGCAGGCAAGGTTTAAGATGCGCCCGACAGGTCATGCATCGGTGAGAAGCTGATCTCGTGTCATAGCTACGAGTTGTACCTATTTTGATGGTACAAGATGTTGTGATGTTTTATTGAACCTTGTAATCAACTCGCATCTCTGTAACGACAACGGATCTCTCAGTTTCGATAATTAATTGCGCAATTGGGTAAAAAGGGAACATAGATACAACGGCCAGTAAGGAAACAACCACGTATCTTATTTTATTATCTTATTGATAGATTTCGATGGCTTTTAATGGATCCATACAAGGTCATATACAATACAGGCGTGGGAAATCTCGGGGAAGAGTGAGATAGAGTATTCGGCTACAACCGAGGCCATCATAATAAGCTTATTTTGACTCTCAACAATTCACATCAGATCGCCAAGAATGATCCAGAAGAACGACTCATATGTCATAGCAACAATTATGCAAGTTCTTTTGTTGACACCTCTATTCCCCCGTGCATAGGGCGCTCCCCACATAGTCCGTCGCTTGTTGATGCTGAAAAGGGAAAAGCTTAACGAGTAAAAATGAAACGAGCCTTTTAACTGTATGTGTTTCTTCCTCTATGAAACAGTCCTCCTCCCTGGTAGATTGTGTTCTTGATTGCCAAGACAGGTCCAATTGTTGTTTACCCTAAAGTTACTGTCAAC
The DNA here is from genome assembly GCA_016952355.1 of Fusarium culmorum. Lineage (NCBI taxonomy): Eukaryota > Fungi > Ascomycota > Sordariomycetes > Hypocreales > Nectriaceae > Fusarium > Fusarium culmorum. The sequence goes on from CP064748.1 coordinate 7,410,601, forward strand.
TCACGAAACTCGCAATCAATTCCTCATAATATGGACAACAACCAGCCAGTTACCCAGCCCCCGGGGGTGTTGGTGGACGAAAAGAACATTACTATCGACTCAACAGAAACAAGCAGGACCATCTTGACGTTCGAGAGCAATGACCCTGACAGCCCATACAATTGGTCAAGTGTAATATCAATCCTCCCAATCGTAGAGAAAACCCAGCGTATTAACAAATAATCAGAAAAAGAAGCTATTCATAGTTTTCGTCGCCACCCTGCTCCTCTTCAACGGCACACTCGCTTCATCTCTACCCGCAAACGTAATCACTCCCATGAGCGCCGATTACGGAATAAACAACACACAAGGCAACCCCGAACTAGCCCTCCCCATCTCACTATTCCTAGTCGGATATCTTTTTGGCCCATTAGTCTTCGGACCCCTCTCAGAGCTTCAAGGTCGAAAATATGTCGTACAAGCTGCGTTTGCCGGATACACCATCTTCACACTGGCCTGCGCTCTCGCACCAAACTGGGCTTCAATGCTCGTGTTTCGACTCATGTCTGGTATATTCGCCAGTGCACCTTCTGTTGTTGGCGGCGGTATGATGGCAGATATTTACAGCGACTTGACGATCCGAGGTCGAGCTTTTACGTGTTTCTTCGCGGTGAGTATTTGCGGGCCATTGATTGCTCCCACGATAGCAGGCTATGTTTCTGAAGTTTCGTGGAGATGGGCTTTTTGGGTGGGCTTGATTGTTGCAGGTGTCACGGTGCCGCCTCTGGTGTTTTTGCCAGAGACCTTTGGACCTACCATCCTTGAACAACGAGCAAAAAAGATACGAAAGGAAGCCCGTGCAACAGGAGAGGGTAATCCCGAAACTTATGCTGCGATCGAACTAGAAGCGAAAGGCTGGAAGAACATGATGAGCGTTGTTCTGGTCCGTCCTGTTCAGATGCTTTTCACGGAGCTTATAGTTGCTGCAGCGAGTCTGTACATCGCCTTGGCATACAGCATCTACTACATGTTCTTCCAGACATATCCGATTGTCTTCAAGGGTATATACGGAATGTCTACCAAGACAAGCGGCCTCATGTATTTCCCCATCATAGGTGGAGTCTTTCTGGGAATGATCATCTTTTTCCTATGGGACGCTTATTACACCCGATGCAAGAAGGAAGGCCGAACATGGGCTCAGAGGACCGAGTACAGCAGACTTCCTCTAGCATGCATAGGTGGCCCTCTCTTGGTTATATCACTCTTCTGGCTCGGCTGGACAGCACGACCAGAAATATCCTGGATCTCACCCATGACCGCTGGTGTTCCCTTTGGAGCAACTCAAATTCTCATCAACATGTCTTTGACTAACTATCTCGGCGATTGCTACGGTGTCTACTCAGCCTCAGCCATGGCCATAGGGTCGTGTCTTCGAAATCTTGCAGCTGCTGGACTTTGTCTTGCTGCAGCGCCAATGTATACTGCGCTCAATGTTGGGTGGGCTACGACTATACTTGGGATTGTTAGTGTCTTTATGTGTGCGATTCCGTTTGTGTTTATCCGCTATGGGGAGTATATCAGGGAAAAGAGTGTGTTTTATCAAAAGTTGAAAAAGGATATGGAAAAGGCTAGGGGTGATATAGAAAGCGAGTAGCATAAAAATCACACATATAGACCTGGTAAAATTTCAAACGAAAGATTAATAATCGCAGCCCTCACCGTCCCTCTCGATATGACAAGATTAGACTCCTTCGCTAAAGGATAACCGTTGAAGTCGCCTTTCTTGGCGCCAGACATGGGAACCTCTGTCCGTAAGCTCGTACTCAGCCACGTTTTAGTGGTCTGTTTCACTATATGTGGATTCTCGCAAAGCAAGTCTTACTGCTCAGGTCCTCAACTCCAATATCAGGGCCCGTCGAAGGATCTCATCCCCTGTAAATATAAGCACTAAGCCTCAGGAACCGCACCACCAAGAGCCATTGGCTCTTTGTCCCGTCTCCTTTAACTTCTGGGCGCCTAGACTTTTTTCTCGTTCTCTTCTGTAGAACTGATCTCTTGGACTTCTTTTTCTCATCGAAGGATGCATTGTTGTTTTGTTTAGGATTCCTGGTTACGTCGCGTGTGTTATTTCTGACCACAGAGTCGGCGATCCATAATGACCATCTTTATTCAGCCTAAAGTTCGCACAGACACATCTTGGGCTATTTTTAGGCAATGAGTCTGTGGCTTTCGCAGATTCTGCAGCTGCCGCGATTTGCGATGCATTGGACATAGAAAACATACAGGTACCCCCATTCCTACGCGTTGAATCGAACTACCAATCAATCTATCCGAACACACGAATACGTTTGGATGCCTTCAATCAGTTTTGGCGAAAGGGGTTCCGTCACTTTGATTGCATCGATCTCGTCGGCCGAACCCCCATAATGACTGACACTTTGCGTTGGGAAACTCTCCTAAACTATGAAAGTTTTCAGCACGCCAACAAAACGATTTCCTGGCTATGTAGGCACGGATTCTTGCAGAAAAAGGCCAACGACCCACTGGACATCGGCCTCAATGTGTTTGCCACCGGCTATCATTACATGGGAGCCCAGTTTGCTTGCTACTCATACAGGAATCTTAGCACCCATAGTGGTATTGGCGACAGAACACAACTTTTGGCCAATTTATCATCCGATACAACCACCGAGGATAATTGCACCTGCTGGTGCAATGCGGAAGGCCACGGTTGTTCACCGATCAAACTGTTTCTGAAAACCTTGTTTCTTATATATCCGAGAAATCCAGAATTGCCTTTGAGTAACAGATTACACAGAATTCTTTGTCATCAATCATTTGATGCACCTGACTCTGATGGGCTATTGACCATAGCATTTGAGGCTCTCCGTCTTCTCACCTTCGAAGCTTTGGATATGACTCATACATGCTGTTATTTTGACCGAATTGGCGAACACGATATCTTCAATCTAGTGTCACGAGACATCCATGATGACAGGGCAATATTCTGCCGCGATCCTGATAGCATCATGGAAATTCGGTCTTGTGACGAAGAAGCACGCTCTGCTGCCCTGCTCGATGATCTGATGGCCGAGTTCATATCACAATTCCAGCTATTCAACCCCAGTCACTTCGCATTTGAGGGCTTCATCAATACATATTGGCGTCGACGCATATCTCAGCTATATAATGCAGATCCTATGGTTGTGGATGATCTGCGCAAACACCAGGCATTTCAGGGATTTGGGATTTCTTCTTCTTCATTAACAAGTAAGTATCTGGAAACAATAATTAAGAACTACTATTGACGACCATTAGGAGTGTTGCCCAAATGTCTGCAAATAGTACTAGGGAAGGATTTCCACTTACTGGGCCCTCATGAGACTATCTCTAATGAAGAATGCATTTCCGAAGTATCGAGGTACAAGGGTATGCAATGTGAAGAGTGTGGAGTATTTGAGAAAGCAGAATGTTCCATAAGTGGAGTTGACTGTTGTGAGTCCGACCGGGCGCTCACCGATTGACGCACATACCACTCCAATATAGAAGAGCAGATGTTTCATTGAGAAAGGCTGTATAATACAAGACACTATTTCATTCTAACTTGCCAACCATAAACTCATCGTCTTTTCTGTCTGGTTAATGAAGGGCGAAACCTGCCTCAATACCGCACTTCGCTACAGACACTTGATGTGTTTGAACACCCTAATTTGAGATACAAATTCACGAGAGACACAAGAAGAAACACTTCCTAACTACCAATATTAACACTAAAAATAACGTCTGCTGTGTAATACGTTGGCCTCATATCTATGGATCTTGAACGACGAAAAATAGTCGCAAAAGATGTCACAAAAGATGATCATCAGTCCGATACCAATATGTTTCTTTTTCTTTACGTTCTCATGCATGATAGAAAAGTGAGATTCTTTTCGTTCGCGATCCATAATTGCCTCACTGACATTGACTGTCTCTCATAATGCCAGCATCGTATTCACGGGTCCAACATTCCAGTCTCTTGCAGATCACGACCGATCACTCCACCCAAGCCACTTCCACAACCACACCACACCCAAGGTCGTCCGTTCAAACTGGATCAAACTTTTCCCGCGATGCGGAAAAAGCCGCATTCGCTCTAGAAGACCCGCAATAACGGAGCCGGAAGTTGCGGAACGGAGTTGGCTTCGGGCTCCTCGGGAACGTCAAACCTCACTTTATATGCTTGACGGGAATTACCCGCGGCTGGAACTATTTTTAGGTAATCAAGATCGCAAGGCGGTGGAGATACCGTGCCGCTTGTGGAGAGCGTAAACCCCTTCTGGAATTTAGGTTCACGATATGCTGATGGCCAAGGACCTAGGCTGTGATATCGTGTGTTTGGTTTCATACCACAGAATCGTGAGATCATGATGAACTTGGCACAATGGAAGCTCAAAGAGTTTGCTGGAAATAGATGCATCGTCAGGTCATGAATAGACAACAGAGATATATAAATCATAGCACATCGCACTCAACTTGCCTCGATATTCATCAGTATCACACAGTATCTTACAACAACATCTTACAACCTTATAGAACACCTTCGCTACTACACACCAATTGCCCATCATGAACAAGTTTCTTCTTGATTTGGCTCTGGCTAGCACTGTTTCCGCCGCTTGGATTCCGATTGGACATGGTCCAACTGAGTCCAGCAAGGACGCCGTTGTTTCAGCAGCCATTCCTACCATCGCTGACCCTGATCTCGATCCTGAATTTGGGCAGCCGATGCGGTCCACGCAAACCGCAGTTGTCCCTACTATCAATGTTCCCGATCTTGACCCCGAGTTCGGGCAGCCTATGAGAACCACTCGAACTTATCAGTCGCCTGTTCTTCCCACTATCGCTGATCCCGATCTTGATCCTGAATTCAATCAACCTATGAGAACTACACGCACTTATCAGCCACCTGTGATTCATACCAGCCTTGCATCTGATTTCGACCCTGAATTCGGCCAGCCTATGAGAACCACAAAGACCTACGAGTCAGCCGTTGTTCCCACCATCCATGTTCCTGAGGACACTGTCATCTTGCGCCCTATTCAGTCTACCAAGACCTTTGAGGTTCCTGTCGAGACTCTCACCTCAATCATCTACGTGCCCGGACCTTGTAACACCGGCTCATGTCACCCAAGCTTCACCACCAAGACTGTTCTTGTTTCTACTGGTGCTCCTGCTCCTACTTCCTCTAGTGGATGCAGTCCTGCTTGTCCCAGTCTTTGTCCTCCAGCTCATTTTCCTCGTCCTGTTCCCTCTCATCCTCATCGTCCCGTTCCTGTCCCCACTGGCAACAACCACCCTGAGTACCACAACACCACCTACCCCGAGCCCAGACCCATCGAAGGCAAATTCTGGACGATCAAGGACCTCACCCGCCACTGTGCCAAAGACGGAAAGTCTTGCGACTACAAGTTTGCTATTGAGGCTGACGGCAAGACTGAGCACTGCAACATCAACCGCAAGCCTGGTTCTGATGCCGCCTTCGAGAGCTGGACCAACGTTCCCTGCAACAAGAAGTCTCACAAGACTGTTTCTTGGGGCTACGTCACTGAGCCAGCACCCGCCTTTGCTGTTGTCACCGTCGTCGAGGGCAAGGTTCTTGCATGGTTTGGTGTCGCAGACATCAATGGCCAGAAGGTCACTTCTTCGAACCCATTCGGCTCTGGACATTACGGCAACCTTGGACCCGATCAGGTCTACACTTACTAGTCCATCAACATCCAACAGTGCCCCTCACTTCCTTAAGTGAAGCACTTGCAGTGATGGTAACCTTACATATTGATACTGACACAGAGGAAGACTGGAAACCAGATTGATTATACTGACTTGGATTGACTTTGGTGTGTAGAGTGGCTTTCATTTGTTACATTCCTTTTGCCTCTTAGAATGATTTTAGTTTGATAGATTGTTATAGATACCGGTATCTAGTAAATACATTTGTTCTTTATATCTTGTTTGGTAGCCTGCTCTTCATTTCATTGCATCACTATAGTACAATGCGGGTTTACTTTCAAATTCCATGTCGTTGCGAACGGTTAGCCAATTAATTAGGCACGTAAATTATGTCTCCTTTTATTATGCGAATGGACAGCTACTAATTACAAAGTCTCCGTCAAGTATAAATAGATAATAACTAGAATGGGAAGATCAAGATGTTTTTATTATCCCAGCAGCTACCTTGCAACATGCATTTTTTTCGTCAAGTTCAGTGTTTACTGTCTAAATAGCGAGGCATCTACGCTATCAGTCATAACGTGCATGTTCTTATGAAGCAATAGTCATGAGATCATGTGAGAGGCGGCACGTGACAGGTCACATGATCACATCGCACGTGCATGTGCTATAGTTATTCATTCAGATCTTCAATCAATCGATTCATCTTCTCATCAGTCCCGTAGTTTAATACATATCACTATTGTAATTTTCTGGTTATCAATTTGTGAATAAAAACAAAACCAATTAAGAACAAAACATAGCTTGCTACCCAGTCCAAGAACGCTTTGGTATCCAATTCTGATCAATAAACTTCCAACAAAACCTAAAACTCGATCAGAATACCCGTGGGTCATCCTGTCGACACAATGTGACAACGACGCGACTCTGTCATATTAAAGTTTTCGCGCTCAATCTGGAAAACATCATCGTTATCTTCGGAGCTCGCGTACATCTGGCGGACCATTTCCTTCTGCACATCAACTTCGGTAGAGATCTCGTTGTTGATGATAGTGACAGTGTCGGCTTCCTTGGAATCTGTCAGAGGTTCTGAATTCTTTGCCTCGTCTGCAGATTCAGAATCCTTTGCCTCATCTACGGCAGACTTCTTCATCTTCAACAACTCAAGGTGGTGAGCTGCCTTTGGGTCGTCTCTAGCCTGCTTCTCGAGAATAGCGCGGGCGGATGGATCTGTGTCGATGAGGTCGAAGTGGTAAGATCGTGCGGTTTGTTCTGAGGGAGTGCCACATGCTTCACTCTCTTTGCGTCGGCGCTCGATATCGGCCAGCTCTTCTGTTGTAGGCTCGTATGGTACCGTCGGACCGAACTTCTGGTACTCCACAAATGGCTTGCGCTTTGGTGCTGGAGGTGGCTTGGGTTTCGGCTCTGTGGGCTCGGGCGCGGGCTCTGGGGATGACAGGTATCGTCGAGCTTCAGACCACCAGAGAGCTATTTCCCTTTCCACGGCGTCTCTCCCCAGACAGGTCTCAGTGAGGCTGATGCACTTCTCGTCGGGGTGTTTGACAAGCTTTTCCGCATACCAGTAGAACTCGTCCAGTGTTTTCTTGAGGGACCCAGATTTCGTGACCCAAAGTTCGGGAAAGTCGCCGTCGTCATCTGGGTTGTCTTCCAACTCGTACTTGGGCTCGAGTATACGCGCCCACTTCAGGTGACGCGGCTTGATGGTTCGGGAGTTGGGCAGTCCGTGATTTCCAACCTTGGCGTTGGCTTCGAAGTAATCGTGGGCTCGCTGGATCATTCTTGCGTCGAGGCGAATGTGTTCCTTGAGAACTTCTTGACTCAACATCGCCTTGGGATAGTCCAGGGCCCACGCGGGAACATCATACCCCGGTGTGAATTCGTAGTATTTTGGTGTAAACTGCACCATCTTTGCGGTTGGATGGTGGGCGGAGGTGGTGGTGGAGGTGGTGGAGGGTGAATAAATGTGAGATTAAACTTGCTGAGTCAGTGTGTGTGAATCAGTGTGTGTAGGAGTAAGAGTTCAGTTAGGCAGAATGGAGGAACAGACTGTATTTATATAGAATGGAGTCAAGTGCCTGAGGCTTGTAACATGAGGAAACTTCCAGCCATACTTCAAAAAATTCAGTTAAGTTACAATTCTATGTGTTTCAACGTCTATTTTGTGGATATGGGAACATATTTCTTTGCCATTAGCCATCATTTCTCTAGGCAGAATGACTGTTAGAGTTTTCTACGAGTCAACTTGTAGGTATTCCGAAGTAAGAGAGACAAAAGTAGACTCTTATTACAATCTTGAGTCTGATTAAATTGAGAAAAAAGACAGTAAGCTTTTCGACATGCTATCATCACATGTTATTGTGTCCCCTTCACTACCATTAGGATTTATGATTTTAGTTTGATAGCAAGGTTTATTCTGTTACAGGTTCAGGACATGAGAATCATGTGTAGGCCACATGTACTTACCTTACCCAGACGCCACAAAGGCAATGTGAACAGACCTCTTGTCACGGTGGACAACACATTTTACTATTGTAGACACGCATGGCATATGATTGGAACACTGTGTTCTGAAGAATTCTGAACAAGTGAGTTGAGAGCACTGTGGCGCTTAATATGGAGACGCGTGAGTGACCTTGTTTTTTTGAACATCATGTGCATTTTGTTTTCCTTTGTTGTCTAAGTAACAAGCGGAGCCTCATCGAATTCATCAACACTTTTGAGAATTCTAGATGCCTCAGTCATTGGTTTTCTCCTCCCCCCTCTACCCCCTCTCGCAGGCCCAAGGTCATGGCCCAAGCTTATCGCCGCCCTTCTCGGTCTAACAACTACCAAAGCTGCATCCGAAGGCTTCTCGAGATCTGCTGCCCAGCGCGCCACTTCTTCCTCCTCGGCTTTAATCTCGTCGTCAAGGGTACGGTCTGCGTGTGACCCAAAGGCAAACATACGGCCGAAAGACTGTGGGAACACTTTGTGCAGGAATAATCGTACAGTGGGAAGGCACGGCGCTGCAATGCTCACGGAGCTTTCGATGCCTGCCCAGACCATGAGGTCCATGTAGTCCCAAGTTATGTTGGTCGAGTGACCGTAAAGAATGTTGTATCGCATTTTGAGGCAGCTGGCGACAAGGACAACGACGCCCAAGCTGAACATGAAGATGATGGCGAGTTTTCGGCGGAATGTCGACCTCACTAGAATATGTCAGTAGTTTCCTTCCAACAGAACGAAATACGTACTCCGCCAGACCAGCGGTATCGGAAGGGCAAGGACCACCACGTCAAAAATAATATTCGTAATGTTGATCGACCATTGCAGTTTGTTCAAATCCATGCACTGAAACTCGACATCGTTTCCGCTGAAGCGATTCCAGTTCCAGTGTATTGGCGTGCACTGAAAGATGTTGAGGAACATGAAGATGATGGTATTGAGGCATACGACGACGATGACGGCCCAACACGCTTGGCAGAATCGTGTGTATACGTGGCAAAGGCGTATGTAAAATAGTATGATGGTGACTTTTGTCATGCCCATTAGAAGGCTGTAGAAAGGGCAGTCGATCCAGAATAACTGGTGCTGTTAGCATGTGGGATTAGTTGCATATGTTGAAATGCATACCTTCAAGGCATGTGACAAGTCTTCTGCATTGACCTGCCAGATGTCCTGGCCAAAAGCAGACATCAATGCTGTGGCGTGTTAGCGACTTGGCAGGGTAACTATTTCGAAGATCTTACCATGATGTCCAATACCAAAATACACGATATAAATAATAAATGAAATCAAAGACAGCCAATCTTCAGGCGAAAACTGCTTGATAAGAAACGCTTTGGTATAAATTCGAATAACAGTACAAAGGATGGACAGAATATGAATGGAAATGTATGGCCAAGCAGTGTTTCGACGATCTCGCAGAGGACGTTCGCATAGAGCATCAACTTGACGTAAAGAGGCTGAATGTACCATGTCAATAACCAAAGACACAGTGGGGTGCTGATCATGATCCTGGGCGAAGATCATGGTGAGACATACCGAAAATAGCAGGGGTGCGACAGTATTGTCTCATACAGTGAATTAAATCCGAGTGGAAATCTTGGGAAGTACAAATACAGCTTTTCTCATCTTGTAAAGCGCAGTCTAATTGCAATCCTGCGGCAAGACATTGTCGCTTCAAGAGGTTAGTACGTATTTTGAAAGTCCATGTAAAAAATGACTTACCGCGCATATTGGAGAAGCATCGATCGTCGCTTGGACTTGGGCGTTAATTTCGTTCGCCACAGAGGTCGCTGCACTGGCAGTAACAAAAACAGCAAAACAAGCGACCAATGTAGCCAATTTCTCAACCCTCATCGTGCATTGTTCGCAGCTTCAAAATTGATCCCCTTATCAACGGGAATCCAGAACGGTCAACATAAACATAGCGTAACACTTCCAGATCAGGAAGAAAAAAGAAAAAACCAGGGAGCTGGGGGGAGGGGAAAAGAAAAAGAGCCATACAAAACGCACGTTCCCCTTTCTAAAACACAGCTTAGTGGGACGTTTTGTCCATCAGAGAAGGGATGGTTGGCACTAGAGGCTGTGGTTTTGATTAACTGACGAGCTGAAGGGCACAACTTGTCGGACCGTGGTGGACGCGGTTGCCACTCCGGAGGTTTTTTGGGGGCGTCTTATTGGATGGACAAGTATCCTCCATGTTAATCAGAGGCCGGACCCTTAGGTCCAAAGTTGCACGGCCTGTGGCTAGTGGATTCATATTGGGTCGAAATGGCCTCTGCGGGCGAGACGGGCTTGATCCGTAGCCCGGTAGATGGAGCAAAGGTATCCGGAACCAGGGATGCCGGGATGTCGCGGATAAACCGTCTATGAAGATCTGATTTGTGATGTTGAGTAATTGTGTCTATGACGATGATGGATGGACTAAACAGTGGCGTCAGGTACCGCGTCGTAAAAACATGACTCGACCAGCATCTTGTCTGCAGTTATCTTTCTCGTCATCTTCATCAACGACTTTAGCTTGCTTGCTTCGTGTCTCAGATTTCTACATCTCCGGTAGTCGCGACTTGAAATGGGTAATGTTTCCCCCCGTTGGAGACTGCCGAGCGAATAGGCTCGTGGCGTTCAATAGAGTTTACACTTCAGGAATAGACTGACCTTTTTTCGCGTTGTGCGTCGCGCTCGCGTCGAGTCATGGAACCAAGGTTAGCCTAGCCTATCAAGAGCATTGTTCGAGATGATGTTTTACTCTGGTCTTTGGAACCACGTGGAATGCACAGAAGAATGTAACCCGCCACATGCGCGCGATGGTTGAACGATGAAACATACCATCATATGCAAGCCTGCAAGGGGGATTGACGCCATTGCCAAGCTTGCAGGGCGACGGTCGATCAATTGATTTCGCTCCCATCTTCTTTCGTAAATAGTAAAACCGAGGTCAACTTCGGAAGTGGAGAGATCTTCGGTAAGGATATGCGAGGGAGTCAGCGCAGACAAGAGAGAATGTATTCAATGACGGTGGTAAGTGGGACTGATCTGAAGGTACGGAATTGAACGACTCTATGAATGTGTGTATTTCCGGACACTCCGTATGGTAAGCTTGCAAGGCGTTTGAAGGTGAAAGGATGCATGGAAGAACGCGTCTGGTACGTAGTAGAATTTATTGAAAAGTTATATCTTACTATTTATGAAACCTATAGCATGGAGGCAAACATACAATAAGTAACAGAGAATAATTGCCATCATGATAGACGTATATATTATCCAGATCGTCTTTATTCCACCTGGTCAACGAACATTACCCTACACTCCTGGCGGCCGTGTTGATGACCCACTCAGCCGCTATCCACAGACAAGCCTAATCTTGCCTGGGCGATAACGATAAGGTATCGATAAGAATATCGCAAAAAGCAAAAAGCAATCGACAACGGCAGGATTCGAACCTACGCGTGCGAACACAATGCCTATGATGTCTCGTAGGAGATAGCAGGGCATCGCCTTAACCACTCGGCCACGTTGTCTTGGTGATTGATTAGCATGAGCGCCGCAAAACAAAGGATATGAAGCTATTCAACTCGGGAATATCTAATGCTGTATCCCTATCTTGTATAGACAAGGGCATGCATGCATGTATTTGTTGTCTTCTTCTACCTTCCTCTTTAGTACGATTAAGTGATGCAGAAGTTGAAATAATAAGACACTAGCTCCTTGAAATCTCGCTACTATATACCAACTGCCGGCTACTTGTAGATTGCGCCTTTGTTTCTCAAGTGGCTATTATCTACCTGTAGAGTTTTATCCCATGCCAGGGGCAGGATTTATCCGAACACAAGAAGCATGGGATTTGGACTTCATCCGTCACCACAACATCATGATCTTGGCACATACGTCATTGTTGATTGTTGCTGTTGGTTGAGGGTTTTTATACGTGTTGGTCCAACACACCCCGCTTCAACCAACTGATTCCTAAATCTCAACGCACATCTTCCATCTTTCTGTTGTACATCTCGAAATAATCGCAACAGATATCACGATGGGGGACCATACAACAGTCGCCGAAGTCCAAGTTGATGACGACGCGCACTCGGACTCTGAAGATTCCTCCTACGGCGCTGGCTCCATCACAGAAAGCGCGTCCATTGCCAGCAGCGTGCTTAAATACAATTGGAAGAATGGCCGACGCTATCACAGCGACAGAGCTGGGGAGTACAGCTTTCCCAATGATGATGAGGAACAGGATCGCCTCGATATGGTTCATCACGTTTTTACTCGGCTGATCAATGACCGCCTTTTCACAGCACCCATCGATCCAGAGGGCGCTAGGGTGCTTGACATCGGCACAGGAACTGGTCTCTGGGCGATACAGTTTGGAGACGAACATCCATCCTCTGTGGTGATTGGGAACGATCTCAGTCCAATCCAACCAGACTGGGTTCCCCCAAACGTCAGGTTCATCATTGACGACGTTGAGGCGGACTGGGTAGATCCAGTTCCTTACGACTATATTCATTGCAAATACATGGCTGGTTCTATCAAGGATTGGCCGCGGCTCATCAACCAGGCCTACGCCAATCTTAAACCCGGGGGATGGATTGAGCTTCACGAAACAGCCAACACATTATATTCTGAAGATGACTCGCTTCAACCAGATAACGCCCTGGTCGAAATGATGGAACATCTCACGGTCGCCTGTGAAAAGATCGGCCGAACAATGGATCCTGCACCCTCTTTTAAACAGTGGGTCAAAGAGGCTGGATTCGAAAGCGTCAAGGAGGAAAAATTCAAGCTTCCTATCGGTCCTTGGCCAAAGGACGAACGCCTGAAAGAAATCGGTACGCTTATGGGAATCAATATGATAGAGGGAGTAGCTGCTTTCACAGCAGTGTTGTTCACAGAAGTACTGGGCTGGTCGCGTGAGCGGGTCGAGCTATTCAACGCACGAGTCAGACAGGCCTCTCGACAGCGCTCAGTCCATCCGATTTTCGACTGTTTGGTAGTGACTGGTCGGAAGCCATGGTAACAAGCTAATCAAGATATAGCTGGTGGAAATAAATCGGGTCTTTCTTTTGGGACCGAATCTGTGGGGTATATCCATAAGTTGACTAGTCTCCGCGGTATTACAAGTGAGATGGACACGGCAATGATACTAAAACATGGGGTTTAGTGGTTTTGGACCCGCGGAACATGCATCTTCTTCTTAAAGTGAGGGGGGATTGGTCGAGTATGGGGTAGTTTATGGATCGGGAGTGATGAATCGATGCCGTGAATAGTAACCGCAAGGCCAAGAACTGGGGTATCGGACGCTGATCACTTGGTTCTATGGAAGGCCTAACATTGATGATAAATTGCTTCGCTCTCCACTGTGAACGAGATAACAAGATAGCTCGAACTGATGTTTCTCAGTTCCACATCAACTGTATTCATGACTCTTCCCACCGTCCCTAAACCCAGGCGGCGTTCGAAGACCATGCTCTTCTCAAACCTCTCTGCCATATCTCTTCTATTCCAAGGGCTTCCAGGAGTTTACTCCAAGCCCACATGTACTGATGAGACATTCAGGTCCATCAAACTGGACAATGCGGAAATTCTCTCCATCAATGCCAACGTCTCCAGTATTGAATTACCAGAACTGCCAACCAATGAGTGGCCAATACCCGCTGGAAGCCCGCCGATCAACGTGTGCAAGGTCGTGGTCCAGTACACCCATCCCGGCTGGAATGATACTATCAACGCGTACGTGTGGCTCCCAGTCTCAGACTGGAATGAAAGATTCGTCGGTGTTGGCGGAGGAGGTTGGTCAACTGGAGATATTACCGATCTTGGACCACCGGCTTCCAAGGGATACGCCGCTGTGACAACCGATGGTGGACATTCCATGAAAAACCGAGGTGGCATGGATTGGGCACTCACAAGCTCCGGTCGTGTGAACTGGCCCCTTTTGCAAAACTTTGCAGCTGTTGCTTTGGATGATGCAGCAACCTTGGGAAAGGCTGTCACAGAAGCATACTTTGGTAAAGCGCCAAAGTACTCATATTGGAATGTATGTAGTCACTCGAGAATAAGAAAAATGGCATGCTGACTTCTTTAGGGATGCTCTACTGGCGGAAGACAGGGCCATATGATGGCTCAGAGATACCCAACTCAGTACAACGGTGTTCTTGCTGCGGCGTCTGCTTTCAACTGGGACAGGTTTATTGTGTCAGAGTACTGGCCTCAACTTGTCATGCACAATCTTGGTATATTTGTCGTATCCCAACACACGCTATGATGCTGATCAGACATAGGCTACTACCCTCCCCTGTGCGAACTCAATGCCATCACCAAGGCTGCCATCAAGGCATGCGACCCTGTTGATGGCGTTGAAGACGGAATTGTGTCAGACTCAGATGGCTGCAACTTTGATCCTATGTCGGTAGTAGGAACAGAGGTCACCTGCGACAATCCATCAGGCACTATCAAAGTCTCAGTCAAAGCAGCCGAGGTCGCCAGTTTGACATGGCGTGGTCCACAAACCGAAGATGGAAAATTCATGTGGTACGGACTTGATAAATCTGCCCCCCTCATCGGATTGGCCAACACGACTTGTACCTCCTTCACAGATTGCACCACGTTCCCCTTCGCCATCGCCAAAGACTGGATAAGCACCTATGTCCTACAGAAACCATCGGCTGAATTGAAGGACATGTCGCACGCAGAGTACGGCAGGGTCTTCAGACAATCTGTCAACCGCTTCGCCTCGGTGATGGGCACAGCTGATGCCGATCTGACAGACTTTAAGAAAGCAGGGGGAAAACTCCTTGCATGGCACGGGACGGCAGATGAACTGATTCCGTACAAGGGATCCGTGGACTATTATAAGCGTGTGCTTGAGGGAGATCCAGAAGCGAATGAGTATTACCGTTTTTTTGAAGCCCCTGGTGTTTACCACTGCAAAGGTGGCCCTGGATGGTTCCCAGGTGGTGGGTTTGATGCTCTCGTCAAGTGGGTGGAAGAGGGAAAGGCTCCTGATACTCTGTATGCAGAGACCACTGGGACGGAGACGAAGAGAGTGGTGGAGCTTTGTGCGTACCCGAAGAAGTTGACTTACCAGGGAGGTGATGCAAGTATTGCTTCGTCATATGGTTGCAAATAGTTAAGAACCTAGCTATTCGTATACAATTGTCTCAATTAAAACACACTTTCTTTATTTTATGGCCTTTGTCACCTGTATCCAGCAATAGGCGTAGTTTCGGTCCTTACAAGGCTGGCGTACTAGCATACTAGCACTTCAGCATTCTAGGATAGGGATCTGGATCTATACGCATGTTGCAGATATAGAGGTTCGTCTTGGGCAACGATGGATCATAGACTTTCAGAATATCTCGCGAAAGACGACTACAGTAACCTGATACACACATCTACCCCAACAGAATTGTTCTCCTCTGCCGAGCAGTACCTAATACGAAGAATCTCTGACAGAAAGTCATCTCTTCCACCCTCAAAAACACCGCGTCTCTTGTGGGTACTTGGGTCGCTGCCAATGTTGACAAGTGACCATCAGGGAATAACCTTGTAGACTGCTAAGGCCTAGCCGTATTCTTAGGGTCAAGAAGACGACCTAGAGGTTGCAATTTATCCGTCGGCCACATTGTCATTGTAATAGCCCAATCTGGCTGGATGACCCGTTCCCAGACTGATGGTAAGATAATCTCACCATCAGGTCCTATAAGATCATAATGGCCCTCCATAACGTGAGGCCCAAGCACATCGACCTGTATGAATGCTTGTTTGATAAGATCCTCCATACCCTGTTACGTTGTTAGCATTCCTTCGTTTTCCTTTGTTTATGTTATACTTATGTACCTGCCAAGTGGCGCAAAGATGGAATGGGAAACTGAATTTGCGACCGACTGCGTCTGTGAATCGGATTTTACCCTGCTTGGCTCTTATCTCAAATTCTTCAAGTTTAGCATTCGTTTCTTCTCCAAACTTTGCTCTGAGCTCCTGCGCAGCCTTCTCCTTCGCGGCTTCCTCAGCTGCAACAGCGTCTGCAGTCTTCTTTCTATCCTCCACAAGTTTTAATAGAATAGCCTCATTCTTGGTTCTGTCTATTTCGATTTGTTCTGGCCCTTGTGGCACATGTTGTTGTGGTTGTGGCTCATCTTTCGGCACCTGGGCCTTGGAACGATCGTAAAGCTCCTCAGATGAATCTTCTCTTGAGATCGTTTGTGATGAAGTAATAGGACCATGATTATCTTTTGAAGCGGCCAATGAAAAAATGGTTTTAACATCACCTGTCCTAACACTAGCACCGTGGTCAAGAAGTATTTGTACAACAGCAGTATGACCATTCGATGATGCCAATGATAGCGGTGTTCTGCCTTCATCGTCCTTCATGTTCACATCAACGCCCGCCTCGAGTAGGCTCATGATTATTCCTTCGTTCCCCTGCTTTGCAGCCAGAAACAGTAGCGCCGAATTCGCACGCGCTAGGGCAATCTTTTGCACATCCTCTTTATCAACAGACTCGATACTTGATCTGTCTCCAACATCAGACGCGTCGTCGCTGATTTTAATCTCCAAACCAGGGGTTGAGATTGGTATTGATGCAAGTGAAAGCTGTTGTAGGTGCCTGGCGAGATGACGACTAAAGCCTTTTGCGTTGTTGTTGGCAGACGTAGGGTTCCAGTCTTCGCACAGCGGACAGCTACCGGAGTTGAACGTTTTTATAGGGCGCTCGCACGCATCGACAATCGTGGGAATTTGAGCTTTTGTCACCATTCCCGGATGAGACTTGTTGAGATGTTGTTTGAACGCCTCAGAACTGGGGAAAATGCTATTGGATGGGTTGCACCAGCTGCACTCCCACTGCCAACGATGGACGGTGGATTCATGCTCGAACCACTCACCTTGGGTTGAGTATGACTTATTAACAGTTCTGCAATCTTTGATTGTACACATATACGGTTGAAGATCGGTGAAGACATGTCTCCTGACATTGATGTTAGCATAAAACTTGGCAGTTGCATTTGTGCTACTAACTTCCACTCGTACCGGTTCGCCGCGACCTGTATGGTTCGACAATACGGACACTCGAACGGCTCCCCGTATTGAAGTTGCACCCCATCAAGAGTCATGTCTGACAGGTCTGGGATCGGGCGCCCAATACCTTCTTCATCCCCCAAACTCTGGAAAGACGTCGCGGATGTGAATGCCGACATACCGCTGCCGGTTACACCTTTCGGTACCTGGTTCAATGATTCGACATTGTCCATCTCGTGATAGGTAGTAGCGACGACAGTAGCTGTATCTCCGACGCCAGGCTGTTCAGATTCCTTTGCGAGACTTGCCCGATGCTCTTGTCGATATTGAATGACTTTTCGTTGCTTACTTATGTTATTCCCCAGCCGCCTTGCTAGCCAGAGATTTGACTTCGCCTTGGGGAACCTATCAGCCACATATGTGATGTCCTGTGAACTCTCCAAAGTGAAATCATCGAGATTAAGGAGTCTTCCCCTGGGCTGCTGCTTCCTGATCAGAATGGATATCCCAAACAGGTGGTTGATAGCTGAATGAATGCCAGCTAGAAGCTCATCAAGTTCATTGATAGTCTTGTCGTTGCCATCACCTGACGGAATTGCAGCTGATCGGTTCGGTACACTACCATTGATGATAGCTAGTGCTGAATGAGCGTAAACTCGTTAGCTCGTGAACAGTCAGAGATCGTACAGTATAGCTCACCTCTATCGGCTGAAGAATGCAGATTCTCCAGTCCCAAGGCAACAGTCGTTCTCATTAGAGGTGCATCTCTCAGTCGATAATCGAGGGATTTCTTGGATGCTTCCTGCTGCAGAGCCCCCAGATTCGATGCCCATACTCTGAGTCGCCCTCGTTCATCTTCCAAAGTAACTCTCAAATCAGGGTCGGTGGACTCCGTGGTGTAAGATATCGCTTGGTCCAAGGCGGCAAAGCTTTTCTTGCTCAACGTAACAAGCCTTGGAGCGGGGGCACCCTCAGAACTCTCTTGCCCCATTCTGGAAGACTAGTAGTACCTGACTAAATGTTATTCGACAATCAACTAGTCTTAAATTAGTTGCGGAAGGTATTTCATCCTTCAAAGTCGTGGCTTAGATATCTGAATGCCTCAACAGTCATGAACACCATGTTTCCTAACTCACTAGATAAATTGATTACGTCAGAATATAACTTCTCGTGTAACCATGCAATGACTTTACCCCGCACTCAGGCCCAAGTTGTAGTTCAAGGCATACAATCATCAGCAATCTGATTCATTGCTATCGGACAAGTCGGTTTAATCACGCCATGTCTGGGTTCGAAATCGCTGGCGTGGTACTTGGATTGTTTCCAATTGTCTGCGATGCTGCAAAGGACTTGAGAGGTGTTGCAAAGGACGCTCAGTCCTGGTGGCAGTTCCAGACCTCGTTTGACGACTTCATTGCGAGACTTTACACAGAGCGTGTATATTTCGATCAAGCCATTGTTGCTCTGTTGGATCCGCTTCAGGAACTCTCAAATCAGGAACTGGAAGCTCTTCGATACAACACGAACCAGAGCCTCTGGCATGATCTCCGCATCCAGGCGATGCTCACCAGCAGGATTGATCCCTCCCATCTTGCATGGTTTATGAGGCAATTGAAAGATATCATCGATGCCTTGAAAGAGTTACGCAGTATGTTGCCATTTGAGAGGGTAAGAATCCCATCCACGATAGGCGGAAAGCTGTTAACAGAACCACATAAGGCCTATCAATTGGATAGCACAGACTTGGAAAGCACTCTCTTCAGGCTTAGAATTAGCTTCTCACACAAAAAAGACGAACTCCTTGGAACTATTAAGAGGAGGAACGAAGAACTACGCAACTACCTCAGTATGTCATCGCAACTTCACATGAGTCGATCCTCTCTTCAGACACCAACGAAAGACACGTCAAAGATGGTCAGATCTCTTAAAAAGCATCAAGAACAGGCGGAGTCCGTCTTCAATGGCTTCAAGAGCCAATGGATCTGTAAATGCAATCTTGGAAGTTGCCATTCATGTGGTATATCCACGGAAGGGTCGGATATGAGACTCCTTCTAAATGGGGCGAGGAACCAGCATCTAAAACTCGAGGTGATAACGCGAATCGAGATGGAGAGGTTAAACGAATTAACTTCAGAACCAACGACAGTTCCTACCCAAGCTGACTTGGAATGTTTGACGCAAAACTCCCTAAGGAAACGCATATCTAATAACATGAGGAAACAAGGCAAGAGCATCAGCAAACTTGTGCCTTCAACCTTGTTTTCCCTGTCACACCCAAATAATGCTAGAGTTGATAACAAATACGACAAAGGTTTTGAAAGGGCACCTGAAAAACTGAAGAAAAGGTGGGTTCTACTCTTTACATACGTATAAGGGTGTACTATTCACAGACTGATACACTGTTGTGCAAACATATTATCGTCAGAATTGTACTGAGACATGTTTAGGCAACAACAAGAAGACAGCAAAAATATTTCACGGAGTCCCAAAGTCCAGTTCAACTTGCTCCCAGAACCGGTTCCAACTCGAACTACTCCCGCCGCTGTTGACCGCATGGATCAAGCAATCAGCGACATGTGTCTTACCATCGAGACGCCAAGTCAAGAACCCTGTTTGGGATTCTTAGAGCTATCGGACGCCAAACTGTTTTTGCATCAAGACCTCCGAAATCATCCAGAGCCACTCCAGATGCAAAGTTTCGAGGAATTCCTTAGCGAACGGCATCCGCGAGACTTTCGCCTGAACATGGGCTTAACAGTCATCATGCTCATTCTCAAGCTTGGTCCCTCATGGATCCCAGAGAAACCGCTTAAATCCTCAATCGTCATCCTCCAAGCTCCAGGGTGTCCCCCACAGCCCTTTATATCACATCCCTCCATCCATGTAGCACTTGAGTCAACACCTACAACAGAAATCGAGAAGGAGAAAGGGAAGACGACATTCCTTGCACTGGGAATTATCCTTCTTGAGCTGCTCTTTCGTAAAAGCCTCGAGCAACAGTCGTTCTGGGCAACGTTTACTGATAACGGAAAACGACATGAGTTCACTGATTTTGCAGCGGCGAGTAGATGGCAGAAGGACGCTGTGTATGAGTATGGGGAGAAGGTGGCAAATGCAATCAGCAAGTGTGTCAACTATGCTGTGGACAACTCGGTAAATCTTCGCAGTGCGGAGTTTTTACACGAGGTGTGGGAGAAGGTGTTGAGACCGATTGAAGAGACTTTAGCGTGTTCCAGTGGCGTGTGATAGTATTGCTGCAATGACTTGCCACATCAATAGTATGTAATGATAGACCAGTTATGGAATGAATAGTGAGACAATGACAAGGTATATTATCCAAGCTGAGTTGTTAAAGTCGCCCAGAACACGCTTTGCATGTTCTAGGCTTTAATGTCTCAGTGAGCTTAGCTGCGTCTGGGTGATGCATACCGGGCGATGTCACCATACTGCGCAGCAGATTATGATAGCTTGCGGCTGATGAGACGTTTATGCGCTGTCAGACTGGTCTAGAACCTCGAGTGAGACATCGTACTATGTAACAATTATTGCTTTCTGCAACGCCTCCTGTCAGTCCAAGACGATGTTGTCTAGACTCCAGACTCACATTTCATGTGCCAGGTTACTATAAGATGTTGCTATAATCTACTTCTTCTCCAATATAGTTTTTACCCTTCGCTATTGAATATTC
Source organism: Fusarium culmorum (assembly GCA_016952355.1). NCBI lineage: Eukaryota > Fungi > Ascomycota > Sordariomycetes > Hypocreales > Nectriaceae > Fusarium > Fusarium culmorum. The sequence goes on from CP064748.1 coordinate 7,431,506, forward strand.
AAATAATCCCAATCAGCCCCTATGTATAGCAAGTAATACTCCATAACTTTCATCTCAGCTATTATTCACTCCACATCACGACAACATGGGTGTTGTCGCCATCATTACAACCCTAGTCACAGGGGTCAGGCTCCTCGAGGAAATAAAAAGGATTCGCCGTTATTACGAAGTCATTCCACAAGCACCCTAACGATCGATAGGTAAAAGACACAGCCCTGCCAAGCCCACCTCCCGAGCTGGAGAAGAAGTTCCGGTGGCTTCAGTACACTGTCAGAAATGTGACTCAGTTCCAGGTTATAATCGAAGAAGTCTACTTCATCTCTGGAAAATTCTGGGTTCCACCTGAATCGATTGGCGCTTTTAAGGATATGACATTCAGCATCTGCAACGCAGACCGCAGCCTGGCCATGGGAACCGCTGGAGGATTCGCTTTTTCTATAATCTTGGATGATCAACACAAGTATTCCTTCGCGGTCGTATGTCAAATTCCTCGATTGTCTTGGCTGAATGCTAACTATGACTTAGGGGCTCGCATGCCTCACTACGAGTCAAGCCAAGGCTGGAGTTGCCGAGTCTTCATCACCAAAAGCCGGGTATGACGTAGCAACGCCTGAGGGCATGCATATTGAGTCTGAGAATAGGTATAAGGGGTTGGACCATGATGGCAATGAGCGAGAGATATACTTTCGTATCTCTGCGGTGCCTGGGAAGGTGACGAAGATTGAAATTGACCAAATCGTTGTTCAGTAGATATTTCGACTTAACCAGTCTAGCCATAGATTATTTATCCACTTGAACAAAGTCACTAGTAACTCACCTCTCTCCCATCACAAGATAGAAAGTAGAGTTATTACTACTCTAATGTCTGATTGATCACGATGTAACCAATGTTGTAATTTAATAAAGTAAATTATAATTATTATCTCAGTAGAAAAAGAGAAAGTCTAAGCAAATTGATCGACCCTAGCTTGCGACCGCCTCGCCTCAGCCTCAGCACTATGATGCATAAGGATTGTCGTATTGACAGTAATACCAGGTGTCTTATCCGAGCTTGCCGCACTTCGTCCCGTTATCGACATCCCCGACTCCTTGAAGAGTTCATCTTGTGAATCGTTATTCTGTGTACCACCAATTACGTTGGTAGTTATACGGCTGTGGTTGGTTCGTCGTGTCTGGTTGCGACCTGTGGAGGAGAGTTCGTAGCGTCCAGCGTAGTTGGAGCCTGTTCGGGCTGAGGACATTTGTCCGAGGAAGAGGGTTCGGAGGGCTGTGAGAGAGGTTAGTTAGGTAATATTACGTTCTTTTGTAGTTGACTTACGAGGTAGACAAGTGGCGATGATGGCGACGGCTGTTTCAATCATGGAAACAGTGCATGTCAACATGGTCTCGTTCTTCTTGGAATAGTAGGCTCGGATGACTGCAAGGGTTAGCTAAGTTGACATCTTGGGGAGAGGAGACATACTGCTAGCAACAACTACAAGGAAACCAAGGGCAAAGATGGCAGCGACACCAATCTTTTGCTTTGTCTTCATCTGTAGTTGAAGAACCATGGATATGGGCAAACTGATAGCTGTAATGTGTTAGGTAGGTTCAAGAGGAATAGACGTTGCTTATACTTACTGACGATATCAGTGCCGATATTTACTGCGTTTAGTTAGTATTATTGACGGAATACGGTAATGAGTGATGGTACTTACATATAACAGTCAGCCAGTAATTCCTCTCAGCTTCCTTGGGGTCGCATTGATCTGTGCGTATCGTCAGTATGTGTTCTTTCGTCGGGTACTCGTGTAACCTACACTCCGGGTCTTGTGACCATCGTTTGTCGTGAGGGAAACATTGGAAAATGATGTGAAAGAAGATGGCGGCCCAGAAGCACGCCAACAGTCCCAGCGTGATATTATAAATAGTCTGCAGTCTTGTTCCAGGAGCGGCGAGTCGTTTGTAGAAGAGGACGAGAGCAATCTTGATAGCCCATAGCGAGGTCACATATAGGATCGATCCGGGAACGATCATCTATGTCAAGTCAGCAAAAGCAAACATGATACCGAGAACCAAAAAAGGCTTACCTGCATCATGCCCTTGAACTGTTCACGAGTCGCACCAGGAATATTCGCCATACCCAGATTCCACATGTGCTGCTGAATGATAAGATCGCCTATCAAACAGCACGCAGACAGAATAATGAAGGCATCGTCAATTTGCAGAGACCCGAGCTTACGGGCACGAATCCACAAACGAAGGACTAAGAAAATGCAAGCAACCACTGTAGAGATGTACCAAGACACCTAGAAGAACATGGTGTCAGTAGAGTAAAAAAAAAAGCAAAGACACCAAAGAAATGGAGCATCAACTGCGAGGATCCGGGATCCAAAGGAAAACTCACTACTTGACCGAGACCCTCTGCCATTGCAACGTCAAATCGCTAAGATGAACAAAATATTTTAAACTTTCAGACGGAAGAAAGCGAAGGAGGGCATGCAGGTAGTTAACTGATTATTCCCAGCTCTACGGTAGCGGCCCCTGACCCATGCACACCCTCAAATTCTCCTCTGCACCACCTCGGAGGGTTTTGTCAAAGCGTTATCCCTCGGAGACTCCCGTCAGCTCATTATGTGTGATGGCAACGCTTCCAGCACCCAAAATGCGTTAATGTCGTGGAGCAAAGCACCGGACGAAACTAGCAGCTGGCCCCGAAGTCAAAATGCGTGCCAAGTGGAACAGTTCCTGTCACGAACTGTCACAACTCCCAATTATGGAACTTGGCACAGCACTAGCTCAGGGCCGTCGTGTTCTGTCTGGGGGATGTGGCCTCGTTTGGCCGAAGCTAAGTGCGTTGGGCACCATGTTCCTCGGCTGTTTATTACCAATATCATGACTGAATTATTAAATAACAGTGCTCTCTTCCGTCTAGTAGATCTTAACGAGTGCGGAATATTGAAAACTTTCGCAAGCCACGCCGAGTGCGTGTTCGGTTAACGAGTCCCGCTTGATCTAGCGCAGCCCCTTCCGCGGCGACGGACCCTGGCGCAGATTCTTCTACGGAAACACGAGGAGATGATCTCCGTGATGTAACGAAAACAGCCTATCAAGCCACTCTGATGATCCGGGTATTTCTATCCGTCCCTCCAGCTCACTTAGTGGCTGGTTACGGAAATCGAATTCCAATGATGTTAACACATGTGACGAAATACCAAGTGTTAGGTAATAGGACGTCATTGGACAGAGTCCATTAACGAGAGAGGCACTAAAGAAATATGATAAGATAACTGAATCTTTCCATCTAAGCGAGGTGCCAAACATGAGTTGCTCCAGTACGCCGAACAGCAAGGACAAAGCCAGGGGCGAGTTTGCCGATCCGCGCTTCTTTCGGCAAACTACCCATGGCATTTTTTCTGCACCTCAAGATTTGCGATCGTGGGAAGATGATGCAACTGATCTGCGACAGCATGGCATGGGGCAGATCCTACGCATGGCACATCGATGGCATGAACTTTGTTTGAGATTGCTTGTGGAATCTGTTGTGATAACTGATGCTTTTAGTTAAATGTCAAATTCTTAGAACAGCCTTTCTCTGTCCGGAGCCGTGTTAAGCGTAGGGTCAAAACCCAACGGCAATATTCAACGCCACCACTAGACGGGGGCCCCTTTTTCTTTCTCTCACGTTCGAGAACGCCATAAAACATTTTCTATGTCTCAGGGTTCGTTCGAAAACCAATCGATAGCTCAAACTTATTTCAGCACCTTGGCCCGGTTGCCAAACTACAAATGGTTTAGTATCAGGGCACTAACCTGACTACGCCGGTCCGACAGCCGCAATAAAGTCCGCTTCATCCGGACAGGGGATTTGCGTAGCATTGGATGTTATGCTGTGACCTTGTAGGGCAAGTCTAGATCTGAGAAATCTGGGTAATGCTACGATATTTATTATTTGATTTAGTATCGAGGAACGAGACCTGCCTAAAACAGACGAACCATCACCCTTTGATACCACGTGGTTGCGGTTGATCTGAGTCTCTGCAAGGTTATGGTTCTGACAAGACCATGCATCCAACATGGGTTCTTTGCTGTCGACTCCACTGCCGAGCCCGCTGCAACGTCTCCAATAAGTTAGCAACCCGCCCCCTTTTCGGAGATTCCGCCTTATTCCTCAGCGCCACTGCGTCACTTTTTTCTCTTTTAAATGGCTTGGAGGAAGCAGGAACACCACATCGACTATCATCCACCTCTCTGTTTCAGCCCAAAGCCTGTTTCTGCCTTCTTCCCGCATCTCACTTAACCTCCTTTGGCAGAAGATAAACCTACCTCACGATGGTCCTGCATAACACCATCCTCAGTCTGGCTACGGGTTTGACCCTGGCTGCTTCCTGTGTCGTTGCAGCTCCTCCTGCCCCTCCTTGTCCACCTCTTCCCCCAGCTGCTATCCCTCAGGGAAATATTGAGGGTTTCCGCGATACTCACTGTAACGCTGTTTACCTGGGCGTGCCTTTTGCTGCATCCACTGGCGGACAGAATAGGTAAGATCACGAATACATTGCCGGATTAAGGTTTAGATAAACTAACACCCTGCAGATGGAAGGCACCTCAGAGTCTCCCCAACTCTACCCGACGTTTCACAGCCAAGGCTTACGGACCGACATGTCCTCAGGCTATTAGCAGTGATGCGTTCACTCGCCAAGACGAGGATTGTCTGAACCTCAACATCTGGGCTCCCAAAGATGGCAAGAACCTGCCTGTAAGTTCCACTCCGACGGCATGTCGATCGGATCAATGACTAACATCTCCTAGGTATTCGTTTACATGTACGGCGGTGCCATGGTCACTGGTTCCAGCAGCAACCCTCAAATCCAGGGTACTAACTTTGCCCGCAATGGAGTTATCTATGTCAACTTCAACACCCGAGAGAGCATCTTTGCTTCGCCTCACTCTTCTGAGTTGAAGGATGCTAAGCCTAATGACACCCAGAACTTTAGCATTCTGGATGTCGAGAAGGCTCTTGACTGGGTCCACAAGAACATCAAGGGTAAGCAGGCATCGCTATCCGATAATTTTACATGAAACTGACTTTGTACAGCATTCGGTGGTAACCCTGACCACATTGTCTTTGGTGGCCACTCCTCTGGTGGTGTTCAGGTCGACCACTACCTATGGAACCATCCTCAGACCTTCCTCAAGGGTGCTGTCGAGATGAGCGCCAACGCTGTCTCAGGCCCCGCTTATGCCCCTGTCGATGAGGCTCTTAACGCTGTCGCCGAGGAAGTTGGCTGCCCCAAGGCCGGAAACGCTCAACTCGAGTGTCTCCGCAACGTCAACCTGTTTGACTTCCAGACCAAGAACTTCAACTCCACCTTCAACACCTGGTTCACCCCCGTTATTGACGACATTACTCGATTCTCCGACTACCCCGCCCGTCTTGCTTCCGGCGGCTACGCTTCTCAGGTCCCCCTGCTGACTGGTACTTCTAACGGCGAGGGTACCATCTTCAGCCTTGTGTACGGCGCTGAGAACAGTGACTTTAGCTCTTGGATCAACACATTTGACGCTGACAGCGCTCACATTCCTGACGCTGACCTCATTTCGGCTTACAACCCTGCTGATTTTGCCAGCGAGTCTCTTCGCAGCGGTATCCAGTACGGTGACGCCCGCTTCAACTGCCCTGTCGATTACCTTCTTGATCTCCGCAGCGAGCAGCAGAATACTTGGGTCTACCGCTTCTTTGGTGCCTACAATAACGTCGTCGGACCCCCCAACACTGCTCCTACCCACGGAACCGAAGTTCCTTTCTTCCACGGTGGTAACGAGTGCTTCAAGTCTCTCCAGGGTGTCACCACAGCCCAGCAGAAGCTCGCCGACTCTATCCACAAGTGGTTCGTTGCTTGGATCAAGAACCCCGCTGCTGGCCCTGGCTGGAACACCGTTGATAAGTCTGGCGAGTTAGTCAAGCTTGGTGTCCCTGGTGACGAGCTTACCCTCGAGAAGGCTACCCGAAGTGACTTTAACGGCGTCTGCCAGGCTGTGTACAAGCCTAACATGCCCAAGTACCCTGTTGTGCAGTCTGTTGAAGCCATTGTTGAGAAGCTCTTGGCTTAAAAACTAGATACGAAAAGTTGAACAAGGGACACGATGAAATGCCTCCGAGATATGACATGCAGCATTTTTAGATTGATAGACACTGAGGCAGTTTATTATAACACTCAGATATAATAATGATTGGTATTTTTCTCTCCAATAATCGTCATATTACTGTGATGGCCAAATGAATTCAAAAGAAATATAGAACCACATTGTTTAAGCAGCTTCATATGTGGCTAGTAGGCAGAGCCGGCTTAGTACCCTTCCAAGTCAGTACAGGCTTTATCACACGACCGCTTGCCATGTCCGCGAAAGCCTTTTCGTAGTCTTCGATATGATACTGCTTGACTAGCTTCTCCAGAGGCAGTTCTCCGCGGGAGTGCATGTCGATCAATTCGGGGATTAACTAACATCGAGTGAATGTCAGTATTTTGTATCAGCAAGAGTGCAAGAAGAAATCCGTCCGTGTCAGTCGTATCACAGAATGTTTGGCGTTCTTCAGAATAACTTACAACTTCTGGGTTACTATCACCTTCAGAGCAGCCAACATATTCTTTTCCATACGTTAGATGACTCATAATGTCTATTTTTGCTGTCGCCATTCCGCCAGGCGCACCGACAGTCGCAGCCCTTCCTCTCATTCCAAGTGCTGACACCATAGTTTCAATGATGGCTGGAACACCAGTGCAGTCGACGGCAAAGTCAACACCAATTGGTGGACAAATATCCTGGATGCTGTCAATGATATGGTCCTGATCTGGCCCAAGTACACCATGTGTCGCGCCCAATTCTTTTGCCAGTTCAAGTCTTTGAGTTTGAAGGTCGATGGCGATAATGGTCTTCGCCTTTCGAGCTTTGGCACCCATGATGGCCGCCAGACCAACTGATCCCGCCCCAAACACAGCGACAGAACTTCCAGGTTTGACATTGAGGGTATTGAAGATGGCTCCGACGCCAGTTTGGATGCCACATCCAAGAGGTGCGAAGAGTTCGAGTGGTGTTTCTTGCGGGACTTTAACAAGACTGGTTCGGTGAACTATAGTGTGTCTGGCGAAGGAGCTCTGGCCAAAGAACCTGCTATGCATAGGGCGCTTTCGGCCTTCTTTCATGGTGAACATGGTAGCCGAGCCATCCGCGCGCCTCCCGCCAAAGTTGTAGATGTTGAATTCGTAACAATACGCTGGATGGTTCGATACACAACTAGGACATTTTCCGCATGATGAGAATGAAAGAAGTACCTTGTCACCTTTTGAGACGTTTGTAACACTAGAACCTATCTCAAGAACAATGCCTCCGCCTAGAATGGATAATGTAAGTGCTATTTACTCACACATAACCGAGATTTAGGCTTACCTTCATGGCCAAGGACAGCGTTCTTACCACATGGTAATTTTCCACTAGCACAAGCTAGATCTGTGTGACAAACCCCCGAAGCATGGATTTCAACAAGTGCCTCATCGGGCTGTAAAGAGTACAGATGGACTTGCTCAAGTTTGAACTGTCCGTCAAGGTTGGGTGCGACCAGTGCTGTTGTTGTTCGCGACATGGTGGGACTAATGCGGGGAAGTTCAGGTTAGTTTGATCATGACCATCTCTCATCTCATTTAAGGTAAATCGAAAGCTGCGCCCCTTTGTCTTGGCATGAATCAAGTATTTGCCGTCGCGAAATGCCGGTCGGAGGCGATGTGGGGGTTGACTTGTTGATCTTCCGCTACTCCGCATAGGGAATCTGGGGAAGGGGAGACAGCAAAGGAACCAGGACAGGGCTTCGTGATCTCAGATTCCAGTAATGTTTCAGTGGCTATCAGCGAATATGGACGTTTTGAAACCCTGTAATCAAGTCATTCACCTGAAGCATGCTTGTCTGGTCGTATCGCGTTAATATGGGTTCATGTGTCACTGCACTCGCGTCAAGCAGAGCGTCTTCAGGGTTCGTCATTGTTTCAATGGGGGTCGAAAGGCGATCAACGAGTAACTTGGCAAGTAGCCAATACTCTGGGGAGTGTCGCATGAAACCAACTCTCCTCCAAAGGTCGACGGGCGACACATTCTCTTTGTCCACCATAACGTGTGGCGAGGAGAATGAAAGCTCATCTGAATAGGTTTCCCAAACCATTTTCCAATTACTCAGTGCATTGTAGACAGCCTGGAGCTGATCGTGACCCCCGAATGAGTTTTGGTGATGAAACAACAAGGCATGGAAGGCTGGTATTTCCGATCAGTAAGGCTCCAGCCTGAACTACTCTGAACATACCTGATACGACGGCAAAGAGATTCAGTGGTCCCAGGTCAGCGAAATACCGCTGCATTCCATCGGGAATTGGACTCTTGCAAAAGATCTCGACCACTTTACGAAATGTGATGCTGCATATCGGGACAGCTCGGGATTGCCAATTACATAGTTCTTGGTAGCATTCTGCACTCGAACTAGCTTGGAAAACTGCCTCGGGTGATGCCATGTGCATACTCATCTCCTTGATTACCATCCTTGGAGGTAGGTTGTTAAAAATGACGAAAGCATGATCGAGTAGATATATCCAGAGGAAGACTCTGCTATAGAGTCAGTCACTGCTTCACACGATAATGACTGTCGATCTTACCTTATAAGTTGTTCTCTCGCTGCAAATCCTGTCCAGCTGAAGTCGTCGTAAATAATTGTAGAGTAATCGGGGTGCTTTGCAGACATGATGCCGAAGTCTCTGGCCATCTAAATAATCGTCAGTACACGGTTCCACTTGTATGATAAGGCAGTATCTCATTACCGATATAACAGTACTGAAGCGGAAACGACGGATCCTTCTCTTGCTCGCCTCAGTACCTTCCCAGCCCTGGTACAGACATACCATGTACGCCGCCTGGAGTGCTTGAATTCTTGAGATATCCGTAGCGAAATTGAAGATCGGGGCACCTCTATTATCTTCAGGATCGTGGCAGAAGTCTTCGTCTGTGAAGATCATTTCTTCGACACAGTTGAACCACATCTTGGCTTGTTCGTTTTCTGTTGGGTCAGGAGAGACACTTGCCCCTGCTTAAGTTAGACTTCGGAACATTTTTAATTTGGATGACATACCGATCAGTGCCATGGTGGCTACTAACGTGGACTTGGCCTTCACTGGTTCGAATGTGGGCCGGTGAACGAAGTTGACGTTAGGATGCCAGATATGCCAGTACAATGTGAGAAACTTCCGGAGGTTTTGTGGAGAGAAGAACTGAATGCACATCTGCTCTAGGATAGGTGACCATTCAAGTTCAACCACACTGTTACGGGGTTTCGTTGTGACTATTTCCTTGATATTGAGCAAGATCTGATGAGTTTGTATGAGAAGTGGATCGTGCAAGTTTGGCGAGGAATCAGTGCAAATTTCGCTCTCCAAAAAGGATTCTACCACCCCGATCCTCTGATCACGAGTTCCACAGTCGAATGAGTCTACTAACCCACTTCTGCTTGTGAAGTTGTCGAGGAAATGGAACTTGTAGTTATCAAGCCGAGTTTGGCTGTTTCCTTCTGGTAACTGGACATTACCGGTGGTTAGATTGACAAAGTCCAGCCAATCCTGGTTGCTATACGAGCCTTCGAGCATGTCCGATACCGACGTATAGTTTCCAAGATAGTCAAATTGTGAATCATCTCCAAACAACACGTTCGGAGGCTCGGCTATGCTCTCAACCACTGCTAAAGTCTGAGTGTCCATTATCATGCTAGAAGCATTACTTCTTGGCACTGCGCCAGCATCAAACGAGTAAGAACACTCGACAGACTTGCTACGGCAATGGTCGCATGGCTGGCCGTTACTGCATGCCTTTTTCTGCCGGACACAAAAGTCACATGCCCGACGATTGGTAACAAGTGATGATCCAGTCCGAACCTTGGCCTGACATGTCAAGGAATGCCTCCGAAGAACATCGGGTCTCTGATACGACTGGTTGCATGTCCCGCATCGATAGGGTCGGACTGCGCTGTGGGAGGCTGCGTGGCGATGCAGATGTTCACGTCGTTTGTACGTTTTGGAGCATTGCGAGCATGCATAAGTGGCGCGTGATATAGGAGCAATATCTGACATCGAGTCGGATGGTTATGTGGGAGAAAATGCTGTTGTTAGCTTGAGGAGACAACAAGGTTCTATGCATCAAGGTACGTGATTCCGCAATTTCGTCGCGCCGGCTTCACGACAAATCCGCTAACTGTAGATCGCGGGGAAGTGGAGCCGGGATGAACAATCGCCTCGTCGGAGTAGATGTGGGAGACGAATCATAACGAGAGGGACAGCCACCAAAGCCAGTACGTAGTGTAACCCCATTTGGAGAAGTACCTTGGACCATCTTCCCCAGACATACAATGAGAAAGATTAACTCGATCCTTGATGTACTATCCCACACCCTTCCGTCCGTCATGATCACGGACAGTAGTTCTATAAAATAGCAAGAGGACGCGCCGTTTCCGACGGTGCAAATGGATCAGTTCATCGGCTAACACAAACCCCAAACAATGTTCACTCTGCAAGTATTCCTTCTGGCGCTGGGTGCTGTCCTGGTTCGCCTTCTCTTCACTGGCAGAAGACCCAAAGACTACCCACCTGGACCTCCTACCATTCCCATCCTGGGCAACATTCACCTAGTACGTTTTTCACTCTATCGGATACTTTGCAAGCTCTTGACTAGCTTCAATAGATGCCGAAGCGCGATGCCCATCTACAATTCCGCAAGTGGGCAGATGAGTATGGGCCCGTCTACAGCCTCATTCTCGGAACCAAGCCATTCATCGTCTTGTCGAGCGCCCAGGCCGTCAAAGATCTTTTAGACAAGAAGAGCGGCATTTATTCCGATCGACAGGAAATGTACGTTGGTCAGGTACTCGGTAGTGGTGGTCTCCGTCTACTAATGATGGTTCGTATCACTCCAATCTAGCCATTTACACCAACTAACGTTCGTCTTTAAAGGGCTATGGTCAGACTTGGCGATCGGTGCGTTTCAACAGGGTCACCGTCGTTATCAAAAAGCTAACACAAATCGGCAGTTCCGCAAACTTGTTCATTCCCTTCTCAACGTCACAGCAGCCAAGAGCTATGTACCATACCAAGACCTCGAAAACAAGCAAATGTTATATGAACTAGTCACTCAACCAGACCAATTTCTCCAAAGCATTCGACGATACTCCAATGCTCTCACAACCACAATGGTCTTTGGCTGGCGCTCACCCATATACCAAGATCCCAAGTTGATGCAGTTATTTGATGGGTTTGCCGATTTTGCAGAGATCAATCAAACAGGCATTGCCGCTCTGCTGGATACTTTTCCCATCCTTAGACGACTACCAGACTTCTTGCTCCCGGTGCAGAAGACAGCCAAGGAACTTCATAAAAAAGAGAAGGCTTTGTATCTGAGCCATTGGCTGAAGGCAAAGCAGGACATCGCCAACGGAACTATCAAGCCATGTTTTTGTGTCGGCTTGGCTGAAGCTCAGGAAAAGAACAAATTTGATGACGACCAAGCTGCGTATATCTCTGGAACACTCCTTGAGGCTGGATCAGACACGACATCCAGCACGCTTTACGCCTTTGTGCAAGCTATGCTGCTATACCCTGATGTACAGAGAAGGGCGCAAGACGAAATTGACAAGGTGGTTGGTAACGTGCACATGCCTAATATGGATGATGAGTCAAGTCTGCAGTACATCCGTGCATGCATGAAAGAGACTCTTCGGTGGATGCCCACGACTATCCTTGGAGCAGTCCCTCACGCGGTCACGCAGGACGATATCTACAATGACTACCTCATCCCCAAAGGAGCTGGTGTACTGAACAACGTGTGGGGCATTCACATGGACCCTGAACGTTATCCCAACCCTCGACAGTTCAACCCTGAGAGGTACCTCGATGATTTTCAAAGCCTTGCAGACGCCGCCGCCAACCCTGATGCCTCGAAGCGAGATCAATTCACTTTTGGTGCAGGTCGTCGTATTTGTCCTGGGATCCATGTGGCGGAGCGAAGCTTGTTTCTGGGCATGTCGCGGATTCTGTGGGCATTTAATATTGAGCCTGTGCTGGATGACATGGGAAGACCAATCCTGCCTGATCCCGATAAGTTGACGCAGGGCTTTGTCTGCATGCCGGAGGAATTCCCAGCAAAGATTACACCGAGGTCAGCGGAGAAGAGAGACCTCGTGATTGAGAGTTGGAGGAATGCCGAGAAGGAACTACTTGATCCTGTAACAAAGCAGTGGCGATAGAGCGAGATTGAGCAGAATCTTGGACTTTATGCATGCATCCCAAGTACTTGAACATTATTCTGTTACGGCATTGCCAATCTCTACTACTATTTAACTGTCATTCCCAGTATCGATAGAATGCAAAGTAACCATCTATGACTATCTACCGTTATCTGCTTCACCATCCACACCTCTGTCAATAGGCGCTAAACCCAATCTATGAACGGAAGAGAAAAAAAAGGATTAATCGGACATTTACATCTGGAAGATGTGTCTCAATACTCATGATCATGCTGGGGATCGAACCCAGAATCTTCTGATTCGTAGTCAGACGCCTTGCCATTGGGCCACACGACCTTGTGGTTTTTGCAGTTGATACTAGCCTCTATCACCACGGCGGAGCATCGTTTGGCTGCAAATTACCATCAGTCGATGCCACATCTTAACATACTTATCACTCCCCACCTTGCCACGATGAAAAGGCTTTCAACAAGTACTTGCTATCAGCCGTGTATGAGACAACACCATCACTCATCCGCGAAGCGTTCTCTCTACGACTGCGAACTGACCATCGTGTTGTTTTCTCCCATTGCGATGTAGCGCGAAGAAATATTCTGGTGCAAGACGGAAAGATTCAAGGGTTAGTGGATTGGGAAGATGCGGGATGGTACCCGGAATACTGGGAGTATGTCAAGTTCTTCCATCGCAATTCGGATAAAGACTTTAGAGAATACGCTGCAGATATCTTTCCCGAGTTTTATCATGATGAGCTGGTAGATTACATTGCGATATCTCATTGGCAAAGCTCTTAGCTAGTACATTCCAACCTTCCTTTATATTTCCTATAGCTATCTGTTGTATCCAGGAGCTCAGATTAATTCCGCCGTTGAATCATTAAAAAAGAAGAAGAAAAGAAGACTTCAGTCATGGTACCGTGAACGACCAAAAAAGAACTGATGAGACTGGGACTCGAACCCAGGAGGATTGCTCCACCAGGAAATTGGTGTTAAGGTTAACCTTAACCTGGCGCCATAACCAACTCGGCCATCTCACCGATGATTAGTGGTTTCAAAACGTTTGAATACTGCCCTATACTCTTTGCAACTCCACGGAATCCCCCCAGTTGCTCACATAAAGCTTGACTATCAAGCTAGATCATGCCAAGTAAGACTAAGGTGCGAGGTAATTATATATGTAAAAGATAGATTTATAACTATTATATTATATATCACTGCATATATTCGCTGGTGAAAACGGCATAGCGTGATAACAAGTTGTATGGCAAGATCGAATTGATTGGTGGGCATCTAACTTGTCCGCCTGTTTGATTTTCACTGCAATTTTAACCCCCTCCCAGGGTCCAAGGCATCGCCGCCGCTGCAGGGTTACGTATCAATTGCTGTATCTGTTATGTTTTTAATAGACATCTGTTTTCAATATGTAGAAAAACTAGACGCTGTTGCACCTGTTCCTTTCTCTTCCCCGGCAACAACAGTCGTCTCATTGGATATATACGCCAACGGCCGTTGCCTGAAGATGCCACTGTTCTGTTCTGGATCCGTATTGCTGTGGCCACTTCGCGAAATTATAAAACGATGGGCTCTTCGCGTTAGTTGTCGAATATTGGGCATGCAGCCTACCACAACGCCCATGCAAAGTTCGATATTAGCCCACATGACCGCTTTTACAGCTTCTGGTAATACTAGTCAGTGACGTTCAAACAAAAGAGTGCTCACAGAGGGTTATTTACCTTCGGCATCTCTCGCTACTTGATACTTTACCAGATAGTAAAATCTAATTATGCTGGTTCCTACCAGTCTGACGTTGTTAGCTGTTGTATCAGACGAACAAGCAATGAACATGACGTGCGGAGGAACTTACAATATTCCACAGCTAAACATAGCCAGTACACCAATTTTCTTCCGCAGCTTGAGTCCCAGGTGGTAGACCTGCGTAAATGGCAATATGACCATCCAAATGTCCAATGTCATGCTGATAATGCCATGAGTCAAGTACAATAGCTTATCATTCAACACATCTCCATGGTGGTTTGGCTTATACAATCCCGTCCAATTCAACGAAATCGGATTCTTCTGAAGAAGAATCAGAACGACATATAGCCCAGCTGAAGCGAGATTGACAAATTGGGTAACCCAAACTGCGACTCGGAACTTGTGGTCTGGAAAGATCCGAAGGTAGAAAGCTAGAACAGAAGCTTTTACCAAACCGAGTACGATAAAATATGTCACTTGTTGAAAGAAGAACATCTGGAGCATGAGCAATTCATTCGGATTGAGAGTTGAATATCAGGACTTACTTGGAAGCAGAACACAATTTGCTCGTCTTTGAGGGTGCGTAGATCACGACCGATTCCTTCAGAAACCACTAAGCAGTTGTCAATTAGTATCTCATTCCCACGATACGTAGTTCCAGTACAAACTTACTCAATTGTAGTAGGACAATGAGAGGGACAATAAGGAACTGTTTCCTCAGTCAGTATACTGCTCCTTCGTAACTGTAGAGATAGTTGCCTATGGTCAAGCAAGACGTACCGCTGCGAGTGATATGAACGTGTCATCGGCACCCCATTCTGACTTGTAAATGCACTTTGATATCAGTCTTAGAATGTAAGCTCCCAAGGCAGAACCGAATATGACCAGGCTCGAAGCACGTAACGCTACTGTCGCGTCTTGAGCAGGTATCACACATTTCTTGGACGCAGCATCCAAAACCGCTACCACCAACCATTCCCGTTAGCATATATTTCTTTGTGGTTACGATGACATGGGAAATAGTTAGTCCCTACCTTGCTTCTCTGTACCATTGCAGTTCTCTCTCAGGCAGGCGCCTATTGATATGATGAACTCGGTATTATCGCAGAGCTGCTGTTGTGTTTGGTGCACAAACTGTGGCCTCAAAAAGATGTCGCGAAGGCAATTCACCTGTGTTGTCTCATCAGCCGACTGAATATTTGCTTCCCTAAGGAGACACAACTTACTCCACATGCTGGAAGTGTCTCGATTTCTGGAGTTTCTGCTATTGATCTGCCAAGAAATGCAATAATAAGAATCGCAGTAAGTTTCGAAACTGTCATGTTTTGAGCATATTTAATGACAAATGTGACAATAAGAAAGCCAAGAGGTTCAGAAAACAAGTGGCACGGGAATATATTGGTTTTAGTGCGTGGATTCAGTGTGCCTGACATCTGGAACGCAATCCTGGATATTGTGGCGTTAGTTAATCATCCGGAAACGGAATTGCAGACTCTTTAGCGTCAGAGGCTGGTTCTTCACAGCAAAAGCCTGAGAAATCGATATGGTGCTTATTTTAGCGATGGCCTAGCTCGTGACAAATCTTCCTACTGGGTATAGGAACAGTTAAAGCCAGAATCACTACGCCCGTCCATATCATTCCTGCGCACAGCAAGTCCTTGATTAGCTTCGACCCATCGATACGGTAACTCACCTACAACAACTTGACTCATAGATGTCGCTGAAAACGCTGAGTTCTGTAGTGCCTACAAGAATCTGATAAGTCACTTCATCATTCGAGTCTAACCTCGTTGGTTCCCTCTTGTCTTGGATATTTGATTGACGACGAACGGCACGGTGCCGTTTCGGCAATCTCTCCCTAGAGTGCCTCGCCCCAGTAACATGGCTTCTGAAACGCCATGGCGCAAGAATCGAAACAGGGATTCGAAGGTGGCTAATCGATCGGCGGCATTCATTTGATGAGACGAGCTGGTCAAGTATGAAAGAGACCCAATAGGCATAGCCCAATGTGATTATATACTAAGCAAAATGGAAATTATTCGTGTATACTACCGTTTAACAGATTTCCATTTGGTGAACAAACTTCCCAATATAGCTACCGACGCCAGTCCTGTGATAAAGTAGAACGTCTGGTTGAGACTCTTGTTAACCGCAATAAGTACGGCTGTCGTGTATGAAGCCGGTACGCTTGCTACCATTTCGGAAAGTCCACTGTTGCTGATATTTCGATGACTCAAGCCTGGTGCAAGCCCTTCCAGATTGGTTGACAATTGGTTTGTAAACAGCACTTGCGCGATGGGAACTGTTACGGCTGGACCAAAGGATTGTGCGAATAACATGATTGACAGTCCGAGGGGGACATCCTCAGCAGGTAGAACTGTCTGGACAGCTGTCTGGGGACCAATAAAGCCTATGCCATATGCCAACCCCGACAATGCTGTATAAGAAATAAGTCGGTCCGTGCTCGTGTCGATCTCGAACGTTGTAATGAGACCAATCGCTATTGGCATGATTACTGAAGCCAATATCATGAATGGAGTATAGTAGCCAAATACGCTCGTACCAGCTCCATGAATCAGTGATCCTATAGTTGCCGCGATGATGATGGGAAGTATCATGTAGCCACTTTTGACAGGTGTGTATCCACGCACAAGCTGATAGTAGGTGGGGAGGTAGTACTCAAGCACTACACCAGTGCTATTAATGCAGAACATGAAGATGAAACCAGCCACCACGCTACGATGCTTCATCAAACGAGGAGGGAGATCACCGGTCTCGCCTTGACGGAGCTGATTGAGGATGAATGCGATAGAGAGAATAGCGAATGTAGCAAGGGGTCCAATAACCTCACCGCTTTTCCACGAATACTTTGTGCCAGCCCAAGAAAAGGCGAGGAAGAGGCTCGTGAGTGCTGGCAGAAGTAGCACGTTACTAATCAGGTCAAGCTGGGCTATCTTTTCTTTCGTGGTCAACAGAGCTGTCTCAATAGGCTTCTGAATATCATACAAGCAGAGCGTAGAGACCAAGAACGCGATGAATCCAATTGGTGCGTTGATATAAAAACACCATCGCCAACTCAACGTCTGAAGAGCACCTCCAAGGAGTGGCGCAGCAATTGTCGCAAGACCTTCAGCAGCGCCCATGATACCCAGAAACATAGGTCTTTGACGCAAAGGCGTTGATTGCACCACGATGACAAAACAACCCGCGAACAAACCTGCAGCACCGAGACCAGAAACAGCTCGACCCATGACAAGCATAGTAGACGTAGCAGCTGAGCCAGAAAGTATCGATCCAACTAAAGATATCGTGTTTGCGAGGAGGAACACCCGCTTGACAGAGAAGAGTTTGTATGCTTTCCCAAAGATGAGTTGGAATGCGCAGACGCAAAGTCTGAAGGCGGATGAGTACCAGCCGACGTGGGCTACCGTATGGAAGTGATCTGTTATGCTCGGGACTGCAGTTGCTACTATGTTCATGTCCACGCTACTCAAGACGAGAACAGCGGTTACTGAGAGCATGATGAACCAAAGCTTCATCCCCTCTGGGTAGTCAATGTCGGGCTCGTTGATGTTCTGTGTAGGTTCGGTTTCATCTTCATGATGACTACCAGTGCCACGGTCCCTTGGACGAGAAATGTGACGCGACGAATCTGGATCAAGGTTGCTTAATTCTGCCATTCTTATAGCGATGTGTCGGCATGGAAGATAAGGAGGGGTATCAGAACCACCCTTCATTGATACATAATCAGCATCAATGTCACGTGCTTTCATGGGCAGGCATCTATCTACCTGTGAGATTGTGACAATTCCAAATCGCGTTGAGCATGAAGACCAATAGCAATGGCGAGCTCGACGATACTGATATACGCTCTCTTAGGGCACTTCTTCAAAGATGTGCTCCATACACAATTTGTTATGTCATGACAAAGAAACAGCTGGTGAACTGATTAGGTGAAAGGGCTGGTTAAATGTTTTCCAAAGGTCTCCCTAGAATTGAATTTACAGTTGATTGATGATTAATTTCTTCCACAAATACTATTTCCTATAGCGAAATGGAACATACACCAAAGAGGAGAATGAGCCTATTGGTGAGATTGAATAATAAAAATAGCTTCTACTTGTTGTCAAGTAATAGTAATCCCGATCTGCTACCCTACACATGCACTCATCTTGGACAACTTTGTCTGGAACGGACACACGGGCAATATTTCTATTCCGTCTCCGTCTAAAGTGGACCTTACCTCCATCTGACCCAATCAAAAAAGATTCCACGTCGCACATGGCGGGCCGTCACGAACTTCCCTGTCGCGGCTAAGACATAGAGTTGGTTAGACGCGACCCGTTCCAACAGTCTGGGCCTGAAGGGATACGGGTAACGTACCCGTTTGTCCAGTCTAGCGAAGAGTTCGAGGGAGAGATGAACCGACGAGATATCTGTGGGTCGTTTGCGAGAGACAGAACCATGCTGACTGAATCGTGGCACAGACTAAAGTTCTAAATGAAAGACTGTCTCCTCAACCAGATGCCGTGTACAGAGTTTGTCTTGGAAAACGGTGGTCTATGCATGCATGTCAGCTTTAATTTCCCCAGTCCTTACGACAAATTCGCTAGAAGTTGCAGTGACCGGATCTTGACCAGTAACAAGCCCTGTCATGTCAGACGGAGGAAAAAGAAAGTATGCCAAGAACCCTTTTTGGAACCGCGTTATTAATTTTGAGACGAATGCGAAAAAAAGAAAATTGTCAGGTGTGCAGTTCTTGGAGTGTAAGCGTTCGCCACAAGTTGAGCAATTACTGAACGCCATGTTTGCAGATCACCTTCATGATGGGGGATGGGGTTGAATTGCTATTCGAGATACGTATTGGATCAGGCTGTCATAGAGCCTGTTATCAATTCTCATGAACTCTTGGCAGCCTGAAAGCCAAGATTATTGAGCTAGGACTTTCAAGCCCTGTCCGCGTCCCGTCCATCCTCACAATGTGCTCAAAGCCTCGTTTCAGGCCTTGTAAATTACATGGACCCATGAACACTCTCGATTTTCCCAGACTAGATTTCTAGTACCGTTGCACTCGGCCAGCCTAGGCCTCGATTCCATGACACTGGTCCCTGTTGCCAGCCTTATTAGACTTACCAAGTAGCACCCGAGAAACTCTCAATCAGACGATGCATCGGAAAATCCGTCTCACGACTATCCCTCAATTGGATTTCCTTCCAAAAGGAGAATAACATGGCGGAATCCTTCGAGATAATTAGTCGGCCGAGCTTCCAGAACTGGGATGTGTCTCCGGCTGCAGACCTACAAATGCAAGGCTTTGGGGGCTGAACCGTCTTGGATATGCATGCAGCTTACTTTTCTTCTTTTAGTTGCAGGTTTAGTTCGTGTACAACGAAGCACCTCCTGTAATATTATACACAACGGGAAAAAAAGGAAAAAAAGTTCTTTAGTTCTCGCCACGGGCCAGCTCGCATATAATTCTTTACCGACGTGTCCCCACGAAACCATGACGGGTTTCTCGAGAATATTGGGTTCTTCGTCAGACGGACCTGCATATGCTACAGTACCTGTAGACAATAGCGCTGCAATGGAAGACAAGATCGTGGCAGAGCAACAAGGCCAGGGACAGCATGCATATGCGTATCCTCCCAACTATCCTCAGCAACAGCAGCATGTCGTGTCGCCGCAGCCATCGATAGGCCACTTTCAACCTGCGCAGGCTGTCTCGCCGGAAACCATCTCTCAGGCAACTTTTCCTCACAACACTTCGCCATGGCTTGACCCGCAAAGTCCCAACCTTCGAGATAGCCACGGCTTCGATCGCGCCTTTGACAGTCATAGAGGGCTCATGGGCCATGACCCCGCGAACGTATCCTACGAGAAAGCACCAGATGTTCACGTCGTCAATCGGCCGACCAATGCCATCCAGCCGAAGGGACCGTTTTTGTACAGGGCGATGAAGAGCAAGTGGTCTATGATTGCTTGCTTGGTCATTGGAGTTGCCGCTGCTATCGGACATCACTTCTTTTACAATTACCTCGACGGCCGCGAAGCAGTGAATCAACAATGGATGCTTCGAGCCGGCCAACTTATTTCCTTTATCGCCAACGCCAACTTTATCCTCGCGGCCGTCATGGCTCATCAACAAGTGGCATGGCGAGCCGTGGGTCAGAAGGGATTCTCAATTCATGCAGTCGACTCCCTGTTCGGCGCCACCCATAACCTCGTCGAGCTTTTCAACCGCGAGGCCTGGGCCAAGTCTTGGTTTGTCATGTTTCTTGCTCTCTATATGTGGTTTAGCCCGGCCGTTGTAATCC
The DNA here is from genome assembly GCA_016952355.1 of Fusarium culmorum. NCBI lineage: Eukaryota > Fungi > Ascomycota > Sordariomycetes > Hypocreales > Nectriaceae > Fusarium > Fusarium culmorum. Next base: position 7,451,869 of record CP064748.1, read on the forward strand.
TTACCTCAGCTACGTTATACGTCGTTCCTGGCGAAAGCGTTCAAGACACCCTGTGTCCCTCCATCCGCACTCTAAACTTCAGCAACGAAGCAAAAGAGAGTTTCCAGACCCCCAAGAAAGCTGATGGCGAGATTCTGAACGGTCGCTCTCTCTCTGGCTATAACTGGACGGCCGATGGTGGTAACCTCGCAGATGACGCCAAGACCAACGACAACGTCTTTGAGTACTACAACGTTCCATCGTCTTCTCTGGACCGTATCGCTGCTGGTGTCTTCTCAAGTAGTCAGACAACATACAAGGCCAACATCTCGAAGGAAATATGTGGAGAGGGCTGGGATTGCTCCACTACCATCCATTTCGTCGCTCCTGGATACAAGTGCGAGGAACTTGCTCGCGGCGTTGGATCCAAAATGAAGCAGTTTGGAAATGCAGAAGCTCCATTCAATCTCAGTCACCTGGTACCTGATGGCAACTACACCTACCTCGCCAATACCGATCTCGGAGAATACATGCGACCACAAATGGACAACCTCACTGTCGGTGGAATCCCTTCTAAGGAAGATGGCCCTGACTTCCCCAAGAACCTCGGCGTCTTTAGGACTGAGCCCAGCATCTGGATCGGCTACGCTGAAGTCCAGGACCACACAAAGGAGCATGCAAAGGACAAGAACACCGATGGATGGTATGACGATTACACTCCTGTCATCTTTGCTTGTGATCACTGGGAGGTGAACTATACTGTGACATTCAACTACACTGCAGGATTCCAAAAGTACGACATCACCGAACGGGAATACAAGAAGAAGATCATCGACACAGAGTGGAGCAGCTGGACCAATGAGTCTACTGATGGAACAGCCGATGGAAATGTTGCTGAACCGGAAAAGAACTATGTCAGCCCTCGCCAGGACTACGCGAGATATCGTCGAATTGCCGCATTTCACAGTCTGGGACTACGCCTTCGGGAAATGCTCTTCGGTAACGTCAAGGTTCAAGGTACGGTGCTAGCAGACGGCGCAATCACTACAACAAACCTTCTCGACCGACACGAGAGTCTTGCAATCCACGACTTCCAACGTGAAGTGAGCCGCATCTATGAAGACCTCATCATCTCACTACTCTCCGACCCCCAGTTTCTCGCTGTCGCTTGGGCAGCTGACCCCTCCAAACTATCCGGCACTGGCGTCGGCGGCGAAGAAACCAACTACGCATGTGAGCGACGCCGCAAGGCCAACTTCTTCGACTACGGATGGTCCATTCTCGTGGCTGTCTATGCCGTGTCGTTTGTCATTGCATCAATTGGTGTTTACTACGGTATACAGGCAATGACCAGTGATGGTACAGATGCGCAGCGTGTCATGACGTTTTCTGCTATTGCTGGTGCAACTAAGAAGGTTACTGTGGATGAGGCTGAGAGAAAGGCAACCAAGATTAGGTGTTTCCCCACTGAGGAACGACCAGGAGAGTACGAGTTTAGGGCTGAGTTGCAAGGATGAGATGAGGATGGGTGAAGACTATCGCTACAAGACTCTTTTTTATATCACTTACTGTCACTAATTGTAATTTGTTAACTCGCAATATCATGACTTTCTTGTGTTGAGTATGCCATACAAGAGTGATATTGATGGTTTCTGTAGGCAAAAGCTATAAACGACAACGTTCGTCAATTAAAACAGACATCAATCTAAGTAAGTAAAACTCTGAGCTAATTCGACATCTTTTTTAACCAAGGGTTTCACCTGGTGAGAGTGAGAGTGAGACACTTGCAAATTTGTGACAGACCTGTCTGTCCAGACATCTTAGTTGCTGTCAAGCGGACTTTAAGAAAATCACATGACCCATCCCCGAATAGCTCAGCTGGAAGAGCGTTCGACTGTAATTGTATACATGTCATCGAAAGGTCACTTGTTCGATCCAGGTTTCGGGGATTCGTTTTTTTTGCTTTATTATTATTTACTAACATTATCCAACAATTTGATCTCTCGCTAACTTTATGCCCGGTGGCAATTAACATTATTTCAATATTAACTACTTCCCTCTAAATTCTCAACTATGCCAATATAGACATGAAAAGAAATATTGCCAACTGACTTGTTTTCATCTTCGTCGCAAACGTTGAAACAATGCCGAAGTATAAAACCCTCTCGGTGGGTTCAAAAACTTGTCTGGGCTCCCTTCATATTCGCCGGGCTCAACATACCTTACTATACACTCTCCTTTTCGCCTACCATCATGGCTTGCTCTGTACCCTGCCCATCCGCGAGCATGGATAGTGAACCGGGGTTTCAACTGCGCAACAGTGTCCCAACCCTCAGGTCTATTTGGATTGAACGGCGCATTGACTGTCAGTTTCGCAGCCAGCTTCTTACCAAAATCGTAACATCTAATATTCTTTTCCGATGCCTTGTACATGTACAAGCGAGATCGGGGTTCGGCGTCGAGCCATAGATATACCGACTCGAGGTTATCTGCACGCTCTAGAGCCTTACAGCACTGATGCCACGGCAGCATAACTGATTTCTTTGCATAATTGGGTCCATCAAAGCCCGGCAGGCGCAGGCGGACCGTAACCTGTAGGTGTCGAATATTGCTGAAGATGGGATTTGGATGGGAAGCTGCTAGTGAGTGGATGGTGTCAAGGTCGTGTGTACCAAACGTGACGTTGCTATAGATGGAGGCACGCGCTTCAATGTATCTATGACGTTATTAGTTGCCATTCCATTCTTTTTGTGGAACATGCTTACAGCTCCCGGCATGTCAATAACAAGGGCAAAAACGGACTCCACCCGTTTCTATCTTGAGATTGATATAGCTCTTCACATTTCCAATGGACGCCCCACGTAGACTCAAGCTGCCTCCAAAGCTCTGGATCCCATATCTCATCGCTTCCTGTCCTCTCGCATTTCGCTTGGCGTTCGTCTGGTGCAGTGACATTAGTGACGCATTTCATCCTAGAGAAGCGGCCGTCGCGTAATATGAGGTGCTGAGACAACCCTGCGTCTTTCCAGAGTTCTTGAAATATCATTTCCTTGATCTTGGCCGGGAGTCGGAGCAATGCAGAACTAGGTTGCGGGCTGGCACGCTGAGATATATCTTCTACCTTAAGTCGGGATCGACGACTCACTGTGACGTAGTTAATAATAGATATCTGACAGTTGAGTGACGTCTCGCCTACATGATTGGAGGTGGAGTGCAACCTTCGAGTGAACGTCGAAGTGACCCATCGTAGATTGTTGATTGGCAGCGATAGGCGGTGATCTGTATTATAACTAAAGATGGACTGAGCGTTGATGGTATTGATGGAGTAGTATTCTTATGGAAGTTGAAGTAACTGTTGTGTGAACATGGTACGTGACTGTACGCTTTCGCAGAGAAAACAAACTGGAGTAAGCAATGATGACTGTTTCAAATGTAACCCAACTATGAACTAGGAAGCCAATTAGAATCCACTCAGATCCTTCGGCTTCTTAGTACAGTGTGAAAGTCTCTGAATATCAACGTAGCCTCTCACTTTGCGCGAGTCTATCCTAGTTGAGATTTGTAGGACCGAAGTTGTAGAGAACTTGGGTCTTCGAGCTCGGCTCTCATGGCGGGATGGTTATAGCAACAGACGCGTCGATCATGATGGTGCAAAATCCATCAAAAAGTACGATGTCGGCGAGAATGGTAACCCTTTTAAGATTGAATGCATGACTCCCTTTGCTAGATAGATGAAAGGTTGCAAGAGGTGATTCTCTATTTTACGCATAAGCGGATGAGCTTTCAGTCATCTTGTTTTGAACACTGTACATGCTGTACCATTTGAAAGACATGAACGTAGATTCGAAGATTGTGAACTTGGTATGTGGTGGTATTTACTGTTGAATCTTAGTTATACTACCGTTAGAACTATCATGTCTTTTCACTAGGAAGGATGACTTGTCGACACATGCTGTGGCGGTGTTAGAAAAATGGAAGGCGAATCTGGGTATAGCGCGTCCTTTGTGTAAGTAAACAATAAAAAGCTTTATAAACAAAGGCTACTCCAGAAAATGAACAACCCGTTGTTAGTTAATCCTTGGTCTTTTGTCCGCATTATCCTTATTGTTCTTCACAGCACTAAAGACAATTCTTGGGGACAAGTAGTATGGCAAAGTTGACCGTATGCTCAAAAGTAACACAGCTTAGCCAGGGAACGTATAAAAGAGACATTGTTGCAATTCACCGATACACCTGGAATACCGTTTTATTACCACGGCTCCATCTCCAACACGAACCAAACTTGCATCATCATCCCATTGTCTACATTCTTCATCACATCGCAATCATGAAGGCCCATCCGATCAGAATCTGCCGCAGGCACACTATCTGTCGTTGGATCCGGCACCACGTGATAGCCACCCCAAGAATTTCGACAATTGCCCGACCTAGAGTCGAATGGGAGCGAGCTTATGACCCACAAGCTTGGATCCTTGGTGTTCTTCCACTTATTGCATTCACGAATATCATCTGGGATGATGCTTCCAACGCCGTCGAGGAAATCGAGAAGAGCGACTCTCCACTATCTGGGTTTGTTGAAACCGACCAGTGGGCTGCCATTCATTGGTTTGCCTTTCTCGTCAACTTTCTTGAAAAGAAGGATCCGCAACATGAGAGTCAAGCGTACAAGGCGCTTGCTGAATGCGACCCTGGCTTCAAGAAAATTGAGATGGCGGGGTATGTATTTGACGACACAGATGGCATCAGAGCACTGGATGAGTGGAACGATCTGGATCATCTTCACAGCTGGATTCAGGCCAATGCTGTTCCACGCTTGAGCCTTGTGCCTACAGCCATTGCCGAAGAAGCCGCTGATGTATTTCTGAATACCAACTATCTCGACTGTTGGTTATCTCTTCAGTCTCAGCGAGAGTCCCTTGGCATCATTTGGGCTGTTCGCTCCCGGCATTCGTATCCTTAACTCCGATATGCGTTTGAGGTGTTGCCCATGGTGCCTGGAGAGAGAGAGCGTTTAGATGACTGGCAGCACATCAAAGATACTGGAACTGATTTTTGACATGGAGAAACATGGCGGTACTTTGCAAGTTATTAGAGAGCGGTAGGTTCATATTTCAACACTTGTGGACAACTTGATCTCACTATGGACGCGATTCCAGTAAGACCTGTATTGAAAAGATAATAACGTGACATGATGTGACCATCATACTATTCTGTCTTGATCAACTATGGGCAGTCTCGGGAGACGCCCATCTAACGATTCTCTCAAAAATGATTTCACCGTCGTGAGGTGAGTCAATGGGTTTCAAGCCGCTGTCGGATCCTGCTCCCACCAAGACTGGATTATCCGAGGTCACAAATAGTCTGGAGAGTACAGAGTCCATCTCCGGATGTCCTTGAAAAGTGAGCACCTGGCCATCCTTCGACATGAGGACTTCATTGTTCAAAGCCAGGGGCAGCAGATATGGCCCAATATCGGTCACCAAAATCTCATGATTCTTGTGTATGGTCTGGCAATATCAGTCTTCAATGTCCAATGGCAGGGGTTAGTTGTCAACTTACCAGCGATGGTGACTCAAAGAATTTCGTTCCTTCAGGTGTTAACGGGATATCCGCAATGCCAACCTAGATGCAGAATTAGCTGTTGCTCTTTGTATCGTCGGAATTAAAGTCTTACAATTTGACCCCTGTCAGACTTGCCCAGTGCTCCTCCTAGCGCCAAAGCAATTGCCTGTTGACCCCAGCAAATCCCCAGAATTTTGGGCTTTGATGGACCTGCAGTGACTGTTTTGAGATACTCCAGCGTATCGACAACCCACTTGGGTCGCTCATCTTTCAAGAGATTGAAAGGCCCTCCTGTCAAGATGATGAGGTCTTTCGTTTCCGGGTCAGGGAGTTTGTCACCCTCGATGGCAGCGTAGACATTAATTTCGGCATCTGGCTTAGATTGGCGAATTAGTTGTGTAATTCTGTCAATCATTGGTCTACCGCCAGTGTCGTCAAGTATGAAATTGGCGAGGATGGCGACACGAAAGCTGGGGGAAGTCATGATGGCGGAACAGTTGATGTATAGACGTGCGGGTTTGTTGGAGGAAGAGTTCAGGGCACCAAGCGCTATATTTAAGTAATTCCAGTGAGCTACCCACTAAATGTGGAGCTGGCAACAACTGCCAAAACTGCCGGCTACAGCTACGTCTCTTTATTGAAACCACGCCCTCCTCGTGGGCGTCAACAAGTGTCACAACTCAAACAAACAGGTTTATACCAAAGCTGATCATCACATAAACTATGACAATACAGAAAATGGGGTGCGCTTGAATATTGATAACGTACAACAATTTACAAATCAACAAAGATAACTACAAGCCTCCTCATCCCTACTCAAGCTCTCAATCACATCACCAAAGTACTTGACCACATAACCCGCCGCCTCTTCATCCATTACCTCGCTAGAAACCGTCATCGCGATGCTCAATTTCGAACCCTTCGGAGCAACAAGCACATCCGCCGTCTTGGACGGACGATTCGGCAAACTGTACAATCCCGTCTCACATGCGTGTCCATCAAAGTCACAAGTAGATTCCTGACTGTTGGTGAAGTTTTGGAACCTGATAAAACTGCCAAACCTGGTCCCGGATTCCCATGTGGTACAGTTACGAGTGATCTCGCCCAGACCAAGGTTTTGAACCGCCATTGTCTGGACGTGTTGTTGTTGCACTTGGGAAAGCAGGTCGTGTTTTTCGGGCGACGATGGGAAGTGTACTCGTACTGGAATGATGTTGAGACATGGGCCAATAATGCGGTCTTCATGAGGTATTCCGAGAACACGGCCGTGAACAACTTGACCAAACACCACGTCGCCCAAACCATTGCCGTCCTGGCCTGGAGTGAATAGTTTGGAAAGTGTGATCGCCCATGCCAGCTTAACCAGTGTTGCCGTGGTCGAGTTCCGAGGTGTCAAAACTGGCCCAGTCTCCAATGTTCCAGTCACCAATCGAGGCTCGTCGGAGACTTGTGTTGACACGGCCTTTCTCGCGACTGGTAGGCTCTCACTACTCATGACAGTAATGCTAGTATCCTGCAAAACATCCTTCCAAACTTGATAGGTCTCGGGTGTTCGCTTCTCCCAGACCTGTCGGACATGGTCCGAGAACTGACCACAGGGCGACATCTCTTGCCCCGTGTACGCAGAATTGAGATCTTCACAAATGGTACTCAGAGACATTCCATCAAACAGTGCATGGGGCAGTCGCAATGCCAAGATCATCCGCGAATCCTTCAACTTCAAGAGTTGGGCTTGTATCCCGACGTTACCATCAATCGGTACGCCCATAGCGAGGGAGTCATCCGCGCAATGCTTCTCCATGTCATCGACGTCTGCGTAGTGCGTCAAAGCGACCGGCATATCGCGCAACGTCAATTGGATGATGGAACCGTCGGTGTTTGTGTAGAAGACTGTGCGCAAGATGGAGTGCTTCTGGACAAGGCCATTATAAGCAGCCTCCAGACGCTCCTCATCCACAGCATCAGGCAACGCTATCCAGAGATAACGACTGTAAAAGTTGTACAGAGTCATTGCCTGGAACTCGGTCGCGGGGCTGGCTTCAATCACATTCTCCAAGACGTCTCGTGGGATGTGACTTGGGAGCTCGTTGAGAGGGATCTGGCCACCATTGGAAACATTTCCATTCTGTCCCTCGGTGTGTTCTGCAGCCTCCGTCACCTCCCCATTGACTGGGGCGCATGCCAAAGAGATCTTGGAAAGGACCTGGTGCGTAAAGATGGTAGCGACCGCCAGATCGATACCTCTCCGTCTAGCGAGTGTGGAAGCAGCCATCGCCGAGATCGAATCTCCTCCCATACTGAAGAAATTACCATTCATAGGAACTGACTGAGCGTCGACATTGAGGACCTTTGCGAAGATTTCCTGAATCTCTCGGTCATGTGCAGTCTCGGGTGTGCCATCCACTTCGGCAGTGTTGGTCCTCAACTGGTACTGATCGAGTTTCTTCGACATACTCCCAGAAAATGTTTCGCGGAGGAGACGTCGATTGATCTTGCCTGACAGGCTGAGTGGAATATGGGCGACAGGAATAAAGTAGGCGGGGACCATGTATGACGGAAGCTGATCCCGCGCAGATGTGTCTAGCGCTTCAATGGTAGAGTAGAACTCCTCATTTGGTGAAGCAATCCACTGTACACCACCCCCCTCGGCCTCGCTTGCGACTTGGCCCCATGCTCCTTCTGTGTGCGGCGCAATGAACGCGACCAAGACAGCCCGATTGTTTTGGTTCGCAATCTTGACGCACTCAACCGCGACGGCCTTGATGTCCTCACAAACAGACATCAAGCAATGCTCGACCTCACCAACTTCAAGTCTCTGGCCATGGAGTTTCACTTGATCGTCCTTTCGTCCTAGGAACTGGAGAGAACCATCAGGTGTCTGTCTGACAAGGTCACCAGTCTTGTACATTCTCCCGCAGCTTGAACGGAACTGGGAGAGCCAAGATGGGTTATCGACAAAGACCAAGTCGGACCGGGCCTTGTCCTTCAGGTAGCCGGTGGAAACCACAGGACCCTCGACAAGCAGCTCACCGATTGTGCCAATGGGGACAAGCCTGTTGTGGTCGGCCGGATCAACCACCCATGAAGCAGCTCCAAAGCTGCGACCGATGTGCGATGGGTGTGTCTCTGGTAGAACGCGTCCGATGTGCGAAATGACAGTGCATTCTGCCGGAGCATACATCGCGAAAAGGTTCAACTTGTGTGCCCAGATGTCCACAATCTGAGAAGTAAGAGGTTCACCGCAAGAACCTAGAGTTTCCAAAGTTGGCACATCTGAAGGATCGAAGAGGTTGATGACGGATGGAGTCAATAGCGCCCAGGTGGCCTTGAGATCGCCTGCTGCCTTGCCTGGATTGTCCCTTCGTTCTTGTTCGTGAGGGACACAGATGCAAGCACCAGCTGCAAGAGTGAAGAGGATCTCGCCGATACTGATATCGAATGCGAACGAGGCGAAATGGAACACGCGACTGGTTGTGGTAAGATTACCATGCTCTCGCATGACTGTCGCACTTGTAGCAATAGCGCCATGAGGGAGAACGATGCCCTTGGGCACGCCGGTGGATCCAGAGCTGAATACGACGCAAGCAGGGGAGTCCGGCCGTGGAGAGATAGTCGGAGGCACAGAGTTGGATGGTTGGTCTTGGCTTCCAAGATACGTCGTAGGTTCAAAGACCGTGATTGGAAGTGAGAGCCCTTCGCCAATGTGCCTAGTCTGTTCAAAAGCAACAAGGATCTTGGCGTCGATCATAGAACACATTGTTCTCAGCCGTTGAATGGGATGTGAAAGGTCAAGAAGAACAAAGGCAGCGCCTGTCTTGAGAACTGCCAACATGATGACTGGGGCCCAGGGCGACCTTTCAATCAAGACTGGCACAAAGTCACCCTGTGTGACACCTTGACTGATAAGATGACTTGCAAAGTGATTGGAGTAATCCTCGACTTGTCGGTAGGTCAAGTCAAGATCCATCGAGTGAACTGCAAGTGCATCTGGTTGAGACTTGGAAAGGTCTCGAATGCGATCGTGCACACAACTGTCGACAGCTTTCGGGACTGTCTCATTCCACACTTGTAACTTCTCCATGTCCTGTGGAGGTACCGTACTGATGTCTCTGATTGCCACAGATTCCGATGTCATGATCTGTCGAACAACGTGCGACAGCTGTCTGAGAAGACCCTTGATTGTCTCTGAAGTGATCAAATCCGAGTCAAATGCCGCCTTGAAGTTGACTCTACCTTCGTCGGGTCGGCATGTCAAGACCAGCGGGTAGCTTGCAAATGCGGTGGTGTTATCAGATGAAGCCGCACCGCCAGTCGAGGATTGAAATACTGCAGAGTTCGTTTTCTGCTCATGTGGTTGTACAACAAGCAGATTCTGGAAATTGCATGCCTCAGCAGCTTCCTTACCGTACTGTCGAATGCGTGACAGGCCCGTCTGCTCGTGAGGGATCATGTTGACGAATTGATCTTGGACCTCTGCTAGACCATCTTGAACGGAACTCCCAGTAGGCAGTTTGATGCGAACAGGCAAAGAAGCCAGGGTCGGCCCGCTGATCTGGTCGATGCCGTCGATGCTGGCATTTCGACCACTGACAGTAGCACCAAACACAACATCTTCAGAACCTGTCTGATGCCACAGAAGAATAGCCCACGCAAGTCTCACGACGGATGATATCGTATACTTGGTTGACATCTCAGCATCAAGTGGTAGATCACGCTCAAGCACAATTGTCTTCGTCGTGTCTCCCACCTTCGAAGCTGTGGGTGGGAAATGCTCGACCTCTAGACCCGAGAATTGCTGACGCCAGAATGTCTCGGAGCTCAGGTGGTCTTGCTGGAGAATGTGCCTCACAAATGGGCTGAAAGGCTTCATCTGAAGAGCCTCTCCCGCATACGCTTGCTGAACTTGTGCCAGGAGTAGATCGAGAGACCATTCATCGAACAAAGCGTGATGAATGTCTAGACGGAAAGTGTCCGCACTCAAATAAAATCTGGCGAGAGGACCCTCGTTGATGTCAATCTTCGTTGAGAAGCCTGTCACGGAAGAAACAAGCTCCCATGGCATATCAGCACGGACGACGACTTGGAGGAGTCCCTCTGGTGTCTGTACTGCCCGAGTGCGCAGAATTGGGTTGTGCTGCCAGACATCCTGCCAAGCCTGTTTGAACCGATCCATGTCCACTCCAGAAGCAAGTTGCCAGAAATAGGTGCCAATGTACGCTCGCGAATTCTGTGCCGTCAAGGCCAGAAGTCCCTGCTGCATGTGTGTGCATGGATATGCATCCTCGATGTCATCAACTAGGAGACCAGACTCTGTCGCGATTGACTGAATGGTCTTCTGAGAATCCTCAAGCATGGAAAATGGTGCAGGCAGTGTTGATGTAGACTTCTCATCTGCTTGAACCATGAGAAGAGCCAGTTCTGACAAGATGGATGTCTTGAAGATGTCGGATACTGAGATAACGAATCCTGCTTCACGAAGACTTGCGACCATTCTAATGGCGGCCATTGAGTCGCCGCCACGTCGAAAGAAGCTGTCATTGCGTGAGATTGTAGACTTCTTGATACCCAGTATCTTAGCCCAAGTCTCCGCTAGTATCCTCTCATCATCAGTTGGTGGCGCTTCCCCATCGCTCAGATCATGACCATTGAGCTGTTCATCTTGGTCGGCTGCCAATGCCTGAGCAGCGGTGTTCTGCAAGAGAAGTCGATTGAGTTTGTTGGATGTCGTGAGAGGCATGTGTTGCAAAAACACAAACTCTGACGGAACCATGTATGACGGTAAATCAAGAAGAAGGAATCCCTCAAGATCAGACCTCAAGCCATCCATGTCCTTCAATTGCTCCGGCACCATCTGAGCGGGAGTACACGTCTCCCTAGAAGTGTCGCGTCCCAGGAAGGCAACAAGCTTCGTAGACCCGCTGTTCCCAGCCTTGACAGCAACAACAGCAACATGACCGAAGCCTCCTTCAAGTACTTGCGGACATGTTGAAATGTGGTGCTCAACCGCCGTCAATTCCAGTCTCTGTCCGTTCACCTTGACTTGGTGATCCCGTCTTCCTGCCAACTGCAATGATCCATCAAGATTGTACCGCACCAGATCTCCTGTGCGAAAGGTCCGCTTTCCAGATTGACGGGAACCGTATTCCTGGTAGATCCGCTTCTTCCATGTGGGATCCGATGTGAAGTGTTGGTCCGTTCGAGCCTTGTCATCTAGATAACCACGCGAGATGGACGGGCCTTCAATGACCAGTTCACCCAGAGCACCAATTGGTGCTAGCTTGTCAGGCTGATCAATCGCAACGACCCACAATCTGGAGCCACACCCGTATCCGATGTTACTCGGCGAAACACCTGACTTGATGTTTGAGGCCAATGCTGCGATACCAGTACTCTCACTCACACCGTAAGCATTGAAAAGTTGTACGTGTTTGGACCATGTAGAGATATGACTCTCTGTCATGGGTTCGCCTCCGAGAACTAGGCCTCGAAGTGAAGGGCATGATGATGGACTAAGGGTGCTTGCCATTGAGGGTGTCAAGCTAGCGAGGTTGACTTCATGATCTCTCATGAACCCTGCGAGGTTGTTCAAACGATCTGACTCGGATGGGATACAAACACGGCCTCCGAACATCAGCGTGACAAGGGTGTCACGATTGCTGACATCAAAAGAATATGATGCAAACTGCAGCATTCTTGTTGTGTTGTTGATCTGAAGAGACTTTGCGTTCGCCACAGCCATGCAGTAAAACGCAGAGTGCTCCGTAATGATCCCCTTGGGTTTCCCCGTTGTGCCAGATGTGAAGGTGATGTACATAGCATTTGATGTGCTGATGTCGACTGTTGGTGATCCAGGAGTATCGTCCACGGGTATGGACTCCAAAAGTTCACGAACCGAGTCTCCAAGAGCAATAGCCTCGCAAACGAGCTCTTTTGCAATGTCACTGTGGTTTGCAGAGCAAACTGCGACAAGAGGGTTCAAAGACGAACATAGCTCACGACTGTACTGAACAGGATGAGATGGGTTGATGAAGAAATATGCTCCACCTGCCTTGAGAACAGCCAATTGTGCAACAACTGCCCATTTGGACTTGTCAAAGACGAGAGGAACAAAAACTTCTGGACCGACGATACCAAGATGCTGAAGCCATATCGCAAGACCAGTTGCGAGGCGGTCCAGCTCTCGATATGTAAAGTCTCCATCCCAGGCTGACACGGCGATGGATGTGGGGTGCAGTGTAGAGTTTTGGGAGATGACTCGATGAATGGGTTGTGGGATGGGGTCTTGTGCATTTGATAGAATGTTCCATCTGGCGAGTCGGTTGATGTCCAAGTCGCTGCAGAGTTCAAGGTCGTTGATCTGAGAGTCAATCTTGGCAACAATTTCCTCAATTGACTTGGCAACGGTGGCGGCGATCATCTCGGCCATGGCGGACATGACCTTTGATGATCTGTAGTATACTTTGATACTGGGTAGATGTGCCTCTACTCTTTGTGAGAAGCAGACAGCGAGGTCGAACTATGGCCTGTTGTGAGTTGTGATTGCCTTACAGGTATTTTCAAGTGGTGGCTTACCATGGCTGATGGGTTCGTAACCTCAATAAGATCCTCATGTGTAAGGACAACCGAGATGGCATCCCAAAATGTTGTGCGATTCTGTCCAATTGAATCGACATGCTGGAGATCAAACAGACTTCGAACGGGTTGTGTGGGCGAGACATGACAGCAATAGTTCCTCAGCAAATGTTAGCAAGACAACAACGACTACCCTAAACCACGTACCTTTCAGGGCCCAAGCACGTAAATGAAACATCCTCAGAGCCAGTATAGCCTCTAAGACATAGGGCCCACGCAGCTTGGATAAGACTCAAGTGGCTGTGGCGCTCCTTGTGTAGCCAGTTGGTAAGAGCTTTGTTGGTCAAGCCTGAACACTCAACACCAACAGTGTCCCATTGTGGCTCCAACTCGTGGAACTCAGTTGGGGCGCCAATCTGAGGCACGAAAATTGGTGATACTGCTGCTGGGGGAGCCATAATGTGTGGAATTCTAAAGCATAAACTTTTCACTAATTTGTTGGAGAGATAAAAATGATGAAAATGCAAATATGGGCTGGCAATAACGTAGATTCATAACCCTTACAACTGTCTATCGACTTGTCTAAACTTTATAAAATGCAGCCTACACATACGAGCTTCAATATCTAACGGTACATCGAGGCCTGGAGGCAAAGACGTGCGAAAACTATCGAATCCTGTTCATATTGGTTTCAACATTCTGCATGTCGGATGCAATGGCGTGTCTCTATCTGATGGTCAGCGAGTCACACAGTTACTCCGACCATCCCGTTTTTTTCACAGCCGGGTAAGCAAATAGGCCTCACCCGCGTAAAGAAAATTCTCAAACCGCGCTTCCGCCAATAAGTCGCTGTCCATTCAACCGAGCGTCTTTGTGCTTGTAGATGACAGCGGTCGAGACTGCATATTCTCTCACATAAGAGACCTTATGGGACCAATGCTACATCGCCGCTACGGGTGAGGTACCCTGACGATGTGAATCCTTCATACAAGGAACTGCGTCGGAGACTATGCCTTGTCCGGGGGAGTGAAGTTGCTCGTATCCAGCGATGTTGTAAAATGCCCGCAAGAAGTAATCCGCTGCAAATGATGTTCCATTAGCAATGAATGTATCAGGAATGGTTTCACTGTTGATGGAGCTCGTGAAGTGGATATTTACGTAATTACTATTCAGACATATCTCAGTAGATCTCACCGGCGGGATGATGACAGTACATACTCCGTAGTAAGCAAACAATCCACTTCACTACGGTGTTGGGTTAGGCGAAGTCGCGAGACAGGGACAAAGTTCATTTCACCTAGGTCAAGGTCCACCTACCGTACCAATCGGCACTTGATATCGACTAGTCAAGTTTCAAACGAGATTAGTTTAAACTTTGTTCGATCTATAGATAGTGTTGCATGTGGGAGACGTTCGGGAGCACAGTGTACTCAGAACGACACGGGTACATGAGTCTCTAGACACACGTGTGTTCTCCACTGGTTGAAAAAGCTTGTGTTGAGCTATTATTCACACTAGGGGGGAACATAACGCCCGATTCCGTAGCGGGCCGTTGCGGGCCGTTGTAAGCGTCTTGCAAGTCTTGGCCGGCCTAAGGAATGGCGACAATGTCGCAGTGCATGATGCGATCTAGTCTTTGAGCATTTTTTCTGCACGATATTACTCTGTCAAATCTCATCTCTCGGTGTGTCCGACACTAAGTTGCGGTTCCGCGATTTAAACACTGACAAGGGGGGTGTAGGGTGAGATTCAACCGGGCTTGTACAGTGTTTTGAGTTTCGTCTGCCAAGGTTCTGTACCTTTTTCCCCTGTCGACTACGTATGCGGCAAACCTCCGCGGCTAATCCCTGAAGGGCCTCAGCATTACATACTCGTGGGGATCGTGGGGGTTGTAGGATCGGTCTCATGCTGCAGCTTACCCGGAGTCAAAGTCCGATGTCGGTCATTTTGTCAACCTACCTTAACTGTACTGTCAAAGATCAGTGTGTGCCGCATCCAGTGTACCATTTTACCCTTCAAGTATCGCAATTATGTGTGGAATCAGTGCCTTCATTACCCACCCTGGCCAGTCCAGGTCGCCCGTGTTGAACGGAGATGCCAAACATGTGGTAGAAGAACTGGAGACCAGCCTTGATCTGATTGCTCATCGTGGACCAGATGCACGAGGCCGTTGGTTCAGTAATGATCATCATGTTGGTGAGTTTTGACATATCGCCCAGAACCTTGGCGATAAGATGATCTAAATTATGACAGGTCTCGGACATGTTCGTTTATCGATCATAGATCTCAGTCCCAGTGGGAACCAACCGTTCCACGATGAACAAGGTGGTATCCACGCTGTCGTGAATGGTGAACTCTATGACTACGAGCGCTACAAAGAGCAGTTGGCAGATGAGTTCAAGTTTGTGGGAAACAGTGACTGTGAAATTGTCATTGCACTTTACAAACACTATGGCTTATCCTTCATTTCTCACCTCAGAGGAGAATTTGCATTTGTCCTATGGGATGAAAACCGTCAGCAGCTGATTGCTGCGAGAGATCGGTATGGAATCAAGTCTCTGTACTACACAGTTCACCAGAACAAATTACTGGTTGCAACTGAGATCAAGTCGTTTTTGGCGTTTGGCCTACAGCCGGAGTGGTGCGTCCGATCGCTGCGAGACCAGAGCTGGAGAGTTGACTCCACTACTTTCTTTGAAGGTGTTTACAAGGTAGGCCAATTTTGAAGCACGGATATCCCGACAGGCATCTAACCAACATTTGCAGGTTCGGCCCGGACATTATCTCATTTGTCGACCCAATGAACGGGAAGAACAACACCCATACTGGGATCTCGAGTATCCCGACAAGGTAAGAAATTGCTGATATTATTATCTTGTCTGGTTACTGAATTTTTGCAGTTTGCCAAGGATCTGCGATCCGAGGACGAAATTACCGAAGGTGTCAGAGAACGCCTGCTAGAGGCTGTAAGGATCCGTCTCAAGGCAGATGTTCCCGTAGCTGTCTACCTCTCAGGCGGAATTGACTCTTCATCTGTCGCTGGAATGGTATCGCACCTTATTAAGCAGGGAACCAAGCTGGGCAATGAAACGAGTTTATTGCCGTCAAGTATGAAATGTTACACCGTCCAGTTCGATGAGGGTAGCGGGGCAGACGAGTCAGGTATGCAACCTGGTTTCTATTTTTATCTCGATGCTAACAGGTCCTAGCAATTGCTCGTCGCACAGCAGATTTCCTCGGTGTCGACATCCATCTAGTCAAGATGGATGAAGAGGCTCTTGTCGCGCGGTTTGAAGACACAACCTGGTACAGCGAAGTCCCACTTCCGGATCTGAACGGAATGGGCCGATTGGCATTGGCAGAGGCCGTGCACGCCCAGGGTATCAAGGCAGTCATCACTGGTAAGTAACTTATTATCCCTACTCTACCACAATTTCTAACATTTATGCAGGCGAGGGTTCTGATGAACACTTTGGGGGCTATGATGCCTTCAGGGCTGATTCGCTAAGCGAACCTGATCATTCGTGGCCTGCCATGATGACTGATACTGAGCGTCAAGAAGCACACGCTCTAGCCAGCAAAGAAGCTGAATATGGCATTTTCGGAGACTTTACACCAAAGGTACCGATCTCCACAAAGAGAATGTTCTATTCCAGCCACGTCACCAGTTCTATCGCGAGAGTCGGAAGTCTACCGTTCTCCGACTGGACCAAGGTGTACGGAAACAGCATTCCCGAGACCACCATGATTGAAGGTTTTGATGGGAGAGTCCGCGACAACATCCTCAAGCGCTGGCATCCCGTCCACACTGCACAGTACATGTTTGTCAAGACATTCATGCCTCATTTCATCTTGCGATACAATGGTGATAATATTGACATGGTCCACCAAGTCGAAAGCCGTTGCCCTTTCCTCGATCATCATCTGACCGAGTACGTTAACAACGTGCCTCCCAGTCTTAAGATGAGATACAACGCGAAGGATAAGTCTTGGCGTGAGAAGCATATTCTTCGAGAAGCAGTGAAGCCCTTTGTTACTGATGAGGTGTACAACATGAGTAAGAAGGCTTACATGGGTCCGAGGAAGTTTTGGCCCGGAGGACCATTGCACAAGAAGATTTCGGAGTTGGTGACAAAGGCAAATGTTGAGAATCTAGGTTTTGTAGACTGGCAGGCTACACAGGATGCTATGGATGGGGCTTTCAATAAGCAGGAGGGTCTGGCGCTGCGCCGTATTATTACCGTGGCACAATTCGTTGTTTTGGGGCAACGTTTTGGTGTCAAGAGAGCCTCTGGTGGACGTAGCTAGTGGAACACTGAATAAAGAATTGTTTTTGGTCTTACTGAACATAACTAACTTGTCTACGTTTGAGTGAACATAAAATACCAGGAGAGTTGTCGATGGCGGAAAATACGGAAACACCAAAAATTCACTGGAGACACATATCACCACTAAAGTTTGTCGCAATTGTAGATTTTCGCAATTTGAGGACACATAATCTTCAATTTGACGCTTTAGTTACACACTCATTGCTAAGTCGCTATCACCAAAACGCCGCAACGCGAACCTCAATACTCTCTCTAGCCTCTGCATTCTCATCCTGATCCACCAGCTCAAAAGCACTGTGAACAGCTCCCCCAACTCCAAGATCCGACTTGCCTTTGCCACCCTCCAAAGGTGCTCGTGCATGTGCTTCCATTTCGTTGTCAAACAATTGAATCACCAAAACATCAGAAGGTTGTTGTTCTGAGATGTAATGCCAGGCATGAGATGTCTTTTCAGGATCTCGTGGGGCGTAAGCCAGATAACTTTGTGTCTGGTATGTATCATCATTCTTATCAATGTTTTCCTCATCTCTACCAACGATGCGGTAAAGGTGAGAAGGAATGCTGTGATCTGTTGGCTCGCGCTGATCGCAGGGCACGTAATCTGATACAGGGAACGAAGCCGCTGAGGACAAAGCCAGAGGGTCGCGGTGAACAGTCTTCAGAGGTCGCCAGATGGAGAATAGCGCGAAATGAGGAACCTTGCCACTGTGATCCTTGAGGTCGTTCCATTCAACGCCCGACTCGAGCAAACGGTTTTCGGCCTCGATGACCTTCTCGGCTGCTAGAGCGACCTCGCTGTGGTATCGGCGAATATGGTGCCTGGCTCCCTTGGGTGTACAGTCCAGATGTACCTTGGGAGCTGGGCATACGCCATCCTTGACAGAATTTCCAAAGATTGGTGGGAACAAATGAGATGTGTCATCTGATCCAGAGGGCTGTGCATCTGCCTCTTCTTCGGCATGGGCTGAGTCATCACCCTCGCTGTACAGACGGTTTCTGACAACAGCAGCGGATACTACCGCCTTCTTGCATCCTGTAACGTTCTTGACAAACTCTTCTACTTCCGGAAAGTAGATTTGACGAAGAAGTTTCTCGTTGTTCCAACTTGCTCGACTGTAAGGGGCCGTGTGCAAAGCTGAATCATGGCGACGGGCAGTGAAACCATGGACATCAAGTTTGTACGGCGAGTCTTGTCCGAGATCCAATGATGGACGTAGGTCTGTCAAGGGTAGAGTGACAATGTCACCAAACTCGGACAGCGATGGAAGCAGATATGCTTCTTTGCTTGGAGTTGGCTGGCTTCCTCGGGTCAGATAACGAAATCTGCCCTGATGAGGTTTGGTTGCCGTAGTCATGATGTTCTCAATTGGTAAGAAGCCTGATGAGGATAATAGTGATACACTTTCAGGAGTATATTTAGTCAAAGCTTTTCTGAATGAGGGCAAGTCCTTGTTAAAGTTGATCTGGTCTATTATTGTATTACTCTATCTTTCCGATGTCGCACTTAATGACGCACTCAGCTACATAAACTACACATTGACCTGCGGTGATGTCGAATGATATGTATCAGATGAGATGCATCTTAGAATCAAACCATTCCCCCACACAAACCCATGTTTGTTTGCAACTGAATCAAGGATATGCTCAGCCCCCCACGATACCCCCATATAACCCTTTTTTGAGGGCACAGACAAAAGATCGTGGGTCTCCCAAATAAGGCAAAGATGCGAGAGCGTTTTATATGACTCACTTGGTGTTGGTTGGACAAGTTCCCAATGCGCGAGTCAGGCCTGCCATTGCCATGGATGTTGGTACTTCGGCCAACACTCGGGCAATGAGCAAAGTCCGTGACCCTCTGCGCCCCCAGTTTTGTATCCATCGGCAGTTTAAGAACGCCGACACTGACAAGGTCTCAGCCCCCCCCGTTAATTTGTAGCGAAATTCCTTCTGTCCATGAATCACTGAAAAAACATCCTGTTTCAACTACTTACTTCGACTTACACCTCCCCCTGCTTAAAGAGTCGTATTCTATTCGTTTTCCCACCGCCCAAGCTTAAACCACTAATAACACTATTCCACTTCCATCATGGCCCGAATCCTCATTACCGGATCTACCGATGGCTTTGGCTTCGAAGCTGCCCGCCAGCTGATCGAGCGAAAGCACCAAGTTTACCTACATGCTCGCAACCAAGAGCGCGCCGATGAAGTCAAGACCAAGCTGCCAGGTGCTGCTGGTGTTCTGATTGCCGACTTGACAACCGTTGCGGAAACGCGCAAGCTCGCTGACGAAGCGAATGCGATCGGCACCTTTGACGCCGTCATTCTCAACGCCGGACTACTCTACGGGCCGTTCCGAAAGTCAGATCTTGGTGTCCCAGCAAGCGTCTTTGTCAACCTTGTCTCCCCGTACATCTTCGCTGCTCTCCTCAACCAGCCCAAGCGTCTCATCTTTATCGCCTCTGTTCTGCACCACGAGGCCGACACAAGTCTCAAGGACATCTTCTGGTTGGAGCGCGGAGAGAAGGAGTGGAAGGATTTCCCAGCATACTGCGACGCCAAGTTCCACGTTGTCCTCCTAGTCAACGCAATTGCACGACGTTTCAAGGGCACCTCGGTCATTGCTGTGCACCCTGGATACGTTCCTACCAAACTTGCAGGTCAAGACGCTCCCGGCAAGATGGAGGATGGTATCGAGACATATGTCATGTTGGCTGAGGGTGATTACGATACTTCTTTGACTGGTGTTTACTTTGACCCTAAGAAGGAGAGGGCTCAGCCTCACGCCTTGACAGCGGATCTAGACAAGCAGGAGGCTGTCGTCAAGGCTTGTGAAGAGCTCACGGGAATCAAGCTTGCAAGCCCCTGAACGTAACTAGTCAGCACAAATATCTAAACAATACAAACATTCATAAAATACCGTTGTCCATCAGTATTCGTGATTTGTGAACAGGCTTTGAGCGATTTGCTGACCCGATTGGGGTGATCAATCGCCTTGACAAATATATAGCGCAAGGCGTGTCTTTCTGCAATCGGCGCCATAAAACTGCCGAAATTACTAGCGGGTCCTTCGGTCTCGTTTAACTACCCCAGCGATAATCCCTCGATTCGACCGAGTAGTTCATAGATTGTCTCCAGGGTATTAGAAATTTGGCCGCTTGAGGTACGAGATAAATGAGCAATTCTATTCATGTTGCTTAGACCATAGGTAATCTGAGGTGATTTGCTTTTGTACGAAATCTGGGGGTGGTCTGTTATGTTACCCACCAAGCAGATTGTTCAGAGCAAGATCAGATGGCTGTAGCATCTACGGACACGCAGTAGTGGATTTATTACTGTGATCATAACATTTTCAACGATAAAAAGGACTTTTGAGTAGCGAGAATAAGGCATAGAATTACTACTCTACTATGTGATAGCTTGTCTAAATGGCACAGCGCAGAGAGAAGAAACGAAGAGCTATTTACAGTTGGAGCCACCCAATCTAAGCAATAGGAGCGTAGAAGCTAAACATGCCCTTGGGATCATAAGCCTCCTTCAACTCCTGCAGGCGGCTCTGTCTCCAAGCCTCGCTTCCGTACCACTCCTTGGGACCCTCATCACCGAAAGCGTAGTTGACATAGACAGGGACGGTGTCACGTCCAGTTCCCTCGTGCAGAATGTCTCGGACCTTGTGGCCAATCTCAGAAGCCTTCTCATCCGTAGCAGTTCCGTTGGACTGGTAGCTCAACAACGGGCCCACGAGAATGTTCTGGTTTCGGTACGCAAAAGCGGTGCTCTTGGAGTCAATAGCCTTGACACCCTCGGTGGAGTAACCATCGAAAGTGACCAGAGAGCCGTTGAAGATGGAGTCGCCTCGGATGTTGTCGGCAAAGTAGTTGAAGGCCTTCTTCTGCGCGGCTGGGTTGTATGCCTCGAGGTAAATGGGGAAACGGGGGTTCATGGCTCCGTTTTTCTGGCAAGGGCCATCCTCAGTGGTCACCCCGACCCATTTGGCAAGATCTGTGTAGACACCCTTCTTTGCGTCAACTGCGAGGGGCTTCAGTTTCTGGAAGGGACCAGTGTATGCCTTATCGACTACGTCAACGCCCTCTTGCATGAGGAGGATCTGGACAATAGGCTATTTTTACTGGTCAGTCATCTGTCAAAACACGAAGTAGAGGCCAAAACTTACACCAGTGGGATCCAAAGCAGGAATGTTGAACCAGTAAGACCAGTTAATCAGGTCGGTAGGCTGAGTGCCATTCTTGAGGATGTACTTGTTGATGGTCTCGTACAGCTCCTCAACCTTCTCGCCCTTAAAGGTCAAGCTAGCAAATGCCCAGTTCTTGATCTTGGCATCGTAAGTCTTGGAAGTGACTGAAGTGACAATGCCGAAGTTGTGGCCAGCTCCCTTGAGAGCCCACCACAGCTCAGAGTTCTCATCAACAGTAGCAAGAGTACCGTTGGAGAGAACAATATTCATTGACTCGAACTGGTCAGCAATGAGACCGTGGCGACCCTGAAGCCAGCCATGGCCTCCGCCGAGGGCGGGACCGACATATCCGACACATTCACAGCAGCCAGTGACTATCAAGATTACGTTAGCATTTCTGCCCACGTTCTTATTCTTGTAGAGTCAGTGTTAATCTTAGACTTACCTGTCTGCTTTCCAGCCTCCCAAAGACCCATGGTCACTTTCTTGGATGCGGTTCCACCAAGAATGGTGACACTCTTTCCATCTTTGGCGATCTTGACACCAGAGAGCTGGTTGAGATAAATCTCGATACCCTGCTTCATCTGGCCCAGAGTGGTGATCGCTCCATGAGCACTGTTCTGTGCCAGAAAGGGCAGGTTCTTCTTGTTGGCAAACTTGACCTGTCACAGGGTGTTAGCTAAGTGATTGACGCCCAGAGTCTGTGGGTAACAGAGACACGTGGGGTGGTGTGCATGAAAAGCACAAAATGTTTGGACGAAGGGAAAGTTCAATGACCAAGACGGAAAAGATTTGCGAAACAATAGATGGAACTTACAATCTCAACGACATCATTCTCAGTGGCGGGAACAACGACAATATTGGCAGTTGGCGTATCAAGGTTGGACCAACGCTTCGAAGCAGCTTCAAAGTCCTCGGTGCCAGGGAAGTAGACTTTTGCAGAGGCTGACAGCTCCTTGCTAAGCGCCTTGTAGTCAACGTCTCGAGACCAGAGGGTCTGAGAGGCCGCAGTGACAGCCAATGTGGCTAGACCAGTAAGAGCTTGCAGATGCATGATGTCTTGGCGAAAGAGGGTTGGTTACAACTGGAACGGAAAGCAACGGCGGGGACTCGGAGCGGATTTATGAATGCTTTCTTCTCCGCTGATGCGTCCTTTCGAGAGTGTTTTCGGTTACGAGGACCTCCTTTCCACGACGCGGGATACTCGATATGGCCTGAGCTTACGATGTAGTCTCATCGGACGCTGCCGATGTTTCCGTGAATAGTTTAGATTTCTTACTATGATGATGAGTGTCGTTCTCAAGACGGAGGCTCCGGAGGATTCGCATCCTGACTAGGTGAGAAATGATTCCAAGCGTTAATGTAACGTGTCGATAGATCGCAAGGGGGGCTGGATGGGCCTTGATTCGTGGGTGCAAGTCATACAGGGCCAGGTACAGATGTGTAGATCTGTCGGTCAGCAAAAGTAAAAGTCATGAGCAAGCCTTCCCCGTCTTGTTGCATGAATCATGTAGCCGATTAAGTTATTGCAACGACAAACCCCACGTCATCTCACCCCAACTGCCAGGGGCAGGTACAGAGAAACAAATCTGAGGAACGCGGAACCGTACAGTGCGAGATGATTGGGGTGTGTACACTATGTACATTATCCCATCACTCGGCCAAGGGTCCAGAAATTTAAGTTCAAGCTGATGTCGTGGTACGGCACTGGGTCCTCAATGCTACGGTCCGGCAAATCACAAAGGATGGCGCTTTAGAAAGGATTATTTCCAGGGTGATGGCACTGTAACGGTTTTATTGGTCTTGTTACGCTGCGGATTGTGAGTCTCACAACGACGGAAATGGCAGGATTGAGCGAAGGATACCTGCAAGATAGTGAATGAGATCCTGCTGTGACAAATTACCTATTGATAATTTGTAAGGCCAAGAGACACTGAATCAATTAGGAATAGGTACTGGAACTAAGTCTAGACAGTATTAGTCCTTAATCTTGGTAAATGCAGGTGCGTAGTTTTGGATAGTGGAATGCACATTGCTGCACATCTTGAATTGAAGATCCAGGGTAGCTTCATAGAACATAAATCCAAGTATAGGAATATTTTATGAAACACCCATTACGGTAGGATCGATGTGAGAAATATGATAAGACTTCGGCGAGATCAAAAGTAAGACATGAGATAATCGGCAATTTTACTAGAACTAGTACTTCTTCATATTTTAGTCTGGCTCGACTCTTGTGATTACTATGGTGACATGTAATTCCTGCTTGGTGCACTCTTTCCAACGCAATTAAGTGTCGAAACGATCAAGGCGGAATTGACCGAGAGCTGAATCTGTTTCCCCGGTCAAGATCTGCTTGCTCACCAACTCTCCAACGATAGCTGCATTTGTGACGCCAGAATGCATGACTGCCACACTGACATTTCCAAGCCCCGTCGGACCAATAATAGGCATCCCATCGTCAGGTGTTGGTTTATTACCAACAGTGAAATAGTCGAACTCAAGCTTGTCACCGCCAATCAGAGTCTTCTGTAACTCCTTGAAAACATCTCTTGCAGTTTGCGCAGGGTTGTCGCCTGGATCGTCACCAGGGTTTTCGCATCCGGCTTTGATGACTCCATCCTTTGTTTGACGCATGTAGAGGTACTTTGAGTTGATGAGACTGTGGAGTAGCTGTTCTCGTACAGGCTTTGAGTTGACGATTAGGGCTGGGACTGAGTGAATTGGTAGTTTTATGTTTTCGCTTGCTAGAAGAGGTACGCTGCCTAACCCGGCTGCGACGACGACGTGGTCGCCATGGACCTTTTCTCCGGAGGTCAAGACCACTCCAGTGACTTGGCCATCACTTTTGAGAAAAAAAGCTGCAGTAGATTTGATGATCTTGGTGGAGTGATTCGCTTCTGCATCGGCTACCATCTGTCGCGCAGCCAAATGCGCCTCGACGGAACCCTCCTCAGTATAGCAAAGACCCCATTCAGGGATACTTTTAAACCCAATCTTTGGCTCTTTCAATCGTATATCATTTGCTGACATGCGCTTGACACCATAGCCCCAACTCTCCAAGCTTTCTTGTTTGTGGATGAAAGCCTGTGCTGATTTGTGCCAATTGACTGATCCATTCCAGGTGACGGGCAGACCAGGCAGTTCACGTTCCATTTCTCTCCATCTCTTTAGAGATCGGGCGCGAAACTCGTAGTAAGATTTGTCATTGGTGGAACTGGCGTTGAGCCACGCAAAAGAAGCTGAACTGGCAGGGCCGCCGATGTCTTCAGCGATGATGGTCACCTTTGTGTGTTGAGCCAAGTGCCATGCGATGGAAGCACCGACGATACCCGCACCGATAACGATGACATGAGGATTCTTTGAGTTCTCCATTTCGATGCGCAGTTGTTGTTTTGATGAAGTTTGACGAGTGAGTGGTGATGTGTAGATATCATGATACGCTGAGATTCACGTTACACTAACCCCGCCTTTTGGTATGACAGAGCATCAGAAATGTGTACTGAATTTGCAAATGTCTCTATTAACAACGCGTCAAAAAGAAATGGCTGCGAAAGTAAAAGTTTATTGTTTATCAAAAAGTACTTGCGAAGAGAAAAAGAAACTCCCCCGGGAAGGCTCGAACTTCCGATCTCCCGATTGTCTATGAATAACAGTCGGACGCTTTAGCCAACTAAGCCACAGGGGATAGCTGATTGGATGAGAAAGACGTTGACTATTAGACAATACATCCAGAGTTGACTACAACAGACGCAGTTCCTTGATTCAGTCTTTGAGATTAGACTACCTTCAACAACTCTGCCATTTTTGCTGTGATTTTGTTGTCCTGTTGAACTTTGTATCGTTAGCCTTTGTTGTTAAATTATTCAGGGTTTATGGTTGCTGCTCTCCCAGATTTTATTGAGATGTGAGAGTGATGATTGAATGAATCGATTGAAGATCTAAGTTGAAGGACTGCGGACAAAGAAAGAGAAGTGCATGTATGTATGATGTGACCACGTGATCGTACTTGTGATGTTGTCACGCTTAACAGATTCACCCCTTGAAGATGAAAAGCGTGGCCATATTAACTTCAACAACTCAGCATACTGTAGGTTTGGCGATAAGTCATTCCATCAAGTTGACAGTCTGATCTTCAGCCTATCTCAAAAGTCCATTGCAGTCTTTTGATTTATTGGTTGCAACTCCATAAGAACAGGTGACTTAACATCGCGATAAAAAACTCAAATTGTGGTTGCCTGATCACTTTCCACCTCTGGATGAATGTACTTTTCAGCCCTCCCTCATATTAAGTTTTTCTATTTTATAAAATAAGTCTCTCAGCAACAGCTGATCCTTCCCTTCTTTTTTCTTCCGTACCCCGAACCTTCCAAGTTCGCCGACTCACCTCGACCTATCGAATTCAACAACTAATTTTTGTCGCCATGTCGTCAGATTACGAAGAACCGAAATTACACCCTGGGCCACACTTGGAGCTTTTCAATCCAGTCCCGGAACCACTCCCGGAACCTGACAGGAACTTTCACAAGTTTTCCTCGCTCCTGAGCTTAGGATTATGATTTGGCGTGAGTCTCTCGCCTGCGAGCGCTTGATCACAATAGGTCAGCGGCCATACTTGCGAGCTGCTAAAAAATCGCCCTTGATTACTACTACCTATGTGGTTACAATCCCCCAGTACTTGGAATTGAACCCCGCTCTTTTTGTTAACCAAGAGTCTCGAGAAGTCGCCTTGTCATACTACCGCATTCGAATCCCGTGCATCAGCCCTTGTGACAAGATTTATGAAGGGGATGTGAACGGAATATTCTACTTCAACCCCGACTACGATACTGTCGTAGTGTTTGGGAACGATTGGTCGGGTTCATGGGCGAATGAATTTGTTAAGTTCGCTCAGGAGGTTTAGGCTGCTGATACCAAAAAACTGGGTCTCAGAAATGTTGCTTTCCACGCAGTGCCACGGCGATTGCAGAATATTGCGGCACTTGAAAAATTAAGTCAAAACAACGCGCTTAGGCAGGTTATGTCTGGGCTTCGCAGTGTCACGTTTGTCCTGGCCGTATATCGACAAGGAGAGTGGAGCTCACGTCCAGTCAGCAGCTCTACAAGATATAGACGCGTTATCCCAGCCAACGGTATGCGATACACCTGCTTCCAAAGAGTGCCTCAGGATCCCAGACCTATCCAACAAGATTTGAGACACGACTTTGCGCGAATACGCGAACACGGTTCCGATTTTGAACAGCTCCTGGATATTCGGTCATTTGCATCTACCTGGATCCATCTTCGACGTACCTGGAAATTGCAGAGCCCATGCGAGCATAAGTTTAGTCTTACATCCCGTATAAGGTTTTCTTACGATAGAAGATACATACTGTGGATCCTTGAAAGCGAGAACCGCATTTGGCAGAACTCCCTTATCACGCAAAAGAGGGAGGGCTTAATACCGAAAGGAGAAGAAACAGTCGAAGAGTTAAAGACAGCTCCTCAGACAGCTATTGGCTTCTGGATCTTCCCCGTGGACGCACTTGGACTGACACCGCCTGAAGGGGCGCCTGGCTATACTGGGGAGGAGTCTGAGGTGTTCGATCTCACTGCATATCACCCGGAGCTGACACTATGTGACATTGACTAAGGCACATATCCCAATTCTCTGGGTGGTGTATTGTGAGACATCGTCTGACGAGTCTTTGGGTTTCCGCTATTTGAGCGTCCTGAAGTTGCAATCTTGACCGACAAGATTCGCCAAATTCACTCTACCAGAAACGCAAGCGATGAGAAAGGGAGAACTAGGTAACTCATTGGATTAAACAATGATTCAGAGATGTTTCAGGCGAAGACATGGATAGTTTGTTCCCACGGGGAACTGTTTGTAACAGCAGTCTGTCATAATAGCTTTACACCAAGATGCAGTCTAATAAATTTATGCAATTACTCGTGTTGTCCAATAAAGAAGAAGTGATTAAGCTGAGTCAGTTTGGTGGAGACTTCATGCAGGTTATGTGGCTGTGTTGACACATGAGTTCCTCTTTGCGCAGTCGTCAGGCTCCAACACTTCAACCTCATCTTGATTGCAATTATGGAAGCCGTAGGTCTTGTTCTCGGTGTCGCTGGTCTTTTCAGCACATGTCTAGAAGCCGTGGAAAAGGTTCAGTCCTATCGCTCCTTCGGACCTGATTCCAGCACCATAAACACTCGATTCCAGACTGCCAAGGTCCTTTTGGAGCAGTGAGGACGCAATGTCGGGTTCGAAAACGGCATCTTATTAGCAACGCATAACGAAAAGTTGGATGACCCTGATACCATGGTTGCTGTTAAGGACGTGTTGGATATCATCAAGAGTATCTGCCAGCTCGGCTGTCAACATCGCGCAGCTAATGGGGCCAATGGGTCTCTGATTGCTGGTAGAAGGCAGAAGTTGAAATGGGCGTTTAGCGATAAAGAGAAGCAACAAGAATAAGTTGAGCTTTTGGAGAGGCTTGTTGAACAGCTACGGCACTTGGTTTCGGAACATCATCTACATCTTAAAGTCTCTCAAAGCCACGCCTCAATTGCCGACATCAAGTTTATTCTCAACCGAATCGAGAAAGAAACACGAGGTAGGGTGCAGACAAAACCTATCAAGCAAGAAACGAACATGACCAAGGCGAAATCCGAAAAGAGGTACTCTTATGGATTGGCCACGGCCCCACCGATCAGCGTTATCACGATTCACTACAAAAAAAGACATGCTGAAACATGCAACTGGATTTATGATCGAGAAGCCTTCCAGAGTTGGCTAACTCCAGACTCTGGATCTGGCCTCCAAGCTTTATGGATCAATGGCCCTGCTGGATTTGGCAAGACTGTCCCCGCTGCAAGTATAGTCAACCATCTTTCAACTACTCTTGACACGCCTGTAGCGCACTTCTTCCTCACATCTGAGTCGAAAAGTCGGGATGACCCATTCTTGGCTGTACGGACCTGGATTGCACAAATTATATCCGAACATCAAGGTGCTTTTTAGTGTGCTCATCATGCCTGGGAAGAGGATAGAGATCCTATTGCGCCCCGAGCAACACACCTGAGACTCCTGACACAGATCGCACAACTCATTCCGGGCTGTGCCTTTGTCATTGACGGTCTCGACGAATGTGTCAATCTTCACAACCATAACGCCTCAGCAACTGCATTCCTTGAAGCTATCAACGAGGCCTTGTCAGCCACTTCATCCAGACTCTTGGTAGTCAGCCGCGACGACCCTCACATACGCCACGCAACAGCCAATAATTTCAATGGATACACGATTCTGTCCAGTGATGTTCATGCCGACACTGTTTCTGTTTCTCAAGAGATAATTAACAGAAAGCTGGAAAAAAAATCCGACGAGTTTCGTAACTCTCTTTCTGAAACTATGGTCACTCGATGTGAAGGGCAATTTCTCTGGCTACGGCTTCAAGAAGAATCGTTGAGAAACGGAATGAACATGAAAAACCTCAGGAGTGTTGTGGAGAGTACTCCTCTCGGTCTAGAGGCACTATATGAGCGAGAATGGAGCAGAATAGTCAAATCACCTGACTACGACAGAATAATTTCCCTGCTTCGATGGGCGGCCTTTGTATTCACACCATTGAACGTAACCGAAATAACTGAAGCCGTTTTGATTGGCGATTTTGACGATTTTCCTCTGGATGATCTACCAGATGAGATTGATGATGACTACGTGGAAACAGAGATAGTTGGCCTATGCGCTCCTTTGATTCAGATGATTCATCGGTGTGAAGACAAGGGAACAGGTAGCTCAGCTGCACGTCAAACCGTGCATCTGGCGCACTTCTCTGTCAAGGAGTTTCTACTCACGCAACTTCCTGCACCAGGAGCAATCCAGGCCAACACAAGCTTGGTGTCTCAGTATCAGCACACGCTTCTTGCGACGGCTTGTCTACAGTATATCAATTTTGAAAATACATGGGCTGATACGGCTGACGATGTGGCTCCCCCAGGAGCAGTACTAAGAGGCTACGCTGGGAATGCCTGGAGCCTGCACTTTAATTCTGGGCTGACCAGCGACGAGACAGCAATGAATCTTGTCACTGCATTATTCGATGAGGAAAACTCGGTGTGGGGTCGCTGGCGGTCGTGGTATCACATGCAACTCAGTAACATTGTTGAACAAGGCAACGCCAATGTATTCACAAGGTGGATGACTGAGAATTCTGGTCCGATATCCTACGCGATTGCAATGGGACTGGACTTTATAGCCGATAAATTGATTCCTGAGTATATCTCAGGCGTGAGGGATATGGCTGACCTTGACCGTGTGGCAATTCTTATCTCACGGGATTCGGGACGACAAAATATGCTTGAGAAGCTCCTTAAGTCCGGAGTCAGTGCCAAAGTTGCGGAGACAGACGGTACAAGTATCTTGTATCTCGCAGCTTGCTGCAATTCCTCTCAAGTGGTGCAGATTCTGATTGACAGCGGAGCCGATGTGGCAGCAACCAACAGAGAAGGGTTGACGCCATTGCACGTTGCGCAAAATGCAGACATAGCGAAAATACTTCTACAAAGTGGTGCAATTGTCGATGCCCGAGCAAATGATGGTCGCACACCGCTGCATCGAGCAGTTGACTCAGATATTCTTGAAGTCGTTGATATCCTTTTGGACATGGGCGCCACAGTTGATGCCCGGGATGAGATGGACTTCACCCCTTTGCATTCTGCTTGTGGTCGAGGTTGCCTGGAAGCAGCAAAAAGACTTATAGCCAAGGGGGCTTCTCTTGTTGGTGTAATTCACATGGCATGTGCAACTGGCCATAATAAGGTTGTGCAGCTGCTGGTTCATAAAGGCGCCTGTATAGAAGAGATATGGAAAGGTACAAGTGCAATCCAATTGGCTGCATGTGCGGGAGAACTCGAGACAACTGAGCTGCTCCTTGAATTGGGGGCAAACATACATACAGAAGATGGGTATGGAAATCCTCTTTTACATCTTGTATGCCGGCAGGGTCATACACAAATCATCAAAGCTCTGATTGACGCGGGAGCCGACATCGAAAAACTTAATGCCCTTGGCTTCGCCCCGTTGGCTGTTTCCTGCTATAATGGACACTTGGACGTCGCGAATGCTTTGATCGCTGCCGGGAGTAAGATTTCTAGCATTATCAAATCTCATGGCGGGATGTTACTTAGGAAAGCAGTTGAAATGGACTATACGAAGATCATCAACCTTCTCATAGACAACGGGGTAGACATAGCGGACCGAAATGAAGATGGGTGCCAGGCTCTCGACATTGCAGCCTCGTATGGACTTACGGAACTGGTAAAACAATCTATCGGATTGGGGGCCCCCGTTTCAGGTGCTAACAAGAGTGGACGGACATGTTTACATCAAGCTTGCCTCTGCGGCAATCTTGAAACTGTTCAGTTACTACTTGACGCCGGCTCCGATCTGTCTTCCATTGACAATAGAGGCTTCACATGTCTCCATCTAGCTTCTTTCAGTGAGAGCATTGAGATCGTGAAAGATCTTGTTGCGAGGGGTCTTAGCATCTCGGAGAAGTCACTTAAAGGATCCACAGCTTTGCATTGTGCCGTTGCTGAAGGAAGCGTCCAGATTGTCAAATATTTGCTTGATGAGGGAGCCTCGCTAGAAGAAGTAACGAATGGTGGAAAAGATACCATGGACATCGCAGTGACCCGAGGGCAACTTGACATTCTCAAGTGCCTCATTGAAGCTAGTCCAGAAGGCACCATCAATAATGCTCGCCCAAACTGTGGATTGACTCGACTACACATGGTCACGTATGAGCATCATACGAAGAGCGTGGAGACACTACTTTCTATCCCAGGTATCGAACCAAACAAGATTGATAATTCCGGGCGTACCGCCTTGTTGCTGGCTGCTAGAGAGGGGTTTAATGATATCGTTCAAATCTTGGTTGACGACGCCCGAGTTGACCCAAATTTGATCGACTGGTTCGGTTCGACACCACTTTTCGCTGCGGTCAGAAATAACCATGTAAAGGTTCTTGAGGTACTGCTTAGGAGTCCAAAGATCATTACAGAGATAGGAGATGGATATGGAATAGATCTCTATTGGTGGGCGGAGAGGTTTGAGAACCCCGAAGTGCTATCTCTTTTACAGCAGTATCTTGGGGAAGATGAAATCTTCTCTGGGGACCCTGTTAGCCCTGACCTCGACATCAACTTGACACCTTTCGACCCTGAGTTGCACTGCTGCAATGCTTGTTTGATCAGTACACGAGAATCAGGACTGTATGAAGATGGCGATGTGGAATTTATTTTCTGTCCAGATTGTTGGAGAGCGAAAGCATGGGAGATATATTATGAACGCTTGACGGATGTTCCGTCAGCTGTCCTCAATTATAGTTCAGGTGGTGCTGGGCAAGATAATGGGTAATACATAGGAATTTGACAGGAGGAGAGGTTCAGGAAAAGTAACTAATAGGATCTTTCAGGAGGCCACAGTTTCTTAATCACATCCTCCAGGACCATCGGATCCATAATAATACTCATTCGAGCTGGGGTGTTAGTTGCGCCAGGAACTTCCATAACCAGACACTTTGTCATTGCCAAACCGTGACCAACTTCATTCACATACTCTTGAGCATTTCGCACCCCACCAATCAGACTTTCTAGCAATTCCTCCCATTGACTTAACTTGGTATTCGTAAGTCTTACAGCACTCATGATTTCTAAGATTGCTCCACTTGGAAGACGGAATGTCCTTTGCCGTCTTGTTTCAACAACCTGTGCATCATAGAGCTTCATCGCGAGTGGAGCAACCATCCCAGCCTCTATGTCCAAGACAAGCCGACATCTGTCCGGGTTTGAGGGAAATGATGCGAAGATCGATGCCGTGAAATTCTCGTTCCGAACAATCATATCACCGAGCTCTGAGCCAAAGACCAACGGTATCTTGCTGGCATTGGGGTATGCGTAGTTGTGTAGCGAGTCTGGGTCAGGCGTCCAAGGGTTTGTGTTTTCGACTATCCGGGGCCATTCAACCGGCTTGTCACGGGCTGGGTAGTAGGCTGTACTCGCATCACCTGTTTGGGGGATGTCCGAGACAATGTTGTGGAAGTTGCGTCGATCAATTACGCTCATTGTGTTATCGTAATTATGCAATGGCTGTACACGTGGTCGCTTTCGGGGGCTGGGTTCTGGTAATGGCGAAGATGTTGGTGCGGGTGGAAAGTCATGTATACCTAGTTGTTGCAGTTGAGCTGCCAAGATTAGAATGTTGATTCAAGGGGGGGATGCGATGCTACGCACAACGTCGTTGTGATCCTCGTCTAGCAGTCCAGAGCGTGTTTTGCAATCGCATGACTAGAGTCGGCTCCACTGGTACGCTTGCTACACGCCCCGCGATATCAGAGACGATGTCTAGAGGTAGCGCAGAGAGGCATTCGAAGAAATAGCTGAGTTTATCACCATTCTTGGTGACTAGGAAATATGCTAACCAAGGCCAAAATCCCCGTTGTTTGAAGGCTTTGGAGATGGGCTCCGAATGGTCTGATGCAGACAGTGCTTCATCGAATCCAACAGGTGCTATGAATGGAGGATTGCCTTGCGGTGTTTGCAGGCACGCTGAAAGCTGTTGGGTAATCGTGTCGGCGTCGAGATTCTGAGCCAGAGCCCGAGGGGTCCGCACATCAGGCGTATTGACGCCGGCGATTTCCTCATTAGGAGAACGGTCACTCATCTCGTCAGTTAATCAGTACTGGAGGATATCGACAAAGAGCAATGCATACACCCACGGGTTGCTTGCGCCAGAAATCTCTTAACCGAGGGCACAAAAACAACGCGCGTGGTGATATTGACCTTGACTGAGGGGAAACCCGCTTGAGAGATATCTTATTGGCTGGAACGAATGATCTGTTCTACACATTCAACAGGGGATGGGCATAGGGGTCTATTTCCCGCACATCCGGATGTGCGGGAAATAGGGGGCCATGGGCATACTTAATAATATTAGACTGGCTACCGCGGCCAAACGCGGCGGATCCAGATTATGCACCTCGCCCCCAAGGACCCAATCACTGTAAGTGCCCAATGGACTACACTATACGTCCTTGACTTCATGATAATGACAAGAAGAATTTTTAAAGTGGAATCAATGCCAACCCTGCTGCATGGTGATTGTAGGCTGTGAATGCAGCGTTGGTTGCTTGAACGAGGGGTCACTTGGTGACGTGGTATGACAGGGTGGGATGTACTGGGACGTACTCTGTAGTTGGAGGAGGACGGCCTACCTTAACCCAGTCTGAGGCGCAGTATCATGCTTGGGCACCACAGCTCGCCTTTGGTATTGGCTGTAAATGCACATTGATGGAGATTGTGTTGGTTGGGTAAATTCCTGCCTGCAGGCTATTCAACAACAAAACACGGCAGTTACATTGAGGGGAACAAGATACATGAGTCATTCAGCAGAAAGGGAATGTATAAAGGTTAGCTCTGTGTTGCGTTGACATCCAAAATCTCTCTACTATCAATCCTAAATATTTTTATCATTTTATTCTACACTATCAAGAGATATCGACAATATCGCCGACAAATCCAGTGAAGCAGGAGTTCGGACTCCTCAAGAGTCTGTTCCCTTTGATTCTGAGGCCAAATCCATGACAATTTATGGACCATTTGAACTGGACGATAAGTCCTAGCTTGTTGCCTAAATCATAAATATTACTTGTCATTTGGTGCTACGTATAAGCTGGGACTTGTCGTCCATTTCAAAAGGTCTGTATGTGGTCATAGTTTTAGCCTCATCATTAAGGAGAATATACTCATGCGGTAACTAATACTTATATATACTACTTCCTTTGGGCGTCTTCATTCCTTTAGCATTTGCTCTTATCACGGGAATTCTTAGCATTAATTCAAGTCTTATATTGTTGCGACATGAAATAATGCTAAGAATGACCATGGAAAGGACAAATGCTCAAGGAATGAAGATGTCAAAAGGAAGTAGCACATGTGAGTTTAAATTACCAGATAATAAGACACGGACAATAACATCAGCCCTAGATCCATCCAGCCAACAGAGAACCATCCTCTTCATTGCTTTGGCTCGCTTTGGCCAAGGTTAAATAAAGACCTGAGCTCCAATTGGTATCTTTCCTCATCAGCAGCTTTCGTTTCAATTATCTTACTGACATCTTTCTGCCAGAAAAACGACATTTGTTTCAGGTTATCCACCAATCCACTGACTGACGAAAACATGGGGATGATATGATCCTCAAGAACAAATAACCAGCCGTTGGTAGACTCTATGCAGGCCCAATACCACAACCCCTTCGAGTCCCATGACTCTCTCATTGTCCGTGTGATATGAATGTCATGTTCAACTTGCACATGTTCTAGTTCCCGATCTATACTTGACAAAAACTCCTTTCTCGCATCATCCTCGTCTCGCACAGCATGCGGATTGTGTGTTAGATGGTTGTCGTGCATTGTCAACATGTCAGATACGAAGCTGTCTGTGTTTTGATAGACTCGGTCTTCTGGGATTGTTGTCGGTGTTCCTTGCTGCTCTAAAATAGCCACAGTACACATAAGAGGTCTATTTGAGAGTGCTGTAGTGCAGTCCAGTGCATTGAATCTGAAAGATCCAATTTTCTGCTGTGGAATACGGGCTAGCGAGAGCATGATTCGGGACATCCCTGCGAACAAATTCTTACGTCGTGCTGTATCTGACCAGTGATCAAACCAGGTCGTTGACAGCATTCTTCCGGTCTCGGGGCCAATGTACTCCAAGAGTATATATGCAGTACCGACAGTTGGAGCAGCTTGATTGTGGATATAGTCAGAGAGAATCGGATAACTTAGGCACTGATAGATACATTTCTAGGCCTTACGCTAGACCCTGGTAAAGATTGACGTCTGCTGGATGTGTATGAACTGCATTGAAAGAGGCGCAATTGTCAGAATGGATGTCATGGTGACGGAGAGCCAGGAGTACTTACAGAGCTATCATCTGTGAAGCCAAACGCGAGGAGATCTGGAATGCGAACCTCGGGGCAGTGTTGTTGCATCCATATATATGTTGCCACTTCACAACTAACCTTCTCGTCAATTGCTCCGGGAGAATGTTGTCCGGCATGAGGAGGAATAGGGCAGCGAAAGATAAGCTTCTTGGTCAAGTTTCCCGCAGTTACTTCGGCCTGAACGCAGACATTGAAGCAACCGTTGATCCATTTCTCATGTGGGAGGACAACGCAGGTATCATCCACCTGTAATCGAAGATGATGTTTGATCAAGGCCGCAATTGACTGTCTTTTCTGCCAGAGTTCGAGCTTAAACCTCTCTGATGCATCTTGATGCTTTCGTTGATTAACAAGATTGATTTCTGTCTCGGGAATTTGTTGCGACATTGCACCGAGATCATGGGGATGGAGAGAAAGTTACGGTGAAGTTCGCTTCAAGGTTGAAAAGGTAAACAAAGGGACGGTAGCTATTACCTGACATGATGGCTGACTCAGAATATATCCCTTGTAGGTCATACTCTCAGATTATTGGTCTCTCTCTTATTTGTGTTGGTCCTACGGATAGAGCATGTGCGACCCAACTGAGACATGTACAATTTATCTCCTCCAATGATCAACTGCCGGACCACGCAAAATGAGTTGCAATATGCCTCGATGCTCAGCATCTCTCAACTGAAAGGTTGTAGTGGCCCCGCCAGAGAATGTATATGTATAGGGTTCGCCAATTGTGTGACAGGGGCCTGAAACGTCAACCTTGCATGTCTGTCTTTGAATCGCTGGTTTATCCGAGATTCGGGGTGCTCGGTCCCTTCAGGCTCAGGTTAAAGCACTAACTGCTCAGAATGGCGGACAAGAAGGGAAATCTAGTAGGTGAATTTTGGCTTTACCAAGTCAACTTGTGCCTAGATGAATCTTGATAGAATAGACATGTTCTTTTTGAGTACTATCGCGTTACTTGGCGTCCTTAGCTGGCACTTATTCTTTGCCAGAGTTCCCGGCACAGTTCCCTTTTGACCGGCCCAGTAGGCCACACCACATATGACAATATACAGTGTGCGTCTTTCCAAGTTGAAACTCTCGTATACTTCATCCAGCTCCGAATCAAGACACAAACTTCTTCCAAGATGAGATCAAACTTGTCATCAAACTTAAGTGACTGTGCATGGAACACACTCAACGCGCACATAAACGCCTTCCAGAACCACAAGTTACGCGTCTCGGTGTTCATGCTATCAAACAACGGCGGCCCATTTTGCAAATCTCGTTTAATAATGTCAACTTTGAGATAATGCAGTATTCTCTGTGGGGGAAGACCTTGATTGCAGACGGCAAGAACGGTGGTGAGATAGAAGTCGACAGCGGAGCAGAATCCAGACCATGCTGACACATAAACAGGCTCGCCATGGGTCGGGAGTGGTATTTTGTTCGAGAATGACTGGATGTGCGCTGTGATGACTGTATAGAGTAACTTTGAAGGAGCTCCGCTGTTCCAAACATTCCAAGGCATGGGAATATCTGGATCACCACGGTCCTTTGAGTTTGTCGGCATTGCTAGCTCTGTGATTGGTCGAAGTATAGAAATCGCTGGGAACATGTCGAGATCTTTTGGCTCACGTCCTGGTGGAATGGATCCGAAGAAAAAAGGAACCATCCGAAAAGCCCGCAAGCGAAGTTCAGGACCATTGGCCTCGCTGAGATGCATTTTGTGGATCATGCGACTTAGTTCTGGGACCTCCAGGTCTGTATCTGCAGGTTGTGATATTACTTCGGGTGGGACAACTTCGGCCAAGCGGCTTTTGGTGCTGTGTATCATGTTGCTGGCTCTGTTCAAATGTGTTGTTAATATCCATTCGTTGTTCGCATCGTGTCGTGGCACTCACACTACAAGGTAGCGATCCGTCAGCTCCAAGTCAACATCACAGTCACACTCTTGACGAAGGGCTTCCCTGTCCTTGGTAGACAAATAGATCGCTAGGCCGTTTAGATGGGACTCGGCAACTGCAAAGTTACCAAGACAGCACTAAAATGACAAGCCACATTAGCGTCGAACTCATTATAGTGTTGAATGAGATAAAAGTTACCTCGACAAAGCAGAGAGTGCTGATGTACTTTGCACATCGCAGGATCTCCTTTGCGCGAGATGATATAGTAAGCCAAGTATTCACTTGTTTTATACTCTCGATCTTATGAAACAGAAACGTTGGTTCGAAAGCAGCAAGATCGCCTTTATTCCATGCATAATGAAGAGCTGATACCAGCATCGTATTTTGCAAAACTTCTGGATTGCGAGTAGCTGAGGCGACACTGTGACATCGTCAATTAAATTATTCTTTTTTATACATACCATGACTGACCAATCGTTTGGGTTTACTGGCAAAGGCCCAATAGTAGCTCCAGCTTGCAAGACTGTTTTAGAACCTGTCAGCTGAGACTGCTTATCTGCGAGAGACTATTGAACACAAACAATAGTGGAGGAGCTCCTTGGACTTTAGCGGCATCTTGATTGGCAGCGCGTCAAAGGGATCAAGGAAGTCATATCCTGGCCTTGCAAAAATCCTGGCAGGTGGCAAGGATATGGACTTTTGGACGACCCATGGGGTTTGCTCTCCGGGGCGTGTAGCAGCCCTACGTTCGCGAAGGGGGAGGATTGGAACATATGAGCAAGGGAGTTTTTTGATCACACAATTGTTACTATAGAGTGACGTTAGTTATCGCACGTATCTGAGTCCAGACTGTTTGTGAAACGCTGCGTTTATCTGGACCCATCAGGAAGATGATTTACCAGGATGGTCGTTTCTCGTCGCACCGGACACGCCTCGAACGGCATTGGACACAGCCATTGCGACTCCTTGTGCTGCTGGGTCGTGTTTCAGGCGGCTTATCTGCGGCCATGACTGACTGACGTCGGATGAAGCTAACTCGTGTCAGCTTGGAGGCGTAAGTGGGAAGCGGGGACAGATGAGGAGATGGATGAGAGAGGATGTCGAGAGAGATGCTAGTCCTGATATGGACAGGTAACCAGCGAACAAGGTCAGTGGACGAATTATGATCAACATCCCCGCAATTGCTATCCCTGTTCCAACATGCATAACTCATGAGGATTATGATATGACGTCGTCAACATATATTTGATGATACAGGTGATTAGCAGTCTATAATTCTATATTTACAATATTCTATCATTGCTGAAACATGTCATTGGCGTGAGAAAGCTGAAATATCAGCATTCTGTAGCCACAAAGACAGTCAATGTTTGCCGTGGTGTTTTGCTTTCATAACCACCAACTCACTCTCCAGTGACAAACTACATGCGTAAAGACATGGGATTGTAGCAAGAATTTCACGATGATGACTCAGTCGCTTTTACTTAACATAGTAATTTCATCGGCCATAGTGTGGGTTAGCGAAGTCAAATCAGCTGGCCTGCACCCGTCACAGATGTGGGTATGCGCTCAGTGCCGACATGCATGGCACTTAGAATCAGAGGCACTAACCTGATCTATCATGTGATCGAAACGATTTTCCTCTCATTCGTATCGCAGGATAAGCCCTGGTCGAGATCCATAAAAGTGCACCAACCTTTCATGCAAACACTCTGAACTGGGTAGAGTCCCTGAGGACGGCTTCGGTATGAGGCATCAGTTACTAATAGTAAAACGCCTCTAGGGTTCTTGCATAACTTAAGCTTGATTCTCATCCGCGTGAAATTACTAGTGTTCTACCTAACGGTTAACGTTTCCTCAATAGCCGCATCCAGAGCTCCCAGCTAGCCTCACGTGGTGGCCACAACAGTTTGGAATGTGAAAGTCATGGGACCATTTCTCACAACATCTCTGTTAAGCTCAATAGTCGGCAGGTAAATGGATCTAATAAACCCAGTAAGCTAAGGCAGGGGAACTGCCGTGGCTGTAAGATCGAAACTTTATGCTGGTTGCAGGTCAGCCTTTGATCAGCCAGCTGACTACCGACCCGTCAACTAAGCGCCGCTGATGGTTTTCAGCTCCTCCTTATTGACCCTTGACTATTTGAGCAACTTGACATATAAACTGTACTAAATAGGCGCAGACAGGCTGTCTAGTAGATAGCTGAGCTTATGAAAGGAATGTATGAACCAGCAATCATGTGTCGCTGTACAAACCTTGAATGTGGTGGTAAAGCAGGTACCCGCTTCAAATCTTCAACTCTGAGGATCGTCAGATGAGGAAGCTGTTACACCACGTGGAAGCAGTTCCCCATATCTTGGGTAAGATTTCTCCCGTGACTTTCCCATAGCGGGAACCTAGCTTCCTTACCCAGGGACCTGTAAGGCATGACCTGATCGTACCACTTGTCTATCGTTTTTAAAGTTCGATTTCTCAGCCCTACATTCCCCAACTTGGCCCCAAAGAGGTTTCAGCCAGCCAGATTTGGGTCTCACCCGACAATGCCACCCTCCAAAAGGGCTATAGTGTCTCATTGTATCAACGTTGGTGCCCTTTTATGGCAAGCCAGCCACATCTAGACCAGCCACAATGCTTAGAAACAACCATATCGCTTTTTAGCTACAACTATCAAAAGACTAGTGGAAGTTTCACGCATGCAAGGCTTTTAAGGTCACATTTTCAGGAATAGCCAGGCATAAGTGGGGAGGCTAAACCAACCGCTAACGAATGTAGATCGCAATTGTGAGAAGCACCGCGCTATCCCCGTTTGCACGATTTACGCGAGTATAACATTGCGATCGGTTATATGCTATACGGGAATGTAATACCATGGGTGAACCCGTATAAAGACCGTAGTCCTGGCTCTTCCTCATCAATCATCCACTTTCCATCTCATCGTTCATCATGGCCAACCTCAAGAACATCGCCCTGGCAGTGACCCTCTTTCTGGGATGCGGTCTTGCTGTTCCTGCCCCAGCTGCCCCAGCTGCTGAACCTGGGGATATTATCCCAGGCAGTTACATTATCACCCTCAAGCCCGAGATTGATGCCGTTATGGCCAAGACTCATCTGAAGTGGATCGACGGCGTGCACAAGCGAAGCTTGACAAAACGTGAAGAGCTTGGTGTTGAAAAGACTTATGATAGCAAGTCTGGCTTTCAAGGTTATGCGGGAACCTTTGATAGTACAACGATCAAGTTGATCAAGCAGAGTCCCGAGGTGAGAAACCATGTTCCATTGACATAACCACTTAAACTAACATGATACAAGGTTCTCGCAATCGAACCGAACCGCGTTTGGAAGATCTCTCGCGTCAAGAAAGATCGCAATCTCGAAAAGAGAGCTGAAGTCACACAGAAAAAGTCCACTTGGAACCTTGGCACCATCTCACACCGTAAGAAGGGCTTCAAGGAGTACATCTACGACAACTACGCTGGCACGGACATGTACGCCTACGTCATTGACGGTGGAGTTCGTGTCTCTCACAATGAATTTGGTGGACGAGCCAAAGCCGCTTGGACCAACTGGAAGGGTGACAACAAGGATACGGATGGTCACGGTACCCATGTCGCTGGAGTCATTGCCGGGAAGACATACGGCGTCGCTAAGAAGGCAAACATCCTTGCTCTCAAGGTCTTCAAGGGTGAAGAGAGTGATACTTCTATTGTGCTTGACGCGTTCAACTGGGCTGTCAATGACATCATCAAGAGGGATCGTACCTGGAGGGCCGTTATCAACATGTCTCTTGGAGGTGAGAAGTCTGCTGCTTTCAACAAGGCTGTTGACAATGCATCCAAGAAGGGTGTCGTTACTGTCGTCGCTTCTGGAAATGATGCAATCGACGCGGCCAAGGAATCGCCAGGCTCTGCAGCTACAGCCATTACAGTCGGTGCTATTGACGAGAACTGGGCTGTCGCCGACTTTTCCAACTATGGAAAGACGGTTGACATCATGGCCCCAGGCGTGGGTATTCTCTCTTCTGGCTGGAAGTCTGACACGCATACCTTTACAGAGGACGGAACGTCAATGGCGGCTCCTCATGTTGCTGGTTTGGTTCTGTACGCGATGAGCGTTGTGGAAGTTGAGGGTGTTGCAGATATCACTGCATGGTTGAAGGAGTTTGCTACGCCGAAGAAGATTTCGGGGAATCTACGCAGCGCACCAAATTTGATCGCTAATAACGGAAACTGGGTGCAGTAAAGAAGTGTGGCTTAGGGTGTTCTTATGCGTTTACTAGCAATGACTTTACTATTTCGTACGCGGCGATTATAATTATTGCTTTTCATTTCTGCAGCTCAGTCTAATATACTTTTGCGCCGAAAACAATTATGAGTCTCTAAGATTTGATCGAAATGTGCCATAACTCATGTCTAATAACACGCCAGGTGTCTAATTGCTAAGGATAAATGAACACCGCTACTCGTATCGAGTCTAGATCTATCTTTACAGAAAAGCGTTTCATGGGCGACATGGCTTCCTGACAGTGGTCAATGTTGAGGCAGTCGGGATTGACACCTGGCTGGAAGTCATGGTGGGAGCAACAGTCGTCGATGCCGAGTTGTCGCTAGTATTTGAAGCAGTCGATGTAGAGACTTGGGATGTTGAAACATCTGTGGAGATTGCCGTAGCTTCTGAAGTAACTATCGTGGTTGTAGTATCAGACTCCACGGTAGAGGATGTTTCAGTGCTTTGGTCCGAGTTGGTGATGGCAGTGGTCGTAGTATAGTCAGTCTCGGTCGAGGAAGCATCAGTCGTTGTGGGCTCCTCGCTTGACACTACCGTTGTTGTAGGCAGGTCAGTAATAGTGGGTTTTTCGGTGACTGTAGATGCTTCAGTGGACGTAGGCAAGGCATCCGCGGTTGTAGTTGTCTCGGCGACTGTGGATTTTACAGATGTCGACATAACCTCGGCAGTACTAGTAGCTTCCTCACTATATGAAGTCACATCCGCAGTTGTAGTGCTATAAACCTCTTCGCTTGTCGTGGTCGCTTCTACCGGAACACCGTAAACGACGGTTCCAGAGTTTGTAATAAAAGGCTTGATGGTAGAAACAAAGGATGTCGACCCAACCGTGGTAGTAGTCGTCTTATAGTTCAGTTTGATGTCACCGGCACAGTCAACACACGCTCCGGCCTTGACCATGAGAGCTGAATCTTTCTGTCCGTTGTTCGCGTCGCAAATAGCAAAGACCATTGAATGTCGACCCGGGGAAGCCGGAAGACCCATAAGGAGAGGTGGTGAGGAGTGATCATACATAGTTGAGCGGACAAACTCGGTGTCTGTCACGCCAAGTGGTTGCTGGAGATATTCAGAATTGACAGTGATTCTGTTGTTCGATGTATCGACTGCGTACTGAACGCCATCTAAATAAATTCCTACAGTGTCCGCATTTTCCCTGAAGTCAATTGTTAGTTATTGTCAAACACGATAACAGTGAGGTTCTTACTGTAGATTCTCCGAGGTACCAATTACAAATTCGACTGCTAAGCCATTATGCCCTTGGCCAACGACGATCTCAACTTGAAGAACAGCGCCGTTTGTTGTAGAGCCTGAACCACAGTATATTGATCCGTCTGTTCCCGTGTCATGGTCGATTGTACCAGATGGATCTTTTGCGTCGCTGATCCAACCAGTTGACAAGATTCCGCCAGACCCTATGCCAAAGGGTCCATTGGTGAATGTGCCAGCGCTGCCC
Organism: Fusarium culmorum; assembly: GCA_016952355.1. Taxonomy (NCBI): domain Eukaryota; kingdom Fungi; phylum Ascomycota; class Sordariomycetes; order Hypocreales; family Nectriaceae; genus Fusarium; species Fusarium culmorum. The sequence continues at coordinate 7,495,104 of CP064748.1, forward strand.
TTGTTATAGGTTTTGGTGTCGACCTGGTAGTAACTCGTCACTGAGGCGCCAACTACCGAAACGCCAGGCCTGTTGAAGACGGCATTGGCGAGCTGAATGACATCGTTGGACAATACGACAGAAATTTGGGCACCTATATTGAATGATGATGAGGGAAGAGTAATAGTAGCTACAAGAGAGGAAAAGGAAAAGGAACGGATTTGTTGAAGTAGTCTCTGAAGGCGAGAGACTAGATTGATAGTCTAGGCCCTATGGTTAAAAATAAAATTAAACTCGTTGTTAGTTGGACCAAAACAGTAACGGAATTTCTTATTTCTTGCTAGCCCGTCAATAATTGCCAATAGCACGTTTTTAAGCTTGAAGCCACCAATTTTAGTCAGGGGACTTAGGTCAGCTCAGCTCAACCTACATGGCCAAAACTAGGCTGCACAGGTGCTGTACAACGAATCATGGTCTGCTACTGATTGAACTAAGCTTAAACAGCTGCTAACTTAGAAGTTGTTGAGTCGTTTCGCGCAAGTGAAATGGATGTCTGCCAGTCGTTGGCTTGTCTCGATCTAAGTAAGTAGGAATGATTTGTTACTGAGTTTAAGAGGGATTAAGTTTAGACAGGCGAATGTAGTTCTCTGTCGAGGATGGAGATATGGCACTTTTAAAGTTTGAATGGTCTATATTGTACATGGTCGCTGTGCTTGGCCATCACCTGGAGTCGACGCACCTTAACCATGATAGTCAAAATGTTTGGACTTGCTAGCAATGACAAAACTAACCTCGGTCAATTTGCCCTCGCCATCAACAGCTTTCCAATTAATGTGACTTGCCAAGATCATCAAGCTAGACAACATCAGTAAAACCCTTCATAGGACAGTACTCATCCTCATCCCATCAGTTCATGGTTCAAGGTGTGTAGGGTAACAATCGGAAGCGGCAGATGCTTAAAGTCCGAGCCTAGTAATGAGCTAATCCCAGTTGAAGCAGTTGAGAGACGTTATTGGCTCATTCGGGCTTAACTCCATGACGATCTTCGGTTTCGGCCTCGGTCTATAGACATCAAAATTCCGAATGACACCACGGAAGTTTCGGTACTTTGGAACCATTTAAATCGCCGCATCTTATCAGATCTTCTCTCAATCATCCCACCTCACCTTATCAGATCTTCTCCTCAAATATTCCCTCCCACCCTTTGTTTTTTTAGTACAGTCCTCACCATTACCCTCCAAGTTCGTGATAATGAATTTGAACGATTTGGACATTTACTGGGGGATCCTCAAGACCGTTCTAGGCTTCATTGCAAAACTAACTGTCCAAAAAGGACAGGCAATCGTCCATCGGTATACTTACCGCTCCACACCAGACCCGCGCAATGTCGTCGTTGTCGGTGGCTCTTTTGCAGGAGCGCTTCTTGCCCAGCGACTCTCTCACACAGTTCCTTCGGGTTACCGGGTGGTACTCATTGAGATGAATTCTCACTTTAATTACGCCTTTGCCTTTCCTCGCAATACCGTCTTCTCCGGAAGAGAGCATCACGCGTTCATCTCGTATGAGAACCTTGCCAAAGGAGCCCCCGAGGGTATCTTTCACCATTACTGCGACCAAGTAACCGACGTGACAGAGTCACATGTCAACACAGCTAGTGGCAATTCTTTACCTTATGAGTACCTCATTGTCGCAACAGGCGCTGCACAGCCACCACCAGCACGACTGGTGGCCAAGAACAAGAGTGACGGCATTGAAGAACTCCAAGGTTACCAACAGCGCATCGGCAAGGCTGGCAGAGTTGCTGTCATTGGAGGAGGAGCCGTGGGAATTGAGCTGGTGACGGAAATCAGAGAGAGATATCCCGACAAAGAGGTGACGCTTATTCACTCTAGACAACAGCTACTTCCTCGATTTGGACCCAAGCTTCATGATCATGTCATGGCGACTCTCAAAAAGCAGAACATTGAGGTCTTGCTGGGCGAGAGACCGCCTTATCCAGATGATGCTGGACAAAGTGTCCAAGAGACCAGTCTTACTCTTGCCGATGGAAAAGAAAGGACCTGGGACTTGGTGGTATGTTGAATCAGAAATTATTTAGAGTTATTACTGACCTTTCCAACAGATCCCTTGCACAGGTCTTCGCCCACGATCCGAACTACTGGCAGGATACTCTCCAGAGAGTATCGCTCCTAATGGCGAGATCTTAGTAGGGCCGACTCTCCAAGTTGAGAATCTGCCCTCATCGAAAAAGAACATATTTGCTCTTGGCGATGTGGCCCAATCTGGTGGTCCGAAGCAAGCTCGAGCTGGTATCATGCAAAGTGATATCGTGGTCAATAACCTACTGCGACTCATCAAAGGTAGCCCAGCTGAGGTTAAATACGTCCCTCATTTCTTTGAGAATACACTCAAGTTGACATTAGGAAAGGTGAGTCCATCTGTCATTTGATATCTCTTGTGCTGTGACTGATACTATGGTAGCGATTGTCTGTCATGTGGGCTCAAAAGGGCGATTACGAATGGATGAAAGAGTCCAAGAAGGAAGACGAGGATCTGAATGTCAAGCAGACGAGAAGACAATTGAACGCAAAGGCGGAAGAGTCATGAGTATGAGTTCATAAAGACGCAAGGGATCATAGTACATAGATAAATTATAGTAATTGGTATCAATAATATTGGGTATTTAGATTGACAATAATTTATAGCTTAGACTCAGCAATGGTCTCGCCAACTCGGAGCTCAGCAGTGGCGGTAGTGAAGTTCTTGACATCCTCGTGAACGTTCTTGGCGTCCTCGGCAGTGGCAGCAGCTTGGAAGTGAGCCATGCTCTCCCACTTCATGACGGTGTAGACTTGGTAGGGGCTGTCACCGCCGAGCTTGATGACCTGGGCGCTCTGGAGACCCTTGCTCTTCCATGTCCTGATATGCTGTTAGTGTTGAAGATTACGGTTTCGATGAGATATGCTTACTTCTCGGCAAGAGGCATGTGAGTCTTGACATAGTAGTCGAAATCAAAGTCGTGGCCGCTGGGGTACTGGATGACGATGGTAGCCATTGTGTTGGATGAGGTATTTATGTAGGGGTGATAAGTGTTGGTATAGAGAATGAGTTGAGTGATGAGAGAACAGCGAGGACTGGTTGGTGTTTAATATCTCTCGAGGTACGTTGCACAGATCAAGAATCTACTATCCGGATTAGTAAGATGGCAAGAAGATGACAGAAATGCCGACAGTGTTTGCATGGCAGAAATTGCATAGTCTCCCCGCTTTAGTATCGTCGGAGCGACTGACAGGCCGTTATGATGAAGCTATCCCCACCTTGAAGGCTACATTCAATCCACTTTGCGCCGGGGCTTGCCCATAACGGCTCGTGTCCGTTAGCGGTCAAACCAGACCTCGGCTCGTCCGCGAGGCCGAGGAGGCCTGATTGTCCTTTTCGCTCTCGCCGAGTCATGACAAACGCGAGCTTGTACCACAACTTGGTAAGTTCTGATAATGCAAAAGCGAAGCTGAGTCTACTTACTAATACCTGGAACTACACAATTACTACTGAACATCTCAACGATTTGCAGGAATCTTGTGGACAGTAGATTCCCGCTATGTCCAAGCTCGCTCCATTCAATCGCGAGTTCCACCGGTTCGGAATTGAATCGCTGTTTAGTGTAGCACAACACTATTACTGTCGGTCTAGAACCATATCTGCGACAACACACGTCGCTTCTGGACCTGAAACATAGGAAATACTTCTTCACTGTTTCAGAAATATTTTACTATCTGTAGAGTAATCGGGAATGGTAGACTAGACGACGGATAGTGGGTATGGCTAATTCAGGTGCTCTATAAATATCTCAACGTTGAAGAGTATATATATGACAACTCGCAAAGGCTAGCTTCATGTCATCTGGTAAACTAAGATACACGTGAAGGAGCTATATAATAATTTTCATCATTGCCAAGCATGAGATTTTTGACCATATTCAGACTCGATATCTCACCCGGTCGATTCATAGAGCCTACCGTCTGATCAACTGTAGCAGCCCTCCGAAAGGACTGCATAATCTTTGCGCAAGAGTTTTCCCGATGGCTGAACAAACTTCTTTACAAAGCTGGCTTAATAGCATTATCTTGCTCTTTGAATTTGGCACGAGCAGCTTCAATCTCGCCTCGCTTGTAGTCACACCTCTGCTTGATTTGCTCTGTCTCCGCACCCAAGGACCTAGACATACTGACTATGTCTTGGTGGAGTCTATCAATAATCTTGACAGCCATTCCTCCCTCCACAAGACTGACAATTTGAATGCATCGGCTATCAGCTTCTCCGTATCAACACTGCCGATCCGGGTACCCGGCACTGATCGGATGGAGGGTCACCTCACATTATAAGGTTTGACAAGTCCGCTTGTTTGAGTGGACTTTCATGCATGTCGGTACCATCACCAACAACATTATTGATGGACGATTGAAACCCAATCGGATGCAAATAATCTGGCCCACTATATCATATCATATCCAGTTCCCGAGAATTATCTTCAAAGTCCGCAATCTATCTGCTTAAATGACTCAATGTCAGGGGGATTCCAGCTACAAGGTACGCGAATTCATAGGTGGGAACACGAACTCGTAAGCTTTTGAGTGGAAACCAAAGGTGGAATATAACACATAGAAATGGCTGTATATAATAAGGATATGTTCCTCTCGAGTACTGCCCCTCTTACAACCTGCTTTATTATCGCAGTATCAAAACCCCAACTCGCCTTTGGATTCATAACATAAAATGTCACCTACAAACAAACTCCACGATAAGCTGGTTATCGTCATCGGCGGTACGTCCGGCATTGGCTTTGCTGTTGCCAAAGCTTGCGTTGAGCATGGCGCCAGGGTTGTCGTCGCCGGCCGCTCCCAAGGAAAGGTTGATGGCGCCATTGAAAGACTCAGGACTGTTGCCGATGAAGGATCAAAGGTTCGAGGGTATATTTGCGACTTGTCTACACCCGATGTCGAAGAAAATGTCCGACTCCTATTCGACTTTGCCACACACAATCGCGATCATAAGGTACACCACGTCGTCAACACTGCTGGGCAAATGGGATCACCACTGGCTTTGAAAGACACGACCGCAGAGGATGTTCTCAACATCTGTCAAGCCCGTGTAGTTGGAGCCGTCATGATCGCCAAGCTCTCTCTCCAATACCTTGAAGCGTCACACACGTCGTCGTACACCATGACTGGCGGCATAGGCACCTACAAACCTGTGGCCGGTTACAGTGTGCGCGATGGCCTCGGAGGGGCCAAAGATGCCTTGGCTCGGAGCCTGGCTTTGGAGATAAAGCCGATACGAGTGAACCTAATCAACCCTGGAGCCGTACAGACGGAGTTGCTTGATGATCTGGCTGGCCTGTGGGGTGAAGAAGTGATGGATCAAATTCGCGGCAAGGCGGTTTTGGGGCGAATAGGGCAGCCGGAAGATCTGGCCGAGGCATACCTGGGCATCATGAAGAATTACTTTATTACCGGGTCTATTGTTGATATTGATGGTGGGTACCAGCTCACTTGATGGAAGGAGATAGTGCTGCTCAGTGTTGTTGTTTATATTACTGGGCGATCCTTTAGGCCTTTTGAATTAAAATTGTTAACTTCAAAGAGGATAGACATTCTCGAAATTTCCAAAATGACGGGCAAAGATGATTAATATCAATGTTGGCTTGTGGTCTCTGGAGATTGATATCCAGGACTTCGTTCGACCTTTCTTGGATAAAGGGTTTGACTCGGTCTCTGGGAGATATACTGAGTCTGAAGGTAAGCCCACTCTTGAACATAGTTGAACCACTGTTTACCAAGTGATGAGGATATGAGAGAATGATGCGACGACTATTGGTGGTGTTGGTGGCCTCAGATGTTAGCCAACGAGTACAACGCGTGTCTCTTGCGAAAAAACGTGGCTGTCGAAAGAGGGTTTCGCTTGTATATCTGCAACGTCTTCTTGTACAAGGCCGGCCGTGCATCTCGGTGTCTCCCATTGGTTCTTGGCGTCGAGAAGAGAAAAGAGACGAGGAATCTATTCTATAACCATACCGAAACTGAATATGGAGGCCGCGGATTGCGGAACACGCGTTTGGCGAGACAGTTCTTGACTTAGACCCAACTGCGAAGTTATCCTTGGTGACAGAGGCTTATTTCTACTTGCTAAGCATATATAAACAACAGAGTTATGTCATCCCTGGTGGCGAAGCAGACAGAAGAATAAGACAATTACAGTAGGATCAGGAACTGTAAGATGAAGTTACGTTGATGGAATGGAATCAATACCAAGGTTCCAAATGCCTTGTTATGGTACAAGGTTGAGTGCCCATTTCCAGGGCTGAGACATTAGCGGGCACCTTCTAAATTTAGTGCTGTGAGAACTAAATTCAGTGGACCAACCCCACTGTTCCTCCCGCTGAGTTTTGCTGGGTTTATGCGGCAAGGCTGACTTGAGGTTCCAAACGGTTTCTTATATTTCAATACTACGATAATAAAAAGGAAAAAAACAGCAAAATCCTATTCAAGCCGTCGAGGCTGTTTAAATGCGTAATCTGGGAATCGAACCCAGGGCTCCCCGAGGCTGGTCATGTGACTGGCAACGGAGAATTTTACCACTAAACCAATTACGCTGGTTGTTGTTGTTGAAGATGATGCTACTGTAACGGCTCATGGAGGCGAAAGAGCAAGTACGAGGTACTGTCATGTAGTTTAAAGATCATTGACTCATTTTGCTTGCCGAGTCATCTTTTTGTTGGTTGTTGATGTGAATACATGGAACTATTGTTCTGTTGTCATGTCGCTGAGTCGGGTCCTAGAAATATCACCAGCCAACGTGGTACAGTCACTCAGCTTATGGAAGGGAGTGACCCGCGGCATTCCACTGACTATACCCATTCCACCATCCATGCAGCGATGACAAGTCAGCTTGTCCAATGTCTTACTCCTGTCATCGAATACACTTCCCTTTTCAGCTACACGTCGGCCGTGGAAACCACCGGCCTCCGCGGTCCAGACTATAGTCATCTACCCAATGGAGTAAACGCCAAGTTGACTCAACCAGCATCATCTTCCATGTCAGCAAAAGCAAAGCCCCCACCAATATTCATACGCTGTCACTCCTGTTCGGGGGGGCTGAGATTTCGTACCGGGATCACGTTACGCCCGCTTTTGATTGGCGAGCTATTTTTGTGATCGACATGACCAACCGGATGGATTCGTCATGCCCAGCTCAAAGCCTCAATCCCATAATAATACATACGCGGGTGGCTTAAACAAAAAGAGGAATTACGAAGCGAAATGACAAAGGAGCCAGAGGATTTGGGACAAAAGATACATGATCCTTTGTTTCTTCATATTTGAACAGGTCTCGTTATCCAGTTGGCGTTTTGCTTTTCATTTCATTATCTGTTTTTTTCGTACATACACAATGAGCGACTACAGTGACCCTCAATTAACCCCAAACGGAAAGGTGTCCAAAGCGAAAAAGGGGAAACCTGTTCACGTCTGCACAGAATGTCATAAGGTAAGAGACACGAACTTACGACTCGGATCAATACTAAATGTGTCAGGTGTATACTAGAGCCGAACATTTGAGGTAATTTACTTAACAGTACTGCAACGGCGAGTCGAAATACTAAATAATGACAGACGGCATCAAACTTCTCACGAAGAACCACAATATCAATGTCACATTTGCGAAAGGCGTTTTCATAGACGGGATTTATTAGAAAGACATTTTAGACGGTTCGTACCAGTCATCCGTGAACTGGCAATTTACTGACACATAACCCAGACATGAAGGCGAAGCCGAGCCAGGCCAGGACGACTACCAGCAATAATCGACGACACGCGAACTGTTGAGCTAGAGATCGAATGACTAGCAAATGGATATTACCATGATTCAACAATCATGAAATTTGTGTATTTTTTACTGTGTACGAGTGTAAGGATGACAGGGTATTGGGATTGTGGGCGGATTGTTGAATGGATTGTTATTTTAATGGTTACATAGCGTGTTATCGTAATTTAGACTCATTTTAGCACTATAAGTTCTGTACAGCGTTTATTCAGACGAACGTTTACGCATTTTTCTGTCTAATTTCCCTCGTCCTCATCCTCATCCTCATCCTCATCCTCATCTTCATCAACATCTGGCACGTCGATACCAAGCTCAACCAAGAACTGAGCAATCTCTGGCTTTTCCCTCGCGCACTCTTCAAGATCCTCCTCATCGAGAGTACTCACATCAGCGCCATACTCAATAAGCAACTTGACCGAAGCCAAATTCCCATGTACTACACAAATGGCCAAAGGCGTCAAACCATCTCTATCCTTGACAGCCACATCACTACCAGCAAGCAACAAGCTCTTTAGAGTAACAGACTCGTCTTCAATACCCGCTGCCACATGTAATGCTGTTTGACCACTCCCATCTCGAGCTTCAAGATGAGCCCCATCGCTGATGAGTCTTTGCACCATCATATCGGCGACTCCTAAACTTGCTGCGAGATGAAGCGCAGTATAGCCTGCTGTGTAACAGCGCCATCGTTCGCATGACCTTTCGCATTCGTCATAGGATTCGTCATCTAAATATGGCCATGCTTCAGCAGCTTGTTGGTAAGACTCGATGGACCCTTGTGAAGCAGTCAGGGCCAGGAAGTACGATTCGAAACAATCGCCCTTTGTGAGGTTGGGTGCCAAGCTTCTGGCTGCATACCAAAGATATGGATGAGCCCGGAATCTCTCTTTCAATTGCGCAGAAGACTTTGAGGCCCCGTTCGCAAAGTCTTCCTTCGAAAGATACTTCATGGTAACTCTCGTGTATACCTGGTGGTGAAAGTTTGTGAGGACATGAGTGCGAAGGTGTTCCATCAACAGTGGAGATCGCATTACTATGGTCTGGTTCTTGTCGTTCAGAAAGATAAGTCCTTGGCAAGATTTCAGAATTTCGGAGGCCGTAAATGGATTTCCATCTGGTCGTCTGGTACCCCAAGCATCAAGAGCTTCGTGCGCCATGGGGACGGTAAATAGATACCCCATCTTGTCAATGACAATGAGATGATAGAGCACACACATGATAATATTGGCGTCTTTGGAGGACTTGATGTCTTCCATAACCGCTTCGCAGAATGCTCTTGACACATCTTCTTTCGACTCTGGCGGCGATGACTCGACAAGGTCGAGAAACACACTGTTTGGTTGCGAGGCAATGTTGCTGAACCATTGAGGCAAAAGTGGCACATATCTAAAGAGAGTGAGTATAATATTCTTTGCAGCGACTAGTATACTGACAAGCCGTTGGAGAGATCGAAGAACTTCTTATAAGGAAAGAGTCTGACGCGCGCAGGGTCGGGAAACTCGGCGTTGACAGGAGATTCGTCGATGTAGCTGGCAAAGTAAAGTCCAATGTCCGACTCAGGAGCGTGGGCTTCAATCTCTGATATTCCAAGGTCGATCCTGTCGAGTGCATTGGGAAAGGGAAGTCTACTTGTTATCAAGATCTTCAGCGAGGGAATTATCCTTTCATCAAACAGAAGATGACAAAGATCGTTCAGGCCAGACTCGTTCGTCGCATCTACACCATCTAGAATGACGATAATCTTGTCAAATGCAGATGACATTTGCTCAATGATCTTGGAAGAAACGTCTAAACACGGGGTCTCCATTTCTTCATTGTCGGTAATACTCTGCCATAGGCCGAGCGAGTCTGGAGTTTGGGACACGAGTTGCCTAGTGATGGATCGGAATGCAAGATCGTAATCGGCGAGATTATGCTGTATATCGATGCGTCCGAAGTAAAAGACACCACATGCGACGCTTCCGTATTGGCCCTGATGAATGTGGTTGACTAGACTTGAACTTCAAGGTTGTTAGAACTGATTCTAAGACGTGTGTTTTTGTGCAGTACCTGAGAAATGTTTTCCCACTTGCACCTGCGACTTATTAGCATGCGCTACTATAGACATCGAAACACCTACTAGGTCCATGTAACCAGAGAATGTGATGTCCATCGCCATTCAACCAAGCTTGTGTCGTTTCGTGGTTTAGAAACCATTGACAGGTTCCGGGAATGCGGGCATTGTCGAGAATTCGTTGCTGCGTTGGGTATTTGTCACCGGGATACAGTTTCTCGAGTTTCTTGTAGGCCGTGGTCATTTCCATTTTGCAGAAGGAAACTTGTTAAAAGTCTTTGAAGAGTCTGCATCATCTCATTGTTTACATTCACGATGTTAAGGATTGCTGACAGACCCCACTTTAGGCAACAGAGGGATCAAAGCGGACAAGCAACCACGGTCACAGTAGTCACCACCACTTGAAAGCGACAAACAAATTCACACAATGATATACCTATATCGTTCATCATCCTGTTGCTATGATCCCCCTCGTACAAGATGCCACCAAAAAGATCTTTAATTCTTCAATTCTATTCATGCGGGGTTGTTCTCTTGTTCTTGTCTCATTCCTATCTCAGTCTAGTGCTTCCAAAGAACTTTTGATCGTTAAGCTTATTCGTATGGTTCTTGATCCTTGCAGTTCAAACCAGGGTCTCTGACCTGCCAGATTGGCTCATCACTAAACAATTTGCCATTATCTCTCTGTTTATCGTCTCGGCAGACTCAATCTTTGCGGGGTTTTCTCCAACCATCAAAAGGACCCGTAGACGATGCAACCCCAATCGGAGGATGGTCCAACTTGTCGGTAGATGAAAGTATTTTATCCAGTTGTTTCGATGGCTGTTATGATCACCAAAGACGGCATTGTCGTTTCGACATGTCAATTGATCCAATTCCAAGTATGTTGCTTATGTTGTCGAGGGCTACCATAAGCATTGAGTCAAACACCAAGTCCCCGAACACAACATCGTCACCGCTCGCGATAAGACCCATGCCCAGCCCCAACTTAAAAAAGTACCTACATATCGATCATCACGCCCACTTCTTGGCATGAATCGACCTTCCCTAACAGAAACTATACCCGGGGCTTATGTCTTCTGGGCATGACGATTGCGATTCATGGCGTCACGTTATCCAGTCTGCATCTCATTATAAATTGAGACAATGCCCTCCATCTTCAAAATGAACAGTCATCCCCTCTACGTCAATTCAAGGGCAATTCCTCAAGATGAGATTCAGCACTACACTCGCGACTTTGTTGTCGCTGGCTCCTGGCCATGCATTGGCCAAGGGTAAGAAGCTCGACTCGAAGAAGTTCCAGGCCGACATCAAGACTAAGAAGTAATCAACAACACCCATTTTCCATAACAAAGCTCACCGTAAATAGTCTCATGTCCAACCTTGAAGCTCTAAACGACATCGCTTTCGACAACGGTGGCAACAGAGCCTTTGGTCTTCCTGGCTACGACGCCTCCGTCGACTTCATCTACAAGCGAGCATCCAAGGTTAAGAACGCCAAGGTCTGGAAACAGAACTTCCCCGCCCTCTTTGCCTACGTCGACTCAATCGATCTCAAAGTCGACGACAAGTCAATCTACGTCTACGGCTTGACCTACTCCCCCTCTACTACTGCAGAGGGTATCACCGCCGAGATTGCGCTTGGTCCTGAAGGCGCTGCTGGTTGCGACGCTTCTTCGTACGATGGTCTTGACGTCAAGGGCAAGATTGTGCTGGTGCAGCGATTTAGATGTCCTACTGGTGGAACTCTTGCCGGGAGAGTGATTCCTGCTGCTGCGGCGGGTGCTTCTGCGGTTATTATTTACCATGACTTGTCGACTAATGTCACTGCTGGTTCGCTCAGCGCGCCTAACCCCGAGAAGCATGTTCCTGCTGGGTTCATCAACCTTGCTGATGGACAGAAGCTCAAGGAGAGGATTGAGGCTGGTGAGAAGGTTGAGGCGTACTTTCAACAGTCGCAGACTATTGAGGAGAGGATTACAACGAATGTCATTGCTGAGACTACGGGTGGTGATCCCCGCAACGTTATCATGGTTTGTTTACTTCTCTCAATCGGAGGTACATTTGACTAATTATCTCATAGCTCGGCGCTCATCTTGACAGTGTTCAAGCTGGCCCAGGTATCAACGATGACGGTACGTCCCCTTTTCTTACATAGATTCGACCAAGCTAACATCCCCAGGTTCCGGTTCTTCTCTCATCCTCGAACTCTTCCTCGCTCTCTCCAAGTACAAGACCAAGAACAAGATCCGCTTCGCCTGGTGGGGAGCCGAAGAGAACGGTCTACTGGGAAGCAAATTCTACACATCCAACCTGGCCACCAAGGACGTCAACGACCTCCTCGTCTATCTCAACTTCGACATGGTTGCCAAGGGCTTCTTCGGCGTCGCTGATACCGATGGCAGCTCTCACGGATCCAAGGCCCCCAAGGGCTCAGAGGTGACTGAGAAGATTTTCATCGACTACTTCACCAGCAAGGGTATTGAGACTACGCCTGCGGTACTCACCAATGGAAGTGACTATGCGTCTTTCTGGCAGACTTTGAACAAGCCTTTTGGATTCTTGCACACCGTAAGTTTTTACGCGAGCTTAATGCTTTCGTGCTGACATTATGATTAGGGCACTGCTGTTGAGCAAGATCCTTGCTACCATCAAGCTTGTGACACAATTGACAACCCCGACTCGAAGACTCTCACCGTCAACGCCAAGGCAAGTCACACACTCAGATATTAGTTAACCTGAATTACTAACAATTATCAGGCTGCTGCACACATCCTTGCCACCCTTGACGAGCGAGGCACAAAGTTAATCCCCAAGACCAAGATCACCGATGCCACCCTTCAGAACCTCCAGCAGCGCAGCGTTGGACCTGATCTGGGACAGATGGAGGAGCTGGAGGCTATGGGTCTTCGACACTTGGGCTGTGGCCAGCACGAGATCTAAGTATAAATGACGTCGTCCACTCTACTGTTGTAAATACTGTAGAACATATGAATGATAAGAGCGGACTATTATTTATAATGATGAAAATATGACAACCAACATTACTCTCGTTTCCAATCTCTAGAGAACGTATCAACGGATCTCCAATTCCATTTTTTGAACCTCTCGCCACCGTAATAAACGACATCATTCACGCTCAATGTCCTCCAATCCTTCTCAAAGTCAGGTGGTCTAGCCGCTGACAAGTCGACTCCCTCCATCCAAGCAGTCTTATACTTATTCCTATCCGCAGCCCAGTCCTCGCCTGTATTCTTACACCCTTTGCTTCTCTTACAACGCTGCCCACAAGACGGACATTCATAAAGCCTCCACTCTCTTTCGTGATCTCGTTTCCATTGATCAGATTTACCGTGTGGATAGCAGCACGATGTCATTGTATGACCACCCATCCTCTTCTTTAATCTGTTTTCGTAGTAAAAGTTGCTGTATTCTTCGGTTCTGTAGAGCTGGGGATGGCCGTAACGGAGGGAGTCGCGGTATAGAGCGTCTGTGGTTACCCAGTCGCTGGGACCGATTTGAATAGTTGGGTCGAGTATGTAATCACTCTCAGAGAGCATGACTGAGTCACATATATCATCTGATGTGTACTCCTCTGATGGTGCTGTGATCTTCTTGACCGTCACATTTTCCGATGCAAGCCGCTGGAGAAGGTCCTTGTTGCTCAGATCGTTCATCTGAGTGGCCGAGAGATAAACCGTAAAATCAGACCGAGATAACCTAGCATTATTTTCCCCAGAGTTTTTAATAAGCCAATCCAGTATAGAAAGGTCTACGGCGCTGGAAAAGCCGAGAATGTAGTGATGAAGAAGCTCTGGTGGAGGTTTTGTGCGGTTCTTACGGCCGCTGCCCCATGGATCCCAAGGGACATTTTGCCCAACCCATATCCAAAGCCATGAATCTAGATTGAGCCAGTCGGTTTCGCTATGCTGTTCTGTAGACTTTTTGTCGAGGATAGTGCGGAGATAAGCCACTCTTGTTGTCAGTTTTGGTGTCTGCTCCGTTGTAGCGCCGTCGGTGTTTTCCATTTCGTTTGATTCCGATTGACCGATGAAGAGGCTGAGCAACTGTAAAGATTCAAATATGCAAACTGAAAGAGTTTTGGTTGTGACGCGGTAGTTTGGCATCAAAGGTTATGGAAAATAGATCATGATTGCATCAATTAAACTACAGAAGTAACATGATAATAATAGATATCGGCAGTGACTCACAGGCGTTCAGTCGTATCGTATACGAATGTTGCATGGGCTAACTCCAGACAAGACAGGTACCGCGCCACCTAATTTGGCCCGAGAGCTACAGTGCCTCGACACACTATCCCAGGAAGGAATCACTAAAACTTTAGCACGTCTTACCAATCCAAAGCAAGTTATTACCAACTAATTCTGCGTACAGTTTGAGTTAGTCTGCTATACTTTCAACACTGTGACTCGCCACCTTAATCACTGGAAGAAAAGGGTAATTATCAAATTGAATGAATTAAGTGAATCTATTTCTAGTGGCAAATTCGAAGCGCTAGTCTATTAATGCTGGATCTATCTATTGGAACTTGATACCCTGTGCCTTTTCATAAGCATAAGGCACACTGGGAGTCGTCCACTGAGGAGTGCTCTTCTCGTCACTCAATCTCACAACAGGCTTGAGAATGCTCAACTTCTTTCCATCAAAAGCGCTGTTCTCAAAGCTCTGGTAGAAGCCACTATCCTCCGCAAGAGTATCTCCCAAGACTCGCTTCCAGCCGTTCCAGACTGTAATCAAGAGATCCAGGACGTGGTGTGAGCCGCGCATCTCAGCCCACTGGAAACGCTCGGCGCATTCGGCGACGGTCTCGGGGGAGTAGAGACCGACGTCGGGGCGGAGGGCGTAGGTGTTGACGGCGACCAGTGAGGCGTGGACAGCGTAGCTTCCGCCCTTGGCAGCACGGTCGCGAAGAGCAAGAAGGGTTCCGACAGCACCGAGAGCACCGGTGGTCATGTCACTAACAGGCAGGGAAGGTAGAACAACCTCATTGTTAGGTAGCTTGAGGGACTTGCCAGTTACATATGCCGAACCAGCAGCTGCATCGGCAATCTGTTGCCAACCAGGTCGCTCAGCATAGTATCCATCAGGGCCGTAGCAGTTCTCCGAAACATGCACGATACCCCGACCGCGCTCACCAGCCATCTTGAGGATATCATTCAAGCCAAGACCGTACTTGGGCATCTTGTTCATACGGAAGCCTTGGATGAAGACATCTGCGTCGGCGATGAGGGACTTGATGAGGGCGGCTTCCTCGGGCTTGCGCAGATCGATAGCGATTGTGCGCTTGCCGGCGTTGAGGGTAAGTTGCATGATGTTGATGTCGGGAAGATGAGGAGGGTTAACGCGGATGACATCGGCGCCGAAGGAAGATAGGATAGCACCGATTTGAGGACCGGCGATGACACGGGTCATCTCGACAACCTTGACACCAGCAAGAGGGCGCTGGTCGGATGGGTCGAGGGGAGGGAAGGCGACAGGTGGTGTGGGGATAGCTTGGTGTTGAGACTTGACGTTGATGAGAGGGTGGGCAGCGAGTGACTTGCCCATCTCACTCTCGTTCCATTGCTTAGGAGTGAAGCAGATGCTACCGCAGTTACCATTGAGAAGGTTGGTGAGCTCAAGTTTTTCAGGTGAGAGTTTGCTTGTAAACTTGGCGATGTGAGCAGCGGCTTCCTCGTTAGTGGAGATAGGCTCAGAGGGGTCGACGCCGATGGACTTGAGGACAGGCTCAGCCTTCATTGAACCGTGGAGTGAGTACCACACTTCAGGGTCTGAAGTAGGATAGAGACCTGTGGTGCGGTACTTGAGCGGTGTATCAACCCAGCCTTGCTCCCAGTTTGGCAAAAGCTCCTTGAGTTCTCCAGACCCAGCTAGCGAAAGGACATCCTTGTTACCGACGTAGGCAGTAGCGATGTTACCAAACCAAAGACCGGCTTGTGTTGTGTTGACAGTGATCTGTCGCTGCCTGTTCTCAGCTCCACGGATGGTAAGGATCTCATCAGCCAAGACACCAGCCATGGCGTGTAGAGATGCAGCGACAGAGACAGCCTTGATGGGGCCGGGGATTACGGGGAATGACTCGCCCTCGAACTTGACTTTGGAGAGGATTTCCTCATCTTGGGTAAAGCCGGGAGTTTGGGAGGCGATGAGGCGGAAGATGCGTTCTGTGTCTTCTGGGACGGGGGTGAAGGTGCGGTCGGTGTGGGTGCCGGGACCGTAGACGTCGGGAATTCTTGATTCCTGAGACATGATGTGTATGTGAAGTGAGATATGTGTTGTTGTTGTTGTTGATGTAAATATGAGAGAGTGTATATTCAGGTATTGGAACGAGATTAATAGGGTATTGGAATGTATTATATGTTGAGATGATTGATACCGAGATCGACGAGCGATGGAGTGTATTTATGCAACTTGAAACCCTTGATGCATCGCCTTGAGAATTCTATCCACAATCTCCAATTGTCTTTGTCCAAGTGTCTTCGGCACTTGCATCATCTCTGCCGGATTAATCGGAAGAAAACAAACTCGCTACTATCAAAACGCGAGCGCGAGCGGAAACAAGTGGACGTGACAACGGTATCGATGTGGAGAGCCTCCAATGCAACATGAGGCTCAACCGCGGAAACAATTCCTGCACATCTCAACGTTAGAGTGGAGACGCTAGTAATAGAATTTTTCTGGAAAAACGATGCAGATTGAAGAGATGTGATTTGATCAGGAACGAAATCATTTTGCCTCCACCACGTGGAAAACTTGATTTAGATTTCGGATGCCGATCCGATGTACTTTGGAGTGAGTCGATGTCATTTCCCTTAACTGCCGGGGGCATGACGAAGATGAGATTGCTAAATGCCGAAAGCGCGATGTGGGAATATGCGGAATTAAGAGAGAGCGAGATAGGAAAAGGTGATGGGATTTTGAATGCCATATCCAGAGATTAGATAAATACCATTGCATCCGGGATCGAGACTGTTCTTGTCAACCCTTGTTCATCATATCACATCATTCACTCTTGATAAACAACATGTCAATCAATACTGTCGCCATTATCGGTTGCGGCGCAATTGGCGCTTCATGGTCAGCCCTCTTCCTCGCCCAAGGCCTTAGAGTTCAGGCCTTTGACATCAACCCTGCCTCAGAGACATATCTCCGCAACTTTATCCGCGACGCTCTCCCTGTACTCTCATCAATCGGGTTGGTCAAGAACAACAACGCCAAGCCTGAAGATGTCGTCTTCACAACCACCATGAGCGAAGCGTTACAAAATGCCGATTTTGTACAGGAGAACGGTCCTGAACGAATCGACTTTAAGAGAAAGCTCTTTCAGGATATGGGAGAGATGCTTCCAAGTCAAGTCATTATCGCGACAAGTTCTAGTGGCTTGACGTGTTCTTCTATTCAAGAGGGCATGACTGCTGCTGCGTCGCCGAAACGATGTGTTGTAGGACACCCGTTCAATCCACCCCATCTCATTCCTCTCGTTGAAGTCGTCGGCGGCAATCAGACATCATCAGAAATTATTCAACGTACTATCAAGTTTTACCAAGACATGGGCAAACAACCCATTCACCTGAAGAAGGAGGTTCCCGGCCACGTCGCCAACCGCATCCAAGCAGCCGTCATGCGCGAAGTCTTCCACATCCTCCAACAAGACGTCTGCGACGTTCAAGACATCGACGACGCTGTATCATACGGGCCTGGTCTACGCTGGGGTGTCATGGGACCCAACACTCTATTCCATCTCGGAGGTGGAGAGGGTGGAATCGAACATTTTGCGGATCACTTACTGGGGCCTCTGCAGACGTGGTATGCACCCGAGAACCCGGTCGTTGATGATAGTTTAAAAACCAAGTGGATTGAGGGAACGAGGACCGCGATCAACGAGAGAGGGTATGGGGATTTGGTCAAGCAGAGGGATGAGGAACTTGTTAGACTGCTGAATGTGAGAAAGGACTGGGATGGATATGCCAAGGGTGCGAAGGAAACATGATTTGAAGAGATTTTATTATTGAAGACAGATAACACCTAGATTAATCTTACTGAACTATAATATTTCTATTGAATTTAATTATGAAGCAATTCTGCTTTCACCATTATCTGACTTTTGCCTACGTGGTCATTTTATTGTGCGGTGTGACTGAAAGGTCACACCTTGGTACTGTAATTTCCTACAATATTTCGCAATATTAGCTTGCTACGTAAAGTAGGCCTCCAGATCCTCCCCTATTAATCATTTCTGTATACCATTTAGACTTAAGGACAAATGGAAGTATCGCTGTTTTCGTTGAAGCCACTGAAAAATTATCGGGTAGATGAAAATTCTCACTCAGACTTTGTAATGGCACGGCCCGCAAGTCGTAGAATATGGCGTGAATATACAGGTACTCCTGTGATTAGAAACAAGCCTCTCATGATGTTTAACATGCTAAATTATTCTAATATTGCAAATATGTCTAAAAGATCATTCATTATGTATCCAGTTTACAGTATGTCTTCTCAAATGCTATACAGAACTACATAAAATCTGTCAATATCAGTCTTCTTACCCTGCATCTCGATCAAAAATTTAGTCAGTCGTGATTACGTCATGTGTTCCGCAGTGGAACTAGGTTCTCCACTGCTCCAATTTGGTACGGCATCGGATCTCTCGGAGGACGAGCTTTGCACGAAGCACGACTTTAGCGTCATCCACTTCTTCTCCGACAGACGCTATGATGAAATATTCTAGAAATTTGCCATGTTTGGTCATACTAAATATAGGACCAGTAAGCGCATGCTGTCGCTTCGTATGTGAAATCTGTAAATATCATCCTCTCTCCTGTCAGTCAACCAAGACGTCGTATCAAGCTTTCAAAATTACCTACAGCCACCAAACTCTATAAACCAACTACATCACATCCATCACCATGGGCTCTCTAAGTCTTCCTCGTCTGTACATCCTTGATACAGA
Source organism: Fusarium culmorum (assembly GCA_016952355.1). Classification (NCBI taxonomy): domain Eukaryota; kingdom Fungi; phylum Ascomycota; class Sordariomycetes; order Hypocreales; family Nectriaceae; genus Fusarium; species Fusarium culmorum. Next base: position 7,513,985 of record CP064748.1, read on the forward strand.
CCTCTCCAACTTCCCCCATCCCAAGGGTCGCATTCTATCATGCAATACCGATGGATCCGACCTTTACACAATTTTCGACAACATGTCCACCATGCCAGATGGCATCGCTATCGATCACAACAATGGCTTCATGTATTGGACAAATATGGGACCTACCTTTAAGTCCAACGACGGCTCTATTGAACGCTCGCGATTAGATGGTTCTGAGAGAACAACCATTGTTGCATCAGGATCTATTGGCGTTCATACTCCAAAGCAACTTACTATCGCAACAAAGAGTAGAAAGCTGTATTGGTGTGACCGAGAGGGCATGAAGGTCATGCGCTGCAACCTTGATGGGTCTGATATCGAGGTCCTTGTCTCCACTGGGTCAACAGCTGAAGATAAAAAGGATATGTCTCGATGGTGTGTAGGCATCACAGTCGACGAGACAAACGGCTACTTTTATTGGTCCCAAAAAGGCCTACCAAAAGGAAGCCAAGGCCGTATCTTCCGCGCCAAGATCGACAACCCAACAGAAGTCCAGGTTCTATTCATCAACCTACCCGAACCCATCGACCTCGAGATCGACGAAGAGACACAGACACTATACTGGACAGACCGCGGCGATCCTCCAAAGGGCAACTCCCTCAACCGCGCCTTTGTGGGCGGAACGCCCAAGGCTGATGCGTCAGACCGAGAGATTCTAGCCAAGAGACTGCACGAGACAATCGGACTTACATTGGATAAGAGTATTTCTACAGCATATGTAACAGACCTGTCAGGTGGTGTTTATGCAGTTGATCTAAAGACAAAGACGAAAACTGTCTTGTTTGCAGAGTTGGGAGATCTTACTGGAATCGCGTTGGCATGAAGTTGGAAATAATGTAAATGTAGATGTAGAATTAGACTTGGATACCCTTTATATATTTGTTTTCAAAGTTCAAGATCCAGGCATAGAGCCCCGTGAATAAGTGGATTTGTCGACAAGTTTTGTTGGTTTACCCAGTGAGGTGACATGACACGTCACTGTAGCTTTCAATAAAGACAAAAAAAAGGGGATCAGAGCGACTCTAAATGGGCAGCACGCACCCGCTAAGCTTTATCAGACAGGCAACAATCGACTGCTTGTGTGGTGGTTGGTACAACGATAAGCAAAATATGAATGTTTGATCTCTGCGGTAAGAAAAATATACCTTCGGCTGCGCTGCATCAAGAGTCACACAAAATATGGCATCATTCCTGCACAATAAGAAAGAAATACCTGCTCAACAACCTAGTTCTTCTTCTTCTTGTGAAGAAACCTAGGAAATAGACAAATCCGACTCTCCACAGAGTACAGTCCAGGCTGATTTCGCGGGCCATGTTACGCAATGAATTAAATCACATGATTTGTTACAAGACGCGATCACCAAGACATGGCCTAATATAACAGACTCCTTATATTGTTATCACCTAGTACCAAAAAGCTACACTGTTATTGCCCGAGAAATCGTATTCAGCTTCTCTCGCCGTAAACTAAAGACCACGCCTTCTAATTTAATTCTAAACTTTTCAACAGAAATCACCAGATTAAACTTTCTATCATAACTATAAAAAAAGCTCCCTTCCCAGAACCCATCTCATATCCCTTCTCTTTCTTTTTTTCTCCCAAGGCCAACCAAGACTCTCAGCTATGCACAGGCATCATCGACACTTTCCAAAACAATGTACATGCAAGGATGGAACGAGACCCCTCAACGGGGATCGAGGAACATCCCAAACCCATACGGGTTTCAACCAAATGGAACACATTGGGCTGACGAACACGGTTGTCTACCCCTATGTCAGGGAGGTATTGGCTGTGGCAAGGTCCATCCGGGAACGGGAGGCCATACAGCTGTTCGATGCCTCACACCTGACCCATCACAGATGTTTGGGCCTGTAAACTGGGACCACAACCAGAGGGCCATGGCTGCTAATCAACCCGCTAGTCAAATCCCCTTCCCTACCCCATCGTGCCACTTGGGTTATATCCCTCAACCCCCTCCCTTTCATCTCCAGTCTGGTGCCTCTACGGAAGTGGAGAGTCCATTATATCATGACTACTCTTACGAGCCGTCCTTGATAGATGCGGCTGAAGACAGTGCTATGTCGGACTGGGGTGTGGGCCCTTTGACCCCTGACCCTGAGGAACAAGAGCGACGGGAACAGATCGTTAGTGATGGGGCGCAAGACGTTAGCGAGTCCTCTTCTGGCAAAGATAAGGATCAAGTCGATCCTGTTCCCTGGGAGGTGTCCACAAGAGCCTGTCAAACAAACCTGGAGACCATCAACGATAAAGTGGATTTTGTTGTTCGAGCAATGAAGAAATTACTTGACCAGAAACAAGAGGGTCAGGCTAATGTTTCTCACAACGACGCTCGCCTCGAAGTTGAGACTGAGGGTGAGTCTTCCGGTTCGCAGTCAGTATCACGTCTTCAACACCGCAGGGGTAAACGGAAACTAAACTGCAGACCAAGGTTGAAGCGTGAATCATCGAACCAGATCGATGCTAGAAAGAAGCTCGAGGCCATGGTAGCAGAAGTGTCACAGAGTTCTGATTGCGCACTCGATGCTCCCAGGTATGAAGATGACAAACTCAAAGGTAGCAATCTCGCTGACTTGGAAGGTTCTAGCAACAGAACTGATCCAAACCCGACCGTCGCGACGATGCCCGAAGAAGAAGAGACAAGCACACCTGGCGATTTGCATAAACAATTGGTGCTGAGCCCAAAGCAGATGGAGGGAATGAGGGAAACACATAACATCAACGAGATCTCTAGCGAATTGGACATCAAAGAGGAGGATGCCGAGAAGAAAGCTGATATAAGGGACGGACCCATCTGGAAATACCGAATCAGACACCCTTCAATGGTTCAGCCAACAAACCACGACGTAGACAATGAAAGAATCTACGCAAAGCTCCTTGCCCAGTCCAAACGTCAAACCAAGCCTTGGAACGGTGACCTCGGCAATCTCCAAGCCTTTCTCTTGGGACCCTTTCGCGAATGCGACGACAACACTGGCATACGCGATAAGATCTTTAATCTGTTTGCAGACATCCCAGGCGTATCGATCGAGCTCTGTTCCGTCAAGAATGAGCAGAGAATGAAGCTTTTTGTACTCGTTCCACCTTTCTACGCAGAAACCGAAGGTGCGCGGTCTTCCTTTGAGCTTGTGAAAAATGCCGAGGATGTGTATCGACTGCTTTTGCAACAAAGGGTTGATCGTTTTGATGTTGAGATTTGGGAAGCAAATTTTCGGCTAGTCGTTGTCTAGCAAAGGTATAACAAGTGGAAGAAAAGAAGAGGGAAAAGGGACGGAAAAGAGACGAAGCACAAGTTAATGGCGATGAAGTCGGCATAAACAAGGCAAATCCTCCCCTTTTTCTTCTTCCTTCACCTTTTCTTTCTTCCTTTCTTCCTTGATCTCTTCTTCTCTCACCTTTTCATCTTCATCTACGTACCTTTCGACCATCCATCGGTCGCCTGTACCCATCACCACTACCCATCGCCACTACTCATCACCACTACCATCACCACTACCATCACCACTCACCTCTTCTTCTTCCTTCATCGCGTCTCTCTAGGCCTCTTCCTTTTAGGTCACTAAGTCAATTGTTTTTACAACAAGGGGTTGATCATTTCGATGTTGGGATTTAGGAAGCAAACTTTCGATAAGTCGTTATATAGGTAACGAAAGAAAGAAAAGAGCAAAAGAAGAAAAGAATAAAAAAAAGTTGAAACGAAAAAGAAAAGTGAAGAAGTATTGCATATGCCTTGGAATCTACTGTATACATATATATTGGAAGCTGAGGTGGGACGATGCTTTTATGCATTATGAGCCGCACTGAGAACACTGAAATGAAGCGCAAGATACCCTTTAGACTAGAACACATGAGGGAAGAAATCCTTCGCGAGATAGAATGACTTGCACATTGCTTAAAAGGAGTTTGGGTACGTTGATTACTGCATTTTTGGTTCTAGTCCGCGATAATACAAAATTTCTTTCACTGTAAACCCATTGCTCAGCATATCAGCTTCTGGTGCCATCATCTACTACAGTGTATTTCCGTGACGTGTCGGATTTTCTGCGTGAATATCTTAGGTGGGAACATTGTGAGTTTAGTTGTTACTCGGAAGTCGTAATGACTCAATGCGTAGAATATGCGACTAACTCTAGTAAACTACGTTGGTCTTGTACTAGATCGCGATAAATCATCTTTGACGAGCAAGGTGTTGCACCCTGTGGTTGACAAGACCCACCTGGTTTTCATCATGGTCAGTTCCCAATCCTTTATATTTGAGCTGGTCTCACTCAAAGAGGATAATTCACTGTCTTATTTAAAGTACTTAAAACACTTCAAGTAGACTTTGAATCAATCTGAATCGATATGCTTCAATTGGACGATTGCGAAAAGAAGTTGGGTCAGACGCCGCCACACAACGCCAAAACCCAAACCCAAATCGACCTCTCAAGTACTCGTAGGGCAGATGAAGAGACGTCCCAGTTACAAGAGGTTACAAGCTGGCAGACGAGTATACTGAGTAAGTCATGATCTTCTTCGCTATGCACAGTGCCATCTAACTGTCAAGTTGTTCTCTCTGCTCACTTTGTCGTGATGAACACATCCGGCTTCACCAACTCCTTTGGTGCACTGCAAAGCCACTTTATCCAAGAATTCGACGAGCCCGCATCTACAGTCTCGTGGATTGGCTCGATGCAAATCTTCTTTTACTTCTTTTTGGGAATATTTTCAGGTCGCTTGACAGATATAGGCTACTTCCGCGCCACCTTTCTAGCAGGATCTCTGGCCATGGTCGTTGGCATATTTGCCTCTTCATTTGGGTCAGAACTATGGGTCATGTTCCTCACACTTGGCGTTGGCGTTGGGCTAGGCAACGGTCTCATGTCTTGTCCAATGCTAACAGTCGTTTCTCAGTACTTTTCTGAGCGACGTGGCTTGGCTATTGGTGTAGCGATGTGCGGCTCTTGTACCGGCGGTCTCGTCTATTCTGGCACCATGCGCCAATTAATACCTCAGTTAGGTTTTGCTTGGACAATGAGAGTCATTGCCTTGATCCAGTTTATCACATTGGCCTTTGCCAATATTTGCCTGCGACCAAGAACTCAAGGCAGCAAAAGCCCCGACTGGGTTGATTGGTCGGCATTCCGAGACTCTCGATTCAATAATTATGCTCTTGCAATATTTATGGTAAGTGACACATTTCAAAAGTGAGATGAAACTGACTAACTCGCCGTGTTAGTCACTACTGGGATTATACATCTCCATCTTCTACGTGGTCGACTTTTCTCGATCATGCATCTCACCGCCCTTTTCTTATCAAGATTCATTGAATCTTCTCCTGGTGTTTAACGCCGCCAACTTGGTTGGGCGTCTGGGTTCAGGCATCCTTGCTGATAAAGTTGGCGCATTGGTCATTTTTGTACCCGTGATGGCTTCAATGACTGTTGTTCTGTTCGCGTGGATTGCAGTCAAGACATCACTGGCTATGTACTTTTGGACTGTTTTCTGTGGGATTCTGTCCGGAGGAGTGCAGAGTCTCTTCCCGGCCGGACTGAGCTATCTCACCGCAGGCGCAAAGAAATCTGGAACACGAATGGGTATGGTCTTTGGCCTGGGTAGCGTTGCAAGTCTCATTGGTGCTCCGATCGGAGGAGCTTTAATCGGTGTTATGAATGGGAGATATTTGGGTGCGCAAATATTTGCGGGCGTGACCATGGCGGTGGCTGCGATTTTTGTTGAAGCTGCCAGAAGAGCGGATGTTGCTCGAGGTAAAAGCATAGATAATTAGCTTTGGGCTGTGGGAAGACAAAAACGGTTGAGTTTATTTGGATGGAAGATAGACTTTAATTCCTCGCTTGTTAGTCCTGATTAAGCTTGGTGTAACTCAACGAGCCAAGATATTATTGGCTGTATGTCTTCGCAAAGGGTTCAAGATGACAAGGAAACAGTGGGTCAATAGAGTGAACCTTTACCTTCTCAATCCGACTTCATCACAACATTCCCAGCAGTACTGGAATCTTCTAATGACTCATTCTCCACGATGAGTTCTCAGAGTTATACTAATCTGGATCATGTCCCTTATCGGCCTGAGGACACAGAGACTGTTAATCCGTCAGATTTATGGAACCCAACTCCAATTAATAACAGCTTCGATCCTCAAATATCAAACACAACCCCGGCTCCAGCTGAAGTCGATCAGAGCCATGCTACAGATACCTATCACTCCAATGCAGCCTCTGAGTCATTTAACGATGTCCCTGCCGACAAAAAACCCACTACACAAATCCCTCAAAGACAGGGAAAACGCCTTTCTCTCATTTCTGTCCGCATCCTCAACAAATGGTTATCAACTCATATGCATCACCCCTACCCCACCGTCGCAGAAGTCGAATCTCTCACTAGACAAACAGGTCTCAGCAAACAACAAGTTTTGAACTGGTTTGCTAACGCTCGTCGAAGAAAGAAGTTCGAACGACCAGACACATTAGACTACAGCTCTGGGTCATCAGAAGCAAGCCCGAGAGACATTCCACTCCCGAGACCGCCGACGCCTACAATTCGGCAAACTCCGTTTGAGAGATGGAGAAGCTCACCGCCAGAGGATGAACCTTCAGGCTTGGATGCTATTGCTAGGGCCGTTACTGGCGTGTCGCATCCCCAGCAGGGAGGCAGCTGGGTAAAGCACAGCGATGCACCGTCTGTGGCTGGAAGCTGGGCCACAAGTGCCGAGACATCTGAGTCTAGTCGGAGCTCACACGCATCTTCCCACGGATATAAATCCGATGGTTCTATAAGATCAATTCGGAAGGTAAACAAAAAACGAAGACGGGCGCGGCCACATGGCAGAGGATATGGTACCATGCAGCTCTCACAAGAATGTCATCGTTTCCAATGCACATTTTGCACGGAATCGTTCAAGCTAAAACATACCTGGACACGTCACGAGAAAACACAACACCTGTCACTTGAACAATGGGAATGCACACCTGCTGGTGCCACATTCCTCAACGAAAGGTCCGAAACAGTCTGCGTCCACTGTGGCGCTGTAAGCCCCGAGGACACTCATTTCGAGACTCATAATCACGATCTTTGCGATAAGAGAGAGAAAATTGATAGGATATTTTACAGAAAGGACCATCTAAGACAACACCTTCGACTTGTACACGGATCAGAATTTAGAAAGTGGCCAATGGAAGATTGGAAAGTCAAACATGAAGATGTCCGTTCACGATGCGGCTTTTGCGATATCAACATGACGACTTGGTCTGAGCGGGCAAGACACTTGGCTGAACATTTTAAAGAGGGTATGACGATGGCTGACTGGAAGGGAAATTGGGGGTTTGATGCTGTCACACTTGACATGGTTGAGAATTCGATGCCTCCGTGTATGTGCTGCGTGTCCTTCAGACTACTTACGCTAACGTTATCACAGACCTTATCGACTATGAGCGCAATTCTCCTTTGCCTTTCACGACCTCTCAAGGCGCACCGTACAGCTCCACCAGCGCCTTTGAACTCCTCCAACTGGAGCTCGACTACTTTTACTCCAATTACGTCGACACGAACCATATTATACCGAGCGACGAAACTCTCCACACTGAAGCATGTTCCATCATCTTCGGCGCCGAAATGTCCTCCTCAACCCCACAAGCAGCATCCTCCTGGCTGCGCGACCTAATAATGGGCACAGAACACATTACTGCCAAAGCGCGCATGACGCCACTCAAAAGCGCGGCGAGATCGCGATTCACCGAACTAAGAATACACAGCAAAAAAGATATCTTTGAGAACTGCAACCTCGAGAATTCGCTGAGACAGTATGTTGATATGCTGAAGTTGTTGAATCTTGAGATTGGCGATGATGAGTTGCAGAGAGAGGCATGTTCGATTGTCAGTCATATGATTGATGCTTCGCCTATGTTTACAAATCTTCTTATTGCTTTGATCAACGGTTCGACACAGTGGTTAGTGCCATTCAGGTCACGCACTGGATTGCCAATTGTTGAGACAGAGATCAATCTACAACTAGATGGCAGAGAGACAGAGATTCGGGACGCCACTTCGCTAGATCTGGATATCTTGCAACAAATCCTAGCTGAAGATACGGGTCACAATACCCTTGGTCATACGGCGCTCACGTTAAATCTTGCCTCTTCCAATCAAAAGGTGGCTTCGCTCAACGATGGAAACATGTACAGGGGCCTCACGCGAGATCTGACCCGATACGTCGCACGTACGATATCACCCTTGAACCCAACAAGTCACGTCCCAACAGACGAAGAGCTGCAATACCAAGCGCGATGGATCATGTATGACAGGTGCGTAAATATCGGTTCTCCTTGTCGTACCCTCACTGACATGTTAATGGCAGTCATGATGTCTGGAACCAAACGCCGGCTGATAACATGGCTTGGCTTGAAGAGTTTAAGAAGGAATCTGGCCTTTTTGGATAACACCTCATGTTGCATCATCGGGATTAGATTGCCAAGACACCGTGTTATATCCGTTATACGCTCAGGTCCAGCCAAGAAATCCAGACCAGCAATAAGCTGATATCTTATGCCCAATCTCGGTTGGACATTCCATCTAAACTCGGCCATCCCATCCACATCTCCATCTGATAACCCTCAATGCAACACCTGACCCCGGCAAGCACCCGGGATCAATGCCCTCCTCGTAAAAATCTCCATGTCATTTAATCCCTCACGGGAAACAGTCCGACCTCCTAACCGAAAACTTGCATCGCTTGGAACCGAGCGTCTGGTATAGCCCCTCAGGGACCCAATAAAGGAACCAAGTCGGCCGATCCATCAATACTCTTACGGCATAATAAATCTTAATTCGTAGCTTAAATCCCACTCGGCTGCAACGCTTTACGGTCTCGCGTCCAAGGGTCCACTGCTATTCTGCTTCAGGAAGTACGCCGTCCTGGGCCCGGCAGTCTTTGCACAATGCTAGGCTATTTTAAGCTAGAGCGGAAAACCTTTTCCTATGGATCTGATAATCTTATCTGAGTTGGGGGTGATTGATAAACTTGGCATGTCCTGATTGATAACTTTGGAATTGGTTCTTGCATCCACACGTGTAATCACGACAGTTTTCAAGATGGGTGCTAAAGTCGGATTCGCTGCCAGCGCGCGTCGTAAGTAGGAACTTGAATAAGATGCAGACCAGGACTAATTAATGCAGAGTTCTTTCTCGGTGGGGAGGCTACATCCAAGGAGGAGAGGAAACTTGTCAGGAAATTAGGTGCGCAAATCGAACAACCTGATTGATTCAAGGCACTAACTTCATCGCAGATTTCTTCATTCTTGTCCGTAACCTGTACGAGAGGGATCCATTCATATGCTGACACTCTTAGACATACTGTTGTTTCAGTTACTTTTTCAACTTCCTTGGTAAGTCGCCCTTGACTCACAACATATGACTTGATGATTAATCAGCTACATAGATCGCTCCGCCTTTGCAAATGCTTATGTATGTTATCACGATGCTCGTCGATGTCTTTTGACTAACGGATCAGGTTGCTGGTCTTCGCGAGTCGCTCAACATGAGTGGCCATGATTACAACAATGTTCTTTCTCTCACAACTGCTGGGTATGGATCTTGCAGCGAACAATGGCATTGACTCTAACTCATCTTAGAATGGCTATCGGCCAACTTCCCAACGGTATCATCATCCAAAGAGTCAAGCCTCGCATATGGCTACCTTCGATGGTCGTTTTCTGGGCCGCAATGACAGTAAGATAATTGCTTTCACATCTAATATCTCAAACTAATTTATAACAGATGCTGAGTGCTGCTGTCACCAACGTCACCCAACTCCTTGTCATCAGGTTCTTCCTTGGTCTCGCCGAAGCGAGCACATACTCAGGTGCCATGTACATCATCGGAGCATGGTACAAGCCTGAAGAAATCCAGAAGCGAACTGCCCTTTTTGGCGTATCTGGACAGATCGGTACCATGTTTGCTGGTGTTATGATGACGGCTATCCACAAGGGTATGAGAGGAATGGCTGGACTGCAAGGTTGGCAGTGGGTTTTCATCATCGGTAAGCAAGGGAGTATTAGATCTCAAAGTGGTGAGCTAATATGACTAGATGGCATTATCACTCTCCCCATTGCTGTCTTTGGCTTCCTTTATTTCCCTGATACGCCTGAGAACACCAACGCCAGTTATTTGTCTGAGTCGGAACGAAAGCTTGCACTTTCCAGAGTGCCTAGAATCGCCGAAGGAGGCCATAACATTATGCCCATGTCACTCCTCAAGAGAGTCTTCTTAACACCCATGTTGTAAGTTGCTTTGAGTTTGTTGTTACCGATCGATTGGTACTAACAGAGATACCAGCTGGATCCTCTTCTTTTGGTCTCCCGTTTGCGCCAGCACCGAAGGTTTCCCTTTCCAGAACAGCTTCCTTCTCTGGCTTAAGTACTACAACGACAAGTTTTCCCAGACCCAGATTAACACGTACCCTCTTGGTGTCCAAGCCGTTGGTATCTTGGCAAATATGGTCGCCGCATGGTACATGGACGCTACCGGCCAGCGAGTACCAATGGCTATCGCCTGTGTCATCCTCCAGATCGTCGTAGGATCCATGCTTCTAGTCAAGAACCTGTCTATGGGTGCAACCATGTTTGCCTTTTACCTTGCTGGTTCTGCCTACATGGTGAACCCGCTCATTTTCGGCTGGGCAAACATTATTCTGCAGCGAACAGGTGATGACGCCCTGCGAAGTATCACACTCTACTGCATGAATATTGGTTCCATGTCGATGTGGACCTTCTGGGGTATTATTTTCTATAGTGCTGCAGATGCCCCGTACTGGAAGAAGGGCTCTATTGCTCTTCTCGGTGGCTGCGGTGTTATGTTTTGCTACATGTGGCTCGTTGTTTACGTAAGTCTCCATTCGCGCTGCGTGAGATATCAATTACTAACATTTTATAGGTTGATAGAAAGACGATGAAGAAGCATGGTGATGGAATGGGCGATAACACGGAAGAGCCTCTAGAGGTTGCCGAGGATGAGAAGAAGCCCGACACCCCAGTGGTGACAGAGAAGCAGGCCAGCACATAATGTGCAGAAGTAGGGACAAAGGAGGGCTCATACAATGCTAGCACATTGAAGAGAATTCAGAAGGATAAAGACCAAGCTTGAAAATTTAGAGAAGATCAAGTTAGGCTGATAATGATTAGAAGTTTAATTATTATATGAATCCATATACAAACCAAAGGTCACCCTACAGTGATGTTACCGTCATAATAGGTCAGTTGTGCAATGTCTATACGACATCTTATGTAAATAAAGCGTATATACTGTAAATGAGACATGTCTTCATAGCCGTGATAAGTTAATCCACTAAGCTCACCTGTGTTCGCAGTTCAGACACAAGCCTGCATATCTTTTGCATTGCTCCTGTCATCTAGAACAATTAAAATCCGTTCAAACAGGGTACAAAGCTTCACGAATAAAATTCCACCATTTCACCCCCAAGCCCCAATCACCCGTCAAGAATCGGTAGGTACAAAACGTATCGCCACAATCATATTCTCCTCGTCACCAAATGTGCCACCAACGGTACCAATCAAAGCCCAGGGAGTGCAAATGTTCGTCATAGTTTTAAGATAGTGGACACCCTGACAACCAGGTGTCTGGTCGCAATGATCGAGGCATTCGGAAAATGTAATGACCTTGTAGTCGGCGACTGCTCTTGTTCCGGTCATGTAGCGGTCGCAGTAGACCTGGAAAGTACCGCCGTTGGCCCCAGTCTGTGGACTCTGCATATTACAGGCTGGCTTTACTTCCGGAACGGAGACAGTTGTTGCGATAGAGGCAGATGTTTGGGTTTGAACCGTTGTGGTGAGGTCGGTCGTAGCGGTGGCTGGCTGGGAAATAACGAGAGTGGTTGTTGTGACGCCCGGATGGCATGGCCCAGCGGTTACCCCGAGAGCGAAAAGGCTGAGAAAGCCCGCGCCAATGTTGAGTTGAACCATGTTAACGAGTGACTAAGGTGTGTATAATGACGAGGAACCGAAAGGAGTGACAAGAAAAGCGATACTGGAAGAACGAAATGTTGTCTTGGCTGTAGTATTCAATCCTGTCAACCTTTAATCTTAAACTCGATTACGTTACACCCAGAACTCAAAGGCCTACCATACATTGAAAGACTATTGACTGTCGCGCCACGCTAGACAGTATAGAATAGCACTATTGATTCCCCGATGAAACCCAGCAGGGGTCATTTCATGGAATAACCAAGCTCAGTGGGGAGTTTTGTAATTATTGTAAGCACTTCTTTCAGCTGATAGGTAACTAAACGCGGCTTCCAGCAATTTGTAGCTTGTTTCCGTGCTATCGAATGTTGATCTAGTCTAATTCTGTAATAAAACGTTTGACATTAAACGGTGTCCCACAAGGTCTAAATGATTTCCTGTAACTTTACTAATACCCTTAGGAAAGCTCTTAGCGAAAGTCTTATCAATAGCCCAGTGAGAATACCAATGTCGGATATATGTTTTGTGACCATTTCACCTTTCTACCCACTTCGACTAAGACATATATAGCTCAATTTATGCAACTGAACATAATATGCTACCATGCGACATTAAGTTCAAAACCGATGAGGGTTCCCCACAGGTGCTGACAGCGAGCAAAGCATAAGCACAGCCCCTGCACCGCCTCGTTGTGGACATATCAACACCTCAACATCATCTTGCACCACAATTCACTTGTCATTCCATTAATTACTTCACTTTCAAGCGATGACACATAGACAAGAGACCAACTATGTGTTTCCCAACACTTCCGAATGCAAACCATCCAACCTTGATGGGTTCCAATGGTGGGCTCTTCTTGCACCGAAAAAGATATACGGAACGGCCAAGCCATACTTTCGTGTTCAATCCTCTCGTATGAAGCCATACTACTTCTGCACTGAATACCGAAGCTTCGATGCCTTCAAACTATTTTGCAACTCATTGGATGGAATCAAAATCCAGTCATCATCAACTATGCCGCACAATCTGCGAGGCCAAAGTCGATTAGAGAGGCTTCCACCTGAGATTCTAGGATTGATCTTCGAGGTTTCAGAGCCCGATGGATTCATCGCTTTGAGTTTATGCTCACAGTCACTCTGGGCACTTGCTATCAAATGGGCACAGAATGGGTATCTGAGATGGAGAAATGCCTACTCTTTAGCTGGAACTCCAGTTATTTATGCAAGCTCATACCTCAAAACCCTTCCGAAATGCCTCTACGATATGTACCCAAAGTTTGTTACAGAAGAGACGGAAGAGGAAGTGGCTGCCCCTAGACTGTATGGTCAAGGACGTACGGTTACTCGATCGACTGCTTGGTTCAACGACATCGTGCTACTATCTCACCTGGCGCCCGTCCCTTACGACGGCCTCTACGTTCAGTCTTTCGAACAGATAATTAAAAAGGCTAATATCCCTTTCCGCCTTCATAAAAAGATGAGATCATCGCTTCCCATAATGACGATCGAAAAGAGAAGCAAGTGGCTTCTACGCAACTTGACCAACAATGAGTATATACGGATGGAGAGCGTTATGACAACTGAGGGCGAAGTGACGGTATCTCATGTTGGTAACAGTTGGCTCACACTAGACTTGCTCCTGTTCTGGTTGATCTGCTGGCGGGGAGATGGCAGACAAAACACATGGTCATGGGAACAACTTGAAGGGTATGTTGGCATGACCGAAGAGGGAATAGACGACACACTTCACGATCCAACATACGGACCACTGGACGACAAGTTCTGGCCTATTTGGGCCGGCAACTGGGCAGGCCACAGCTTGGAAGTTGTTACAGATCGAGAACTTGACAGTTCATGGGTTGATCGAACCAAGTCAATTGAAACGCTAGCTCCCAAGATGCTGCTCACCATGTACGGCCTTGCCTTGGCAGAAGGGTCGCCACAAGCACGACATCATTGGGAATCGGTTTTTGAACAACGAGGAGACGTCATTGATGAAGAGCACGAATGTTATGTTTCAGATGGAGTGACGATCGAGACTAAGACTCACAAAAAGATTGTCATAGGATCGCTAAGGGTACACGCAGATTGTTTGTGCGGTTGCGAGTTGTGAGGATAGGTCAGAAGCTGAATGTCAGTATTTTTCCATCTCTAGTCAAAGATCCCCAACCGACTTTAAGAAGCGGGCTGGATATCAGAAGAGTAAAAGAGGCAGATGAGACACTTGGAGGTTGGATGTCTCGAATTCTTGATTTCTGACGAATAAATTTGAGCTACGTGGGGGGATAATTGCATTCAGCTACCCGCTCACACACTAACGCCACAAAGACACTAGTCCAGCCAGCCTCTCTGTCTATGAAGTGAGGATATCATCGTCGATCAAGAATTCCAATTGGCCAATGGAAGCTATAGCGTCCCCATTTCGTAATCCCAGGTTCCATGTTGGTCAGGTTTGGTCCTCTATTCTGAGACATTATACGTGCTTTAGGCCTGCGGTCTGTCGATCCGATTCAGCCAAGTTCAAAGACTTGTTTAAATTCTTACACCGCCGATCTAGTGCTATTAGATAAAGAGTACTCTGTAGTCGACTTGGAATAAACTTTCCACCCATCAGATTATCTTGGTATCGCCGCATCCCGCTTTGACATTTGACGTCATATCCCATCTTCTCCTCTCTTGTCCATATCTATTCTTCAGTGATCACGTTTTCCCATTATCCTCATAAACAATTTACTTTAATCTACCATGTATGGATTCAGGGTGCGCAAAGACGTTCGCAGGCTCTCCGGCCATGAACGCGATAAGGTTGTTCGCGCCTTTAAGCATATTATGGAGCTGCCTCCCGATGATAATAACTCATATTTCACTATCGCCGGCTATCATGGTTTGCCAGAACCTCAATATTGTTATCATGGTGTTGTCCTCTTTCCGACATGGCATCGCGCCTACCTCTGTCGACTAGAAGAAGCTTTGCGAACTACGCCTGGCTGTGAAGACCTGGCTCTTCCATACTGGGACGAGGCTTCTAACGAGACTAAAGAGGAGGGTATTCCCAATATTTTTACTAATAAAGAGTACACATTCCAGGATGGCTCTTCGATACCCAACCCTCTCCGCTCCTACAAGCTTCCGAAAGGCATTGTGGATGTAGACGATAAGAAAACTAGCAAAGACACCAAGCCAGAAGGATATCAAACTGTCCGATACCCATACTCCGGTCTGGTCAGTGACAAATTTGCGGACAAAACCAGAATTCACAACGCAGCATTGGATGACAAGGAAACAGACGAGGTGACCAAGATACTCAATCAGAATGTCATTCGCTGGCTGTATCTCCAGAAATTCCAGAATCACGAGGAAAAATGGATCGCGTCTGGCGAAAAAGACAATTATGTGAACTGTCTTGAAGCTCCCAACTACACAGTATTCTCCAATACCACTTCGGCTGAGAGGTACAACGAGGAGAACAGAGGAAAACCGACCGTGTCTCCAGTCATCCCTATAGAGCAGCCACATAACGCTGTTCACCTTGCTGTCGGGGGATTTGATGTTCCTGGCGATAAAAACCACAATGTTTATGAGTTTGCGAACGGTGATATGGGAGAGAACGACACAGCGGCCTTTGACCCTCTCTTTTTCTTCCATCACTGTTTCATTGACTACATATTCTGGAGGTGGCAAGACCGCCACAACAAGAAAGAAAGTCTGGAAATAATGAAGGGTTACCCCGGGACTCAGCTCATCAAGCGTGGTAAGACAATTGCGAATTTCACCATAGACTTCCCGCTTGCGCCTTTCAAGATCAACGATAAAGTTACTGGCAAGAATTGTGACATGACATCAAATGTACGTGCAGTGATTCAATATTCGAGCTGAAGCTAACAAATCTAGGATGTCGTCGATATCTCCAAGTTAGGGTACACTTACACTGAGCCGGGCCTACATCTGAACCTTATGGCCCCGGCCCAAAGATTCGTAGATGCACCAAAATTAAAGATCAGCGGGATCAATCGCGCCAAGATCCCTGGCTCTTTTATCGTGTCCATCTGGGCCAAGACTGGGGAGGGGATGCCTGATCGTCTTCTCCACACCAAGGCAGTCCTCAGTCGTTGGGATGTTGAAAAATGCGGGAACTGCCAAAGTCACTTGGAAGTCAAGTCGATTGTTCATCTCACCGACTTTGATCACGAGGAAGCTATTAATACAGAGTTTTATGCAAAGATACATACGAGAGAGAGGCCAGAAGGAGAAAGACACATCGCGGGTAGGAAGATTCCAATCACGTTGAATGCTTGCAGAGCTGTGGGAATAATTAGATAGCGCCTGTTGACGACCCTGGCTAGTTTCACAGCCACATTGGGGTAGTCACCGGCCACCCAAAAAGCCTTGCACAGCCCCGAATTACAAGGGTTATTTCGATGGGAAGCGGGGTTGGGTTGTCTTACTGGAACATGTTCAAAGCACCTCGATCCTACTGCGATGCTGTGACGTGATCTATCCACTATGACAAGGCATCAGCTTGACATCAGACATTTAAATTGAATAAAAATAATTTACAGCGAATAATCCCCTCCTAACGTCTTACCCTCTGTCATCTCTCTCCATATCAAAGCATCCTCAACCATGTCTCCAACCGCCAATATCAATACGATCCCCGTCGAGCTGTTGGCGAGGATCTTTTCTTACTTACGCGACGATTCCAAGTGTGGAAAAGAAGGAATCGAAAACAGTCGCTTGGTATCGCGACGCTTCAGAGATGTCGCCTCGAAGTTTCTCATCACCGAGGTCTCTGTCTGTCTCAATTCTGGGTCCTTCGCACGTTTCGAGTCTATCTGCACCCATCCCGTATTCAGCAAAGGTGTACAGAGAGTCAATATCTTGTTATCATACTACGAGGCCGAACTGGCCCGCGATAAACAGCTATACATGATGGAAGCGCGGTCAAGGCTTTTACGACACTGGGAAACCATGGAACGATCGAGACTATACAAGAGAAAGTACAATGTGACAGACGAGCTGTTTCGATGGTTAGGAGACATTGCTTGGGATGGCAATTCTGACGTCCAGCAACTGGCCAGAGGCGAAGACCCCCAGACGACACCGACTCCAATCCAGAGTTTGTTTCTCAAGGCGTACGAGATTTACAAGGCTAGATTTGAGGACCAGGATAGTCTGAGAAAGGACAATGCACATATCGGTCGGTTGGTCAATGGATTGGCTTCTCTCCCAAGCCTCACAACACTCAACTTGGACGATACTCACGGGACAAGAATGATTATGAGAGAATCAACACAAACCAGGCTCGGAGATAATCAAATACACCCTGAGGACTTTTCGGACACGGGTTACGATCGAACCACATTGCAACATTTCGACAGCGCCATTCGCCAGTCTGGGTGGTGCGGCTCTTTCCATACCGGCGGGAACCGTCGCCATGACGGCACAGTTGATATCTCGACATCTCCCCCTCTCGAGATGCTTGGAGAGTTATGCTCCCAGCTCGGCGCGAAAGGCGTCAGGCCCAAGTCAATCAGAATCGCACTGAAGCCACCACCTGATATGCGACCATTGGCAATGTCATCAGCCCAACAGGAAAACATGAAGCTGTTGGTCTCTAAAGCTACAAGTTTGATCTTCCAATTCGACTTCTTTTCTCGCCCTTACAGTCTTCAGGAGAACCCCAGAGATGAGATGTTGGCTCTATGCTCCACTACAAAGCCATTCTTCAGCGCGCCAAAACTTGAGTTTCTGGATATATACTTTATGGAATATCCAAGAAGCAACACACCACCAACAGTTTCTTTGAGCGAGATTCTGCCTTTGGATATGTCTTGGCCACGACTGAATACTCTATGGCTACTGTATCAGCCCATGACTATGGATGAGCTGAGAGACGTAGTCAGCAAGAGTTGTCAGGCCGTTCGTGAATTTACGTTGAAGTCTCCTTGGTTTTTGCAAGGTAGCGTTCATGATGCATTGCGCACTATACGTGGGTTTGAGAACCTGCAAACTGTGGATATGACATTCCCCAAGGGGTCCGACTTTCGAGGCACTGGTGCTTTGGACTTTAAGTGGCCACTGGATGAGATCAAACGTTATCTTCTCAAAGAGACTGATGATTTCCCACTTCCAGACGAGTTAGATTATTCCAGGTAGATTTAGTGAGTGCTAGAACCCTCATCTAGTGGTGGAGAATGTCAAATAAACCTTTCTTGTATCCAAGTCTAGAAGAGCTGGCAATAATAAAGGGATAACCCCTGTGAGAACAGTCATCTGGGTCCTGCCTATTTATTCACATGCGCTCGCTATGGCAAGAGCACTGTTCACCCGGTTATTCTGCTCTGTAGCCATGTTCCAAGGCGGCTCATTGCAAAACCTAAGCTTGACGCCTTTCCGAAATACCAAGCAATGAGTACTACCACCAAAATGAAACATACCAATATCCTGACCTTTGACGACAGCATCGCCTACCGACACCGTAAACTCGCAAGCCGAAACCTCAGCCATACCAATAAACACAATAGCCATCAGACCTATTGTGGGGTTCTTCGCCTCGATCCAGATTATAGCGCGCGTGGCTACTGCGCTGAGATAGGCCTGCGAGTTATTAGGCGCGGCAGGGTCTGCAGCTCTCCAGTTTCCAGCTAGGCCTTCGAAGTAATTCTCGCTGTAGTATGTACCGGGCACTTTCTCAATGTTGATAACACTGCCACTGACGGGGGCGTGCCAGCGGTGGTAGCTCTTGGAGCTTAGGAACGCCTGGTAGACTGTGCCGCCGACGAATTGGGATGCCAATGGGCTGCTGTTCATCATTCTGTCGAGAGAGTATGGCTGGGATTTGAGCCAGAATGTGTCTTGTAGCTTGACATTCTCAGCCACTTGCAGTGGAGCTGACTCGCAGGCATTGGCTATGACCAGTGTTGGGTCAGGACAATTCAACGTTGGAGGGGCATCGTCGGGACATTCGACGGGACGGATACCATCTCGGAACTTTCTTGTGAAGAAATCATCCCAACTTGCGTAGCCATAGTAAAGCGCGGTTGGATCACACACAAAGATCTCATCAAATGTTGAACCCTTCTTGCCACAGTTCGCTGCCTCCTCAATCTTCATCAGTGCTTCTTCAGAAAGCCATCCCTTCAAGCTATCCCTTGACGCAGGCGAACTTAGAAATGAACCCCACGTATTGAGCACATTTTTGAAAGACGCATTGATCTCGGGTGTTAGCCAAAACTCGTGACCGGCCATGGTACCCATAGGCCAGTCCATCATAGCATTGATAGGAAGTCCGAGCATCTCATTAGCCGTTTCGGGTGTCTCCTTCACATAGAACGGTGGTGAAGATTTTATCATGACGTTGACGACGTTTAGAAACTCTTCAAAGCTTCGAATAGCCGGTTCGCCGGTTGGATCGTAGTTTTTGGAGGATTGGGTAAACATTGGATCAGCCAGGGCTTTCCATGTTGGATTGCTGTTGACGAGCTGCTGAAAGACAACAAGGCTTGGATCAAGAGGTAGGTTTCTCTGATACGCTTCATTGAGCTTTCCAGCTACCCATCGTTGAATTTTGGGTCTTTGATAAGGAGACCATTTGCCCATGGGTCTATGGCCCGTGGTGTGTCGTGATGTTGCCGGGATTCTCATGGTGAAGCGTATAGTGAAATTAGGATGGAAGGAGTGAATTACTGTGGTCCGACGTATTGGAAAAACAGAAGCATGCGTGTATGAGACAAGTAATGTTTGTCGCCGTGGCTACAATATATCTCCCTGAATGAGGGGATGAGCAGAAATTCGTCATGGCAAGCCTCATACTTCAGAAAGTCGCCGAGGGAGTACAAAATGACGATACAATGAGACATGCAGTCTTTCAGCCGGCCACTTCTTGCGGATCGCCATAGGTGATCTGCCGGGAAAGAGTACAGTGGCCGTTTCATTGGCCACAAGTGCTACTAAGGCATGTGTAGTACAGCTGATCCGAGACACCGTGCGCACGGGAAGTCAATAGTCTGGAAGAGATGTTGTGATGTGTTCACAACTTGATTGTCGTGGAGCCAGTTATCCGAAGTAGTGTCCAGGCATGTTGTTCAATGTGCGGAGATGGTGGCTTTTGCGTAACACGCTACCTGTATGTTGACTTTTTCGTATGAACTGTCACACAGGGATTTCCATGACAAATCGTGCAACTTGAACTATTTATAGCGGAAGCCAGAGTAATTCCGGATTCAAGTACATCGAATTGTACCGTTTGCCAACATTTATCACCATGGGCAAATGCTACGAGCGTTTCACAGACTTTGAACACACTTGGCTGCAAATGTATATCTGTCCATTGCATACAATTTAATGCCTATCAACCCCAGTATTATACTACTTCTCTAATAGAAGCTCCTCCTCTGTTCCGCCAAAGCCCCCAACTTCAACGCTAAAAGCTTACTCGCAGACCCTTCCCTCATAGTCCCCTGCCCTTGTCCTGACACCGACTCCTCGCTTCTTCCCCTCGAAGCATTTACTCCCGCAATCCCATTCATGCTCATGTTTCTCGACATTCGCAAACTCGAAACACTCAAGCTTCTCCTCTCTGCTACTGACGATGCCAAACTCATGCTCTGTCTCGACGAAGAAGCAACACTCTGTGTACGTGATCGCTTGTTCAACCCTTCCATCTTCAAAAGTGATTCTCCTCCCGATGAATACGGCATTGAACTGGTAGCGCTCGATGCTCCGAGACTTACAGATGTTCGTCGAGAGGATGGTGATGAAGTGCGCGATGATACACTCGGAGTAGATGCGTAGCCTGACATCATCATCATTCGCGCACTAAGCATTTGGTTCGGATCAAACGCCAGAGCTGATTGGAGGTTCTGCAATTGATATGCGTTCGGCATGTTACTCAAACGACGGATTGCAGTCTTGTTCTTCTGGATAAAAGAGGACATGCTCGATACTGCGCCCACGTTGAGTCGCTCTGCTGTTGAATCCACAGTCGTCGTGTTGCTCAAATTGTTACCGCGCTCTTGATGCACCGCATTGACACTGGTCGGTTCAGGCTCTGGTTGTTCTTCCTCCACCGCCATGCTGATGCGATGGTTGATCTGTTCCACTACCTCATCAAAGTGCGTCTTTTGGGAGGCGTTGTAGAAATCGCTCTGTTCCAGCATCGTCTCGGTACTGACTTCCCTCGTAAGCACGAAGAATGTTCCGTCGCGAATACATTTCTTGACGAATGCCCAGCGAGTACGAGCAGGGTTGTGTTCAAGCTCGGGCTGGTACACCGAAAGACGTGCAAGCTGAGCGTAGAACATGGCCAATCGATGAGCCATCTTTTCAAGTGTCCGTAGCAAGAATGTAGTCAACGCAGCCAAAGGTGTCGCGTCAGGATCGGAACGATCTAGCATGGACGCGATGTTGTCAAAGGCATCCATTCCGTTGCAGGCTTCTTGTCTCAGATCCTCGAGGAGTTCAATGTCGAGTTGGACGCATTTTGCTGTGTAGCTGAACACGCCTCGCTCCTGGAAGCGGAGTTGAGCTGTCGGGTCGCAGATGAAGTCACCAAGGGAGCTAATCTCCTTGGTGATGAGGGCAGCATCTGAGCTAGTCTTTGCACGGGCAATGACTCCAAGAATATCGGGGAGCTTGTAAGCAGCACCAGGTCCACCAGCACTTGCAAAGACAAATGAGAGTCGCAAGACAAGCTCCTCCAGCTTAGGACCAAACAGCGCAGCGAATCCGCCCTGCAAGAGACGACTCTGATAGCCGTAGAAAGTACGGATGGCGATAATGTTGGGAAGGTCCTCACGCTGCCAGATGTTGGTGATACCGTTGGGATCATCCTTTGAAGGTGCATCAAGAGTGTCTCCCATGATATCATTCATCTCGAATTGATGCGCGACAAGAGTCTCAACAGTAGTTCGTAGATACGCTGACCAGAGATCATGCAGTGTCGAAACATCCTTGTCGCGATAGTCTGGCTTGGGCGACAAGTGACCAATGAAGTAACGCGTAAGAAGACTGGATACCTCGGGGTTGTTGGTGTGCGCGAGGTTGTCGAAGGACTTGGTGCAATCCACTCCAGCGTTAGACTTGATGATGAGTGTTCCACCGGGATGCATTGGACAAAAGTCCGTAACGTCGTACACGCTGCCGTGTACAGCAATCCACATACGGCCTCCCTTGCGATGACCAGTGTGCAATGCCAGACTCGATTGGGAGATGGTGGGGAGATTGACGGGTAGTGCTCGTGGAGACATGAACACGTCCAACATGAATCGGCGCTCGGCAAAAGCCTTGTTGATGATCTTGTCGACTGTCTCCATAGTGGCAGTGCGATATGTGTAGATCGCCTTGCGAATACCACTCATGACAGAGTCAAAGACGGAAACAGAACCGCAGACATACATGTATCCACCCAAGCCGCCTTGCTTCTTCGACATGACCATATCACAAACAGTACTTCCCTGTTCAATGATCAAAGTGTCGATGTACCGGGGAGGGATCTCCTTGTCCACCAGATCGCGTAGTACATCGTCATACACCAACCCTTTCGAGTCTCGGGAGAGAGCAAGGTGAACTTCCATGAAGCCAATGTTGACGAGCTTGCGCAGTTCCGATTCGTAGGAGAACTTATCGCGAGACTGAACTCCAAGATAGAGAAGGTTGCGGCCGCCAGAAAGTCCAGACGTCGCAAGTCGGTGTTGCCAAAAGCTGCGGAACGGTGCGATTCCACTGCCACCTGCGAAGTATGCGCAAGGAGCCATGTCGTCGATGGGAAGCTGGAATGACACGGGCCGTGAGACGCCGACAAGCACATCATCTGCCAGGATCGCGCTGTCGACGCCTGCTGAAGGATCAGGGTTGAAGAAACCACTCGACACACCAGCTCGAACAACACTCTCTCCTTGATCGAACATGGAACAAAGATCATACTCGGAGCGAGAGATGGTGAGGTCGACTGTGCTTGGGAGAAGCTCGTTGCTGTAGCTGGAGATGGAGTATGTTCTTGGGACCTCAAGAGTCACAAGCTCAGTGAGCCAGTCCAGATCATCGAGACTGAAGGCCTTGTCCCATATGTGACTCGGCGTGTCGACGATGGCTCTCTGTAGAAGATCACCCAGTGAGCCACGAACAGGCCACTCGTCTGTAGCTAGGACTTGCAAGACGGTGCTTGAGGAAGCGTGAAGGAGTTCGTGGACCTTGACGGCAAGATCCTTGGTGATGGGTGCTAGGTGGCCTCGGCGGAGGACGTCAAGGACGTTGAGACGGTTGGGAGTGCGGGCAATGGAAGAAAGATGCTGAGCGAAGCGGGACCATGTACCGGTGGTGTAGACAGAGGCTCGTAGGTGATGGTCGAGACCTAAAGCTGCAACCATCTTTGCAACTTCCTCCCATGAGTTGAGTGGCATGACTGCCATTCTGTCACCAGGTGAAAAGGTGATGCCTGTGTCTCGAATGTCGATGGTGACCATGGCAGTTCCTCTCTTGGCATCCTTGTCGACAGAGCTCACACCAGCCACCCGGCCCATGTACCTACACTCCTCAAAGGTACCTCTCATCGAATGCGGCTCCAAGTCAAGCTTGCCTCGAAAAGGTTCTAAACGCTCTTTCATCGCATCGGAGAATTGTCGGTGGGTCTCTTCCCATGGTCTGTTGGCGTCTGAAGCTCCAGAAAGTCCGTTGGTTGCGGTACGTCCTGTCTTTGCAGCAACTTCAAGAATGCCAAAGACCTTGTATCTGTGTACGCCCATGAAGCCACGTTCGCCGGTGTATGCTTCCACGATGCCTTCGAGGACACCTTTGAGACGTGGGTCGTTGGATTGCTGGACGAATTGAGGGATGGAGTAGTGGTATTGAATGGCGGCGATGAAGGCACGGTGGTTGGATGGGAGCCAAGCCCGGAGGTGAAGAGCTTCGGCACCGAGGAAGGAGTTGTGCCTATCATGTATTAGCATCAAGTTTGATATATAAGGATAGGTAGAGTCCTCACGTCTTGCGACCTAGGAACGCGTCCATCATCAGGTAGGGTGGAAACTGCAACCCGGAAGCAGCGGGACAGCGCTTCGATAGAGGCGCGGAGAACAGGCCCCAGCGAACCCATTTGTCGGCCGAAACATAATTGTCGCCAGCGTTGGGGTTTGGTGAGATGCTGTGGAAGGCATTGGGCATTCGTTCGAGAATTTCCTTGAGACGGATCATCTCGTGCAAGAGACCTTCGACGTTGCCAGTCATGACGTGCTCTTGACAAGCGGCGATGGCATCGGGGCCATGTTGGAATGAAGCTACGATTCTTGGTTAGCTGCGAATGAATGATAAGAAGACCAGTAGACTCACCCGATGTATCGGCGCAGCCTTTCAGAAAGGCAACTTCTGCGCGTTCACCAAACATTGGCCATCGAAGATCCGTATTGTCGAAGCGTGCCAGATACGGATATGTCGACTTTGTGTCGCGGATCTTCAGGTTGTAGGATGCTTGGTCGGGGAATGATAGGTGAGGCAGAGTACGACCCATGCGTCGCGAGATCTGGTAGTAAGGAAGTGCAATACACATGGGGATACCTTGGAGTTCCTCGCACAACTCGTCACCCATCTCACAAGTAGGTCTTGTCGATGTACCAGAAGTGACAGCGACGCCATCCTTACCATCATGCTTATCCTCAAATCGGTAGATAGAGCACAGCATGCCGAGCGCAACAACAGCTCCCCAAAGTGCGTCATCGGGAATGTTATCGTCTGTGCCTTCGACAAGAGGCAGTTTCGCGACGGCCTCTCTAACACGACCTCGTGCACAACATCCTGGCATACGCTCACATAGATCAGACCAGATACGTCCGGGAGATCTGGCGAGAGCGGCGATGGGCTCTTCGTAATCGGGTGGGCAGAAACCGTGTTCAACGCTCAGGTAGCCGTCACGCCAGCCAGTGAGGGGTCCAATCTCTTCGGCGCGACGGAGGACTTGACGACCTGGTGCACCGAGGGCTGTGGCGAGGATGGATTGATCGCTTGCGTTTAGGGCGTCGAGTTCGGGTTGGGTTTTGGCACGGTCGAGCGTTTCGCGGGATGGGAAGGATTTGTAGAGGAGTTCGTTGATGGACTTTCGTTCTCTGGGCTGTGTTAGTGTTGAATATCAATGGTGGAGTTAGTGGAAGGGACCTTGTTCGAAGCCAGTCGTCGGGATCGACGCCTCGAGGAATCTTGGTGTTTAGTTAGTAATTGTTAATTATCAGAGAGGGTGGGGACAAGACAAACATCAAAGGCGGCATGGAGATCACCAGGTTGGCTTGCGCCTGAAAAGGCACATCCTCGTCTCTGGCTTTGACTTCTCTGACTTTGACTTCGACTGTGACTGCCTCGCGAAGATCTAGAAGCAGGACATGAAGCCCCAATGGAGCCAGAAACAGGACACGAAGCGCGCGACATATTATTAGTTATTGGATCGATCGAAACTTGAAAATACAAGATAAAACAAAAAATATTTAAGTTTAACGGGAATAGCCACCAGGGCAATAAGAAGAGAAATAATGCGCAAAGAAACAAAATCACGCCACCAGGGCGATAACGAAAGAGCGAGTTGAGGATGAAAGGGAAACGAAAGAGAGAGAAAAAAACATCCGAGAGTCTGGAGACGTTAATTATTATGGCAGATTTTCAGAAAAAAGATGAACTCGTTTCAGTTGAGTTGCAGATGGAAACATGCCAAGATGGAGGTTACGAGATTGGGTTACATCGTCCAGGAGGAATTAAGCATAATATGTGGAGGTTGAGACGATGGTGTGTCCGGATCTGGGAGAAGCCGTCTTGTGACGACAAAAGATTGGTTGATCGGTGATACGAAACTATCGATAAGGATAAGGATGAGAGGAGATGAAAGTGGGAATAAGACTTAGCTGCGAGCTGGACAACAGGGGTTGTCTTGGCTGAAGGGATGGATGGTGGGCCTCGTATCGACATGGGTTGATATACCCTACAGTGGTAATGACGAGTCTTTACCATCGAGGAAGACAGCTATGGTCATGAAATGAAAGACTATCTACATGATACTACTCATTGCTGGAATATTTATCAAAAGGTTCCAAGTTGGGTAGTCACTCTCAAACTCATTGTCATTGACGATAATGGCTGAAACAATAGTAACAGTAACGATGAACGTTACACAATGTTTCACAGGTATTGGCACTCACCAGTCATGATCTTTGTGATAATATTAAAAAGTCAACTAATAAAACTCAACAATCAAGATCATAATTTATAGAAACCCAAGTCATAATACTGTCATCATCTGTCTCGTGTCTTGACACATTTGTTTTCTCCGTTCTCTCTCTTCGCTCAATTTCATCGTCACGTGAGTCTCATGAAAGTGGGAATAAGACGTGGCTAGGAGCTGGACGACCAGGGTTGGGTTGTCTTAGCTGAAAGGAGTAATAGGCCTCGTATCGGTATAGTTGTTGATATACCCTACAGCGGTGATGATAAGTGTCAAGCAACGAAGAAGTGATTCCTATGCTGATGGGAATTAGAGACTACATAAAGTCAACCACAAAAATAGCAAGCTCTCAGTCAATTTGCTCGCCTTCTACTACCCTGATCCCTGTATACTTCGCGTGCTCCAGTTTAGAATGGTTCATCTTGTCTTCTCAACCAGGACAGGCCATGCGTGAGGAACAACAGTAAAATAAGCCTTCCAACTCCACTCCTGCTTGGGGTCGACTTGTTGGATATTATAATCTCTGACCAAAGTAGCCGTCATCTTGGCAAGCTCAATCTTTGCGACATTTTGTCCAGGACAAGAGCCATATCCGGCACCAAACTGACGCTGTTAGTGTTGATTGCAGGACTGCCGTAGTTGGCTAACTTACAGGAATCCAGAACTTCTCTTTCACCGCTGCATCACCCTTCATCCACCGATCGGGGTTGAACTCATGAGCATCTTCGCCCCAGAACTCTTTCGAATGGTGAATAACCCAAGGGCTCACAGATACAATTGTACCCTCAGGGATAGTACGATCACCAAAGGTCAAGCCGCCCCTGGGGGCTATTCTTGGAAGTCCCATTGGTACTGGCCCGAACATGCGGAGCGCTTCTTTGATACAAGCTTGTACGTAGCTGCTGAACTTCAGTATTTTTACAACATGCCGTTCGAATAATGACTCACGGGAGTTCTTGAGCATCTGCGTAAGAAACGATATTATCTTCACATAAACCCTTTTTGGTAGCATCCTGGACCTCAGTCTGAGCGCGAGCCCATGCATTGGGATGGCGTATCATGTGATAGATAAATGACTGGATACCAGCCGCAACAGTATCAGAGCCAGCACCAACAGCAGCAAGAGCCTGAGTGTTGATCTCTCTGATTGTGAGCTTATCGGGGTGTTGGCTATGCTGGTTGAACCAATATGACACAGCATCGTAGAGAACATTGTGATTCTTTTCTCGATTCGCTAACACGGCAGCTGTAGTGTTGAAAAGGTGACCCATAGGCATAATAGCCATCCATGTTATCAAGGGATTAGCGACAAGTAAAATATTAATCCATCTGAAGTATCCGGCAACTGCGACGTAAGCATTGAGAGCCAACGAGTTTCTGATGGCACCACCAATATCTATACCATGTTCAAGAAAGCCGAACTGTTTGGAGAAGACGATTTCTCCGATAACATCAAAAGTGGCATAAGAGATGAATTTATCAAGATGCATTGGCTTCTTGTCATTGGCATATCGGTTCATCCACTCCAGAAACTGCTCAAATGTCCGATCAATATGTTCTTCAGATCGAACAACATTGGACACACTATATGCGCCAGCAATGTACCTCGACTTTTCAACCTTCCTCTTGGGGTCTGTAGTGCTCATGGGGGATTGGAAGCGGTAGTCTGGCAAGGCGTGAATTTTGTACCAGTTGTCCTCCAACAGTGTCAACTTGGTGGCTGAAATGATAGTACAAGGATTATCATCATCATACCTTGGACAGGGGAGGCAACAGGATTTTGCTGATGGCGTCGGGATGGCTGACACTGACTTCATCGTAGGACACACGGACAAAATGGCCTGTTGGGTAATGGTAAGCAAACGTATGACCGATCGCTCCCATCATCACGTACCTAGCTTCTCGTGTAGATGAATCAACTCCAGGTTCTGATCACCTTTTAAAATGCGGTTCATATGCCATAACCGAGTAAACGATGCCGCAAAAGGTCCTGGGATATCACTAATAGCAGCGAAATAACGACACCATATAACAAGACTCAAAAGCCCCACGAATCCCGCAACGACAACAGACGCCCAGCTCAAGCTGCTTAAAATCGAACCCATGGTTGCCAATGTTATTTCTCCTGTGCTTCTGTGCCGTGGTTATGGGAAAGAAAAAGAAAAAAACGCTTTCTGGACAACAGCCAGTCTAGATATAGAAAAAGCAAGGTTATGTGAGGGAGCTGATTCGGTATCCATGCAAATGATAGGGGTCAAGGTGACATTGAAGGAGGGCTTTTTCTCGCCTAACGAGCCCTTGGCACATGCAAGGATACCTACAGGTAGTGCGGGAGGCTCGTCACGACGGTTGCGGGGAAGAGACTTCAACTTATTTTTATCTTATCATCACGTGCCTACAATATCACGACTGACAGGCCAGGTGCTTGCAATCCATGGGCTGATGTGGCTGGCTGAGAACCAGTCAAGAATGTAGACGCCAACAATAGCTTGCAGCGGCACGGCACGTCGGAAGGTCTAAAGTCAAGCCATGAACTCTAGGACGTCTCAACGATTACGAACGATATCATCATACATTACCAACAACGGCTACCTGAAACCTTGTAGCTTGAGCCAAGGAATGTCAGCTCGGAACTAAGAATGTGTGGCGTAACCCCCGCTCCGAGACCAGAAGTTCTTATACGCTGTAAATTATCTGCATGCAGATCGTGGACCTGGCAGGCTGATTTAAGGTCAACCTACTGGGTAGAGAAATTTGATAGTTTACGATAATATGTGATTGGGAACTCTGATTTGTCTGATTCGATGAACTGTAAGACAACGGCTGAATGTGGCGCGTCACCTGTATTGATGGACGATAATGAGAGAACATGCGTGGGAGAAAAGAGGCAAGATGGAAGTGGTGGGTTGATAAAGAAGACTTCCCCTGTCTTCATCCATTGACCCTTTTGCGTCTCCAAACGTGGTTGAAGACTTGTCTTGACATTCAATCTTGACCATTTATTACTACTTTACTATTATTAGACCTTGGTCTCTTCATATCACAAGGATGTGGATTGCTGACGCCTGCAAGGCGTTCGTATTCTCCTTTGTTGCCGTCTTCCATTCTCCGGGTCACCCAGATGAAGGCCCCCACCAAGACGTCTTAAAATTCACTCACAATTCGGCTGGCGACAAGATCCCCTACCCCCATTTCCCAGCTCCCAACGGCCCCGACAAGGATGGCGTCGAGTTCCAGTGCAAATACCCTGAGCTCAAAGGCTGGGAGAAGTGTACATCGGCAGACGATCGCTCTTGCTGGCTGAAGGGTCCATATGATCAGGTATTCGATATAAACACTGACTATGAGAACTTCTGGCCCGAGGGTGTCGTGAGGGAGGTATGCGATCTGCCTCAACGCTG
The DNA here is from genome assembly GCA_016952355.1 of Fusarium culmorum. NCBI lineage: Eukaryota > Fungi > Ascomycota > Sordariomycetes > Hypocreales > Nectriaceae > Fusarium > Fusarium culmorum. The sequence continues at coordinate 7,543,600 of CP064748.1, forward strand.
TTAGCTATTCCTGACTGATCGTATTAGTACACTCTCAACGTGACGAACCAAGACATCAATGGCGATGGTGTCAATAATCCATATGGTAAAGTCTTCAACAACCAATACCCTGGACCCTGGATCCAAGCATGCTGGGGCGACATAATCAAGGTAACAGTTCACAACAATCTCGCTTACAACGGCACGACAATTCACTGGCATGGTCTTCGTCAACTTGAGTCCTTTGAGATGGATGGTGTGAATGGCGTCACTCAATGTCCCATTGCACCTGGCGACAGCTTCACATATACCTTCCGTGCGGTGCAGTACGGAACGTCGTGGTATCATAGCCACTACTCTCTGCAGTATGCGGATGGATTAGCTGGCCCAATTACAATTTATGGACCTTCAAGTGCGAATTGGGATGAGGGCAGAGACCCAATCCTCATCACGGATTGGAGTCATCGAAGTGCATTTCAGAGTTGGCAGAGAGAACTTGTCCCTAACAGTCCGACCAGACCCATGATGAATGGTGTTCTTATCAACGGCGTTGGTATGTAACATGTATCTTTATCTCGGTTCGTCAAGGCTAATATTGTCGAAGGCAATTTCGCGGGCAGCTTTCCGCGTGAACGATTTAACATGACTGTTACCAAGGTGAGCCTCCTCAACGTATCTGAAGACGAAGACTGACAATTTTTAGGGCAAAAAGTACATCCTTCGCGTTATAAACACATCAGTGGACACAACCTGGATCTTCAGCATCGACAACCACAATTTCACTGTCATGTCCACAGACTTTGTCCCCATTCATCCATACGAAGTGGACCACGTTGTCATTGGAATTGGTAAGTAATGCGAGCTAGGTTCAAGACTCATTGAGGCTGATTAAGAACAGGCCAACGCTATCACATTGTACTTGACGCAACTCCAACCAACACCAGTGTCCTCCCTGCCTCGCCTGACGGCAACTATTGGATCCGTACAGTAGGCGCAGATAGATGCAAGGGCTTTGAGGCTGGTAATGAGCCTGACGAGCGACAAGGTATTCTTCGATACAACGCTTCTAGTACCTTGGTGCCCACAACATTCCGCACTCCTTACGTCACAGCATGTCGTGACGAGAATTATACTATGCTTAAGCCGATCCTTCCTTGGAAGGTCAAGCCCGTCGAGCTGGACTGTGAGTATCATTGATCTTGAGAAGATGGAATGGCTCTTCTAACAGGACACAGACGAAAAAGCTCAGTTCGACATTGGTCTGAAGAAATACAAAGACAGACCAGAAAAGGGCGACGGTTTCCAATGGTGGGCGTTTGGTGAGAACCCACTGTGGCTTAACTTCTCCAACCCGACCATTCTCAATCTCAATAATGATACTTGGGACCCTAACTACGCTGTTGATCTTGTCGTTCCAGACTCAAAGAAGGATGAATGGGTCTACATCGCCATCACTGCACCCCCAGCCCCGCTTGTTAACAAACCTGATAGAGTATTTGCGCCAGTGGCTCATCCAGTACGTACACCTGACCTTATTTCAAGACCACTATTGAACAGATTCTAGCTTCACCTCCACGGCCATGACTTTGCGCTACTTGCCCAAGGTACCAATTTCACCGATCTCGACACAGGAAAGGTTAAGCTTAAATGGGACAACCCGCCTCGACGTGACGTGGCTCTCATTCCAGCAGGAGGCTATCTTGTCGTCGCGTTCAAAGCAGATAACCCAGGATCATGGTTATTCCATTGTCACATCGCGTGGCACGCCTCAAGTGGCCTAGCCATTCAGATCCTTGAACAGCAGGAGAGGCTGAAGTGGATGATGAATAATGATAGGATGAAGGAAGTGGAGAGAGTTTGCGCGAGATGGAATGATTGGTATGGAAATAAGACTAATCATTGGAACGCAGAAGTCTTTCAGGATGATTCAGGAATTTAGTTGATAGGCAGTCCGCTGCCAGAATCGTAAGAAGGTTAAATTGTTTGATAAACTACATAAACAACAAGCTGTGCTTCTCAAGTATCATTCTCATGTCATCAACCCCATGTCATCATGACTCTTGACTCATGGAACTATCTCCTTTTGCTAGTCCTTCGGTAAAATCCACTTAGGTGAGACGGAACCACTTAAAGTCGTCGTCTTCATGAGTAGGCACAACATGTCCAACTCCAGCGGCAGAAACAGCGACAAACTTAGTTCCGTCTCCGTAAATCATGGTGGTGTAGTTAGGCTGAGGAGTGTTCTGCTGGCTGCTGGTAAGAGAAACGCCATGAAGCGTAGACCACTCCTTGATCTGCTCCTGGAGGTTCTGGTAGGTAACCAGGTAGTCGGCGGTACCGTGCCAGGTCTTGAATCGAGGGTAAGAGCCGCTGTAGCCAGGGTACATAGCCTTGACCTGGTTGGCCCACTCCTGTCCTGACTTGACAATCTTTCCATCGGAGCATTTACGGTCAGAGCTGATGGGGCTGGATCCAGGTGATCCGGCCATGCATCCGGCGGCAACGCCCGAGTAGCAGGTGGCAGCAGCGAAGCGATCGGGGTATGTCGCAGCGAGGACGTTGGTCATCATGCATCCGGAACTGGTACCAGTGACGAAGACCTTGTTGCGGTCGGCCTTCCACGTGTTGATGGCATAGTCGACCATGCTGACAATGACCTGGCTGTCGCCCTGGCCACCGTGCTTGAGGGTCTTGGTGCTGGCGACATCCCAGCAGTTAGAGTCCTTGGGCGAAGAAGGGAAAATGAGGATGACTCCACGAGAGTCGGCGAGAGACTTGTACTTGGTCTGCTGGAAATAGCCAGGTCCAGTGCCACCACAAGGGTGAAGCTGAGGTCTGTGTTAGCTGGGGCGTCGTCAGGTATTTTAATGTTTCTGTCACTTACAGCGACCATCACTGCTGGGCTGGCGGGAAGGTTGCTCGGAACATAGGCCTGCATAACCAGACGGGTGTCGTAGGTTGGTCCGAAGTTGCTGATAGTCTGGAGCTGAGCCGCAACCAGGCCAGCGCCCAGGGTGAGCTGAGTCAACAGCTTTCGCGGGGAGAGAAAGTCAAGCATGGTGGATACTCTGTTTCTGTTTGTTTAGAAGTGGAGTCTGTGCTTGTCCTTCTCTTCTTTGACCGACACCAATGCTAGTTATATACTCCATGGCCGCTATCGCTATAACTTCAAGTGAGGCGAGTTTCAAGTACCGATAATAAATACCGTGAGATTTCCGGAGGAAGGTCGTCCGCAAAAGGACCCCGCATCTGTTCAATTGGGAACTTGGACAATTGTTCCAAGTATATGTCATTTATTGACCGCTGGTCAATAGCGTTGCATACGGATAAATAAAGTGGTACTGTAATATTTCGTTTGTTTCATTTCGAGTAGCCCTAGGTTATTATAGTTGTATTACCCCGCAGCCTGGGCTAGTTTGTTTAATTACGGATAAATCCAGAGACGGAAGATCATACTCCGCAACCACCAGGATTAGAACCTGTCAATTGACTTATGATAGACACGATACCTTGCATATCCTATTCCCGCTTAAGCAGGAGACAGGGGAGTTTTTACACGAAGCCATTCACTACTGTGAGAGAACGGAATTTCCCGTTGTCAATCAATCGAGGTCTGCCAAGTTCATCCTAGCTTAGCTTAACATCGTGTTTCATATCCATTCCTCTTTTATCTTTCCGCCAAGGACTTATTGCTGCTTCGAGAAATAATCAACTTAACCGGCAACCGAACCGGCCCTACAAGGCCCTAATGATCTGACAACAAGGATACGTCATACCACCGCTAGACAACTCGATGATAATGATGAAGATCGCTACGGTATGGATGCCTTTTTGTACGTTTGTCATCTTTGTCTCAGCGACTTTTCCTCGCATTGACAACCTGCTGATGGTCAGTAGTATCTAGACTGAGCATTCTAAGACATATGAGGCTCATTCTCGCTTACTTAAGCAGAGGTTTGTTATTGCCATTCTTAGTTGTACTATTCTCGTTACTTGGTATCGCAAATAGCATCGACAGCCTGCTCAATCCAGTACTGGTTCGTCTCATTTGGATCAGCCATAGTCTTCCTGGCAAGTTCCTTCAATTCCTCCATTCTTGTGTAGTCATCCAAACCAATCTCCTCCTTTAGATAAGGGTTGAAACGGATATACTTTGTATCCTTATGCTCCTCTCTCGCATTCAAATGCTTCATGTGTCGTGAAAAGTCCTTGCCCTTTGCATTGGTGTTGGTCGCAAAGTCCATGACCTTTGATGCGACACCAACGACCTTGATCCATGAGGGTTTGGCCTTGCCCGGACTAACGTAGCCGGTACCCAAGCTGATAACACATGAGATTGAAGGGGCGGGTTCGGATGGGTCAACAAGCTCGAAGCGCGTGTACCAGAGTTGGTCGATGGGGTTGTTATTCAGAAGACCGCCGTCCCAGAATACAAGGTCGGGCTTGTCTTCGGGGAACTTGACTTCCGGGAAAAAGGTCGGCGCGGCGGATGTAGCACGAGCAGCGATGCTAATAGTGAGCTTGTCGCCGTGCTTGAGAAGAGCGTCGTTGACCTTGGATTTGGAATAAATCGTGCTGTCTTTGTAAGATCGCATCAACATAGACTCGGCTCTGTTCTGGGCAGTGGTGCAGCAGAACCTAATGATGTCAGAGATATACATAGAGTAGTCTGTTGTCAAGTTGCTACTCACATTCGTGCACCTCCTTCGTGCATAAGAGGGGCATTTCCCTTGAGCTTCTTATCATTTTCATCAAGACCATACTTCTCCACGACCTCATCAATAGCTTTGCTCATAGACAATGCGTCAAAACGACTGTCTTGAACCAAGGCCTTGCTGTTGTTGATGCCTTTCGCACCAGGTAGCCAGCTGATATCATAACCCCAGAACTTGGGACTGAAGATGCTCTTGGCAATTCTGTCATATTCTGTGATGGTGTCGTCTACAGTCATGCGTAGTCGGAAGAGCATGATACCCATGATACCACCAGTGCTTGTGCCACCGGCAAGTTCGAAGTAGTCGGATGGGCGAGGAATCTCGGGAAGGTTTTTGCGCTTTTGGACACGGTGCATGAGTTCTTTGAGGATAACAAGACCCATTATTCCTCGGACACCACCTCCATCTAGGGCAAGGAGGCGTTTGCCGTTGGGATGTCTTGTGATTGCTTGATAAACCATTGTAAAGATGAATTGATGAGGGACTGATTGATTGCAAAGTGAAAGTGATGAGGAGTGTTCTTATTATACACTTACCATCCCAGGACTTTCTTTCGAAAGTTTTAACGATGCGACGTCACAACTGAGACTATCTTCAAACTATTGCTCCCTGCAGTTGACCTTGTCCACTTCAGGATTACTGTCATGGCAATCCTAGGGATGAGGGGAGCTGAGCCGTACCTTAGCTAGCCTCGAATATGCAACTACAGGCTAGTTGCGGATACACCCTTGCAGATCCCGTCTCCAATCTGATGGGAACCAATTTGTTATCAGAGTCTGAATTGTGCACGGATGGTAATAAAAAGTGATATCTGAATGATCTCCATCAGCTTCGGTGATTCCGTGCTGCAGGACGCGAGTTTGAGACAATATTAGCTCGTTCGGAAAGTCAGCCTGAGCTACCTCCTGGGAATGCTGATCGAGATGTCAGCAAATATGACGATGTGTGCAGCGTCAAAGCGTAGAGGGCCTCATTTTATAAGCCAATTGATATGTCGGTGTATCAAATGCTGTCAGACCGGGATTTAATACGCAAGCCACTTGCATTCAGCTTTGCTTTTTATGTCATGGCGATAAGACAAGATGAAATATTTGTGAAAACTGCATTGAGACTACAATAGTCTTGGGAAGTTACTCATGGGTTTTAGCTCGTGTATAAATTCCAACAATTTGAGAAAATCTGCCAGGATGAAGGATAGGAAACGCGTCCTTTTCTCACGTACTATCTTGATCAGCCTTTTGTCCGTGAAGCCAGATCAACGGAACCATCGCTTGCGCAGCTTTGGTAGCCAACTCTCGAACTTGAACCGACAATTCCTCGTTTCTTGATTCCTCTTCGAATCGTCGTCGCGCAAACTCCTTCCGTGCAGTTTCCCAGCGTGCCCTTCCCTTGTACTTATTTAAAGACCTTTTCCAAGGTAACTTGTTGTCTCTCAAACCGATAATTTTGTCCACCACTTGTATATCCCTTTCATCCCGAGTGTCTGGATATACACTATAGACTTCCTTACCAGCGATGATGGTCCAAAGTGCCGCACAAGTCACGTCATAACTCAGTACTTCGCTGATAGGCGGCGTGGGGAATGGCCTGTACCCAGGGGAGGGAGTTTGCTCCAGTGCATTGACACATGATACTCCGATTCTAGAGAGGTTGATTCCGTTGGAGGTGAGTCTTGCTAGGAAAGCGTGAAGGTTTTCGCATGCTCGCTGTTCTGGCCAAAGCCAACCTGCTCCGCAACCGCACACGTCGTTAAAGGTCTCTGATACCGAGATACCAAGGACAGTTAAATCCGTCCACAGTACACCAGACTCCCAAATCCAACTTCTTTTCAACGGGATCGTCATTGGTTCAGGCGGCGGTGGATTCGAACGTGCTTTAAAGGCTTTGACTAGATCAACTAGTTTCTCTTGATGCGTTTCATCTGTAAAGGGAATCCGTTTTGCTGCGTGAAGAATCGAAAGCCATAGCTTCCATAGTTGCGATTCAGTGGACTTTGATGGATCCCATTCTTCTTGAGGCTCTGGATAATCCTCCTCGGGTCCCCAAAGCTCGAGTGCTTTCTCAGGACTGTAAAACCCGCGTTGTGTCCGAGCGCACATCTCCTCCTCGTGATATTTTTGACCGAAATCAGCACTCGAGTATGATACGTCTATCGGTTTCGCAATGGTATCTACTGTCTCTGCAAGAGTCAATGATCCTCCCAGGTATCGATCAAGAACCAGTGTGTCGCCGGAGAACCATTTTCGAATCTTGGCCAGTTTATCAATCTTGGCTCCGAATTCGAGTTTGTCGTCGTCTGCTACTGCTTTAGCAGTCTCGTGCTCGTGCAACTCTCTTTCGCGCTCCTCTTTGGCCCATTCTTCGTGTTTCGCCTCATTTCGTTTTTGCTGCGATGGCCTGTTTTTGGACATTTTCTGTGATTGAGATATACTATTGTTGGGAAGACAACCAGCAAGCAAAATGGGCGCGGTCAGCATTAAATAATGATGGAATGTGGAGCGAAGGATTCTACTCAGCGTCATCTCACTTGACCGAAGAGTCACTCACCGACTGGGCTGACAAGGCTGTGTCGGCATTTTTATGGGACATGATCGGCGAGCCAATCGAGACACTACGAAAATATTTCTGAATTGTCGTGCAGCAAACTTTATCACTGCATGAAACTCTTGCGGTCCCTGCAGAAACACTATGAATGACACCAGGGTTACTTGTCGATTACCAGCAGTATCTGAGAGATGACTCAATCCCTCTATCTGAAAGTGCGATACAGTTGAATGAGGGGCCTGAGCTCTAAGTGTAAACATTCGCTAGGCATAATGCAAATCCAGTTCAGCCCTAAGTAAAATCTATCATGATAATTCTGAACTACTGTAAGATCTGTGCAGACTCTACTCGAATATAAGATAACTTGTAGCCAATATATCTTTGGCCACCCATAAAACAAGATGAGTAGCTATAACCTGGAGCGACTAGTACCAAACGCTGTTGACATGTCCAAAACTCGGCAATCTGATTGCTACCAAACTGGCCGGCTGCATTACCTGGTCCATTGAGTGCCCTGACTTCACCAGTGACCTTGTGTATAGGGTATTGCTGATTCGAAAGAACAGAGGTGAAGGTCATGTAAAAGCTGTTGCTACCTCCTTGGTTGGACTCGAGGTTTGAGAAGCCAATGCCTTGTAGGACAGGGTCATTGCTACCAACTGCAATCAATTTGACTGTTTCTAACGGATTGGATGCTTCTGTCTTTGTGGTGGTTTCGGTGACGGTCTTTGTCGCAACGGTGACATCGTCAGTGACGACGTCGATAGTCTTGGTGACTTCTTCGGTGCTGTAAGTCTCTAAGACGACGGTGGTCTTGACTGTCTGAGTGACCCAGGTGGTACTGACAGTCGTTCGGACAGTGGTGGTGCGCGGGATCTTGACGCGCACAATCTTGGAAACGACAGTAACGCGAGGGCCGGTGACTGTTTTAGCTGTGACGCCAATGCGAGAGCAAGCCGACGAGTACTGAGCAGAGTTGGTGCACAGGTTGTCTAGGTATTCTGGAATACGAGATACAGAGCGCTTGCGCTTAACGGTCGGGGCAGGATCAACAACGTCGGTTGTGATTGTCGTTGTGGTCTGCTCTGTCACTGTCTTGGTATGATCGACCGTTCGCGTAACGACGATGTTATCTGTCACGGTCTGTACGACGGAGCTGATACTGGTGGCGATTGCGGACGAGGTGCTGGTGACAGTAATTGACTTAGTAATAGTTGGGGTCTTTCTGGTGATTGTAGTTGTCTTGTAGATGGTACTGTATGAGGTTTGTTAGTGTTTGTCGCGACAAGCTTGAATTGAGATGTCTTACGACTTCTTGGGAGTCACTGTTGTAAGAAGAAATGACTTGCAGTCGCTAGTGCGTTGCTTGTTATTGGGTTTCGCAACAGCTAAACAGAGCGTTTCGTTAGCGAAATCCATCAAGTCGGCAATTGAGGTAACGTACCAGTATAGAAAGCATCCGCAGGGCCATTGCCAGGGTTGGGATAAGCTGCATCAACAGCCGTGGCAATCATGCCCAAGCTGAGGATACTGAGGAACTCCATCTTTGCAAACTCAGATAATCTTTAGCCCGCAGAATATTTGACGAAAGAGACGAAAAGCAGAGACGCAGCAACAGGAGAAGTTATTAAATAACATCAGCTGAAGTCTCCCCTGCACATCGTGACTGCTGAGCTGACATGTTTTCAACACTATTGATTTAAAGATAGTCTAGAACATCCCGATCATCAATGCACTTTCCACCGCTCTATATCAGCTGCGGAGAAATTCGAAACCTTCACGACATCCTGAAACAAGACCGTCATCACTATATGAGCAATCTCCGCCACGAAATAAGAAAAAAAAAAGCCATAAAGAGTGCATTGAATAATTCGGCAAGATACAGTTGAAAGAAATTGAACACCTTTGACGGGTCCGTCCTCCAAACTCCAACCACGATACCTAGCAAGTTCCAGCACCGGGTCTCTCGCAGCCATGGGAAGATGACTATAGTTTAAGAGCGGCTGCGCACTCTTCAAGAAGTGTCTTAAAACCAGGCTCGTTCATATAGTTCTCGACCCGAGTTTCAGTCATTTTGATCATGCTCACATCATCAAGATTTCCCAGATCATTTTCCTCTCGCTTGGCAAGGAACACCCATTTGCCAACGCCATCCTCTTCCACCCAGTCAGGGAGGCCGTCACCGAAATTGAAGCGCCAGTACTTCTTCTGCATGCCCCGAGGAGCGAATGCATTAATCAGTGAGCGAAACAGGATGTTCATAACATCACTGTTGGTTGCGATCCCAGAAAGAGCCTTGGGAAACTTCACTGGATTGGAAACTGGTGCTGGCAGAGTTGTGCTCAGCGGGATTCCAGTGCCGATGCTCAAGAAACAGCCAGTGGTGCGGACTGGGCCGTAGACTTGCAGAATCTCGTTCCAAAGCCTCGAAATCATGTTAGCAATCGAACAGTCATATCGGCAGCGTCAACATTTCATATGTACTTACCATCCCAGTGGGTTGTTAGCCTGTAACCCTCCATCCACAAACTTCTGACCATCCACTTCCAATGGCTTGAAATAATACGGAGCTGCGGACGTAGCACGAGCAGCCTCCCAAAGCTTGATGCGTGGTAATTCAGGCATCTGAAAATTATTGGTGTAAGACCGAAGCAGAACAGGCGCTCGATTGTTGCTGCCAGTTGACGCGGTAGCCGTGACGAAGCTAGAAACTGTCAATTGCTGTTCGTGTCCATTATCCACTGTGTGACTTACATTTTGCACGATGGCTCAGGCTGTTGCTCGTCCTGTAGCAGTACTTTTTCAGGATCCTGATTCAGCTGTTCTTGGACGAGCTGTTTGATGACCCTCTCGAGGGCACCAGAGTCCCATTTCTCATCGTTTGTGAGGTTGTTTTTAACATCAATCACGGATTCCCACAAACCTCCCAATGTATCCCACCCAAGTTTCTTGAGAACTCCCCCTCTCTCAGGAAAGACCTCGTTCATAAACCTTTTGTAGCTTTCGATGCATTTATCAACATCCATCTCAAGACGTCCGAGCATAATGGCAATGAACCTGAAAAAGTGTGAGCATGAAACAATTATTTATATGTTAGCAACTTGTGTAGCTTACCCTCCGGTACTAGTACCAGCAATCATGTCGAAAACTTGGCAGGGCTTTTTCGTAGGGTAGGATTTTTTCATGACGGCTTTCAGAATATAGAGAGAAGCTAATCCACGTACACCACCACCATCTATGATAAGTCAGAATCAAGTTCATAATGTCCAGACAAGAGTTGAGCTTGTGACATACCTAGGCACAAAACACGAAGCGGTCTGTCGTTTGCAATGTCCGAACTCATCATTTCGGCCTTGAAAACCGAGCGTGGGGCAGATGGTAGGTTCTCAAGTTCAGGAAAAAAGGCCTTGTTGATGTCATTGAAAGCTTCCTGGGTAGTCTTGACCTTGTCTGCGATAGATCCAAACTCAACTGATTTTCTCTCCACTGGAGGGGTACAAATCTGTTAGATATTGACAGTCATCTGTGTCAACGAGTCTAGGTGACTAACCTTTGGGGCCCAGTTCGACGACCAGAAAGCCTTTGTTGGCTGACAGGCACCAGCCTGCGAATCGCGCGCAAAGCCTCACGACAATTACGTTGTTTTCCTATCCTCAAATTAATTCGGCACCATGGTTGCTGGACGATTGAGCGACCTACCTCTAGTAGACGGAATATGTCATGATCCTGAGAAAACAAAGATCCAAGTTGCTAGGTCAAGGTTAGCCTATGGCGATGGTGAAGGCAATACCGAATTTGAAGGGTGCAGGCGATAACTTACTGGAGAGAAAGGCACGAGCTCAGGATCAATGTCACCATCAGATTCCGGTGCCATCTCACTCCTGTGGCTCGTCCATGACAGCACAACACCATCCTTCTTCTTGGGACTGGTAGCAGTCGCATTTTCAAAAATGGCGACCTCGAACCATGTCCAACTTCCAAGGGCTCTGTCATTGTACCAGCCTTGGTCGTGGGAATCGGTGACCAATTGAAGGCTATGCAAGCGCTGAATGGTCTTGGAATCGAGAGACTATGGGCAAATGATTAGTAAGGCATCAGTAAACGAAAGAAGAGACTCACAGGAGTCTTAAACCAATTGGTATACTGAATGTCGGCACTGTCCGATTTAACAGAGTCTCCTCCTGCGCGGATAGCATATTTGCCATCGTTTGCAGTAGCTGACACGTTTGGATAGACAGGTATTGCCTCGGCGGCTTTCAGAGCCTCGACAGCTTCCATATTGTGATGGATAAATTGACAGTTGAATTGAATAGAGTTCGGTCAACGCAGTGGTTGATGATTTGAATCTTGGATCCGATTTTGACAGAGGAAGGATTACTTCGGTTATTTATGGTTGAGATATCAGAGCTCTAGGTACAAGTGGCTTCGTTCACTGGCATTTAGCAAAAGGAGCGGTCAGGAATCACATATTTGAGGTTGTTTCACCTTCATGCATGAGCTGAGCTTGAGAGTAGCTTGTATTTGACTGATCTAGACTTTTCTAAACCCTTGGCTGAACATTGTGGCGAGCTGAAATTCCAATGTGCGATGCGGAGAAAGTCACTTATGCATGGCGGAATGATATCACATTCAAGATTTGTGAATGTCTTAGTAACGTGGCGGGCTGAGTTGGGTCGATATGAGTCTGAACTACCTTACCCAATATTAGCACTGGCGCCACATGAGAATGGCGTGAGGAAGAGTGCAGCCTTGGCAATGCGAAAGACCAAGCACATGTGGAAATTCATGTTTATAATTTTTAATGCTGATGAGGTACTCAATTTACTTCCTCTTCCGTTTTATTTCTTGTTTTTGTCCTTTCTCTCTGGTGCTACATACGTTCCCTGGAAGCCAAATATCAGCACACAATTGACACTGCTCAGCTGAACATCATTCCCCTACTGTATTACGGGCTACTAAATGGACATGTAATTGCATTAGCGTCACTTCTCTCTATTCAGGGGGAAGAGTTGAATCGTATAGCTTGGAATAGTGAAGCTGAACTACACAATGTCTCAAGTGTTTCTCACTGACGCTGAACCACAGTGGCACAGCCGCAAAAGACACGATATTCTCCTGAAGAACCCTGTTACCTAGATTTTGTAGTATTCAGATGGCCTCGCATGCCAGTTGCTGATGCAGGAGGCTGAGCATCCTTTCCCTTACATTCTTTCAGCCTACAGTTGAATTTCTGTTATACTTCCGGTAGGAGAATCACTTTGTTTCAGTAAGAAGAATAAGTCGTCAACACATTCTTTCAGCTGCAACTCACTATGTAAAAAGGCAGTGAAGCAATGTACCCTACACGTTATATTTCCCTGCGCTGGGGCTTCGATACAATGGCTTAATTAGTATCAAAAACTGCATCTTAAGCCGTTCTCTGATGTGATTGCCTATTTTAGTACCGTTCTCCTTCTAATATGTCTAGATATGTGACGTTGACATAAAAGAGTTCCCTAATTGTCGAAAGATAGTGCGACCAGCCTTGCATACGGACTCAATGTTTTGCCGACCTATACTGATTGGCCTAGTCACATTGGGCTCCCTGGCCGGCTACAAGATTCCATGTTCTCCTGTGACTCAAAGCTGCTTACTATAGTGTTGTGCACATATAGTAATAGCGATGGCATACAGGAAGATGATTGTACATGTCTATCCATCTTCGATACTGAAAAAGCTGAGCTGGCTGTGGGAATCAAGCACCCACAACGAATCCATCGAATCATGGATATAACTTCACGCTCAGATTTTTTTGTGTTCTGGCAAACAACTCTCTCTCAGTTTCAGATTGCATTGATTCATATTGACAGAAAAGACACGACTATACAGCATCTCTCGTGTGACAGGGGCGCCTATGAGTTTGTATTCAACAGCAATTTCACGACATGTGCGTGGTTAAAGCGTAGCGATGGATTTGGAATAAGTAGCCTCTCGACTGGGCAAATAATGACGCGCCTGGACACGCCTGGACATGGGCTATAATCTCCATCGCGTCAGCTTCACCACTAGATCGGATTTTTTATCTACCAACATGGGTGACATAAAACTTCATCAACAGAGGGGGATCACAGAAAGTACGAATCACTATGATCGAGTTGGACTTGGTCTCAGTGTAGACATGGCTTGGATTATGTGGAACAACAATAAGCTATTTTGGCTACCACCAGCACCTCGTCCAGAGGCAGGATATGGTTATTATGGGGATTTTGCTGAAGTTTCTGGGTCAACTGTCATGATATATACATCGTCGGGAGTGGTTGTGTTCTTTATTTTTGATGTTGAGTATCTAAGGCGAAATACTCTATCCTTCACTACATGACTAAGTGCAAAATACTTGATATATTCAGGCCGATAGCGGAGTACTTAGTGCCTTGGTTTTAGTAACAATGAATCTGTGATCATTTTTGCGTTATTTTTATGTGATAAATCTACAAAGCGTTTTGATGGCGTGTAGTCGTTAGAATGGAAATAGTCACCCTATGTTAGCAGCCCTTCACTGATGTTCTGAACACCTCGAACGCGATAAGGATTTCTCTAGTGATCTGCGTTCAATGCACCCAGTAAGAAGTTTTAGTTCGGAAAGCCCGGTTGTGATATCAAAGAGAATATATATGTTAATTATAGTCTAAGTAGTTCAAATCTATGTAATTGCAATGCAAATATAAAATATGAAACAGATAGATAAGAAAGAAAAGTGGCTGACTCGATTGGACCTGTTGTAACCCTAAGCATGACAGATGAGAAAAGGAAACAAAGCGAGAGCTCCCGGTTTGTTGAAGAACACATGATTGAGCCTACGTCAAGATGACCTTAGGCAAGCCATTGCTCTTCCAGGGCACATGGCTTTAGTAAGCCTGGGTAACCTTGGGCTGAGCATTAGAAGTCTTGGTAGTTTTGCACTCAGACTTCTTGCCATCAGCCTTGGCAGCCTGGGTCGCCTGCTGCTTGTTGTTACGAACCTTGGTAACCAGAGTCTTGGGGCTCTCGACCTTGGCGTCCTTGTTGTCGGTACCCTGACCCTTGTTGTCCTTGTTGCTCTCAATCTCTGCGATCTTGGTAGCCTGATACTGCTGGCCCTGAACCTTAGTAGCCTTGGTCTGCTTCTTGTCCTCAACCTTGGTGTTCTTGGACTTAGTGTCCTTGGTCTTGTTGTCCTGAGCCTCGTGCTTGTTGTCAACCTCAGCGATCTTGGTGACCTTGGACTTGGGGTTGGAAACCTTGGTGGGCTGAGCGTACTGACCCTTTCCGTTCTCAACCTTGGCGACCTTAGTGGCCTTAGGCTTGGAAATCAAGGTCTTGGTGGACTTGAGCTTGGGGCTCTCAGCATGTTCAGTGACCTCAGGCACAGCATACTGGACCTTGTTCTTCTCGCTCTTGTCGACCTTGGTAGCCTTGGTCTTGGTGTCTTGGTACTCGTTCTTGTTGTCACCCTCGGTGACCTTGACGGATACAGAGACAAGGCCACGAGGAGCATCTTCGGTAGGAGCAGTGGTGGGGACCTGCTTAGAGGAGCAGCCCTTGTCAAAGGCGAAGAGGCTGTCGCTGCGAGCAGGGATCTTGGAGGCTGCAACCTTGTAGAGCTTGCAGACAGGAGACTTAGAGTCACCAGAGAGACCATAGAGGAAGCTCAAGCAGGAAGTGTCAGCCTCAGCAAGAGCCTGGCAGTCCTTGGCAGTAGCCGCAGTAGTGGTCTTGAAAGGCTGAACACTGTTGTCTGCAGAGCCAGTAGCGGCGCAGTTGCACTGCGTAGCTCGGCGCACGAGGACCTTCTTGGGAACAGTTCCCCAAGGCTGAGCAGTGGTAGGGGCAGAAGTGGGCACGCGATCAGCAGCGCACTCCTTGTCAAAGACATGCAGACCATCGTTGCGGGCAGGCACCTTGGCAGCAGTCACCTCAAAAAGAAGGCACCTGGGCTGGTGAGCCCCCTTGACGAGACCAAATGCAAAGCTCTTGCAGGAGTCGTCAGAAGCACAGTCGGTCTGACAGTCAACTGCAGTGTCAGCCTTGCCGTTGTGGAAAGGATGAACCTTGCCGTTCACAGCAGCGCTGGGGACAACGTTGCATTGCTTGGTGCTGATGGGAAAGGGGCTGGCAATGACAGAAGCCACGGAAGCAGAAATTATGGCAATAGAGGTCTTCATGTTGATTGAGTTTGGTGTTGATGAAACGAGTGAAGGTATGGAAATGAATGAAACTTGATGAAAGAGTGTGAGTTAATGTTAATGAGAGTGTTTGTTGCGATGATGAGAAAGTTCTGAATGTGTGGACATGCCGGCAGTATTTATCGTGAAGGCATTCTGGTGTCAGTCTGAGTTCGTGAAGGCTGTTTGTGGAAATGTGCCGTTGGTGACGCGTCTTAGACACTACTGAGCACATACAGAATCACCGCACTAAATTCATGCATGAACATGAAATCGATAGTTTGGAAACTAAGATCGTGAGACCCTCTTCAACGACAAAAAGACAGGACTACAGCTCGTGAAGTGGGAAAATGGTAACTATTCGCAAACAACTTCCAGTATTTGGGCTTTAAACATGCCACTAAATGAATATGATCAGTTGCGCGTACCGAAATTCAAAAGTGTCCTACAAATTTGATAACACATCTCGATCTCTCGTGGACGAGTCGACAAGCACGGAGACAAACTCGATATCGTCAAACAGACAAGTGAGACACTGTTACGATGAATACGTATCATGGAATTATCTTGCAAAGCAGAAGAAGATTCGCATGATCTATCATGAATCCACTTGTTCTTGCGCTATGTTCGCGCGTTTTCCATCTTAATAATACGCCTTGACTCTAATGCGGACGCGGTAAGATTGCTGGCACTCCAAGTCAGAGACAGCTCGCATGTACATCAACGCCGCTGCGCTCAGTGCGAGATGTACGTAGGGAGGCGCCTTCAAGTGTAGTGCTAGGCATATGCTGTGCTAAAATCTCACCACATACTCTAGGTCACACGGTGAAGTGTCTATTGAAGGTCAGTGCAGAGGATCCTCAATTTCCACATCAACAATCTGCTCATTCCCTCTTTCTGTAATGCTTAACTTCATCAAGTGAGGTCCATTGTCTGTCTAGAATCCCCTAGACATTTCGGAATTGGTTAATCCATCGTAAGATTCTATGGAGTTGTTCCAATACTGTTCTACTAATACTTGAAGCCCTCAACCAATGATATTGTTTTGAAGATGATATTGAGGCGCGGGGCTCTGTCTCCTTACCGCCAGGAACGTTTGTCTCTCCTGTGCGTTTGTTCCACTGACCAATCCGCGTCACGGCGTTCGGTGATGCGGGTATCGGATGTAAGTCGATGTAACCTTGGTAGTGAGATGTGGGCCGTGGTCCAATGAAACAACCTTAACTCGCCTAATGCAAGGTCGGGAAGTGGCCAGGGGAAGTTTGATCTTCCGAGCGAGAGAAACAAAACACCCCTTTTCAATGGGAGCACGGTTGGGTCGCCTAGATTTCTGGGAAGTCTTTCAGCTAGAGCTGAGGATAATGAGGGTTTGAGGCGGCGCATGGGTAAGGCAATGCTTTGTGTTGAGCAAGAACGATGTTCTAACAGTTGCTCACGACGAAACTTCAAGTCTTTTGTCTCATGATGCGAAATGCCAGACCGCTTACGTTACTTGACTGTAATCCGTAGAGTCATCGATGCAAAAACATGAACAATCGTAAAGAAATACAATAGGCGGCAATATTGTGAAGTGAAGTTCAAAATAATTCAAGCTACCCTACACTCGTGATAATATGCATGTTGACAATGTTGTTCTAGCTTGGGCTGACAATGACGTCTGAAACAATAGTTGTTTCGCTAGGTGTGGATCAATAAACGCCAATGCACAGCCGCGTAGTCAAAGACGCGGTACTGACGCTGACACAGCCGAAAGTAGCTTTATGTACAGAAAACAGCATAGCAAGATCCCTCAGTTATTCTGTAATATCTTACTCCAGGCCAGTGTAGCTCATATCCATCATATTAGACAACACAAGATTAGCTAGACATTGCAAGGTAATTGCTAGCAGGCTACGAGTTATGCACAGAGTTATGCAACGATAAATCCATATGTATCACTCAACACATTCAGTGATATCAATGCGTCAAGCTCACGTCTTAGGTTCAACGCCTCACTATTCTACCAAGCGTTACCACCATGCACGACTGCATATACACTTGACCGCCGTAAAGGTTTGACAAATTGTCCCAGCGCATAAACGTTAGCGTGGCACTAAGAAAGCTTTGGCACTATTTATGGTTCGACGCGTTCGGAGAATTGTGTCTTTCAACGGCATGTGGGGGATCTTCGTCGTGTCCCAGTTGATTCTAAGCCACTGTGGACCTGAAGGTATCCAAGCGGCGTAATAGGCCACGGAAAGATCCGTTGGTGGTTGTCTCGGTGTTTGAGAAACCAATAGTGTACAAAAACACAAATTGTAATGTTTCCGACCAAAGCCGGAGTTAGAAGTTAGAGATCATGGTGGACAAATGATTGCTGTTTGTGTTGATCGAGATCTAGACACAAGATTGTAGCTCAAGGTTGTTGCTTTGACCATAGTTAAAGTATACAGTAACATGTTGTGGTTTGTGGGTTGCAGCTACCGAGCTGTGGAAAAGAAATAGGAGAATTCATCGTTGATTGGGGTTGGGACCATGGCATAGCATCAATGCACAGCTTTAAAGGTGCCCACCTAGAGCAGATCCGAATCTGTGCGGTCCAGATAATCCAACCCCTTGACAAACTTCACCAAGCAGAGAGATCTTCACTATAGAGCGTGACGAAAATTGCTGACGCGGTCATCCGAAATGTTGCATCCCGAATGACAGCAAATACCTGTGTACCATTGACCCTGACGTGGTGGAAAACAGCAAACTCAACAGATATAAAGCAATCGTAAGTCCTCAGTCAAGTTATTCTTTTTCTCACCATCACACAACAGTCTCAACAACTTCAACAACCACTTTCTCAACCACCTTTACAATCTTTCAACTCACTTCCCAAGCCAACTTTCAAGTTACACCACCATCTTTCAATATGAAGACCTCTTTCATTCTCACTGCCTCCATGGCCTCTGCTATCCTGGCCCATCCTTTCGATGCTCGCAGCCAGCAGTGCAACGTCGCTCCCTCAGCTGCCACCAACGCCAAGATCCAGCCCATCTCCCAGCCTTCAGCTGCTACTGCTGATGCTTGCTTGAAATCCTGCTCTTCCAACGCTTCATGCAAGAGCTTCATCTTCGGCCTCCCCGCCAATGCCAAAGCCCCTACTTGCAAGCTATATGGCGTTGCTGCCGCTCAAGTCCCCAAGCAGGGCAGCGAGCTGTACGTCTTCGACAAGGCTTGCTCCTCAAAGGCTGTTCCCAACACCAAGCCCACCCACGACGAGCCTCGCGGCCAAGTCAAGGGCAAGCTAGCTGCTCGTGATGAGATGTGCAACACTGCTCCTACTGGACCTACCAACGGCAACATCCAGCCTTTCGCTACCCCCAGCGTTAAGACTGCTGATAAGTGCCAGGATGCATGCACTGCTCAGAATGACTGCCAGAGCTTCGTCTTTGGCCTTCCTGCCGACGCATCTGCGCCCGTTTGCAAGCTGTACAAGGTTGCTCCCGCCAATGTTCCCAGCGGCGATGATAAGCTTAACGTCTTTGCCAAGAGCTGTCCTTCTGCCAAGGTTCCTACTACCGACCCTACTCATGTTGAGCCCCGAGGAGAGCCCCCTGTTGAGCAGAAGCCCCACGACAAGTCTGCCGACAAGCCCAAGCCCAAGCCCAAGGGTCCTCCTCATGTTCAGCGCCGAGGAGAGCCCCCTATTGAGCAGCCCCCTACTGAGCAGAAGCCCAACAAGGAGTCTGCCGACAAGCCCAAGCCTAAGCCCAAGGTTCCTACTACCAACCCTCCTCATGTCGAGGCCCGAGGACAGCCCCCTGTTGAGCAGAAGTCCAACAAGAAGGCTGCCGACAAGCCCAAGGCCAAGACTCCCGCCAAGTCCAACAAGGGCAACGGCAAGCACAACTAAACAACAGTTGTTTGAACACCCACTTTCGAGTGGAGATGTTATCGACTCGACCTGCATGTTAGATGCACAGTGACAATCGAATGTGGTGAAACCTCAGTGATACGCTTTGCATTCGAGGTTGGAGCATGGCGGCTCCGAAGGAAAAGCGAACTTGTAATACACACTCTTTCTGATATAGACTTGCTATTTGTTTTTTGTTTCTCATTATGTAGTAGCATCAATTGATCGGCCGATCTGTCAACTCTCCCTTCCCAATATGAACCCGTGACCAGTCTCTATTACGCAAAGAACAATCAACCAATCTTTTTCTTTTTTCAAACCTCCTGAAGTTGGATCCGAGAACCAGTATTACTTTAACAATAGCGTAATACCCCGATCGTCTGCCAGCACCTTCATCGTAACGATACCGTCGGTGTCTGGATCGTTCGCGAATGCGTAAGAGAGATCCAGGACCTTCAAGTTGCAAAGTCGCTGACCAGGACCAGCTTCTTCCAATATTCTGATGAAAACCTCAATATAAGGCTGTAAAGACGGATCCTTGCTGATCCAAGTGTTTACCATGTCATAGCATCGTGGCTTCAAATACTCGATAGATTCAGGTAGCTTGCCAGGAACAAGACTGGTTTTGTGTTCGTCGTTATCGGAATCAACTGTTAAGAGGTCGGCCATGGGACAGCTGAGCCGCCGGAGATTGATAAAGTCTTTGTATATGTCTTGTCTTATCAATATCTCTTCAGCGAGAAAATCGTAGTCCAATTTAAGCGATTCGGGATTCAGCAGATATCCTCGACGATCAGTTCGTAGGTCAATCTCCTCCACTGAATCTTGACACATACTACTGAGAGCTTCCGCAATTTCTTCGCGATCTGTTGCCTCCTGTGTAGGATCGAAAGTAGGCCGTAGTGTCAACTTCTTTAAGTTGCCGACACCGTGGAGTAGTGTTGATAGTCCGTCCCCAATGAAGTCGACATTTCTTAAGACAAGTTCTTCTATTTTTGAGGAAGCGTACGGTATGGCCATTGCGTAGCGTCGAGCATAGTGGCCGTGATACGGATCAAATGTCCCATTAGACCACACTTCTAGGTGTGTAGCCCGGTCGTGAATACGTGATATCACGACCGACTGAATCTTTGGCAGGTGAAAGAAGCTGGTCACAGCTCCAAAGAAAAGATGGTTGTGTGTGTGGCAATGATGTACCTCCAAGTGCCGTACTTCCGCAAATGGTAAGTCTTTGCTAGGCGTTTCGTGCAATAGTCGAACAATGGCCTGTTTTGCAAATGTCAAGACATGGCCATGTTCATCGTCAAATATGGAAAATGGAGGGACTGTGATACTCAAATGATTTACTCCAGTGCACCAAGCCAGAAGTAAAACATTGAGGGCGTCTACAGACCCCCGCTCGATATCAGAGCATAATTGATTGCGGTACTCAGATTCCATCTTGACGTCTGATGCAGCTGCCTGAGACAGAGCTGCTAGTGTTTCGTTGTCCAAGCCGACAACTGATGGATTAGACTGGCCAAGTTCTAACGCATAGCCGATACTGAGACGTTTGACCTTTTTTCGAAGCTCAGGATGTCTGAATAGATGAAGCACAAATCGTTCGGTTGTCGGCTCTGCACATTCTTGGCTGTTGTCCCATCGGTGGATCAACCAAGGAGAACCTATCTGGTTCAAGTGCTTGTTGGCAAGGCATAGGTTTCGAAGGGATTCAGTGCTAAGACGAACAAGAAACTGGCAGATTCTGTCGATGGTTTCGACTGGAAGCTTTGCGAAAGAAGCCATGGTAGTGAGATGAGGAAGTTGTTAAGAATGAGAAGTGTTGAGAAGGCGCCATGTCCTGATGTAATATGCCCGGGTAAATGTCGGCTTACAGGCAACAGCCCCTTCTGTATGTTGGTTGTGTCCCTGTCAGACGAGGGTAAAATTAGCAAACCCCGCAACACTCAAAACAAGGTCCATGATATCTCAATTGTTCGCTCGTTAATTATGCCAGCAACCAAGACTTCGTCTACAGACAAGTTCAGGAAATGGTTTCGAAAGCGCTCCAAGTCTGATGACTCAGGATCGGCAACTGGCACAGCCGTTTCGGATACAAGCACCTCTCTTAGGTCTAATGTTACACAGAACTCTCGCCCCTCAGCTGACACGGCATCAATTGGCTCAGATGTGAAGGGAACCGATGCAGTATCACCAACCATTCATGAAAAAGTATCCGAAACGGTCATAATCAACGAGAAACGTGCAGCATTGAAAGATGAGAACACAACCCAGAAAGATGACCACCCCCATCCGTGGAAACAAGCTGTGTCTTATCTAAATGAAGAGGATCGAGTTCTTATTAACAGTATCGATGAGCATGACAACAACGCCAACGTATTCGCGGATCTGCACGATTTGATCATTAAGAAGAAAACGTTAGGGGACGAGAAGGCATGGAAGATTACGTTTGGAGGCCGCAGTATAGTACTGCGGGATGTTTTGGCAAAAATCGTGTCATGGTTGGATTCGTTCAAAGCCATCGGTGATTTAATCTCTCAGGTCGACCCGGTACATGCTGGTATTCCATGGTCAGCCATCAAGCTTGTTCTTTCTGTCTTCACTGCAGATAATGAGCAGATGGGGTTACTTATCATTGGGATGGAGCAAGTTATATGCCTCATTGCACGATGCAGCATCTACCACCAACTCTATTTAGAGAATGTTGTACATACAACTAAATTGCAGACCAAGGCTGCTCATTAACTTTCAAACGCAATGGCTCGCCTGTATGCTAAGCTGTTTTCCTTTCTTGCATACTACATCAGGTTGTTGGATCGCAACAGCGCTGTCAGAATGTTAAAGACATTTTGTAATCCAAGCGAAGTTGCAGCGAAACTCAAGGAAATCGGAAACTTGGAGACTCAAGTCACGACAGAGGCCAATGTTTGTCAAGGCACCATCGCAGAATCAGCCTTCCAAAACATGGACGAAAATTCTCGGGATACCAGACAAAAGCTCAGGGACATGTCTTCACGTTTTGATGACCAGACAAAACAGCTTTGGAAGCATCTAAATGAAGATGAAAGGTGCAAGATTCTGCAGTGGGTGTCGGATATCCTGTACGAAAGCGACCATTATATCGCTCGCAAAGGGAGAGTCGACGGAACTGGAGAGTGGCTTATGGGTCATGAGGTTTATGAAACATGGCAACGACCGGATACGTCAAATCTTATGTGGTTAAATGGAATACGTAAGTCAATACCACTGGATCCTCATGTTGAATGGGCAACTGACACTTTTCTAGCCGGAGCTGGTAAAACAAAACTTTCTTCCAGGGTTGTCGACGATCTTCTGGCAAGATTGCCAAAGGAGGCTGAGGAGAATACTGGTTTCGCATACTTCTATTGTGATCGCAATCGACCTGATCACAGTGAACCTGTGGCGATCATGCGAAGCATCATACGACAGCTGTGTGCACCCCGTGACAATCAAAGCATCGAGTCCTGTGTCGAGCATCAATACTTAAGAAGGAAGGTGAAAGGCTTCTCCAGTGACAGGCTTGTTGCGGAAGAGTGCAAACAGTTACTTATGCAACTTGTTGCTGGATATAAGAGTGTTTACATCGTGGTCGATGGTTTAGACGAATGCGACCGTGGAACAAGACATATTCTCATGGACCTTTTGGATGAAGTTATCATCAAGTTTCAACGAACTGTCAAAGTCTATATCGCGAGTCGTACTGATCAGGATCTGAGAAAACGCTACAACGAGGGAACCCATCTTGAGGTAACTGCCAACGACAATCAAGCAGATATTGAGAAGTTCGTGTTGAGCAAAATGGATGAGAGCGAATTTTGCCGGACCAAGTTATCTCGAAAACTTCGCGATAAAATCCTAAGCACATTTCAAGACAAGAGCCAGGGCATGTTTCAGTGGGCGACACTTCACATCGGCGAGCTGATACAACTGGAGAGGAACGCTGATATTGCCAAGTACCTGGATGGATTACCCAAGGGACTTGAAGCTGCTTATGACAAGATCTATGGTCAGATTTCTGACCTGACTGGCAGCAAAAAGAGTATTGCATTTGCTGCTTTCCAGATTGTCATGGTATCCCAACGGCCCCTGCATCCATTTGAGCTTGCCATTGCCGCTGCTCAACATCCGGATCACAAGTTCATCCTGGATCAAGATATTGATATCGAATATGTTCTCGAAGCGTGTCAGAATTTACTTGTCGTTGCAGATGGATCTCAAGAACGAGATGTCACCGCAGTGCCAACAATGGATTCAAACCTCCAAGGCTACCTGAAACAAGAGGTCAAAGCGACTCAGACGTCTGGCTCAATGGCAGTATGGGAGAATAATATAGGTGTCACAAAAGATTCAATCTGCAGATTTGCACACTTGTCGGTCCAGGAATATTTGGAAACAAAATACTGGAGTTCTGCACAGGCCCATGAGATGATGGCAGGAATCTGTCTTCAGACCCTACTTTGCCTGAGCCTACCAGGTGAGGTTGAGGATGGCCAAGAAGAAACCCCAGATAGTGATGCTGGGGAAGACTGGGATGCCACTTTGGCTCTTCATGTGTCTCATTCCAAGAAGAGAAATATCGTCAAAATTGTCCCGGATGAAGAAGCAAACCGGCAATTAGATGCGAGTTTGCCGCCAAGCCTCAACAAGGGGATTATTGAGGAGATATCCATCGCCGATACCGAGTCTTTCCCACTCCCAGATGCACCACCATTTGAGTGCTATTTGGAATTGGTCGATTACGACATCCATGGTGGCCATGATGGCCATGATGAATCTTGTTTTTGTGAGACTTTTGAGCCATTCTTGGTCGGATTTGAGGGATCACCGTTGCAGCGATGGACTTCATACTGCTCGCACTCCCTTCCAGAGCACCTTATATGTCTACGCAAAAACTCCAAGGAAGGAATTGGATATACTTTACTAAGCTTGATTAGGCAGTTTCTTGGTACACCCTCTAACTCAACTACATCATACATGGCCTGGACCCGTCTTATACAGAACACACCCGTCCTGGATGACCCCGATCCTAACTACGCTACTGGAAAAAGCGCCCTTCGACCATATAAAACGCCAGTACTCGGATGTATCATACTTGGGATGCATGAAGTACTCGATGAATGGCTGAGCAAGAGTGAGGTAGATCCCAATGGTAGAAATATCCAAGGCGACACTTTGCTCGATCTAGCTGTTCGCAGCTTCACGCCTCACGCTTGCAAGGTACTCCTCAAACACGGTGCCGATCCGAACCTTCCAAATCCATTTACCATCACGCCTCTCGGTTCAGCTGTTCATCATGCCAACCTCGACCTTGTGGAAATGTTGGTAGAAGCTGGAGCAGATCTCTGTACTAGCATGGTACCGACCAGTGAACAAAAAGAAGGTTGGAGAGGGTTGACAGCGCCGCACTATGAAACACCAGTTCATGAAGCGATCAAGACGGGGAACGCTGATATAGTCAAGGCCATTGTCGATGGCGCAAAATCTGCTTCTTATCATGGCCAACCGCTACGACTTGAAAAAGCCTTGAACGAAGCTGCACAAGCATGTAGGCCGGATCTGGCAGCAATTCTCTTGTCCTACGGTGACAACCAGGACGGACAGCGCCAAGTCATGATTCATAACGCTCTTAATCATGTACCGGCAAACGACTCTGGAATTGGCATCATGAAGGTTCTCATGGGTCTTTTGAAGGATCGGAACCACAAACTACTCCATTCAGCTGTGAAGGACGGTAATTGGACTTTTGTCGAGGCGCTTACCGAGATGGGAGTGGACGTCAGTACCCACAGGGATAATTTATACCAAGAAACTCCCCTTCATTCGATCTTTCGGGAATGGTGTGGTGATGAATTAGTCAAGGTTCAAAAGATCATTGACAAGGGAGCAGACGTCAATACTCGAGACGTTCATGGAAATACGCCACTTGCTCTAGCCATGATGACAAAAATATTTGGTTCCAAAACCACAGATCATGAACAAGACGGAGACCTCGACAAAAACGCGAATGACACGACAACGGATGATTCAACACCAGACACATCCCGTGCGGAAGCTATTCGCTACTTGCTACAGCATGGTGCCCACACTGATACGATCAATAGAAACGGGATGACTTTGCTTGGCATCGCCTGTGCGCATGCAGCCGTTACACACGAGGTCATCGAGATACTACTCGAGCACGGTGCCAATGTCAACGCAACGCAAGGTCACGGTGCACTTTCAATGAGTCCTTTGGACATCCTGTACTTGCATGACAAACCGTCAGAAACAGAAATACCACCATCAGAAGACGATAACTTGGCAGTCGTGAGAGAAATACTCAAGAGACATGGAGCAAGACACCTTCGTGCTATTGAATATGAGAAGTGGGATATGCAAAGAAAACTCGAGTGGATAACGAAACATAGAACTGGGCCTTTTGCTGTGCCGAATGTTACCACATGCTTTACTGGAGGGCAGACATTATCAAAGGGAGCCGTGGAAGAATATACATGGGTCCGCAAAAAGAAGAAGAAGGCAGAAGAGGAAACAGCAGAGACGGTGGGAGTGGAGGGACATGTCCCAAGTATATTCGTAACCGATGTAGAATAACTTGGTCTATTTACTTTTCTTCACATTTTATTTCATCCAGCCCATTCCAAGCTTGTCTTTTACCTTACTTTATACATATACCTACACTAGCTATCTATGTTGGAGTTCCTATCACGATAGTACATATTTAAATTACAGTGGGATTTAGTTTATAATTCTGTGCTAATTTCCATGATCTACGTAACTCTTCCAATCTTAATATTTCTTCGTTATAAAGTCCTGAGGGTTACCCTTTTCCTGATCTGACGATTCTTCAGACGAGTTAACAACAACGTCGACAAAAGTATCATCGTGGCCTTCAACAAAGTCCTTAGGCTCCTGCCATCCCGAGACCTTTGGAATACTATCATTGGGGAAGAGCACGTTCACCAACCAGTAGCCACCAAACGCTATGAAGAGTCCGACGGGATATGCAACATAGTAGAATCTTTGGATTCCCAGCGGCGCCTTGACACCCATCTGAGAAAGGAATCCGTAGAAGTTGGGCGCAACAGCGATCAGATAAATCGCAAAGGCCCTAAGGTTGAAGCCGTGGAAGAAGTGGTAAGTAGAAGCCTTGTGTCCTGAGTAAAGCATGGGAATATCGAAAAGGCCACGTCTCAGGAGGTAGTAGTCGCAAATCAGGATTCCAGTGATGGCGCTTAGGAAAATCTGGTACGAGCTCAGGAAGTTGATAAAGACGGATGCAGAAGATAGCAGGTACCACGGGCAGATTGCGTACGACAAAACTAGAGAGAAATTATATTAGTGTCGAGTTCCTTACTATTTCATCTCTGGCTTAGAGAGGAGATGGGCTCATACCTGCGCAGATGAAGAAACCACGCTTCACTGTGATGTACTTGGGCATAAGAGATGCGATATCGTTTCCGGCACTAAGATAGCCATACTGTTAGCAAAATTGACAGAGACTATCGATGGAAAGCCAGGTTGAACTCACGGGATAGAATTCTCAAAAATAGCTGAGAATACAGTAGAGTAAACATAAGCGAATGAGATCAAGGCACATCCCGCACGATTGGCAGCTGTATAACGATCACCCTCCATAAGCATGTCAAGGGTAATAAGAGGATTCCAAACGACCTGAGAGCACACGAGTAAGTAACAAGAATCTTTTCCCAACAGCGATTCTACTGACCTCGCCAAAGATACTTTTACTTGCAGCCGCGATCACGTTGCCAAACACTCCGACCAAGAAGTTAGACAGTGGGAAGCTGAAAACTTGACCAGCAATAACGTCGTTGGGCTTAGTCGCGTAGCGTTGCAGGTCAGCTGCATTCGTGATAAAGGTGCCACAACTAGCAAGTCCCAAGAAGAAGAACTTGAGAATCATCCACGACTTTTCTGAACCACTGACGGTGGAGGGCTCGGAAAGTGTTTTGCGAACACTGCCGGACAGGGACAATGTCCAAGCGACGAAGGCGATGGTGGCGCCGAAGAAGACACCGACCTTGACGTGAACTAGCTTCTTCATACGTGGGACTGGGATGAACAGAAAGGCGCAATTGATAAGCCAGTAGAGGAAGAAGCAAAGCATTTGTGCCGAGTTGAGAGCAGATTTCGTGCCCATGATGTCGGGAATATTAGCGATGGAAGGAAAGATGGCATGAAGGAAGACACTATAGTAGAGGTGATGATTAGCAAGTGCCGAATAATACAAGCGAAAATATCGATGAATTACAACTTACTATAAACACTGGGCTCCCTGCACGGATGTCACTCCGTTCCAGACAATGGACATGATGGCACGGTTAAAGGTCGGCCACAACGCACCCCATGTTCCGAAACTGGCTCTACAGGCGACTGGGAACGGGATTCGGTATAGTGCACCGGCTCGGCCATTGAGCGCCATGAGAAGACCGGCGAGCAACTGGCCACCAAGAGAGCAGCCCAGAGCCTCCCACATACTAAGACCAGCAGACTGGCCGGTGGAGGCCGAGTATAGATTGCTCACATTTGCTGTGGCAGCGAACCAAAAGGCCGAGTATGTGACAGAAGTCCAGGTGCGGTCCTTGACGGGAGTGGGACGGATAGAGTCATTGTCGAGGAAATCGGCTGGTTGGGTGGTCCCGTCTGCCAATTGCTTCTGGACGAGCAGACGGTTGTGGGCCTTGTTGACGAGAGCGGCCATGGTTCTTCCTATGTTGTGTTATAAGAGGAAAATCGTTGGCTAAGTTGTAAAGAATGCGGGCCATGCTTGATGTTTATAGATTACAGGAGGTCAATCTCGAGCCGATGAACGAACTAACTCTTTGGTTCCCCGGACTCCAGAATTGATGAGATTCGATCCATTAAACTCTGTATTCCAGCATTCATCGCCATACCTGATGGTTATGGCCGGGATTAATTTAATGGAACAAGTTGACTTGTGGGTCGTTATCAATAAGCGCAGAGTTGCTAGTGGTAGTAAGTAACTCTGTTATCTGGGTTGTGAGTAGAGATTGTAGATTGCGCTAAATGGGTTCCAGGAGCATCCCTGCGTAACCCAACGATAGGTGAACTTGTGCAGATAAGAGACGTGATCGGTAATGATCGGTGTCATCGGCGAGCTCCGCCTTGCGTCTTTTTTGAAGATACTATTAACTACTACTCGGCTCGAACGGCCTGAAGATGCTAGAACCCTTGCCTATTATTCTATATTAGGCCGTCACTTCCGTTGTAACTAGATGTTTGTGATATTTGTCTAACCACTAAACAAGTAGAACGGCTACTGTGGCAAATCTCTCCACTATTCGCTACCAGTCTTTCCCCACTCAAGACCATTATCTGTGTCAGTCGCAGCATCAACAATATTGTCTTCACCATTGCTGGATGCTATAACACTTTGACAACTGGAATTAATCACCATGGCCACTACCACAGTTCAGACCACAGCTCCAGCCGAGTATACAACGGTGCAGCTGTTAACACCGAATGGGCCTGTCTCCCGTCGAGTGCGCTGTGGCAAACCACGCACTCCAACTCTCGAAGAGATGCCTATCATCGATCTCAGTTCCATAGACGGAGATGAATCAGCGCGCAAAGCTCTTTCTACTCAAATCAATGCAGCGGCTGAAAACACGGGGTTTTTCTACGTCTCTAACCACGGTATCCCCCAGGACTTGATCGAGGAAGCTCTCCAACAGTGCAAGAACTTCTTCGATCAATCGCAAGACGACAAGGACCGGGTCGCTTTTACCAAGGCGGGCAAGTTCTGCGGTTATCACGGCGTAGGAAGCACACAAATTAACAACAAAGAAACAAAAGGTAAACAGAGCTCAGTTCATGTCTAACCAGGTTGCTCACTGCATATCATAGATAACAAAGAAACTTTCTCTATGCGATATGACACTCGCATCGACCCGAGCCATGATTGTGTGGATGATATCAACTCCAACTTTGATTCCATAGATTTTGTTTGGAACGGAACAAGTCATCTCACAAAGTTCCGCCCTGTCCTTACCGAGTTCTATCAAAGGCGACTAACCTTGGCACGCAAACTGATTCGGTTGTTCGCTCTTGCTCTTGAGCTACCCGAGGATTACTTTGACAGCATCATTACCACTCCTGGTGCCGATGCAGTGCACCTTCACTACCCTGGCACTGAAGAGACTGATGATATCG
The DNA here is from genome assembly GCA_016952355.1 of Fusarium culmorum. Classification (NCBI taxonomy): domain Eukaryota; kingdom Fungi; phylum Ascomycota; class Sordariomycetes; order Hypocreales; family Nectriaceae; genus Fusarium; species Fusarium culmorum. The sequence goes on from CP064748.1 coordinate 7,573,110, forward strand.
ACGTTGGTATTGGCTCACACACCGATATCCAATGCGTGACTCTGCTATGGCAGGACATGTCCGGCGGGCTGCAAGTTCTCTCAGCCGATGACGAGTGGCTGGACGCTCGGCCCATCGAGGGAACTCTGGTCATCAACATTGGAGACTTCTTGCAAAGGTTATCTAACAACCGTTTCAAGTCGACTGTTCATCGTGTTTACAACCGTCAAAAGGCATCTCGTTACGCCATGCCATTCTTCTTGGGCTTTAACCCAGATGCCGTCTGCGAGGTTGTGCCAACGTGTACTGATGCCGAGCACCCTCCTCTCTATGAGCCGATTTCATGTGGCGAGGTAAATCTCAATTATTCCTTTTGCTTGACGAGACTGTAACTAATCATCTTCACAGTGGCGTAGCTCTCGTTTGAGATTAGCAGAAACTGGAAAGTTGAACTGAGAAATATAATTGCAGGGGGAAACATTGCTGAAAGTGCTAGGTGTCGGGCCGCTTCGGGTGTTTTGTTTGCCGAGATCGGCATGAATATTATCCTGATCTGTAGATATTAGTCCGGAAATTGACCCTGCAACTCAATGTGCTCACTTCTCTACAAAGCTTCACAATTGACTCAAACTCATGTTCCCTTCCCATTACATCTAGCTTTTTATATTGACTGCCCATCATGTTGTCCTTTCTACAGTCAGCACAGCCGCCACGCACCAACAATGCAAGGAATAACCCCATTACCTACGATTCTGGCCGCTCCTCAGTCAAGTTTGGCAAGCCCAACTCAGACTACATCATGACCCATCGCATCCCGCCAACAACAAAAGAACACGGCACGTCCATTGTCGCTCCACCATTCCATTATCATATCCACCAGGACGAATTCTTTAATGTGCAGTCTGGCATGGGTCGTTTTTACCGTGGCATCGCCAAGGAGCCATTTGCCGTTCTCTCTGACAAGCCCGGTGGCCAGCGCAAAGCCTCAATCAAGGCAGGGCGGTATCATCGCTTTGAGAATGCATCTGAGACGGAAGATCTAGTTGTTGATATCCACTTGGCGCCTGAGTCTTATGAAAATGAGCAAAGATTCTTTCGCAATTTCTTTGGATATTTGGACGATTGCAGAGAAGCAGGAAAGCCACCAAGTTTCTTCCAGCTGATGGTGTTTTTACATGATGGGGATACGCCACTTGCAGTGCCAATGCCATGGGAGTGGTTGGGAAAGATTGCGAGTAGATTGCTTCTTTGGAGCGCAGCGTTTTGGGGACGATTCATTTTGGGATACAAGGTGACATATCCTGAGTACTACGAAGAGACAAAGTCCAGATAACGATTGAATCGATAAATACTATTTTTGAGTCGTCTCTGATATGATTAACTCGAACCGTGAGTGCGGCTGGTGGCGCGTTCGCTGGCGGATAACGCACCCTATAGTTCTCTCAACCCCGCACTCCGGCATCGCATTTCCGACGAGATTCAATATTTAATGAGAGACTGAGAACATGAAGTAGCCATTTAAAACACGATTCCCTGCTTATTTTTAGACATTCATATCGCCATGACGTCCCTACTGTGGTCTTCGATTCCATGGGTTGACTCCAGTGCTGGCTGGCACAAACATCAAACTCCATACACAGCAAACGCAACCTATCTGCACACTTTGGACGTCTGGGTACCCAAAGCCACAGACAGTCACTATCTCCCGACACCTGACTTCGTTCCTCGTGATCCAGGGACTTGGGTGGTCTATATCCATGGTGGCGCGTGGCGTGACCCTCTAGTTGACTCCTCGTCCTTTGAAGCAACGGCCCTCAAACTCTTGAGTGACAAAGAGGCTCATGTTTCGGGTATTGCTTCAATAAACTACCCGCTCTCAAGCCATCCCAACCATCCTACCCATCCTGCACCACCTCGCGATTCTTCACAACCTGTTGATATTGCTCGCACGGCCAAACACCCGGATCATATCGTTGCTGTACTCGCTGCTATTGCATATCTCCAGAATGAACTTGGCGTCGCTCACGATTACGTCCTGTCAGGTCATAGCTGCGGCGCGACGTTGACGTTCCAGACAGTCATGAATCCGGATCGATGGGGGGCAGCACCCAAAATGAAGAAGCCCAAGGTTATCGCCCCTCTGAATGGGTTATATGACTTGGCCACTTTTATCAACAATCCATCAGAGTCCCACAAGAACCTCCAGCCTCTTTACGTCGAGTTTACGAAAAATGCATTTGGAGATGATGAGACTGTTTGGAGGGATATATGCCCAACTATAGTTTCGGACTGGTCGGAAGAGTGGCCTGAAGGAAAGGTTGTCGTTTTTGCCCAGAGCAAAAATGATAGTCTTGTCCCGTATTCTCAGACAGAGCTTATGAAGGAGCATTTGAGTAAGTATTCTAAGCTTGAGGTCATTGAGATGGTAGCTAGTGGCGATCATAATGATCTTTGGAAACGAGCAGATGAAATCGTCGAGATTATAAAGCGGGCTGTCGAGTATCATATCAAAGTGTGAAAACGCATCTGATCAGGTGCGTGGCACTATATTTTAGAATAGAATGAAAGATCAATTCTACACCGCTTAATTGCAGTTTCTTTTGACATCCGTCTGAAACTTAGGATCACAAGTCTCTTGGATCTGCGACACTTCATACTCCAAGCTCACATAGATCTGGCATCCTTCGCCACCCATAACTCTCCCCGCCTCCTTGGTACCCCCATACTTGAGAACCCTCTGCGCCATACCCTCAGCAACAGCCTCATTTCTACTTGGATCATTCAGGTCTACACCCTGACCGTACTTCGCGAACCCAGCGATGGCAGCGTATCCTAAACGTCGAGCGTAGAGGAAGGCGAGTTGTTCATCAATAATGTCGATGTATCTTCTGGCACAGGCGAGCTCCTCGGTCGCGTTGGAGCAGCTACACACTGATGCAACAGGGACTTGAGAAAGGATATTAGGGTCGTAAGGAGAACCAGGTGAGGCTCTCGGGAAATTTTCAAGGGTTGCGTTCGAGGATGGTTGATAGGTGCAGGATGAGGTGCATGTTGCAAGAGTCGCGAGTCCGAGAACGAGGTAAGCTGTTGAAAATAACGACATGTCTTGAATAATTACGAGGTCGTGAAACAAAAAGTTGATGTGGTTGTTTGTTCGAGTCAAAAGCCAAGGGGGGGACATTTAATTCACATAAGAGATGAAAGGGGTATTTATACTTTTTTCCAAACCTGCATACTTTTTCAGCCGCCAGGATCACCATGAACGTAATTTGCCGTTTCCGAAACTCTATTCGCACTTTACCGCTAACTCCAAGAACCTTAGTGATATCTATCTCAGCTCGTGTCTCTGCTCAGCTGCCGGGAGTTCAACGGGGTTTTGAGTACTAGGCAATTCGTGAAAAGGTGCCGGTGATGTGGAGCTTGCGAGAGTTCTATCGATTGATGGCTTGTAAGCTCCAGTCTGGGTGTAATCCCCGTTGTGGCTACTCATCGCCTCATCAGGCTTAGCAGTAAGGCCAGCGTTGCGTCTTTTGCGTCGCCAGAGGAAAAATCCCAATAGTGCGATCGCAAGAACGCCGAGTACGGCTCCTATCGCGATGCCTGCTATCGCCCCGTTTGAGAGGCTGCTGGAAGAAGAATCGGAGGATGAGGATGAGGCAGAGTCTGTAGCTGTTTCGCTAGACGAATCTGTTGTCGTTCCTGCATCGCGTGTTGACTCGGGAGGGGGCTTGATATCTCTTAGCTATCGAATGTTGTATCTGGAGTCAAACTTACGTTTGTGAAAACAGTGCTGTAGGCGTCATCGTCAACATTTTTGACACTGGTCATCAGCCAACGCTGCCTCTTTTGGTATCCGTCGAGATTTGGGCTCATAAAGACGGCGTTACCAGGAATCACGTCGAGGTGATACTTGGTGCCATTCGCGACGTTTGTAAATAAATATGTTTCAGTCGTATTCGTACCCCATAGAGATACATCCCATTGTTGCGACTCTGTCCCATCACTGTCGGTCAGACAGGCGCGTGTGCGTCGGTTCTCGACGGATTCGAAATCTCGATAACATACGGCGAATTGTTTTCGTGTCGTCGTTTCGGAGCATCGAAGTGAGTATCGGCCTGGTATCTTGTCGATGGGTTGCTGGGAGCTTTGTTAGAAAACTTGGACATGATATCGAGCCTCTGTCCATGGTACGTACAAACTGCCAGTATGTCTTCCTGTTTTTAACGGCATAGACGCGAAATCCATCATCCCCGCTATCTTCCTTGTATGTTTGCAGCATGCCCGTGAAATTTCCATTATAATCGTCCACCCATTCTTCGGTCAGATGGTACCAGACATTGGGGTCTATGTCTGTCGCCTTTTTTAGATCCTTGAAGTCGGACATGATAGCGTGTGGATTTTATTTTCGTGTTCTGTAACTTGGAGGGGCCGGCCAATTATCGCAGAAAGAGGATCAGGGAGAGCTTAAAAATGTGGAAAATAGAGATGGGGATCGGCTGCTTTTGCGTATTATTTTTATGGTGCTTCTTGAGGATCGACATCTGCTTAGCCCCCAATGCTGACATGCCAAGATCTTGATCATTTCCAAGGCATAATCCGCAGACATTCAATAAGTCCTAGTTATAGCTATCGCAGTCCTTTAAAAGAATGTTCACTCCAAGAGGCTACTAATATAAAGACGTTTAATAGTATCTAACAAATAAGTCGAGATCCATTTAAACGATGTTGAAGAATAAAGTTAAAGTTTACAGCGACATTTAATCCACAAGCGAGCGCTGAGTGAGATGAGATCATAGGGGGGTCAAAAATAAATCAGGAAATGAAAGGGCTGGGGTATTGTGACGAATAAGGATGATTCATGCTTCTAATCCTTGTCTTGTGGCTGGAACCTGAGGCACAGTTCTGCAACGTTCAGAGGTGGAATTACTAGTAGGATGCTAATCCCTGGATGGAACTGAAAGAATTGTACACCACATTCTCGGTTCAAGACAAGCAACAATGGACGGATTATTACTATTTAATCGTGCCAAGCCCATTTGTTATTTCTTATTAACACTATCCGACACATCGAAATGAAGGCCTATCTACGGTCCAACATCATCGTTCTTCTTCTTGTGTATCTGAACACAGTCGCTGCTAGGCGTCGTGGAGGTTCTTGGGGAGGTTCTGGTGGTGGTTCCAGCGGTGGAGGCTCAAGTGGCGGGGGCGGATCTGAAGGTGGCAGTGGAGGTGGCACAGCCGAAAACCCTCCCCCAGGATTTAATTCATGGTCGTACAACAATAACGGTATCTTTGATGAGAACGACACCGGCTGGAAATGCGACCCAAACACCTGTGGATGTCAGCAGTTGACTGAACGAGAAATTGTTTACGGCATCCCGGGGCTCTACTACAATGGCACATTGACAGTACAGCACCACATCACGAATAGCTCATCCTGGCTAGATAAGGGACCTGGAGCCTGTGGCATGGCTGATGATGAGCCCAACACTTATAAATACCCAGCTCTCTTCTTAGTCGCTCCTACAGGGAACAGGACAGATACGAACCCTTTTCATTGGAGACTATTCGGGTTCCAACCAGCCGACCAGACTCTGGGGGCCACAGAGTCCTACATTGACATTTACCAACGATGGGTACACCTTAGATCTAGCGACTTTGTCGTTTCTGGAACGCCCTACGGTGGCACATACTTTTATGATACCTCCATAGGACGCTATACGCTTTCAGATTCCACGAACCGCCATAGAAACACGACCGCCTACTGGTCGACCAAGATTACCAATTCCGACATTGACAGTATCTCTGCCCGTGCCGTCTACAAGACGAAACCACCGCCGCTTGACTTCGATCAGGATACTAGTAGACCTGGGCCCGCCTCGAGCCAGTACATAACCTTTAGTGATGTATGTGCTTGGAACTCAGATATTGCAACCCAGGGGTATAAACCACTTCAACGCAGTAATATATCCCACAATGATCATATCAACACGACGACGCCTACAGTTTGGCTGGAACCTGGTGCCGTGGCTGAAATGAAGGGTATCGGCGGCTCAAAGATGACGTTCACTCTTCAATCAAGTCTCGATGCTGCAAGGACCTGGATGAATCTACGACAGGCAAATTGCGGAGAAGGCGTCAAACAAGGCACACAAGATTATTCGATTGACGATCCATTTGAACTCGGTTACTTTTGTTATTTGACGAATGACGACGAGTTGAATGATTGGAGACTTGACCTGTCCTTCAGTCTTTCCTTTGAAGGCAGCCTTGTGCGCGAAAACAGTACACGCATAAACGGGACAAACAAAAACGGTCTGGTGTTTGAGGCTACATATGAGACTCCTCCGCCGGACTACACACTGCCCTCGGAATCTGATGGCCATAGCGGCTCGAATGGTGAGTCGGGTGCAACAAAGTTGTTGCTACAGAGCTCAAGTACCTTTGTCACAATCATGAGCAGCTCTACGGTCTTATTGCTCTTGGTATTTGGTTTAGTGTGAAAAGGTGCTTTGCTTATATTTACTTGGACCAATAAACGAATAACCGTCTGTTTCCATCGCATGATGGTTTTGCAATTTACACGATATCACCTTGCACGGATGAAAGGATAAAAGAAAATCACATTTGTCTATTTTCCTGATTGCGAGTCTTCATATGTCTTCACACTGACTCGTGACTGTTAAGGCCTGTCACGATTTTCGGAAGCAGGGTACAAGTTTAGTTTAGCTTGCGATGTGAGCTAATCGTGCTCGGTAGTGGTAGTGGTAAAAAGGGTCTCTCCACGCTTGTCTCTAAGTGTATCCAATCATGCAAGTGATCTTGTTGGTTTAAATATCGTCTAATGGATACAATGACTGATCACTGTATTAAACTCATGTGGAGATGATGACGTGGAACATCTTGCCGAGGCAATTACATCTAATGATAGAAAGATCGCTGAGGTTTTCATATTGTATGATATGACGAATGCAACATCAGGCCGTATTTGGAATCTGGAGCCCCTCCACCATCGCAAACTATCACGAATTAGGGTCATTGTCATGATTTGACATATGCCAAAATGAACTTAAGAGCCTCGGTAAGTCCTCGCCAGTTGATCGTGGAAACAGAATTTAGCAACACATATAAAGGCTCGCAGCCAGACGAACAGGGTTATATAGCCATTTGACAAGGGCATGTCACAAGAATAACTGTATCAAGTGTTTGCCCATCTTGTTCTGCGAAACATTCAGATTCTTTGAACTTGAACAATCCGACTCGAGCAAAATGACTTCCCGATCCACAACCACTGTGTGTGAGCCTAGCTCCTCACGCCTCGAGTCAAGCTCCATCAGAACCTCAACCTTTAGAGCCAACCCAAAAGACTCTATGAAGTCCACCTGGCGTCTTGCCGATCGAAAAAACTGGACAACATCGCACTGGTTCTTCGAATACTTGGGTATTCACCCCGTCTCCTTGGATAAGCAGGTGCCTGTTCATCAGAAAGGTGACAAGGTGCCCTACACGCCAGAGTGGCAGTTGCATCGTTGGGTTCTTGTACATTCGCTCGTTCCGATCGCCATACATCACCTCATTGTGAGATTTACTGGCCACAATCTTACGCCAATGCAAGCCTTCTTCTTCTACAGCCTTGCTTTCAAGGTGGCCGCCGTCCACCAACTCCATGCTTTGCGCCGAGTCGGACATGTGACGGGATTTTTGGACGGCGATGTACATGCTAGGGATGGAGTACCCGATGTCGGAGTTACAAAAGTCATGAAGAGTCTCATTGCCACCTCAAGCTTCCGCCCAGTCTTTACGGTATTCCTTAGCTACCGTACCTACCAATCGCCTTCGAGTATGAATTGGCTGTGGCTACCATTGGAGATTGGTCTCTATGGTATCGTACTGGACTTTTGGTTCTATTGGTACCACAGACTTATGCATGAGGTTGGCAGTCTGTGGAAATTTCACCGCACCCATCACTTGACCAAGCACCCGAACCCACTCCTGACACTGTACGCCGACTTCGAACAGGAGATCTTCGATATCGCTGTCATCCCGCTTGCGACTTACTTCTCTCTGAAGTTTCTTGGATTTCCAATGGGTTTCTATGAGTGGTGGATATGCCACCAATATGTTATGTTTACCGAGTTGTCTGGTCATAGTGGCCTACGCATAAACACTTCACCTCCTAGTACACTCACCTGGCTTTTGCGCATGTTTGATGCTGAGCTTCTAATTGAAGATCATGATCTTCACCACCGCAAGGGCTGGAAGACAAGCGGCAATTACGGAAAACAAACTCTGTTGTGGGATAAGGTTTTTGGAACTTGTATTGACAGGATTGAGTTGAAGAAAGAGAACTTGGACTGGGAAACGCGTATCGACTTGCCGTTGTTTTAACAGGCGAATTCGTTAGATGATAGTCATGTTTGATTGAGGAACTGGGGGGTATATCCAACGCATTTGTAATTTTAAGGCATTGAAACATGGCTAGTTTTTCATGGTTGTGAAGTTTGGTCGCATGCCTGTCGACTTGCGGAGGTAGCTAGTTATCTAGCAACGGTGAACTAACGGTTGAAAAGCCGTTTCTCAATCTAAGTCCACAGTGCTTATGGTTATCTTGTCATCTGGCTCTAGAACACCCTTGCGCATAAGATGATACACAGAGATGTCCGGACATGTTAGAATGTTTGACACCCCCCAAGCTGATGTCCATATCCTCCAGTGCCCTCTCCTCAGTTGATAGGAAGTAGAATTACATTTAAATACATGATTGCTTGACGTGGAATGGGAAAAGTGGCATTTTGATGAGAAAATAACCTAAGGGCGTGTCCAGTCCTACAGAGCTGTATGCCTAGTCAGCATTATACCATTCAGCCAATCAGGAAAGGCTTATGTCAAATCAAACCTTCACAGAGTTGGACCCACTGTTGGCGAGGATTCACAGACCCAAAGTACCCCACACTTCGTCATTCTCCATCTCGGATTGCCATTTCAACTTCTCCAAACCAACACCACAACACCACACACAGCATCACGAGAAATGACACAACAACGCCATATCTTCTGCGCCGACACGAACGCTATCGCCGACAGACGAGACGATAGCCGCGACCACCTACCAACTCACTACCGCCGTCACTCCTCATTCCTCGGCCGCTAGCAGCAGCGCACCTAAAGAGCCGGCAACTTGCGCCGCAGGTCAATAAAATTCCGAATTCTACCTACCAAATGAGCGCTTTGCCTCCTTTCTTAGAAGGGCCGGGACCTGCGGAAGGGGCTTGTTCGGGCTTGCAGATTCTCTGGAGCCTGAACAAGTTGCCTGTCAGCAAACCTGGTACTCTTTGCTTACCGTTTTAGTAACAGCCACTGGCTGCCGAAATGTCGTCTCCCTCACCTCAGAACATCAAGCAATGCATCCCTCCGCCATCGAACGGGAAGTAGGCCAGATGCAACACCACATCGCCGAACCCGACCCGCCCAGTCACAGCATTACTCTCGACATGCACTTTTGCGCCGAAACGCGACGCGATCTCTTCAATGTATATGTTCTGATCCATCTCAAGGGCTTTGCCAATCTGTCGCAGATCATATCATCATCGACCCTTCTTCTCTCGAGTCACTCATACACACCTTCAATCCGACAATCCCAAGCGCAGTGCGCAAGAAGCTCAACTGCACAAGTGTCCAGCTTGGCTTCAGGCTAAAACCGGGACGAAATCTTGTCATCATCGCCCCGACATCCGCGAATGCGCCCCTTGCACCGACTCGAGTACAATCAGGCAAAGTGCTTGATGCTATACGTATGCTCTCAGGGATAACCTCGTGTGACGTGTACGTCGAGGCTTCCAAGGTACCTTTGTCGGCGTTGCGCGTTATTAGCGACGCGGTCGACTAGGGCCGAGCTCAAAGAATTACATATCGCATATCCCTTGATGCCATCCGATAATGCACAACCAAAGGAGCGACTTGGGGCCGTGGAATCCGACGTCGAGCAGTTACAAGGCGAAGCCCACCATACCAGCATGAGGACTAGAGTCGGTTGATGACGGAGTGCTTGAGCTCGACGAGAACCTGGAGGGATTGACTCGGAGAGTTGAGGCCATCGAGGAAAGCAATCATGACAGCGACAAGGCCATATCGAAAGACGAAATAATTGAAGAGAGCGCGACGCGCCTGTGGGCACATTGAGACTGGTTATGGCTATCTGCAACTAGCTTGCTGAAGGTGTGTTTTTTGCAAAGCGAGCAACGACCCTTACTAATACATCTAGATGACCCATGTTTCTGACATGTACAAACAAGGCTAGCAAGACATGATGGTACACATGACTGAACGTTACTTGTTGGCATCAGCGGTGTCTTTGGAGTACAGCAGAGCGGCGTTTACATGTTGATGCCTATACTATTGAGCAAGTTGTTATTTCATAAACTTACGACGAAGAGCACACTTGAGACTTTTTCGTACTAGACACAGGATACTTTGTCTGCATTTTTTGGCCAAATGCATATTAAATAAAAGCCTACTGTCTCTAGTTTGGGATTAACACGCAGCCAAGCCCGGTGTCCTACATCCCAACGCCGGTGATACAAACCTTTAACGATTGATATTAGCTACTGGGTAGCAACTAACCCGTCACCAGAGACCAGCCATTCGAAATGTTCATCGAGTCAATCGAGGACATTACCTTGGAAAATACAACGAATCACTAACAGTTCCGGAGCTGTAGCAAATCATACACAGTTCCGAATGCGGGGAGAGCTAGTGTCCCAGAGCCACTTCGATTGCGACATACATCACCGAGAAATGGATCAATTTCCCCATGTTTAATCTGCTTTCCTGCTTTTACTCCATGTTTACCCCATATACCAGCCGCACTGGCCGAGGTATTGTCGGGTTAGGTATGGACGATCAGTCCCCGCAAAGTCCGATGCAGGAACCAGTTCAGACCATGCCTATAAATCCGGTGTTCCCATAATCACGCACCGAGGGGGGTACCTGATGGTATCGTGACAGTAGCATAATGGAACTGTCTATCTTCCAGTTGGTTTCTGCCCTACTGTGGCTCCAAGCCTGCTTGGTCGCTGCCCTCCCAGGACCGCATGGGTCTACCACTGATCTCACGACACTACCAAAGGTCAACCGAGTGCGGACTTTTATCCTCACCGACATCCTCAACGAGCCTGATGATACGATGTCTTTGATCAGATACCTGCTCTACTCCAATGAATTTGACACCAGAGGAATTGTGGCAGTAACATCATGGTCTCTCAGGAACGCGACACATCCTGGGGAGATCAAGAGGGTCATTGACGTCTATGGCAAGGTTGTAGACAAGCTCAACCAGCATGTTCACCCCGACAACCCATACCCTCATCCAAGCGATCTGATTAGCAAGATATCATCCGGTCCCATTGTCGGTAACCCTCGTCTCGCTAAGGAATTGAAACTGACAGATTTAGTCATATGGCAGAGCTGCCCTCAAGCAGCCTCTCAGTGACGGCGCCCGGAACTTAGTCAAGGCGCTGCAGGAATCTAAAGAACCGCTCTACCTTAGTCTCTGGGGAGGAGCCAACACACTAACCCAGGCCCTGCAACATATCGACAAGACCGAAACAAAACGCGTCGCATCTCAACTTCGCTCTCGTCTTCGAGTTTACGCCATCTCAGACCAGGATGATACTGGTGCATACATCAGAGTCAAGTGGCCAGACGTCTTTTACATCGTTAACGTTCATGGCTATCGCGAGTATAGTCTCGGAACATGGACTGGTATATCCACTGGTGATAACAATGCTGCCAACAGAACGAAAGTACTTGACGGTTGGCTGACTCCCAACATTCGTGTTGGGCCACTCGGATCTGAATATCCCAAGATTATTTACACAATGGAAGGCGATAGTCCCAGCTTTATCTGGACGATCCAGAATGGTCTTAATATCCCGGGACGACCAGAATATGGAGGGTGGGGAGGTCGGTATTCCCGCGTCACTGAAGATCCTGACATTAACGAGTATGGAACTTCGGCCGACACTTTGATCAACAATAATGGCGATAGCTGGAGAAGCCAGTACGCTACTATCTGGCGTTGGCGCGATGCCTATCAGGATGACTTTGCCGCGCGCATACAGTGGACTATCGTCGATAAATTCGAAGACGGTGCTCATCCTCCGAAAATCTCCATCAACGGCTCGACAGATTCTGAGCCATTGCGATTCGACGTTAGTCTCAACTACACCATGATATTGGATGCCAGCGAGACATACAGCACCGATAGCGATGATGCATCTGGGCTTACCTTTGAGTGGTATTCCTACGCTGAATGCGCATTGCCCTTTTTGACAAGTCTCAATGCAAATTTCTTCAAGATCGAAGCATTGTCGCCACCATCTGGTACAAACGGCACGCTTACAGTCAATGAAGCAGGTTTCAGTAATGCTACTCTTGGTCCGGTTGTTAGGATTTCGACGACGCTTGATAATTGGGTACAGGAGCAACCCAGTTCGGTGGACAAGGAGTGGCATATTATTCTACAAGTTACTAACAACAAGGGTTCATATCCGATCAGACGGTATAGGCGTGTCATTCTTCAGATTCCTGAGGCTAAATAGATTTACCCTGTTATTTTATTTTGTGGAAACCAATTGAGTCTCGATGTCCGGACTCACAGCAACACACTTGCAAAAGATTTCAAGATGCAGCAGCCTGATCCTGATTAGCGGCGTGATGACGGCAACCAGCAACACACAACGTAGAGAAACTATGGGTCTATTGCAAATATTATTTAAAATACCAATTCTCCGTTGGATCGTGGCCACTCGAGTAAGAGATCTTTGAACCACTTCCAGTATTCCTCTTGAGCCCACTGCCGTAATAGCTGCAAATTATAAATAATCTGATAAATGCCCTTTGAACTCGACGTATCTCCAAGCGTCTTCTTCTGCCAGAACATTGTCTTTTCTCCCTCTGCTGTCGTGATAACCAGATGCCAATCGTGACCTTGTATGATAATTCCCGGTATAAATTCTGGTAGATCCCAGATCTTATCCGAGCAAAAACTCATTTCACCAGCTCTTGATCTCAACACAGACAGCTTTGTTGATGCGTCCTGTCGCATTTCAAGGAGTTGTCGAAGAAGCTGCCAATGAGCCGACATCCAAACTTCCATCTGGAGCTTGGCGTTCTCCCAGCCTTCGCCAGTCCCTTTGGTCTCGATACTAACAGCGATCGGGTTATCCGAGAGCGGGCTAAAGTTTGCGTGGTTGAACATGCCCATCGGAAGGATTTCCCTGATGGTCTCAATAGTCTCGACAACCTTGGTCCTTTTGTCTTGTTTGGGGTCGATATACATGCAAAAGTCAACTGTCGTAGATGCCGACGTGACATGATACTCGTTAATTATGGAAGCGCTTTTGCTAAGTCGAAAGTCGAGAAGTTGATCTCTTCGCGGACCCTGCTGCGGTCTCAACGCGGCTGAGAGGACGCGATGGTGGACTTCAGTGTTCCAATCTGTTTTGGAACAGCCTTTGCTGTCGCAAAAAGCTGCCTCGTGAAGAATCCACTGGACAGTCTCGGGGGAGGGTGTATAACCAATCTCATCGCGGTCATTCGAAAAAAGGAACTTGCTGAGAACAGGGTGTTGCGTCCATTTGAAGTCGCTATAAGTGTCCCTGTCAAGATGACTGAATAGTGCAACGTGAGATGCTGGCAAGATCCCAATTCCAGAAGAGACCAGATCGATTTTGTCGAGGAGGACTTCTAATGCAGCAGGTTTATCGTGAAAGGCACTTAGTTGCTTGGCGACGACACCTTTGCTGTGAAGTTGAAGGGCGCGTAGTTGCTTGGTAGGCGAAGATAACTCGGATTGTTGTGAGGCGCCTGACTGGGTAAAGGGTAATGAGGTACCAGATTCGCTTCTTGGCGTTCTGGTCCGCCTTGCCGGACGCGGTGTTTCGTAATCGTCACTTGGAGCGCGTTTCGAGGACCTGAGACTTCTTTCATAGTCCATGCTCTTTTCACTCCGCGACGCGTCCGATCTTAGAGTGTTGAGGCGTCGACGCTTGAGAAAAGGCTCCTGCTTTGCGGCCTCTTCCATTCGTGCTGTAGGGTTTGAGGAGGGATCTATCTTTTGGATCCAACTTTCTACCTGGAAATCAAGGGTCATTGTTTTTGCAGTTACCAAGTTGTTATTCTTTTGATGACCGTGAATAATGTTGTTTTGACGATTGTTGATTCAAGTGGATACGTGACCAATAGATTCATCTCGCTTATGATTTCCCCTGAACTTGGGCAAAGACGCTAACTCTTCCCCTTGTAGGACATAGCTAGTGCCTCCACAGGTGATGGTTGCGTGAATCTTGACACTTCAGCAGTGTCAAGGTGCTACCGGGTAGCTGTTGTAATGGACGTCTTACGATAACCAATAATGAGAAAATCTCCAACTGTGTCAGGCAGGAACCGAGATGACCTACTTATGTTACGTGTAATTGTTCAAGCTACTCAATTTTTGTCGTGGATGTTCCCAAATACAATTCATCTGCTGATTTGCTCAACAGTTCTTTTGATCACTGGCCTAGGTCTTCAATCGTCGTACTGCTATGACTCAAACAAATATCGCACTTCGCAGCAACATATATCTGGTTTCAAAGAACGACTTCATACGTTCAGTGGCAACAGTGTTCATATTTAATTGAGTTGTATATATATATATAACGATTGTCTGAAAGGTAAACATAGCGTATTCATAGCGATTGAACTTGATCTGCTACCTCACGCTACTGAGGTATCGGGTTGTCATTGTCAAGTCTTAAACACACGTCTGCTGGCAAGTCTGTCCCTGGCGAACACAACGAGATCCGCACTTGTCACCGCACCATGTGCAGTACACTGTGAATAAGTCAGTAAGTCACTTAAATTCGTTAATAGCAGGCATATACGTACGTGGGGGGTCCTCAGCATAGCAGCTGCCATCACCAATGGTGCACGAACCACCTTGGCCAACACATTCTCGGCATCGGGGCTCAAGGCCACGGCTCAAGAGTGCATGTGGCTACAATAGAACGTTAGTATCTGAGATTCATCCAGTGATATGGCTGGGGAGCATTACCACTTCGCGAACAATGGTCTTGCCGTCGCGTTCAACAACCTCAACTCCCATAGGCAGGGCGTTGGGACTGGCGATGGCAGTTGCAGCCATGGAGGTGAAAAGGATGGTCAAGAGTCCGGTAGTCTTCATCTTGATGTTGTAGTATGTATTGATTGTTGGAGTGTATGAGGAAGAAGTCGAGTGTGATGATTTAGAAACTGATTTGTCTGGGGATTCCTACTTCTTATATACCCAGTCATGGTCAAGATCTTTTGATTGCAGCCCTGTCAAGTTTCTACTGTAGCCATTGACATTGACATTGCCATTGTGCACAACTGAAAAGTACAGCAACCTCATTAGGCATCTCATTCGATCCATCTTTCATCTCCGTGATGTCATTGTCTCGAATCAGTAGCTCAATTAGTCACTAGGACTTCTCTTCGTACAACGTTCCCATCCATAAGGCTGTTTGAGCCTATTCAGTCCGAGGGAGCCAATCGGAAAGAATGCAGGCGCCATGTCGGTTCGGCAATTTAGTGTCAGCAATGTCGATCTTGTCAGCTGAATCTCTCCGGAAAGTATACACTCGCCCCTCTACAGCCCAGTAGATACTTCTTACCCTCACCTGATTTCTAGAACTAAGAGGTGCAATTATCGTTACATAATTGGTCTTGAAAAAGATGTGAGAGAACAGGTACGGATCTCGGCATGGCCTCAGAAAGTCAGCAACCACGTCATGTCTTGGGGGCTGCAGCGAAAAGGATCTTTTGCGGAAGTCGCTCTGACTGCCAATTGGCCCAAATCCGATTCAGCATTGCAGATCTGGATCCTTCACCTGTCGGCAATGCGATTCAACTTCTACGCCGGCTGACGTGAGCAAAGAACATATGTTATTAGGTGGGTGCGAACCAATCATTTGCGCTAGTCTCGCGAGGCACTTTGATATGATCGTCGCACAATGTTTCATATGAAAGAAGAAACACATTCGATTATCACAGATATTGATGGGAATGACAATCGGACAGAGTCAAGTCAATCAGATCCCAACACTTCCGATACATCTCCGCTTCGCTTATGGTAAGCTGACCAGCCTGTTACCTACGCTCAGAGGTATCACCAAGTCAGCATCGCTCACCGATGAACGGATCAGGGTATCTGTGGCTATGCATATTTACTGGCTTAACTTGCTGTTCCGTCGCTGTGCCTCCACTTCACCTATACGTCGACAGTGTTCACTTGGCTGACAAGATCTACATCAATACGATTTGCCGATGAGCGAGGCAACGCCAAGAGATCGTCGCCTTTTATCAAAGCGTGCAGAAAGGAGATACCCATGTCCCCGCATCTTAAAGTCCTACTACTTGGACCTGCCAAGTAGGTGTCAACTTGATGACGATCACTGGCAGTAAACTTCGGCCCGTACTAGCTTACGCTTCCTATGGGATCTTTGTATGACCCGACACCTTGTTGAGACAACTCCGCCTTGAAAGCTCTGGTATGAGCAGTAGACTTTGCAGATCTGTAAAAGTAATGATGATAGGATTGTCGAGTATCACTTCTGAGCTTGAATGCGTAGAAGATGAACGCTGGCATCTTGTCATCTTGGGCGATTGCCACTGTCGCATTGCAGCGTGTATGTAGCTCCACCAACGTTACTTCACAGTCTGCTACATTATGGAAGGAAGAACTTCAGTAAACCTCGGTACGGAACTTGGACACCGATCAATACTCCTTTGGCATGAATCACATGCACGGAGTCTTGTCCTACCCACCTCGTCTCCTCGAGGTGCAGCTTAACCCTTCATCTATCACAGCATCATTCCAATTTACACACTACCATTTATTACAGTATTCCAACTTGGCAGATTGTCCCAATGTGCTCTCATTATTGTTCATGATTGTGCATCTGCCCTGGTTCGCTCCAGATGCAGCTAGGTAGGTATCGTAGAGTTTGTAACTCTGTATTGCCTCCTTCTTTCCTATTAGCTAGCATGAGTAGTATTGAGTAATATGAATCCTTCTTTACATATGCTTCAAGGTTTGACGTCACACTGCAGTTACGAGGTTATTAAGCATAGATGTAAGGGTATTATCAGTTGTTGATTCTGAGGTACGTGAACAGGAGATTTAAATATTCCATCAAACAGTATGGGTAAAGACTGACCCTGAGTGCGCCCCGTCAACTTATCTAATAGCAGGTCGCTCCACTACTGTATGTTATGTTCCAGCGGGATAGCCATACCCAAGCATGATAGACAAGAGTGAGCGATTTAGTTTCCATGTATTCTTTCTTTTTCAAGCAATCACTCGGAATGGAGTGATTATGCCAGGTAGTTTAATCTTGTTTCAGCAGCACAGCAAGTGCTTGAACCAATAGTAGATGCTGAAATGGACACGAGATGCAATCAAAGCTAAAGTCACAGATCACCAACAGCTGATAATGAATCTCAAAGAAAGTCTGGAACATCATAACAGCATAGGTAATCACAAGGATCTGAAACATTGCCCCTCAGTGTTACTCGATCACTGTTATCATCGTTTATCCAGCCTATCCAGGTCAAGTCTTGAAGGGCGGGGAAATTCCTCACGTAAGCAAAATCGCAAACACTGTGGAGGAAAATAAGCCTCATCATACATAAACCGTAACACATGTCATTCAAGAGCTCCAGTCATGCGTCTTGTCAACGCTAAAAACCTACAACTTGAGTTTTTCACCGACGATGATGTACCAGATTACGCAATCCTTTCTCACACGTGGGAGCAAGAAGAAGTCTTATTCCACGATATCGGACAAGAAAGCGCCAAGTTGAAGAAAGGATATGGGAAACTACAGAACTGCTGCCGTGTGGCAGAGGAGAATGGTTTCGATTACATCTGGGACGACACCTGTTGTATAGACAAGGCAAGTAGCGCAGAGCTCTCGGAAGCTATCAATTCCATGTACCGTTACTATCAAGAGGCCAACATTTGTTACGTATATCTCGCAGATGTTTCTGCAGTTGTTCAAATACCCGACAGCAGGTGGTTTACCAGAGGATGGACTCTTCAAGAACTCATCGCGCCTCACGAAATCATCTTCTTCGATCAACACTGGCAGCAGCTGGGCACAAAGAGATGTCTCGTCCACGTCTTATCAGAAAGAACAAATATCCCAAGATCTATTCTCTGCAACAACGTCGAGTTAGATACTACAAGCATTGCGCAACGGATGTCCTGGGCTGCCGATAGGGTGACGACGCGCAAAGAAGACAGCGCATACTCTCTGATGGGTCTGTTCGGAATTAATATGCCGCTCCTTTATGGCGAAGGCGAAAAAGCATTTTATAGACTCCAGGAAGAAATCATGCGAGTTTCGGATGATCACAGTCTATTTGCTTGGAGGTTCTCCGGTGTACGAGGCGGTTTGCTTGCTCCGACGCCTGCCGCATTCAAGCACTCAAGGGACATCATACCATGGAACCCATTTGCACCTTACAATAGCCCTTTTACCATAACAAACAAAGGTGTTCATATGGATGTCTCGTTCATCCCCCGAGACGCGTCGGGACGAGGACTCTGTGTTCTTTTCTGCACAACTATTGGGAGGCGGGACAGTCTGATAGCAATCCATTTGCGGGACTTGTATTTGACAATGGAGCATTTTGATCGGTGCATGAGCAGCGAGTTTCAGTGGATCAACCTGGATACCTTCAGTCTTACACAATATCCTGCAAGACCCCTCTGCATCAGGCTACACGCACCACCGATGTCCCGAAAAGATAGAAGGCCTAGAGGGGCAGATGAAGTTACGAATGGAAGAGACTATAGTCTTCAGTCCCATTCTTCACTATCAGAAGCTGCATTGAATGGAGACACAGGGGCAGTATGGTTTATGCTGGCCAACAACGTCGGAGTGTTATCAGAAGTCGCAAGCGACGATGCCCGGTTAGCAGTTTGCATCGCTGCCAGAGGTGGACATGAGAGTCTTGTCACCCAACTTATGACCAGAAGAGACACATCTGGTTTCTTGGCTGATAAGAATGGTCGGACGCCGCTTTCTTACGCAGCTGAGGCGGGTCAAGAACATATCGTCAAAGTTATTCTGTCTAGCGCCAGGATACATCCCGAAGCACGAGACTCTGATGGACTGACAGCCCTGTGGTACGCGGTACATAATGGACACCGTGCTTGCGCAAGACTACTTCTTCAAAAAGGCAGAGTTTCAGGTAATGTTGGGGGCAGCGACAACAGACCAAGTGCTCTTTGCAAAGCTACATCGGCTGGCGACGTCGAACTAGTCAAGCTCCTCGTTCAGAACGAAGCTCTTGTTGGGGCCAGAGGCGAACCAGCTCTATGTCTAGCCGCGGCAATCAGAAGTGTCCCGATTGCAACGATCTTGCTCGAACACGGGGCCGATCCAGATGAACGCGATGCTAAGAGGAACACGCCGCTACATCTGGCATGCGTGAATGACGACCATGATCTTGTCGCTCTGTTAATGAGGCGCGGAGCGAGTCCGGACAGATTGAACACCGCTGGTAAAACAGAACTGGCCTTTGCGACGTTACGTGGGAACATTCCACTGGTGAAACTTTTACTTGAGAATGGTGCGGATCCAAAGGCAAAGTGTGCGAATGGGAAGACGGCTGTAGCGTATGCGCAAGGGCAAGAGATGAAGAGCCTCTTTACGGATCATCGCTGGTACAAGACATTGATCGATAGAACGAGCACCAACCGTTCAGGAACGAGCGGGCGTTCATGAGCATTGTTATCTCGGCAACTTCATAAAATTCTGTTTTTCTCGACCGAGAGAATAGCTTTCGAGGTGCTTCTGATGTTTATAGGTAGTCCTTTGTAAGGTACATGCGATCCTGTATCTTGATTCATTCTTGGCCATTCAACAAACACGTTTCCATATTCACTAACTACAATAATACTGATAGCTCGATATAGCCTCTTTAAATTATTCTTAATATTCTGAAGCAATATCACTTTTAAATAAAGGGTTATAGTTATCGCATCTTACGATGTATTTATTTGCTATATACTTCTAATCTGTATGTATCATTGTCTAGGAGACACGATGTCAAGACGAAGTAAAACCGTGGAATCGCCAATATCGACTAACGCTTTGCGGCTTCTTTAAACTTCCTGGAGATCTGCTTTTTCCAGTTGAAACACTGACTGCAGGCTAAATAGTATAGTGAGAAAGTTGTTCTCTCTAAATACCATGTCTGTAACTCACTTGCGCTATCGTGCTCATTGCATACAACCACGCCAGCGTTATTTACACTAGCAGGTGGACATGTGAGGGCATCGCGGTCCCGTGAATCGAACTGTGTAATGCATCTTGTCAGATGCGCGTCTTTTCAGGGTATTACTTTTCTTGAAACGTACCCCGTAAAAGGCATCGTTTTCCTCACGGAAGTCTACGTTGCATTCTTCACACTGGCTATCAATTCAGTATAATGATCGTATTTGGAAGAAAGAAGGTATACATACAACTTCTGCAAAATGTTCTTGGCAGAAACATGTGTCGTTGATTTCGACAGAGGCGGCCATGATGATCCTTTGCAAAGAAATATTTGAAGAACTGAAATTTTGAATGAGACTGACAAGTGAGGGGAAATCGAAGTGGCAGATATCAGGTTTTGTTGAGACGAAAGTGAGACATATCTTCGGTTCCATGTAAGTCCGTAAATCTTCAACGTATGACGTCGAACAGACCTTAGGGCTGATAGGAACTAACGAACAACTGCATCATTAGCGTTGATAGTGGGTGTGATGATGCCAGTCCAAGACACGTTGGCAGTTATTTTATGACGTTTAGAGGACAATGCGCTATCAATACCTCTCTATCAACAGCCACTTCCAATTATCTAGACAGATCACCAAAACGCATTTGTGAAGCCAACAATGTATCTCATCCATGACCTGCATTCTTCCAATGCCTCTCCACATCACCACGTTCAAAGTAATGTTCAAGCAGTAAAACTAGAAGAGAAGCTCCCAGGCCGCCTTGGCCGTCAATCCCAAAAGCACAACTGAACTGGCGGCAAAGGCTGGGAAGCGCAATAGCACATTGTTGGTCGTTACGTGGATCATGCTGTGGAGGAATCTCAAACCGACGTATCCCCATGCCATACGGACAGTAATCTTGTCCTTCACGCCCAAGAAGGTCAACCCAAGAAGTACTGCATAGAACTGGGTAGGTTGCTCAAGCAAGTTGTTGAAATTGTCCGCTGGCCACTGTACGTAAGGAGGTAGTTTTTCGGCCTTTTCTTTCTTGACAATGGCAGGATCGAAGCTGACGTTGTACTTGGAAAGTGCTGGGGTTCTGCGGATGTAGAGCAGTGCTTCCATGGCAAAGGTCCAGGTGTTGAGGCCGAGAAGAGGGCCAAGAAGTGGCTTGTCTGCAATGAGAGGAGACATGTTTGGCTATGAGGTGTTAGCTGATGGTTTCGAGGGGAAAGGTGAGAGTTGACTAACTCAACTGGAGGACGTGATTAGACGAGTTCTTGAAGATGTATGATATCAAATTATCTAAAGAAGTCGAAATATTCCGTATATGTACGAAAATTTATCCGAGATACCAGCTACAATTTGTCAGCTCTGTAGATTGAGTTTTGGTCATAGGGAGTAAAGTATAAGATGATTGGCTGCATCATTAACGTCATGGCCCTGGCATGGCGGATACAGGTTCCATCTGCGGTGGGGTAAAGGTAGGAATTAACAAACTTAACACCTAACTCCGGCTTTACTGATGAGTGGAAACTTGAGTAACAAATAACAAGATCAAATTTGAGATTACAAATCATTGCAGATTACTTTATTCTTGAATGGGGATCCTAGAAACACCCGAGTCATACATATCTTCTTACAGCCCTTCCAAACCAACATCATCGCTCATTCCCAGGGCGAACGTTCCGTGCATCAAGGTGGAGCATAGCCAAACTCCCTGAATCTGTCCTCGATGCAAATATAGTATTCATCGTCTGGCATTCTTTCCTCGGCGTCCAAAAGACAGGGGCACCTCTTTACAAAACACATGTCTATGTAGTCGAATCCAATGCATAACGGGCAAAGCTCGTCAGCTTGGCAGACTACATGGCGATATGGCATGAGGGTAAACAAAGAGAATCCCGCCATAAACGGCATTTCATCGTGTTGGCATACTCTTTTCGAATTACAGAAATCGCATTTTCTATTTCTAAATCTGGAAATAATGTCTGGTACTGTGATTTTATGGAAAAGAAATGCGATCTCTGTCTCCAAGTGACGGAGGGGAATTGAATAGACAGGCAGCTTGTGTGACTTGCTTTTGTGTTAAAGAGTGTAATAAGAGACACATTCAGGGCAGGCAAGTAATTAAAGGAACATTCAGCTAATGCTGCAATAACGTTATTATTATCGATGATCTAGAGAAGATGCCGAAGCATGTTTACTGTCTAGGAATACGAGCCTGAAACTTCCCAGCCCCATTAATAAAGGCTTCATCTATTAAGAATACGTCCTAGGTCTTTAAGACTGTAAGTTTCACAAGTATCTACTCCTAATCCTGGCCCGATTCTAAGTTTGAGAGCATCTCGTATTCTTTAATGTAGGATAAACCACCACAATCCTACACAGGGCTTTAAAAGCTTGCATCGCTACTTGATAAGATACACGTCACTCCCGTGCTCCTATTGGAGGCTTTACCGAACAGCTCTCGGAAATGACAAGATATTACAATCCGTTTTCTCTTAGCAAAGCTGATAAAAAATACATTAACCAGTTTTCTGGGTAAGGACAGCCTCATTCAATAGTTCATTCGTTAGTATGGCGTTCCTTGCAGTCTTTTACTGAAGTAGTCGATAGCGTGGTGTAACATAAACGGTGAGGCTTGCTCTATGCCAAATTAGGAGCTGGGAATATCATCAACCCATCACCTCCATCTAGTTCCTACCGATTTGACTGACCATTATCATAGTGCCATCATTGCTTATCTGCAAACATTTTATTCCTGCGACAGAGCGTCTAAGCTCGGTCTAGACTGTGTCTTTACTTAAGTGGGCTGATGTCGAGTGGCAAGACGCCAACCGCTGGGGTTGGTATTTCGCTACCAGCGATACTTCATTAAGTGGAACACTTATCGTCGGCGCCGGTGGCAACGACCTCACAAAGGGAACCCCTGTCGGAACCTGGTCAGCTACAATCACGAGGTCTGATATCACGTTCAAGTATGACTTGTACGATGACAATACTAACGGACACTTTGACCTCTCCTCGGTACATGTATACGCTTCGTGCACTGCACCTACAACATGTGCCACTGGTAAATTCACGTTTAAGGATGACACTCTGACGGGCAGTTCGGACACTTCATACACCAAGACGTTCTCAGTTGCTGGTGGTACCTGCTCAACCTACTACCTTATCTTCCACGCGTCGGTCAACCAGCAGATCCCGTCAACTGGAACTCGCCCGGCCCCGGCGCCGTAAGCAGATGGGGGCAGACAATAAACTGTTGGTGGTGGCTAGGGTTTTGGTACTCTCGCTCAATGATTGTTTGTTATTGTTATTACTCCCTATAAGGAACCCAGATTAGGAAGATTGAAAAATAATGTCTCTCCCTTATTGCAGCAGAGTAGAAGTTGAATACTATTACTTATTATAGCTATTCGAGCTGAAAGACCTACGCGAGACTGATTCTCGTGACAAAAAACGCGCATCGAAAGTACAAAGGGCGGCCTGCGCAAGTCCGGGGGAAGTGGAGCCCAAATCGACAGTGCGAGTCGTCTGTCTCGCTACCTTTCATGAGCCATTTCGGTACGCCAGCTTCCACACTCTATCCAGGCCACACATCTAACCCTGCCGTCAACTGTTGCTAGAGTCTCAAAAACCAATTCCACTTCTCTAACAGCAAATAATTATTTGGGTCTACAGTCTTGCAACTGTCGATGGCGTTAAGGGACGCGGCATCTTAGAGCTCATTGATTATTGTCGTGCAGTTGAAGGTAGAGTGTTGGGGAAAAGAAAGGAATGAATTGCCTACTTTCATTTTAGATTACGTCTAAAGTCCCCTAATTCTCACAGAGGCGACGTCCCTTCCAACGTGCTAGAAGAGATGGTCACCACTGTCTACGTACTACCACGGAGCCAATTCTGAGGCTCGCTGTGGGTGAATAACACGGTGCCCGCAGGCTGGTTGTGCTGGCACAAACTTGTCTAATGACCTTGAGGGATCATGCTCTAACCACGGATATGGCTGAGAGCAAGCGCCATGAAACATGTCTGTGTACTCTTTTTTTCGCCATCAGCCGTTGCCTGCCTCCCAACACGATGTTGTGCTGCGACGGGGCAATCATTACGGGACACATGAAGCGCGTTCGTTTACTCGGTGGATACCTTAGCTTGACTCCCACAGCCTGATTAGGCATTTACGGTTATCTACTTTTCTACCTCTGCCAATCTTAGTTTAGTAGAATTGAAGTTGTTCACAAAGGTCAATGCCCAATAATAGACTAGACAGTGTCTGCTAGATAGGTAGACAGCTTGTCATTATTCCAAGCTATGATTGAAAGATCTCAACTGATGGGACATTGTCTGTGATTTTCTGTTTCTATGACAGTTGCAGACAGTCATCGCTGTGAAGTGTTGAACATAAAGGGTCTCACGTGCTCAATCACATGACGTGACCATAAACATACTACAGCTTGGCTAGACGAACAACAAGATCTTCAATATCCTTCACAGTGCTTGGTTGGGATGTTCCGCATGAAAATGAGCTTTTGTTCCTCGAAGTTCTTTCATTTTGCGCCCCGAACGTAAACATCTTTGCTCAAATCTTAACACATCGCCAATGAACAAAGGCAACTATTTCGCCACATGGATATCCCTAACGTTGACCACTCACATCTCCGTAATAGATTATTCGGAAAATCTACGATCCTGGGATCGAAACGACTCATGTTATTGCTCACATCCCTTTAAGAGGCTTCTGGTATGTTCGCTGTTGGAGACGACCCAACAAGATAGTCACTTGCTTCACCTCATATCAAAGTACCCTGACATGTTGGCCCGTAAAATGTCTTTACAAACTTTCGTATCACGTTTTCTCATCATATCATTTTATTCTCACCCTGTCAAACTGTTCCGATTTATAAGATAAATCCTAGCCTTAGAAATTTCATCCTACAAGTCTGACAAAATGAACTGTAGCCAAGCTGGTATTCACACTTTCTCTACTTGGTAACGGAAACGTACACTTTGTAAATATTGGGGTGCAACAATTAAATAGCCATGAGTTGACTTGCAAATTTTGTCCCGTATCCTCTCAGCCGCCAAGTTTTCGGGTGCACTTGGGGACCCTGTATCGTCTGTCCACGTTGTGCATCCACTACCACTCATGGTGAAGATTATCTGCCAGTGAAGTAGGAGCCTGTCTGATTGGGTTACATCAAAGATTGAGGGATCCAGTTAGAGATTGGCCTCTTCGTAAGCTGACTGCATAAAACCTAATCTTAGTTCACACGGGGTGGTACAGTCAATACTGGAAAATCTTTGCTCTTGACCTGCGGCTCTTATTATTATCAAGCAATAATAGGAAGGCCAGTATTTGCCTAAAGCTGTGCCTCGTAGCCAAGCAAAGACATAACTCCGGAAAGCATGATGTCGGCCTGTACCTCGTAAGAACTGGTCCATTTTAGGGAAGGAGGCTTATTCTTCAGTCTTCTTTACCACGTCGATACCCTTGCGTATGGCACCGAGCTTCACCGACTTCCGCCAATAATGAACGACGTATTTCTACGCTACGCTATTTCCAGAGATGACTCCGACTTGGCAGCGACAGGGAGTCTGTAGAGCTCTTGCAGATCCTCTTTACCAAATGAATGCTATTTAATGTGTCTTCTTCCCATTCTTTACTCAATTGTCCATTGTTAAGCACTCTCAAGTCAACTAGCTTTGACCAACAGCCCGGCTATGCATATAGGTTTCCAGACACTCGCCATTGCGCTTGGCGCCTCGTCGCTGGTTGCGGCTGCACCTGCTGAGGCATCTGCAGTTGAACTCATGCAGAACCTTAACCGACAAGCGATAAATGCGCTTGAAAATACCTTCGCTCAATCAACTGAACGATCCACAGCTAAAAAATGCACACCGGCCAACGCAGCTGTGCGTCGCGACTGGTAAGCCTATTCCCAGCAGTCTTGCGTCAGTCATTGAACTAATACGATGAAACCGAAGGAGAGCCCTATCTAAGAAGGAGAAGAAGGCTTACATCAAGGCTGTCCTGTGTCTACGCGAGAAACCTTCCAAAGCTGATCCAACCTTCGCACCCGGTGCCCGCACCAGATATGACGACTTTGTAGCTGTCCATATCAACCAAACTAGGAGCATCCACGGAACAGTATGGACACATCGCATTGATATGAAATCTTTCCAGCTAACAAGCATTCCAGGGCAACTTCCTCACCTGGCATCGATACTTCACTTGGGCATACGAGAAGACTCTTCAAGATGAATGCGGCTACAAAGGTACTCAACCTGTGAGTACATATGCAGCTACCAATGATGGAACCCTCAGACCCACTAACAATCATAGTATTGGAACTGGTTCGAGACTCGGGACTTTGCTGTTGACCCGGTATTTGATGGCTCAGATACCAGCATGGGCGGCGACGGAGAATTCTTCAAACATAACGGATCATCTGGTGGAAGAGGAACCATTCTTCTACCTAGTGGCAACGGTGGCGGTTGTATCAAATCCGGCCCCTTCGCTGGTGCGGTTGCCAATCTCGGCCCCCCTGCCCCCAGCATGGACGGGATGGAAGCAACCACGACACCTCTCGAGTACAACCCCCGTTGTCTCCGTCGTGACCTCACCCGTTACGCTGTGGATCAGTGGTTGACTTACCCAAATCTGCACAACGTTACACTCGGCGTTGCTTCACGTAACATCGATATCATGCAGACCGAGTTTCAAGGAAGGTTTCCAGATGGGTTCTTAGGCTTACACGGAGCTGGTCATTACACAATGGGTGGTGATAGCTCTGATTTGTACTCCTCACCAAACGACCCCAACTTTTTCCTTCATCATTCTATGGTAGATCGAGTTTACTGGATTTGGCAAGCGCTTCACCCCAAGCAGGCCAACGATATTGCAGGAACCATAACTATCGGTAATATGCCTCCCAGCAGAGGCGCTCTCAAGTCTGATCCCTTGAATATGGGAGTCAATGCCCGAGAGATTACCATCGGTGACGCACTCAACACTCTGAATGGCTCGCCACTCTGCTATATCTATTTGTAGTATAACGCAGGTAGTTCGCTTCCGAATAGCTTCAATAGTAACGTGTTCTTTAACATTGCTTTGTCCATCTTTTCTCCATAACTGTGAAACGTACTATAATATCACAGAAAGGATGCCTCTAGTTGGAACACATGGGTAAAAGCGACATTTATCTACTGGGTAACTTTGGCAAGACTTAGCCACTGTGATCTTGACAAAGTGGCCCTCGGATAATTCCCCAAGATTTCAACTGAGCAAAGATTGGCAGATACCCCCGCTGATGAAAGCTTTTGCAAGTTGATTCAGCGGGGTTATGCATAGACATTGTCATCCCAAAAGATCATTGTGAGAATAATAAATGTTAACCGGGTTGTTTGAACATGGTAAACCTGACAAAGTACAAGACGTTACATATCTAAGCAGGCAGGTAGTAAAATAACCAGGACTAAACAAAATGTATACTATCCAGCATATAAAAATCACAGCATTATTATTCCGATGTTTTCTATTTCCTGCATGCTAAGACACGATAAAAAGGTGGCGTTATACCAGTCACTTTTCGTTGCAACTCCTCCAAGGCCTGGTGGGCACATGACAGTTATACAATATTCAGGCGCTTGCTTAGTCCAATATGTGTGTCAGCGCTAATTGAGAAAGTCAATGCAATTTTAGACTATCGATCAAAGTTGATCTGCCTGAACTCAACTCTTCTGTCGCCCTGTCCTCGTGGGTTTGATCTGATGGGCAGACGCCACATACCCAAAGGTCCTCAACACCAGCATAGTATCTGTGGAAAGTCCAAAGATGAGCATCGATATATCAACATTTTTGTGGTTAATTCAAATGTCACTGTCATCTCCCAGCGTATTACAATACTTAGAATATCGGCATTCAGCTCATTACTGATCCTGAGACAAGTACAACCAATCCCAAGCCTTGATCCAGAGCCTCGCGACTGCCTGCACATCAAACTAACACAGCAGTGTCCAGCCGCCTCTGTCTATATTTAGATGTGATTGTGTATATACATACGCAGCCGACAGACCCCAGATCAAGCAATCAAACCTCTTTCATCCACAATCACCCCTTCAGTATGCCGTGCAAGGAAATTGGTACCGGTTGGCGGGTCGTCGCCATTTTCAACATCATCGCCGTCTTTCTGATTACATTATTCGGTGCAATCCTCGTCATCGTTGGTACTCAACAACCTGCAGGTACCAGTCAAAAACCTGGAGGTATCAGTGCACAATTCATTTTCTTTGAAGGCGACTGCAAGAGAAGCAAGTCTATCAACACATGGCTGCATCTACTGCTCAACGCCTTCTCGACCGGCGTGCTCGCCTCGTCCAATTTCTTCATGCAGATCCTCAGCTCCCCAACAAGATCTGAGATTGAAAAGGCACATAATGCCAATTGTGCGCTCAAGATTGGTGTTCAGTCACTGCGAAATATCTTTTGGACCTCAAAGATCAAGTTCGTTTGTTGGATACTGTTCTTTATCAGGTCTTTCCCACTTCATCTGTCCTTGAATAGTGCTATATTTTCGACGACGTACCTGGGTACTGATTGGCACCTCACTATCGCTTCTGAAGGATTTGTCCAGGGCGCAAAGTTTCGCGGGTCGGGGGCTGCGCTGTGGCCTCCCCGCTCAGGCTACATATGGGATGGCTATGGATCACCAGGAAATCTGGACGACTACTTCGATTTATCCAACAGCACATTCAAGAAGATCAACGACACCTCCCAGCAGGCCAGGTACTGGACAAAACTGGATGTCAGCGACTGTGTCTCTCAATATGTTTATTGCAATCCACGTATTGGGTTTATAGACGTGGTGATGGTGGTTGAATCTCAGAATACATCTTTCATGGCTACAAATTCTACCCTTGGCTGGACAAGAGATGAGCTTCTTCGTCCATTCAATTACGATAACGATACGTCATACTGGAATAAACGAATGCCTCTTGAAGAGACCAATTCTCTTTGGTTTGCTGCTGACTGCAAGACGAGTGTCAGTCGTGAGGAACACAAGCCGGTGTATGTAGCCAGACCTGTGGGTATGCCATAGGAGTAGACGATACTCGTTCCAAGGCGAGGCGACCCACAGAAGTCCCTATGTCTTACACACTGGGATTCTTCAAAGCTATAGGCACATATTATACAGATGATAGTTGGCCTGGTCTTGCCGACCAAGGTGCAAGAGATCTTACGCTCAAGTACGGTTTGGTTCAGGAAGTCCCGCAGAACTGCAAAGTTGGTATCTCTAACCAACTGCTTCTCATCGTCGTCATTTCAATTGCGGTCAAAGGATTTCTTGCCATAGCCGTCTTGTTGATATTGCCTCAAGAGAAGCCTCTTGCAGTCTTGGGCGATGCTATCGAGTCTTTTATCCAATTTCCAGACCACAACACAGTTGACAGGTGTCTGCTTGACAGGGACATTGAGGAGTACGAGGGGGTTGGTTGCGCGTTTGCTATGACAGCGCCACCAGTTCGTCAAAATTGGACATCCGCTATACAGCGTACAACCTGGACGAGAAGCTATGGAGTGCTGTACTTGAACATTCTCTTACTTTCGGCTGGGTTTATTGCTGCTCAAATTAATACCCCCATCACTGGATCAAGCTTTACCAAAAGCATCAGCAACGGAATATTGTCGACCGCGGAAGCATCAATGGGCAAGATTATCGACTTTGTTCTCATGGCCAATTTACCGCAACTTCTTCTATCAATCACTTACTTCATATACAACAACATGTTTACTTATCTCTGTACTGAGAAGGAATGGAATTCGCACAGTGGAGCTTTCAAACCACTTAGGGTATCCCAGCCCAAGGGTCAGCAGAGATCAACATACAGGTTGCAGCTGCCATATCGTTACAGTATCCCCTTAATGATTGTTAGTACATCCATGCACTGGTTCGTCTCTAAGGCGATCTATGTATTTGTTGCGGAGGGAGGTAAGTGAATTTACATCCGTATTGGCTGTGCCGATTCCTAATGTCTCACACATATAGGCTATTACGAACTAGGCCAGCTGGCTGCCACATCATCGACCCTCAGCACGGATGATTTAGGTACAGGGCTGAGCAAGGACGCTTATGTCGGTGTGGGATACTCAACTCCGACAATATTGGTACTCCTTATAGCTACCATCATTCTTCCTGTTGTCCCTACCTTGTTAAGACACAGAAAGGTGAAGACCTCAATGACACTTTCAGGAGCGAGTTCAGCAGTAATCTCGGCAGCATGCCACGTCCCAATCCCAGAAGACAATATTGGGTTTCAACTTCAAGAGATAGCTTTGCGAAGTGATCAGTCAGTGGCAGTGGAAGAAAGCGAGGGTGCCATTTGTTTGACTAGTGACAGACAAGAACTTGATGAAAGGCAGGAACTGCTACGATCGGCGGAAAACAGTGGTTGGGGAATTAAACCGGGGTTGTCTGGAGATCTGACCCACCCTGAAGATGGTCCAACACTGGATGAAGAGAGTTTGCTACGCGAGATTGCACTAAGCCTGGTCCGATGGGGTGTAGTCAAGACATCGGCCTCTTGGAAAGAGAAACACACTAATTTGTGCAATCCGGATGATATAGTCGAGCATCTGAGTTTTGGCTCGGAGGTCCATGAAGTCACAGATCAGATTCCCGGGCACTGGTATACGTAGCGATCACTACGGGCTGGATGTCTTTAACTCACAACAATGTGCTTTCCAGCACTGAACTTTGCCTAGAATGCATCAGTCCCCTTCAATCCTTTATTCCCATCTGACTCCCATCAGCATCGCAAATATGATCATGCCAATCGTATCCGTCAATGAACAACTGTAGTAAGACCTAAACTACGAGTTCATGATGTTACAACAGCATAATGCCGAGACTCTGGCTCACAATTGGGTTGATTGAAGCAATACCGTCGATGGTGATATGCTGAAGGTGCTCGAGTGGGAGGGTCATAACGTACTTGTCATATAGGGAGGGGAATAACCGAGGTTGTGGAGTCGTTGGGGTCGAATGAAAATGACTGAGACGAGGGAAGAAGAAATTCAGTGACAAGGCTCCAGTTATTGCAGTGACACTATATTACCAACCTTATTTAAAGAGTTCTGGTGGAAAGCAGTAGATCTCTATGACTGCGAAATACTAAGGTCAGGGTTTGGACTGGCTGTCAACCAGAAGGCAAGGTCACTATCTCTGATTAATTCACAGAAGCACAGACTTCGATATAACACACAATAAGCTCGTATTTATTGAACGATAAATTGCCACTTTCACTTGCAGCGAACTACTTCATGAGGCTGGCTGTCGATCCATCCTCTTGAGCCATTGTTCCAGATCGAATTCCCCGTCACTTAAATCTCGGGGGTTACCAACGAACATGAATACATGACCAAAGTCCTCCGAGGGTTCCTGGCCATCGGTATACTGAATAAGGCATGGAGCAGGTTTGTAGCTATTTGTTTCATACTCTGCAAGCCTCTTTGCATGGGCAACAGATTGCACATCATAGACGCGACCACTAACCTCTGCACCTTGCGGCCCGTCTTGCATAGCAGGATATTGCCCCCAAAGTTTTCGTGAATAGCCTTCAATTTTGGCGGCTCGGAGCTCAGGCTCTTTGTCTAGTCCGAGGATATCGGCTAGCATTCTTGGATCCATCAATGTTCCGTACACAAAGTAAGGTCCTGTTGGAGGCTCAAAGAGGTCGGTTTGGGCTGGCGGTTTGGGCGCCTGATAAAACCAGTCCTCTGGCGCGCCTCTCACTTTCAACATAAAGGTAGATTCCTTCGATTGGCTTTTGTGGACAGAGGGTGGTAATGGTGGAGGAGGTGGTGGTGGTGTTGGCGGTTGTGAAGGAGGCATGTCTTCGGGCATTTTAGGCGCGGTGCACTGTAACATTCAGCAACTATTGGCTCATGGACACATCTAGTGTGTTCGGGGAAGTAGGTCCAACTGCATTTATACCTTTGACGTATTGGGAGATCCGATTCGCATGCATAAATCTCTTGAATAGCAGGGAGATAAGAGGTAATATTGATAATTCACATTAAGTATGAAAGAATAACGCATTATTCTTGGGTTGCACCATAACATTTAGCAATCA
Source organism: Fusarium culmorum (assembly GCA_016952355.1). NCBI lineage: Eukaryota > Fungi > Ascomycota > Sordariomycetes > Hypocreales > Nectriaceae > Fusarium > Fusarium culmorum. Next base: position 7,605,514 of record CP064748.1, read on the forward strand.
ATACTGCCGCTAAATACCGCCTCCAATAGCACACTTGTTTCATAATCACAGCCATCCCGTTAGCGCACGGTTGCAATGTCGTCAAATCACAAACAGATACCAGCTACATCCACCACAGCCGATATCATCTCGACGACCAGTTACACAGGCGAAAAGTAAGTCACACACCACCTGACGTACCTAGCTGTTGTATTTTACCCTGCTAACAGGTTGCGACTGGTAGCAACGCAGATCCCAGCTCCTCGATACCCTCAAGGTAGTTTTTGGCATCGGTGTCGAGACAGAGTTCCTTCTTGAACCTCGCAAAAGGGAGCTGGACGGACGCACACTTCGTGAGGTCTCAATCAAGGCTGCAGCATCATATAATTTGTTTCTCTCAACTCAAGGTCAAGAATCCAGTCACCCGGCTATGCATAATGCCATGGACCAATCCTATCGCGGTGCCAAGTTCGCCGAGTGGTCTCTGGACTTGGACTCGACAATCGAAACACCAAACAAGGACAAAGCACCATGTGAGTTGATTTAACAACCTGACAATAATTGGGCAATACTTATTCTATACATCAACAGGGGGGCTCGAGAATATATCACCCATCTTTCGTAGTTATGAGAATTCATCGTGGCGTCAGCATATTGACACCATGTGGCGTTTTATAACCACCAACTACAGAGTTACCGCTAATTCAAGCTGCGGCACACACGTTCATCTTTCACGTGCTGGTGGCTTCACCCTGGATGAACTTAAGAGAGTCTGTCAGTGCATCATTCATTTTGAGCCAGCCTTTGAAGGTATCTTGCCAAGAGATAGACTGTCAAATGAATACGCTCGAAGCAATTGGCTTGACAACCCAAACTTCGGCCACAGAAATCTCAGCAGGAGGGATAGCATCGACGTTATTCAAAGCGCAACTTCGATGAGGGAGCTCGTCCTGTTGATGAATCCTGACCATGACAAGATGTTCGGCTGGAACTTTCTTTACTTGCTTAATAGTCCTCATGGAACGATTGAATTCCGGAGGGGTGCAGCAAGTACCAGTTCTAGTGATGTCTTCATGTGGATTGAGCTTGCAATGTCGTTTGTAGAGGCATCGATCCGGGGAGGTAGGCCTGAGAATCTATCCAAAGTCCCTGCAACGGCTGGGGGGCTGAAGTGGTTTATCGGGGCTGCAAGACTACCCGATGGAGTACCAGGCTTATATGACTCGCGTTACTTGAGGAGGTTGTTCTCAAACATCCCTGGTGAAACCTTTCGACAGCCAGTCCCGCTTGGACGTCTTTCGCCAGCGAAGTTAGCTAAACTGAAATATAAGAAACAGGAAGACAAGAGGAAAACAGTCATTCTCTCCAAGATGGCTCAGGAGCCGTACTGGAGCTAGAGCAACAGGTCAATTAGGTTGTTATAGAATATATTATTTTACAGCACACAGCCCAGTGAAGAAGTGGAGCCCTCAACTGATGCTAATGAGTTGCGGGCTTCGACAATAATGGAAGTCTAAGAGTGAATGCATTTCTATACAGGGTATTCAGTACCAGATGTTATCACCAGAGTAAGCAAAGAAGGTCTGATTGTCGCAACGCCAGATAAAGGACTATACAAGCCCCAGGTGCCTGATTTAGGCAATGTGTATGTGAATTGAAGCTTTGAATGTATAAAGAAGAAGACTTTTCCCTCTGTTGAGACCTATTTCTCTTCTCCAGTTATCTTGTCAATATCACACTTTGCACCCATTGTGTCCTACTTTTGACGCCTGTTTCCTAGCCTGTCATACCAGATCATATATCTGTTAATTATTTAACATGAGATACGGAGTGTATTAATAACGAACAGGTTACATATGTAGTTCGCTTAAATATTTTCAACTGCTAATGCAATGCTCTGTTTTCAAAATATTTAATCATCTAAATGTGTGGCTAAGATGAAAGATTTCAGCTGGAATTATACATTTTATTAAAATTAAACGGCAGATTTCTAATTACTGCGTTGAAATCACGCCTCTTTTGAGATAACCTTGCACTTCGTGCAATGGCATATATCCAAATAGATCCACAAACTTCTTCAAGCACTTACTCCTCCTCAAGATATGTCCAGGTTTCGAGCTGATGCCAGAGCTAGCATGCTGGTTGTCCAACTTGTCTTTTCCAAGGACTAGAAGCGGTCCCTCACAAGTTAACATGCTGGCGACGAAGTTGAGTGCGATGTCTTCGCAGTTGAAAGTCTCATCCACAAATTCGCGAACGCTCGTCATGATGTCGTCCTCCGAGTGATAGTACTCCAAGTATGAGATGTGCGTGAAAGCCATGCCTGTCAGTATCATACTGTAGGTGTCCTGTCCCTTGCAGTTGAAGCTGTACATAGGAGTTTCGGTAACCTCGTTCAAGGTCCAACAACGCGCAAAAGCTCCTGTGAGGCGGTGCATGCCCGCACGCCTCCATTGTTGAAATGCATATTCAAGATCGCCGGTCGTATTGTAGTTCCAATCGTCGTCGGAGAGAAGGATTCCTTGTGTCCTGTAATCTGGATCAGGAAGAAACTTCTGGTTCAGACTGTTTTTCTTGGATTTTCGATAGCGAACGAGAACGCCGTGTTCACTCATAAAGTCCGATGGGGGCTCGACGTTTATTTCGTTCCAGACGACGACGATTTCGTATAGTGAGGGCACTTTGTTTTCGACGAGATGTTGGATGGTTTTCTTGAGCTGGGTCGGTCGCTTGTAGGTTTGGATAGCAATTCTATGCTGTGTTAATTTGCGCACCAATACGAGAACTGAGCATTTGATAACATACGTGAACATGTCCTCCGTCAAGTTGCTTGTCTTGTTGACAACATCGTTCCAGATAGTCATGTTGGCGGCCTCATCCCGTTTTCCGCAACTCCGTTCCGGTTCCTGATATGTTGAGATATTGCGAATCTCGGCATATTGGGGCTCTTCAACCTCCTCTTCTATTTTTTGTAATTCGTCGGACCCATATATCGAAGCAAAAGTTAGGAAGAGAAGGAAGCTCATGACAGAAATAGCCAGGATCGTCCACTTCTTTCTGGGGTTTTGACTGTTGTGGGTCCGATAAGCTGGGGCCTTGGAGAATGTTTCGACAGGCATGGGTTTCATCTCTTCCTCGCTGCTCAACCGAGACATTGTACTTGAACCATCTTCGCTGTATGATCCAACCATCTTGTGTTGTTATGGAGTAATGACAGTGGTCTCAGACTTGAGTAACTGCTGGACGGCGGTATGACAGATTGGGTGGCCACTTGAACGTCGGTGGAATGGTAGGTATGGTTGTCAAGTTGGGCCTGGCAAGGTCGGCCTTCTCTGTATATTAGATCTTCATTTGCGTTGATCATTACAAGGCGGCCACTACGGCGTTAGAAAAGGGGGGACACATTTTATTTTTCCATTGCTCCGTCGAGGCCAATTCGGAGGCCCCTTATTCTAGCGTTGTTCAGATCCACAGCTGCTTGTGAAGGCGTTTACGGTTCTAGCGACACTAAATCTCAGCTTCTCTCTTACAGCCAAGCTAACGATAATCGATTGTGTAAACCCGAAGTAAAGTCGATCTACAGTAGGCGAGACAAGCCTCGCTCCAAAGGTCCATGCAATAGTCAGGGGAAGTTTACAGCTGAACATATCATACTACCAACTCGTGGGTCTGACAGGAGGAGTGACCAACTAAGTTTCTACAGTTTCTTTACTTTGCATTTCCACATGATGCCTAGCGTGTGGGTTATGGACTGATGAGTGCACTACCAACAGTCTGGTACCAACAGGTACGCTTGCTGGCACTAAGAGAGACTACTGGAAGACTATCGTTTGAGTTCATGAGGAATGGATCCGTCGCTCATTATCGTTAATTGGCTTGTGTGAGTGGTTTGCTTGCTAAAACAGTTACTAAAGAACCAAGCTTTCCTAGTCTGTACTAGCCGTGACATATCGTGGGGTCACCTACCTTTTCAGCTGTCACCATCGTCGGTCGAGATGATTGTTTGTGAAATACAACCCTGAATGAAGATGAACAGCCGAGGTTTTACTAAACAAAAACTATTTGCACAAGGTGAATAGTTGTTGGTAAATTATGTACGCTATTGAACCCCATGAGTCAGTGCCGGGGGAGGTGGTAAGTGCTAAAACCTTGTGTCTGTCACGATCTTAAATTTTTCACAGCAATTTTCAGGAAATGACCTACGGTCTAGACGAATCTAGGACAGGCGGCAGCGGCAAAATGTGGAAGTGCTGGCTTTGGTCTATTTGTGTTTCCCCTGAGCCAGCTCTGAAGCTGGTGCATTATTTTGACGTTTTGTTTAGATGCTGACGGTTTGAGTTTCATTCTACAGTACCTTGTCAAGTTCTTTCTAATTTATCACGAGTCCTTCGCACCTGTTCCTTTGTATTTTTTGCTGTCATTCTCTCGTTCTGTTCGCCTTCACACTTACCGATTGAACACAAGTCGAGATGGTGTCATACACCCCCTTGCCAGCGTCGTCGCAAGGCCTCGCGCAGAGGGCCAGGCCATCTTCACTGCAGGTTGGTCTATACATGGTGTGAGAAGCGTCAATCGTATTCAACAACTAAACAAATACTGATTTGGTAGCGCCTGGATCGTTTCATCGAATATCACGATTCTATTCAACAAGTGGCTTCTGGACACAGCAGGGTTCAGTATGTCTCCCCGTCTCTAATACCCGATGAACTTGAACTAACAATTCTTCAGAATACCGTAATGCAACCTCTAGTCACTGCAACTAACAGAACAATGTGCTAACAATAGTATGGACAGCCATCCTGCTAGTAACATGGCATCTCGTTTTTGCCACTGTCGTCACACAAATACTGGCCCGCACAACAACTTACCTCGACAGCCGTCATGAACTTCCAAACAGTTGGGACTTCTATCTCACCACGGTTCTTCCTATCGGGATTGTGTCTTCCGGATCGCTGGTTGCCTCCAACTTTGTCTACTTGTACTTGTCGGTGGCGGTCATTCAGATGCTAAAGGCAGCATCGCCTGTTTCAGTCATGATTGTCTCCTGGCTATTCGGTGTCATGGATCCAACTATCGGAAAAATTGCCAATATCCTTGTCATTGCCATGGGAGTTGCAGTCGCGAGCGCTGGCATGATCGAGTTTTCTGTGATCGGCTTTATCTTCCAGATGGGTGGACTTGCATTTGAGGCTGTGAGAGTTGTTATGACACAGGTCATGCTTAATGGAGAAGGCTTGAAGATGGATGCCATGGTCGGTCTTTACTACTACGCCCCTGTCGTCGCCATTCTGAACCTTCTTGTGGCGTTCATGATTGAAGTGCCACACTTTGACATGGCCGACTTCCATCGAGTTGGATTCCCCACGCTCTTCTTGAATGCAGCCGTTGCGTTTACACTTAACTTTACTAGTATGGTGCTGGTAAGTACAAGTCTGTTGCTAATATGTCTGTTACTAAAATGCATAGATCGGCAAAACATCAGGTCTTGTCATGTCACTGTCAGGCATCTTCAAGAACATCTTGCTTGTCATTTGCTCTGTTATCATCTGGCATGTTACGATCACACCCATGCAACTTCTTGGCTACAGCATCACCCTTTGTGCGCTAGTTTACTACGCATTCGGCCACGAGAGAATATTTGAGGCCTACTTGGCCCTGAAAAGCCGGTCGTCGGATCTAGCAAGGAAGATGGCCACAAAGAATAACCGGGCTATATGCTCTGGAAATGGCTTATTAGTTGTCCTGATGATAGCGATAATATGTGTAACTGGCGTCACGCTTAGTACTCTAAGAACAATCGAGGCACCTTGAAATAAAAAGTAGCTTGGTCATTAGACAATACCTCAGAGTCAATCACAAAAATAAAATTGTTGGTTTGACGATTAGACTGAACACCAACCCTTAGTGGAATATAGAATGGTGACATTGGCGTGCTAAATATTTAGAGGACGATCTGTCGTTAAATGGATATGGAACAGCAGAAGTCACAAGTGGACTATAATGGTAAATAGGGTGAGTAACCTTGTATTATCATCATGAGCCTTCCACGGTTTGACGGGCGCCATTCTGGAGCTTCAAGTCCATTGGTAAATACCACTGGAACGTAGTCTAAGCCGATGAGAAAGACTTCAAGCCTCATTTGAACTTGACCAGCGGTCTGGATCCTTCCCTAGCCTGATGTCTGCAATACTTGCTCAGTTCTAGCAGCGATGTTTCTACTATGAATAATAGAACATAGTTGACATTACACTTTTAAAATTGTTTGAAAACATGCACATCCACTTTAATGAATTTAATCTTTCCAGGCGGTCTTCCTAGATCTTCTTATGCAACTGACTCAGCGTCAACTCGCACCTGCTACTGTGGAATCTCTGATAAAACTGGTCTTGGACAGCTCAGTAATGGCAGAAGTTAACTGGCACGCCACTGAGACGCCATGTGGTTCCCTATTGGGGAGGATGTTCTTGGAGGCGCCACGCTTCAGAAGTACCCCGCCAATCCTCTGTGCGGCTCACCACCGCATTACTATATTGTATCGCCATTGTCCTGTGGTCCTCCAAGGCTGTGCGGCTTGGACAGCTTAGATGCCCTGACCAGAACTATGCATTTCTCAATTCAATGTCACGGAGCTCTTTCCCAAATTCGAATGTCATCTATTGGCTACTACAGACGCAGCTATTTTTGATACCTGTGTTATTTATTTCTTCAGGCCGTGGCCAGCCCTTTTTAAAAGGCCGTCAATGACCATAGTCATCTTCAGCGTCTTCTCGTCCTCGGCTGTTCTTCCCGAGACACTAATCGCAAAGGGGCAGCCATCGTACAGCGATGGATCCTTATCTGTTGCTCCGTCACTTTCTTGAGCTTATGACAGTCTTGAGGGTAGAAATCATCAAGAGATATCATAATTCTTCCGAAGAAGACTGGTGTAGCCCTTCCATGATTAGGGCAGCTGATAACTTCTTCGATGGCCTCTGTTAGATGCATCTTGTGGCTGTTATTTGTGCGTTCTCTGTCCTTTTGAGTGTCTAGACTCTTGCTAACTTGGTTATTGAGGAAGGGTGGCTGTTGTGATGTGGTTTTGTGATGTGTTGATGTTGGTGGAGGGAAGAGGAAAAAAGCCGGATGGAAGCAACGCATTTTATGCCCAGCTGAACCTTATGTTAGGGCAGGGCAAGGCAAAAAAAAGGTCCTGTGTAAACACTGGAGTCATAGTGCTTGAAAAGTGTATTTGAAGATGGTAACCTTATTATCAGGTTGCTCCGTTAGTAAAAAACAGTCCAATTGATCATAGTGGCCGGTCAGTTCAAACGTACAAATCTCCCAGTTAGCTACGTCCCGCTCGTTGTTGCGGTCGGGCTGGTAATCCCATGTACCAACCTGAAATCCGCATGCGTCACGCCTACTACAGAAGTAGGGTAATCGAGCAGGTTCCAAATGTGTGTGTATCTAGACCATCTAGCAGAAAGGTGGTCAGTCCTTGTCAATGAAGCAAGAGAAAAGGGGGGACCGCTTTCTCACCGGTTGAAGTTGTGGGGGAACGAGACTGAAGTCGCCGTAGGTGAGATGATAGCGTCCAGCTTTCGTCCACTCGCAGTCAATTTGGCCGACTCGTTCCAGCGTCTAGCATAGTGCACGCGGAACTTATCTCTTGCCATGACTGCTTTCCAGTAGTCCTCGATCTGGTTACTCTTTCGCAACTTCAGGACCACTGGGTTGTCCTTCATGCCTCTTCGAATGGGACCGATCCTGGGCTCGCCCATACCATCAATCAAGTCAAAAACGTGCCTTGCTCCATTGGGGTAGAACAGCGGCAGAATAACATCGCCAGACGGCAATCCATGCTCCTTTGCCTTCCATTCAATCACCTCATATCCAGCCTTGCGTAGAGTATCAACAGCAATATCAAGAGCTCTGAGAACTGGTGGGTGAGGCATGACAAAGTGGTCCCAAGGAACAACACCAATAGTCAACTTCTCAGGCATCTTCTCTTCGTTGAACCTCCAAGGCATGCGCAGAACAGCGGGATCAACGTTCCATGGCTCTGCGTTAAGCATGACACGCATAAAGAGCTCACAGTCCCTGAGGCTGCGGGCGATTGGTCCAAGGGATACCAAGATATCAACATTGCCGGAATCTGTGGTCCGCTCACCGAGAAGAGGTAGTCGTCTTTCGGAGGGCTTGAATCCACAAATCGACTGGCGTGCCATCCCTTACTTGTTCTTCGTCTTCGGCTTGTCCCTGTTGGACCGCACCAATGTCTCTGTTGCCTAAATTGCTGGAATGAGCGACGACCTCGACTTGGCGGTAGGATCTCGCTACTCCATCGCCCTCCTACTCTTCTTCATCCCCTACATGATCTGCGAGATTCCGAGTAACATGGTGAGTTCAAAATACTGCCTACGATCGTGGGAACTCAGTTTGCTGATGAATCACTGTTTACAGATTATTTGTCGAATTGGAGCGAGATGGTGGCTGACAGTCCTGATTCTCTGCTGGGGTGTTTGCATTCTTGTCATGGGCTTTGTCAAACATTGGGTTCCCCTGGTCATCTTGCGAATTCTCCTCGGAGCTTTTGAGGCCGGTCATACGTTCTCCTCAACTTATTTTACAGCCATATATTCGTTAGCTGATCTCCGTGTTTGCAGTCTTCCCTGGAGCGCTCTACATTCTCTCTGTCTGGTACAGAACACATGAGCCTGGACAGAAAGTCTCCATTTTCTACATGGCATCCTTGGTCACCACGGGTTTCAACGGCATTGTGAGCGCACATCTTTCCCCTTCCCTACTTTATGGTGTTTTTTTGGGGGGTTTTTTTATTTATTTTAATTCTGTTTTAAGTCTCGTTGAAATCAGGAGATGCATGTGCTAATTTGGCTCAGTTAGCATATGCTTTGTCTCGTATCTCCGTCGGAAACGGCATGTTTAGCGAGGGTTGGAGATGGATCTTCATCATCGAGGAAGCCGTGACTATTACCGCCGGCGTTGCTGGACCTTTCCTGCTTGCAGAATGTGAGTTTTCTTCCATGACATGTCTTATCATCAACCACGGCCCACCAAGACTAACATCTTCGCGCAGTCCCTGAGGAGTCGACATGGCTCAGCGAGCGTGAACGACACATCGCAATCAGGCGCGTGGCAAATGACAATGCCGGAAGGGATTACGAACACTTGAACTGGAAGAAGCAACTCAAGCTCCTGAAGGACTGGAAGGTCGCAGTTTAGTAAGTCTCATCCGCTCCCTTCACTTGCCGCGATCAAACTTCTTATTGATCCGTTACTAACGCTGAATTCTAGGCTGTCTCCAATACTATGTTGTCGCATCCAGCATTTACTCTTTGGGGTACTTCCTGCCACTCATCCTCCGCGAGTCCCTTGGCTTCAGTTACACCAAGGCCCAATTCCTGTTCTCCCCTCCTTACGTATGTCACGTCATTCCTTGTCCCTTTTCTCAACCTGATTCTGAGCTCCAGCTAATCGACCGATCCCAGATTTTCTGTATCATCATGTCCATCCTCAGCGGCTGGGTCTCTGATCGCCTTCGAATCCGCTAGATGTAAGGGCCCCCTTCCCATACTTGTCGGAAGGACGAGCAAACGTTCACAGATCCCTAGCTTCCCGGTCGTGCAAGCAGCAATCGGCATCGTCGGTCTCTTGATCATCCTCTTCGTGCATGCCCCTTATGTTCGTTACTTTGGCGTTTTACTTGGTGTCTGGGGTGTTCGAGCCAACGTCCCAGTCACCCTGGCTTACGGCGCGAACAACGCTGCCGGTCCAGCTGAGAAGGGCATTATCTCTGCTGTCATGATTACAGCCGGTGCGATCGGTGGTATTACTAGCTCTACCATTTTCCGCGTCCAGGACGCTCCTAGATACCTGCCAGGCATGGGTACTACCATCGCGTTCCCAGCTCTTTACATTATTCTCATTGCGGGCATGAGCCACTACATTAAGAGGAAGAATAAGGAGGCTGGTAAGAATGGTACTATTATTGAGGGTATCCTAGGATTCCGCTACGCTCCTCAAGAGACTTTTGAGAGCATCGAGGCGAGAAAGGATGTCGTTATTGCCCTCAGACGCCGCGGCGTTATTATTGGCACAACTGGTGATAGGTCAATCAGGTTGCATCTAATGCTGATCTTCCAGAAGAAACATGCCGACATCTTACTTAAAGCATTAAAGGAGGTTACTATAGTATAATAGTTAACGGTAAAGGGTAGAGGTCATAAAATAAATAAGTTAATACGTTTCTTATAGTAGAAGATACTAGTACTAGTTGCAAATATGGCTAAAAAGTCTTTAAAATGGGAGTTTCAATGAAGTTATTATGGTTTTACTATATAGATTCATATGACGATATGAGGACCCCTTGGCCCGATGAAGGTATGTGATTTATGTGCCCTTAAAACGAATAGACCCGAGTTATCTTCATCATTATTGGTAACTTAAATATATCAATCGACTTGACCTTAATTGCCGTTTTTGAAGCATTGGAATTAAGGCTCATTCATAGTTAAAGCCATATCTGCTATATGAAACTGAATTGTTATGTTCTATCGACTGTTGGATGCAGCATCGCCTCCACGAAGTGACCACGAGCGAGCCTCGGCTTGGCCGCTGGTTCATCTGAGCGCAGAGAGAGTTGTAATTTGGTGGTTATCATTGACGTGACTACATTCCAACTTGTTTCTCTAGGCTCTTTCCTCCAATTGCAACAGCTCTCGCTATCTCAGTCTCAAGACTGTCCTACTGAGGCCTCCATCCAAGGACCTGGCGAGCCCGCATAGCTTTACATCTCGAGTCTATTCCATAAAAGGTAGACCCAAAGTCGAGCTAAGTGTCAATCTCCTCGGCAGAGAAAGACTTAGAGCTTGGATTGTCTACAAGATCTTGCTTCTTGGCCTCCTCAGCTACCAACTGGGCGATATCTCCCCACACATGCTCGCCATTTTCCGCGAAATAGTAGGCGTCTATTCCCCAGGTAGCACGAGTTCCGCCTTACACCGCATCCTCAATAAGGGAGTAGAACCTTATCTAACTTTCGAGCTGTTCTCTGGCTGGTTGGTCTACAGATATTAATAAGCGGCAATCAACAGTCCATGCGCAACGCTATCTAGACCGGGTGGATCCAGCCTTGGAAAGTTAGCACAAGGCTCAAGCCTCACCTGGTATCGGCAAGACATTGCACAGTAAATTAAGCGCGCTTTCCGCGAAACTTGGGATTGCAACAGAGTCATAATGATAAGCTATATGCTCTTATGGAACTGATACCTTACGAGGTCTACAATAAACTGATAGATATATGAGTCGATACCGTAGAGAGATGAGCGATGTGATGGCAACGACACATATTTGGCCATCATTTGTCGCGCCGAGCACGGTCTAGGTGTGATAGACTTGGGACGCAGTGGCCGAAGTCTTGAGCCTAGTATGACTCGGGTGGCCACATTACTTCCTGTCATCAAGTGAAGGAGATATTACAGTGCTTAGTTTTCTCACTCGTCTTTTATATCTGTATCCTATTAAACCACTATACTAATATTTCGCATCACTTAGAGAGCCAGAATAAAATTAAAAAGGAGGATAAAAAAAACTAAATAAAGATTATTAAAACTTTAATATTGAATTATTAGACTACGCTAAAAATTTATCTCTTGCGAATAGATAGCTTGAGGGTAGACTGTGTATCCTCCCCCGAGATATCATATAGCTATGAAACTTCAAAGTACAGTTTCTGAGCTGAAACCTTTCCGGCACGACTCAGTTCCATCGCCTCAGTTAGCGTAGCTGGACTAAGCCTTCCCATGTTCCTTGCCCGAGGAGGAACAATAAGCCCTTTTGAAAGTAATTCAGGTAGTTTCTTGTAAAGCTCTGCGCTTAGGTAATGATTATCCCATATCACCTAAGTAATATTAGTATCAAGCGCATCAGTAGAATGGATTATGCTTTGCGCTTTATGGAAGTAGGCGCTATGAAAGATATTTCAAGACTTACCGGCCAATGGACCGCACCCCTATAGGTATGAGGAGTGGGAAACGCTGTGAAAACGAAGACATCTGTAACCTTGATACTTTTCGGTATACCTTGAGTATTGGCTTTCCCGGGTCTAACTGTGCAAAACACGCCACCCTCATTCAAGGCAGCGGCTGCATTTGAGGAGGAGTCGACCGAGCCAATAGTGTCGAAAGCATGGCTAAAAGATGGAAACAGACTCCGGATCTTAGCTACCACGTCAGGGTCATTGTAGTCAAACACATGAGTTGCTCCAGCCTTCTTTAGATACTCAATGTTTTGGGTGCTGCAGGTAGTTGTTACAACGTAGCCGTGTAATCTGGCCAGTTGGATTGCAAAATATCCCACAATAGCTGGCAGCGCCTAGTCAGCATGTCTCGCTAAGCAGTTTCAGGAGGTATTCATACAACTTCCTCCCCATATCAGAATATGGCAATCATTGCTGGGAGCTTCTTTTTGGAGGTTCAGAGAGACCTCTGAGAAAAGCGCGAGATATGCAGTATTGATTGCAAGCGGGATGGCACACGCCTCTCGAGATTCGACAGTGGCAGGTAATTTAAAGGAAATGCGTTCGTCGGCAATACAGTATGTTCTAAAGTTGTCAGAATCCTGCTTGAAGGGTCGAATGGAATGCCGCTGCTCACGAATATGCTCCAAGACTTTTGATTTCCCCTGAGCATTATTAGCGAATTTCAGCTAGTCGGAACAGATGCCAGCATACCACCCCACACTAGTGCAGCTATTTTGTCGCCAACCTCTAGTGTATTGACACTTTGATGAGTATGCGTCACTGTACCAACAAAGTCGCACCCTAGTACTGCACCATCTCCAAAGGCTTGAAGATCAAACCCGAGTCCTAAGTAGTATTAAGTTGAAGTTATGCAATGCAGTACTCAAGGAACTCACGATCAGTTGGGTTAAAGGCAGCAAAGTCCACTCGAACGTAGACTTGGTGGTCTTGTAGTGACGGGAGAGAGATCTTAGCTACAGCTAGATCTTTTCCCTGTTGTATGACCGCAGACGCATCTACTGAAACCCCGGCAATATCGGCCATCTTGTCTATGTTCTCGGCGTGTAGGTTGCGATTTCCCGATTGACGAGATATACCTAAAGCACGGAGAGAGGACAGGTAAGCTAGACTTGTGTGAGACTTGTTAAGTAATGCAGATTTAGAGCAATTTTCTTTTTTCTTTATATGAAAATTGAAATTCGAACTATTGCGATTAATTCTGCACTACCTATGTAAAGCTAGGAATCTATAGCCGACAGCGGATCGGCTATTGTTGGCTATTGTCGGCTAGATGCATCTCGTGTCTTTATGATTTCAAATTTATTTATTGAATCCCGGCATTTGTAAGCAAAATGGGACATATTAGCTCGCTACAACGCAAAGCCCCTCTGACAACGTCACTGTCTTGAAGCCCAACCCTGTAGGATCTGAGCGAGTAGTCAGACTACACCAACTTATTTTACGTAAGAAACTTGTGCACTTGAAGTAACGAAAGATAGTTCTGTTGGGGCTTGTTTAAGTCAGGTCCTGCGTTCCGAGACCGGCCCAGCGATGGCTTGGCGCAGTTGCATATAAGGCAAGCATGTTAAGCTGAATGTGTACAAACTAAGGAACAAGAGAGAAGGAACAAGTTTTCAAGTCACAAAGTCAGCAAATAGGATTCTTGCAGCATCCAGCTTAACAAAAATTGTTTGTCATTATCTTTGAACATAGATTAACATGATTAGTACCAGGCTAACGCCACAACAGCCGAAATACCTCAGAAACCATGGTCGCTTATGTGGTTTGTCAGATGTCAATCCATGACCCAAGCACGTATCGAAAGTATACTGCTTTGACACCAGCGGTTGTAAAGCGACACGGGGGGCGTTTCCTCACGCGAGGAGATCCAGTCTCGACGCTAGAAGGCGATATATTTAAGAATCGGATGGTCATTTTAGAATTTCCGGATGAGGAAGCAGTAAACAGGTGGTACGAGGACCCCGATTACGCTGCCGCAATGAAGTTTCGACACGAAGCCTCAGTTGGCAGCATGCTTGTTCAAGAAGGCCAACAGAATACGGAGAATCCTGAGCCTAACGTCTAAAGCTTAACTCTCCAGGATCAGTACACCTGCAATGACAACACATCATTCATCGTCCTATAGAATTACGACCTTGAATTCAAGAGTTATACCAATCCAAGTGACTCGCATATACCTTATCCAAGTCTTATAAAGCTTCACGCTTCAAGCCTCAGTGACAATCTCTATAGCAACAGCCGTTGTCTGCATAGCAGGGCAAAAGCCTAGATGGGTTTTCCGATGACCTCTATTCAGCCTAGCACCCGCACCTTCTGGAAGCGACCAACACTTTAGACCAGTCAAAGAGTAGGACGGCCAAATCAAACGGACGGAGAGCCTCGAGCCCAAATATTCATTTAACAAGCCAGCTAACGAGCTCTTTGCCGCGAAGTCTAGCCCAAGGGGCTTTTCTCAGGCATATTTCACACATTTACTGGCAGCAGAATTATATAACCGCTCTCACTCAACAGCATTTCTAACAGACTCATCTTTGGAGTGTCCATCTTTGGAGTGTCAAGCCGTCTTGCCGTAGAAGAAGGTTTACGTGTCTGCGTTTCTCCGAAGCCCAACCTAGCAGCCGCTGCCCGTTTTATTATGTGCCTTAAAAATTTACGTTTGACTTCTGGAGTTACCCGCCGCACAATACGGCCTTATCATGAATCAGTCACATGTGACATACCACTCAGGCTCTGACTCTTGGGTTATTGGCTGCATCAGCTCAGCAGTCGCGGTACGCCTCATGACAAATTTCCCCCTTTTCAAGGAACGAACAAAATAAAACAAAACAAAATAATACAAAATAAAGAAGGGATCGATAAGCATGTCAATCATATCATCTCTTGCTTGCGAGTGGTACCAGTCGTCTAAAGCTATCGCAACAAATCGGACTGGCGGCAACTGGGCCTTTATATCTGGGACAGCTGCGAGGTTGAAAGACAGATCTGTGCAATGTACTGAAAGGCTTGTATTATACCTGCCGATCGGACTCGCAAGAATGACCGCGTCCTGGCATGTACTATTGCCAGTAGTAAGGCTTGAAAGTTACGGCAGAGAAGAACGATTATCATAGCTAAGTAACGCACGGCCATATCGAAGTTAGCGGAGTACTACGATCTCATTTCGCGGCAAGATCTACCGTAGATTAAAGTGATACAGTCTCCGTCTGCACAAAGGTTAGACCTACATTATACCAGACTAAATACACTTCGCCCAATTTTAGCAAAAGTCAAACTCGAGACAAGCTGGATTGTACAGGGAGTATTTCAATGTGTGAAAGCAAGCTTCAATCAAATTCATCCTATTTAGAGCACCTCAAATATGCACAGTTCCTGACATCACTACAACAGCACTGCCCCCCAAGGTGACGTCGCCAATAATAGTCCGACCGTTCTCAAATCTAGAGTTCACCTCAACATGAATGTCGCTTTTCCTACCCATCTCCACGCCCTGCGTGATGTTGAATTTGATCATTTGTCGGTGAGGCTGCTGTTTCATGGCCAAGTATGCACCCAAAGTTACGGCAGCAGATCCTGTAGCTGGGTCCTCGGTTGCCAATTCTATCATACGCGTTCTGAAATGCCTGGTGAGAACTTCTTCTCCCCTTGAATCGTTTACCCGTCCAAGATTGGTTTCATCCAGAGAAACATAGTAATAGCGATAACAGAAGCTTCTTCCCCAGGGTCCCTCATCCAGGAGTAAGCCCTGTATAGCCTCTCCGAAGTCCAACCTTGACGCTGTCGACACTTGAGACAAGTGTTCCAGGCTAGGCAATTCAACCAAGAGAGCCGTCATGCCTTTCACAATGCTCACAGCTGGCGCCCGCATCTCTGCTTCGCGAATAGTACTATCCGCGCTCAACGAGGAGACTATTTGAGCAAATGCTTCTCGCTGAGACAAACTTTCTGATCTTTCTGCTCGAAGATCCAAGACATCCCCCAAGTTCCGGGAGTGGATATGCAGTTCATGGGCGACCTTCATGCGAACTGCGTTGGATTGTCCCGCTCCAGTTTGCTCCCTAGGAAGAAGGCTGATTGGAAACTTCCCTGCCTTCAGTTGCAGATTTTCGATTTGCCAACCAAAGTGATTCAGGATAACATGAGCGGCGCCAATGCTTGGATGACCAGCAAACGGCAGCTCTCTATCAGTGGTAAAAATGTCGACCCGGCAGTTGGCTGTCGATTCAGACTCAGACCTTTTCTCATCCTTTGGCGTATAGACAAAGATCGTCTCAGATAGGTTGAACTCGCGAGCAATTCGCTGCTTGACTGCAGTGGACAGCTGAAACCCCAGGGTCGACGGAAGCAACACCACAGCGAGGGGATTGCCGTAATAGATGTCCTTGGTGAAGACGTCAACCGTCATGAAGTCTAATGTCGACACATCGTGACCCCTGTCAGAACGACTGTGCACCAGAGATTGTGTAGTTGCTGCCATGGTTGTTCTCAATGCCTTTGAAACGAATGCGTTGACGCGAAACTGTCAATTATAATCCACAATAAGCATTTGGCAAGGTCAGCCTGATGGGTAGCGGATGCTGTGAAGTAATCAGGTGGCAATTCTAGGAAGGAGAAGTTCTAACATCCATAGACAATCCACGAAGGCTCCGGGTTCGGCCTGGATTACCAATCGACACCTCCTTACGAAGGCTCCGGGTTCGGCCTGGAACACCAATTGACACCTACATTACTAATGGTGTTTTAGAGCTTCTACTGCCGTGTATCTACGGCTATCCTCGGCGTAGAGCGCGCGGCATAGACCATGCCCGATGTCGCCGGAACTCTTTTACGGAACTAAGGCATACTGCCACTGATGATGTAAGACTGATGCAGAGCAGATAAAAGGCGTACCGAGCCATCATCGAGGGTCAATCGGATTTTCAAAATCACCACGATATCACACCGCAGGCACCATGTCCACCAAAACCCCAATCAACACAACAGAGGCACCCAAAGCCCTCCCCGGCATCTACAACCAAGCCATTGTCGCAAATGGCTTGGTGTTCTGCTCTGGCGTGGTTGCACTTGACAGCGATACCATGAAGATTAAGGAAGGTGATGTGAAAGCCCACACTGTAAGTAATACGCTGTCCGTTTAGGTTTAAAGCTCTGTCGCGCTGACCTGGTATGTAGCATGATATCATCAAGAATCTCTCTGTCATCTTAGAAGCTGCTGGCACAACGATTGATAGAGCCGTTAAAGTGAACGTCTTCCTATCTAACATGGAAGACTTTGCTGCCATGAATGAGGTGTATATGCAGTATTGGGGTGACGTTAAGCCCTGCAGGACGTGAGTCATAAGCTTCTCAGTGCCATACGACTTATCGTGGCTATTTCGTTCTAATCTGGAAGCTGACACAAGGTTGTAGTTGCGTGGCTGTAAAGACTTTACCGTATAATACGGACGTGGAGATAGAGTGCACTGCTATTCTGCCTTAATATAACAGTTAATATATTATGGTGGTGGCAGAGGTTATGTTGGTGACAAGGCTACGGTCTCGAGGCTAGCTAGAGAGAGTTGTGTAAGGGGAAAATCGCCGAGTATAAACAGACGCAAAGGTAGAAAGCTTTCAGCGGAAAAATTAAAAAAAAAAATGAGGTTCTGCCCGGGCTCGAACCGGGGACCTTCTCGGTGTTAACGAGATGTCATAACCAACTAGACCACAGTACCTTTTACTGTTTGATGGAAGAGATAGGCATAAATGACACTATATTCAAACAGCATTAACGTTTGACTTGCGAGTAAATTTTCAACACAATTTCTATAAATGTCCTCTTTGATGGAATGATGAGTGGGATAAACCCTCAGATGAATTTCGAAGTGATACATTGTTTTAGTAACATGGGATCCCCCCCTTTTATTCGCGTCTACCAGTGACAAGATCTATATCTGTTACCCGCCAAAAGGTTGTCTTGTGTCTGATCTTCCACCAGCAAACGTTAACAATAAAGATGAGTGTACCAAGGTATTTCAGTATAAACGTCTCTGGCTTGAAGTATGGAATAAAAGCATCATAACCTAGAGATATTGTCAGCTTTATTGCCGTAAGCTTGATGGATACACTTACCATTGAAGATGATGACCAACAGGGACACAGTCAAGGAGAAGTGTGAACCGTAAGGCTGGAGAAATCCAACGTATGGCAATTCCGTGATTGCTATTCCTTGAGCCTTCAAAGCATGGCGGAATCGGATGTGGGTAATAAGAACAGCGACCCAGTTGAGTACAGCAAAGACTGTCACAAGACTGACGAAATATCCAAACACAGCGGATGATGATTTGCTGGCGTTCAGATATCCCATAGCAATGAACAGGGAAGCAAAGCCAACTGCATATATGGGATTGCCATTATCACGAACCTTTGCAAATAAACGCGGTGCCTGGCCGTCTTTAGCAAGACCGTAGAGGGATCTTGAAGCGCAATAGATATCTACTGCCATTAGTGATGAATTTCCACCATTAGTATCAAGGATGGGTACCTGAGCTTGCAGCACTGAGTGTGAATACTAACAAGCAGCCGTTGATGATATCCGCGAAAACATGTACTCCAGCAAGGCTAACTGAAACAACGAATGGAGATGCAGCTAGAGCATTATGTTAGCGCCGACTTGACAATTAAATGTAATCATTATTCTTTACCTCCGCTGGTAGCCTGTTTTGTGGCTCCGATAAGTTGTTCGTTGTCATAAGGAACCGCCATTCCGAGCACCAAGACACCGATGATATAGAAACAAGCAATTCTCCAAAATGTTTGCTTGACAGCTCGCGGCACGTTCTTGCGTGGATTCGGGGTTTCACCAAAAGTCATGCCAACGACCTCAGTGCCCTAAAAATTGGAATCAGCAATCATGCAAACGTAGTGCAAGTATTGGTACTCACAGTAAATCCGAAACAGGCCTGACAGCAACAAGCCCAGAATCCAAGGAATCGCCCCAACGAGCCTTCGAGTAGATATTCTGCAAACGCTCCAGGGTCTCGCCAGTATCGGAAACCGGATCGATCGTGGTTTGGTCCACCTCCCATCGCGACGACGAAGGTACTAAGGATCAGAACACACATGATAAGTATCTTGGCGCAGCCCAGCCAGAATTCCGTTTCGCCAAAGCTATTAACGTGCAGTACCTGAGGGATTGTAAGCTTTGTCTATCAGGTACAAGTTCGGCAGACTCACATTTATCGTCACAATGGCAACTCCGAAAACCGTAATCCAGATGGCTACGTTAAGGTCTGGTCTCCAGAACTGCAGGACAAGACCAGCAGCTGTGAGGTTCGTCGGTGTAGCCACGATATACTTGAGAACGTAGTTCCAACCAGTCGCGAATCTGAGGGAAAGGTTAACGAGGGATGAATCATACTTGCAGATGATAGAACTCACCCAAATGCAGGGTCAACCATACGAGTTGCATATCCTCCAAAACCTTTGTTCATTGGCAGAAACGTTGCCATCTCACCAATGGCTGTCATGACGAAGAAGACGGTACATCCAACCAAAATATAGGCGATCAAGAGACTTCCAGGCCCGCCTCTCGATAATGCGCTGCCAGTGCCAATGACTAGACCTGTTCCGATAGCACAAGCTATGGAGAACATGAAGACATGACGGGGCTTGAAGTCTCGTCGAAGGTCATTGACATTATCCATCTCTCCAGGCGTATTCGAGCCGACTTGACTGATGTCTTCGGTCTTTCCTTCCTGTTTTGGCTCTGCCATAGTGACTGTGTCGAGGAAGATGAAATAAAACGAATTGAAAGTGTTGATGCAGTGACTTCAGCTCTCATGAGTTTAGCGACGGTACTGCTTTTTATCGGTTTGACTCGTTCACCTCAACGTTCACGCTAACAGGGACTGCTAGTCAATGTTGATTCTACTAGATTCGGTTCCCCAGACCGAGATACTTAGTTCAGGCTTTGGCCCATAGTTTTAGACTACTTGGCCTTACCGTTACATTTCGGAGACACATGATATCTGTAAGAACTCCGATAGCGAGTATCTAACCTCTTTCTGGCCGATCTGGACTAGCAACTCGAATGACTGTACGATCTTAATCTTGGGGACTCCAAACAAACTCCACTGTTTAAAGACAATTACCCCATTACCCCATTCCCACTATCTTTTTACCATCATGATAGCCAGTTGCTTATCTGGCCCCACATACCGAGATGATCTTTCTAGTCGCTCGGTGTGGCTGCCCGAGTTATCATTACGTGGCAATCGCATCCTCGGTATCTCACAAATGGACCGCGAGTGACTATTGACATCAATTATTGTCGGCCCCTAGATAACGCTCCGAGGGAATTTGTAATATGTAGCAAAATAGAAAGTGTATCCGGTTCGGCCTGTGCGTGCTATGACCTCGGGTAGCAGTCCTTGTAGTTTCGACAGGCGTTGCTTGAATCGCATGACTTCTGCATTTTCACTTATCCCTCTCGGGACATCAAATCGTGTTACATGTCTCAAATTTGACAGCTGATCAACGTCCACTCTGAGTACGTTGCGATCTGACTTGATGCGAGTTCCGAGTTCTTGCACATTTCACCACCTAGGATTATCATCCCATCTGTTATGCATGCAAATGCATACTGAGTCCAAGATTACGTTCTTGCGTATATATAGTCTAATGTAGCTATAGAGAGAGGGTAACTGTCCAACAGCTATGTGACTCCTAGTCCAATGAGCATTGTACCAGCTTGAATCACAGTTTATGCGCTTCAACAAATACACTGGGCTGGGCTTCCTTTCTAAATCTCAATCGCACAACACGATCTAAAACTTTAGCTACCGTTGCAATATTGCTTTGATTCAGGCCCGAAATATTGATTCGGCCGTTGGGTGGGAGGTAGATGTGATGGTCTTCAATGAGAGACTGACACTGTTGAGGCGTCAGATTGAGGTATCTGCAGGTAGTGATTAGATATTGCAACAATTCCATGGTGGTATGGCTCTTACGAGAACAGTCCATTTTCCATCAGTATGTGATCCCAATCTCCCGGTGTCTACAAATATTTAGTAACCAATCGTGCCAAACACTATCAAAACCTTCTCCTACCTTGAAGACTTCCACCAAATTGTAGTGAAGCTGCTTTCGTAGACCCTTCAATCGCTGCTGCATATCGGACAGTTCTTGAAGCCTGCAAGAGCGCGAGATTGTTATTCCATGTTTAGATATCTCGCGTTGTGAGCGTGGGATGACTCACCATTCACCTCTAAGATTATCCGATTCGAGAACAATACTGACTAACCGGCTGCCGTAAGCAGGTGAAGAAGAAAATTCCCATCGTATTAAACAGCGTAGACGGTCATGGACATTCGCTGCTGTTTCTGTATCAGGGCATACAGCGTGAAGTACACCACAACGTTCTCCATACAAAGCAAAGTTTTTCGAGAAAGACTGGCAAACAAACATCTCAAAGCCAAGGTCAGCAAACAACCGGATTGCATAGACGTCTTCAACAATGCCATTACCCAGGCCCTGGTACGCAATGTCAAAGAAGGCAAAGTGGTCGTGTTGTTTCATGACCAGAGCGAGTTTCTGCCATTGTTCTTTTGTCAAATCAGCGCCTGTGGGATTGTGACAACACGCTTGAAGAATGAAAACACTCCGAGATGGAGCCGAGTTAGCTGCCGATAAGATAGAGTCGAAATCGATGCGACGCGTTTTGGAGTCGAGGTAAGCATATTCGATGACTTCAATTCCAACCAGTTCGAAGATAGGCTTGTAATTCCCCCAGGTTGGAGTACCAAGGTAAACCTGTGGACGAGGTGAGATAGATTGACTCAGCGCCAAAGCGGCGATGTGGTTTGCGCCTGTGCCAGAAATGGTCTGTACTGATGCAACCTGATGTGTATGAGCAACGTGTGGCTATTAGTTTTTGGGAGAAGCTTACATGGCCAGATTTCAATCTTTGAGATTCCTTTCCGAACATGAGATGGGCAGCATGGTTCAAGAATCGTTCATTGCCTGTTGTGAGCTCATACTATGCTATAGGTTATTGAACAATTTCTCAACGTCTCATGCACTTGGCAAACGCTTACATCGTGACCAGGATTATTCTCAGCTAATACAAGCTTGGCCTGAAATTTGCCAGGCAAATTAGCGATTGTTGATCTAGCTTTCACTAGGGCATACCTGTGCAACAGCCTGAAGCTCACTGTAGTGACCACTTTCGTTTCGATAGATGCCAACGCCGAGGTCGGTTTTCTCTGGTGATGGGTCTTGATCTGCCGCCTTTTTGAGAAAGAACATGGGGTCAGGAGGACCTTGTTGGAATGATTCAAACATCATGGATTAATGTGATTGCGTATCAAGATTGCAAACGAGACAAAGATTGGCGGTTAATGAGAGTGAAGTCTTGTAAATTCAACCAAGAAAAGAGCACTTAAATTAAAATGCACTGGCCCAAACTAAGCATTAATTGCCGAAGCAGAGGCCGAGGTGTGTTGTGGAGGATCGATACTGCCAAGATGATAGTTCGGGAGGGGAAACCGAGCTGTACATCGACATCCTCAACTCGACTCGGTGGCCTCCACCGAGCTTGGCTTCAACGAGATTAAATGGAACTCGGATAAATTCCCCAGAACTTTCCATCGAAATAATCTTGTTTTGCATTGGAATACCTGACTAAAGATTCACAGAAGATTCCTAGTTTTTGCTCAGAATGTTCGCTTGCCCAAATAATCTGATTGCAAAAGTTGCTGCTGGACAGCTATGCAAGGTAAGTTCAAGTCATGTTCTCCTACATGGTGGAATTCATTAGCCTTACCCTACATTTTGACACAAGTCACCGGTCTAACCTTGAACATGGCAGGCTCTCGGGGTGCGACTTGTCACGAACCCTCAAGTTGTGCAATTAGCTAGAAATGCTAGCGCCGACAGTCTTTTCATAGACCTCGAGCATTCTACCCTTTCACTCAACGATGCGAGCACTTTGTGCATCACAGGCCTGAACACAGGCATTACACCATTCGTCCGAGTACCACATCAATGTGGCAATGGCTTTATACAGAAGGTTCTTGACGGAGGCGCTATGGGTGTAATATTTCCCCATGTTACGAATGCCAGTAGGTTGAAACACTGCAACTTGAATTCGATCCTTACTAATTTCATAACTCTTCAGAGGAAGCAAAAGATGCGGTATCTATCTCTAAATACCCACCTCAAGGGTGTCGATCTATGACTGGGCAATTACCAGTCATATCTCTCAAAACGTTCCCTCAAACCCAGGTGATCAGCGAAACCAATGCTTTGGCATCAACTGTGTTTGTCATGATCGAAAACGCAGCTGCAGTCGACAACGTGGACGACATTGCTGCAGTCCAAGGTGTCGACGTAGTTCTAGTCGGATCCAATGATTTAGCCATAGAGTTGGGAATCCCTGGGGAGTTCCGCCACGAGACTTTTCGTCGTGCTCTCACTCGCATAAGTGAAGCGTGCAAGAAGCATGGTAAGGTCATGGGCCTCGCAGGTATCTATGATCAACCAGACATTCATGACTGGGCCATTCACACGCTGGGTGTGCGGTTCTTGTTATGCCAGCAGGATTCGGGCTTGATCGCTGGAGGTGCAGTGAAATGCATGGCTGCTGTCGAGGCTGTTGAGCGTGGTTCTTCATCACAGCCCGACAACAAGACAAATGGATTCAATGGGACAGTTGGGAAGATATAGCTGCAGCACCTTGGAGCATCAGACTAGCGGACTTTGAGCATTAGTCTAGCCATAAAGACAAGTTGGCTTTACACAGACAGATACAAGGTGCTCAGTGCTCAATACGTTTGAAATTCAGTGAATGTCTCGTACATTATTATAATATAATATTGATTCTGCAGTCCTAACAGTACCCAAGATAAGTAATAATAATCCTTTTCTCCAACAAGCTTTAAAAAGAAGCATAGTTCTGGGACATATGTTCCAATATTGACTGAACTGTAAACCAGTCTCCGACAGTACCAGGAACACCGCCCGAGATTCTGTATCCAGCCAACATCTGCCCGGCCCTCAGATTCGGGGAATTAATGGTATTTGCAATACCATCCCAATCCACAGGGACCATCCTGTTGTCGCCAACATGTCTTGCCGTGTACCTATAGAACCATACCCGATCACCTTTGGCTCCGATTGCCCAACAAGCTCTCCCCTGGACGTTGCCGATGGCTGTGGCTAGATAGTTTACCATTTGGGCCCGAATGTTCAGGGCAGTATCAGCACTTGCTCCGCCCTTTCCCTCAAAATACATAAACGTCCTTCCAGGGATATAGCCTGGGCCTGCTAGATTCACATTGATCTCCCTCACAATTAGATCCGCTCGTGCTCCATTCTGTTGGCCTTGGAGGGGGTACGCTTCAGGGTTGATGAGGAAGTCCAGATCCGTGACTGGGTAGAGAATGTGAAGTATGCTACGTGAACGGTCAGCTCATTAAATACATCAATTGAGTACCAAGGAAAACAATACTTACGCATTCCACAACCCATTGACATTATGCTCCACGGCCAGGTAAGCTTGGCCGCCTGCTACAACAGTTCCTGTGAGGGCGTGAACATGGCCACCGAATTGAGTCAAGTCGTTCTGTAAAGCAAGCAAAGCTCGGCGTTGAGGGATTAGAGCCATGTTAGAATCTTTGAATAATGGTGTGATATTGTACTTGTAGTGTTGCAATTGCGATGATGAATGAAAGACGAGCTGAATGGCCATCACCAGTTTATATGTGCTCGAAACAAAGCTATTTGCAGTTGAACAATACACCTTTGTCTGTCCTCTATGTTCTAGTCTAGAACGTTCGACGAGATAGCTCCTCCACTAATTTTTGTGTGAGCTTTGTAACTTGCCGCTCGCGATGTCGTGGCTGGCTGATAGGCACGACACGCCATCATGCACCTGGATGGATGAAGGAGATCAACGGGGCTGGTTATGTCTCAAAATATTGGAAGCACCGTCAACTTAAGCGGTGCTTCCTCCGTTATTGTGGCTGGCTGGCTATGGTGAGCTATGCTACATATTGAGGCTATTGGTCTCCGGTCACTGCCGCCTGAACACGCATGTTTCAATCCTACCGGACTTGCCGATGATATTGCTCTTCTAGTTGCCTAATAACAAACCAATACCCCCACTTATTTAATGCATTGATCCCTTCCAAGTTAGGCCTTCCAACGCTCGATGCCACGGCATCAGCTGAAGTGAGACAATGCAACTAAATGACCAGAGGAAAAGCTAAGAATGAAAATGAACAGAGACTATTGTAACGAGGCCTGGTTCTTCGTCGGAGTAGCATCCACTATCTCAGACATTCGACCTTATTGAACAGCTTACATAGCTGTAGGAGATTGATAGCCCGGATCATTATCTCCCCAGGAGCTTGTGGCTGGCTGCTGAGTGCCCAATATTAAGCTGAGTTACATCGTTCTGCGGCTGGAAGTGTGCATATGCACTATTTCTATAGTCTGAGTGACGTTGCTAGATTACCACTTATCTACAGGGTCCCGAGACTGATAATAGGTCACTGGTTCTGCGGGGTTGGGGTTGGAGTATAGCTAATCTCATTGGGGTTAGCCTGATAAATGGCTACTTTTCATGGTCCTGACGTGGTGTTGGAAGTTAATCTCCTTCACTTCACTTCATATCAATCTTATACAGACGCAGACTGCACTTAACTACACCAGATACTCACACGTGACTTTTGTATCCTCATACACTACGTTATACCCACCACTTACCGCTTTCCAGATGCGCTCAAGAGCCGGCGATAGTGCCTCACAGAAACAATCAAGGCGGTCCAATGTCGCGTTAGTACTGCCCCTTGTTCTCAATAAAGCCATCCAATTTTACATAGAACAATATTACTGACCCTTAATCCATGTTCAAAGTTGTCTACAATGTCGGGAGCGAAAGGTCCGTTGCTCTGGCACCTGTCCTTGCAACAATTGTATCCGCCGCTCGACGGACTGTGTTTTCGATCAGGATGACCGCAAGATCTTAGTATCTGAGAAGTAAGTCCCCACCCCGGAAGGAAACATGGCCAATCCATTTATTGAACTTTCTTATAGCCTTCTGAACGAGTTGAAACGAAAAGCGGAGGAATTAGACGAAATGCAAGGGCCAGCCAAGAAGACTCCAAGACCATCAGGAAGCGAGGGTAAACAAGTCTCGACAATCTTCTCAATACTCTGAAACGCAAGCTTACTATGTTATCCAGATGTGCATGTCGCAGAATCTGAATCAGATGTAACTGCTGAAGACGTACTGCCTCAAATGACCAACCCTCTAGTGACACCCTCATCAAAATTCGTGGTAGATATCCAAGGGAGGAAACGCAAGCTTATCCTAAAACACCACATAACTCGGATAACTAACGAATATAGGCTTCCTTGGACCTTCTTCAACCTGGGCATACAGTCGCCATGTCATGGTCATGATTCGACAGGTATGGTCCCACTCTAGCATATCACTTTGACAAGAAGCTGAGATAGACAGTATGTTGACCAAGAAACAACACCAGAGGTTCCACTCAACATCGATGGACATGCCTTTAACATAGAGCTTCCTCGCATGAGACAGGCTGGAGCCTTAATCGATATAGAAAGTCTCCCTTCACTTGACTACGCCATCTACCTCACAAACACCGTCAAGTTCCACATAGCGCAAACCTACCACATTTTCGAGGAATCTCATTTCATGCGTGGTCTCTTGTCGCTATACAACGACGGGCCACCTCCTTTGACGTCAGATAATCGGATGTGGTATATCCAGTACTTCCTTGTCATGGCAATGGGTAAGGGACTTCTTACCCGGGGTATGTCAAAGGCCGGATCACCCGGTAGCGAGTACTTTTTGCGAGCAATGGAGCTTTTTCCTGACGCCAGCGGGTTGTATGAAGATCCAATACTATCTATTGAGGTATGCTGCGGTCTTGCGCTGTATCTTCAGGCCGTGGACCATCGCAACAGTGCTTATGTATATGTGAGACATTCTTCTTGCACTATCATGTCATATTGTTGACTTCTTCTAGCTTGGATTGGGATTGAGGATAGCCCTGAGTCAAGGTCTCCACCGTGACATAGTGGGTGAATTCTCAGATGATGCCGAAGTCGATCGGTATCGCAACGCGTGGTGGACGCTATACATTCTTGACCGCAAATTCTCATCTTTGATGGGTGCTCCGAGCTCTGTCCAAGATAGCGACATCTCTGTACCGGTACCGGGGCAACTTGCTGGATCACGGAAGTCGAATGCCCTCGATATGCATATTAAGCTGTCAAGGCTTATCGCAAAAGTTCTCAACAGTGTGTACCCTATCAATATGCGTGAAAACAATGAGCTAATATAGACGCAGCAGTGTACGGGATTGACGGAAGATTGGATGATTCGTTCCCCAAGAATACTCTAACAATCTTGAAAGAGCTCGCTGCCTTGGCCGCTGAGTGGAACTCATACCCAGACTTGAAATTGGATGGTCAAGGTCCAGTATCACGAGTCTCTGCCACGCTCAATCTTTGTTACCACCAGGTACGTCTCACCTCAATTATTGCCCAGCAGACGACTAACAACGCCAGTGCATCGTATTAGCAACGAGGCCCGTTCTAATGTGTCTCCTGCGAGATAAGTTAGAGTTGGACAGAAGAGAAAGTAGGTCGACGTTCGAGATTGCCGAGCCTATCAAAGCTCTGTTGAAAGCTTGCTATAACTCGGCGCACAAGTCTCTCCGTATCTTGGCCACGTTACAAACCCAAGATCTTCTCGGTATGAAGTGTTTACCACATGTTAATTACAACTGGCTTAAACTAACCTTGCCAAGAACTCTTTCTACCATTCGATTTGGACCACGCATTTTCAGCAGGTTTTGTTCTCGCTCTTATCTCTACCGTCCAGCCATTCTCAGACGCCATGTACGACTCGTGTTTCGACGCGACAATAAACATTCTCGATACATTAATTGCTGGTGGTAATCTTCCTGCATGTTTCCGACGTCAAGAGATGGAGCGCTTACACGACATGCTACATCTGATAAAGCAACGAGAGAGGATATCACCGCACCCTAATGTGGACCAAATCCCTGGCTTTGATGCTCATCGAGGAGAACAGGGAATCTCGCCAACTCAATTGCTCGCTGTGACCAATATGCTGGATTCTCAGCCATCCTTTGACTTGGATTTTGATACGGTAAATAGCTGGTTGTGGGAATTTGCTGGTGCTGGGGATGCGCCATCATAGATTTGACTTTCTTTCTTGGATAATTGGAGTATATTTGGAAGACCAGGGTTGTAGATCATGAAATTTTAATGGGTTTGACTTTGAAGACACGCACTCATCACGCGTACAGTGGCGTTGAGTGGTAAATCAGGATCTATCTGTCCAACTAGAATCGTGATCACAACTCAGCAAAAACATCACGAGAGCCACTGATGAGTCAGTGACTTGGGTTGTGGCTGCATACCGTGATCAGAATCCTCTGTATCAGCCACCCGCCCACATAATAGAGTCCATTGTGCTAGGCAGCTACTTGTACACATGTTATTGTTGGGAAAGTTCAGTAATTACTAGGGTTACCTTTCATCTGAATGTTTAAGATTTTAATCTAGATGGATTCCATTGGTAACCTTTAAAACTGAGAGGGTCGGGGCTTTAAACTTACAGATCTATTTGTTATTTGCTTCAACTTTAAACAATATATGCTTTCAGCTTCCTTTCTACAGGTCTATAAATAAGACAATACCTGCCATGAAGGTCGATCTTCAACTTGGCAAGCAACATCTCCAACTTTACTTTTACCAACACCAGCCTTTCAAGACACATCTACACAATGGTTTGTTGATTCAGATGTACCCAAGACTCTGTGAGGAAACTAACCATTATCATCACACGCCACAGCAACCCGTCAACAACCATTCAGACTATTCCAGCATGGCCCAAACTCCAAGCTTGTTGCCGAATGCTGTTCAGAACGCTCCCGACGATTCATGCCGTGCGCCCATCACGACAGATGCACTACAGGCAATGCCTAAGAATTCGATAACATCCCCAAGAACTACAACCATCGAAGACCCCATGGGTAGTACCAAGTTAACCATCAATGTCACGGGCATCGACGACGTAAGTACCAACGACATGGGTACGAACGACATGAGTACCAACAACATGAGTATCAGCGACATGAGTACCAACGTCGAACTCATTCGCGACAGGGTTACTCAGCATCTGGCACAGCACCCACATATGGATATCCACAAAGTTCACGCTGAGTACATGGCAACAGTGGAGCGCATCCAAACCCTACAGAGCCTGCAGGAAATTAACAATCGCGAGATTGAAAATTACTCTCCTGAGATTGGGGACATCTATTCGAGGCGCAAGTTGAGGGTTACACAAGCAAAGCTAAGAGTAAACCTCAAGGCTGAAAAGGAACGAAGTCGTGTATTGAGCGAGAAGATAGTGACAGAGAAGAAGCTGCGCAGTATTTTGACAGCTTCTCGGGAAATTTGGAATGCCCTGGTTCGCAATGAGAACGAATCAGTCCGTTGGTAGTCGAGGTCGTGTGGTCATTATGGTAATTGCGGCTTGTCGAGTTTTGAAATACCCAGCAATAGACCAAGACAATTTTTCATTATCATCATGACACTTTGTTAATTCAACATTATTTAGAATCAAGCATTAAAGGAGATAGTAAAGATCCTAAGAAACGAAAAAAGAACCAGCATCAGTATTCCCCTCATCAAAGGTGCCATCTATACATCAATTCCTAAGTTAGACTCACTCGATCTTCGCCAAAAGCTTCGTTATTTGCTCTTGCCAAGGTACGACGACTAGCAAGCCACAATGTCTCTATCTCATCAAGTCCCAATTCCTTATCTATATCCAACACTTTATCAGCCCGTGCGTGGCAGAGGGCGTCTTTTTTATCCAACAGGCTTTGATCCAACTCGGCGAATTCTTTGCAGGCTGCTCACTCTTTACCCAAAAGGACTCCAGATAAATTGTATCGCAGTGTCGACCGTTACCGATTCCAATTCATCCTTGTGGTCTGGGCGGCTAACACCAGAAGCTAACCCGGCATCTAAAAGTAGCTGGGACCTAATAAGAGATTACAGTCCGGAATCCTCTCCAGTTCTGACAAGAAGGATAGAGTATCGTGGTACTATTTCGATACAGAGGCGGTCACGATAGTCGAAATCATTCTCTCCCCTACGCTTAGCAGGACAGTATGACGGGCCTTGTACGTCTACTTGATTTTTCTATGACCATGTATCATGATCGGAACAAATGACGCATTGTGTATCCGTGCTGTTGAAACAACTGGACAGTTACTGGGCAAGGGGCGCCATACTTCGGCGGCTCTACTCGAGCCCAGGTACCATGAGTCATACTTAACAGGTTTGATGATATCACTCGATAGTGTTTTTGAGAACCTCCGATAATGTGCTGAAAGGTTATACAATCCACCATCAAATTGCAGTGGCTTCGTGAGGAAGACACCACATTGGAATTGGTGGTCAGCCATTGCACAAGCGCAGCCAGGTTCAGTATAGGTACCTACCAATATGGCCATTTTCACTGTCTGCACCGTCTCTGTCGTGAAATTATATGATGAATTCTTCACTGTGCAAATCAAGAATGCCTTCTGGCGTTAACTCGAAAGCACCATCGTCGTTCCATTGCCCCTTGAGCATTCTTTTTGTATTTCATGTTCTTGGAGTCGCTAAGCAACCATGCTGTTAGGCTTTTTTGTGATTGCCTTAACTGTTCACTTGCCCATTCGCGTAGTAAGGCGCGATCCAGAGCCAAGGGTTCGATGTCATACCGAGTAACGGCCTGTTTTATTGGGACTGGTGACGGACTTTAGTTTCCCATTGTGAGGTGCACTTGAGCGATATGTGTGGAATAGACTATGTGAATGACTGATATAGAAGGAAATATATATGCATAGAAGACAGTATTTTTATTGACCTTTATGATGACTTAATATGTGTTTAAAAAAAAGGAAGTTTTGAGTGCAATCTCCAACTTCGCAGTGGCGCATACGCTTGCACCACAGCATGTCATGGGTCTTTTTCACTTGTCGAGAGCTAAGCCTTGCGGTCCCACCTTGGGCAAGCGGAACAAGACTTGCAAGGGACATTTGGCAAATTACAGGAACTCTGCTTATCTTTCCCTCGAATGCATTACTTCTAACATTAGCGTATTAAATTTTACACTATCATTAGAAGGAAGTTTCTAAATATATTCTTAGAAATCGCTTCTCTCGCAGGCATACGCAGGTCTACTTATTTTACGCATCACTTAGTACTCCGACTCTTTGCCTACCTACTTTATCTCAACAGAAGGCAAATATCCGTAGTCATACTTGCGCTTCTTTCCCTACTCAAAAATCACAGGCTCAGCAGCTACGACCCTCAAGTTTATGCCCGTCATGAACGCCTCCTCCAGAGTTCTGTTTCACGCGCTAGGCACGTCGTCATTCATGTTCAGCTTCTACCTTCTTACGACATGGGATTCAAATTATTCGCGTTCCTTTGGATGGTACTTCCAGCTTCTGACTGTCGTGGGCCTCGCCTTATCTCTGGTCACATTTTCGCTAGGTCTTGTCGCAGATCTAGTACCAGCCAATACCCTCTCCAAGGCCAAAGACGCAGTCACAGTCCTTGCGACCCCTCTTGAGGTCCTGATCGCCGTCTTGTACTGGTCTATCAGAATGCATGACCCTTCATTACTGATGCCAGAGGATCTCGTAATTAATCCGTTACCTGACCTCGGCTTCCATCTTGTCCCAGCTGTTCTGCTGGCTCTGGATCTAGTCTTATGGAGCCCACGAGCGACTATTGCTACACGAAGTATGATGTCTCTAAGTACAGTTCTGGCTGTCGTATACTGGTGTTGGATTGAGTTATGTTTCTACAAGAATGGCTGGTAAGTTTACATACAGCATCAGTCCCAACCTCAATTGCTAATAATCGCACAGGTACCCCTACCCAATGATGGATCAGTTTTCAGCCATACAACGTGTTGTCATTTTTGTTGCATCAGCTGGACTATTAACTGCCTCGTCGTCCGCTCTTCAATATGTGCATAGCAAGGTCCATAGCCCTACGACGAGGAAGATCAGAGCTGAATGATAACATGTCAACTTGAGGATCAGTAGAGGGCTACAAGTAGGCTACTTTCCCATCATGAAAGGGCAGCTCTAAAACAAAAACTTTTACATGGCAGTAAATTATACTCGTCGTTTTACATATCTTGCTTTGTAACTTTGGAAACACTCTGCCTGAATATCTAACGCTCGCAAAGCTTTTCACAGACCATATTGCAGCAATTTTTCAATTTTTCCGTGTCGTGACACTGCAGCTGCCCTTGCCATCTGCCCTTCTCTAATTTGTCTCTCGAGCGGCCGACAGAAACCAAAAATAGCAGGTATCATAGGAAAGGGCTGAGTCTGGGCCTAAAGGTACAAGGGTAGTGCATCGTATGGCATGAGCACTTAACTAGCGTGGCCCCCAAATGAGTCTAGACGTCTTCCCGCATACCGTAACCTATCAGGCTCGGACTTTTGTTCCGTAATTCCCTTCAGGGTCGGTGTAGGGCAGAATTCATTCTCACATGCTTCGACGCTGGAGATTTCGGCCAATTTGTGTAAGACGCATCCCAGACAAGCTTTGGATGGCGCACCAATCCCTGGACTACTCTACAGCATGATGACACTCACGAGGCATGACTATCATTTCAGGCTGTGAAAACTCTAATCTTTCAGCGTTTTCATCCAATTGTCCAGCAGTGATGAGCAACTCCGTGTCTTCTTCGGGCGAGACAGCCTATCACAGCAATGCGGCTCATAGCACACTTTGGGAAAAGTTCACCATCTGTAATTGGGTAGTACTGACAGTAAGAAAATGTTTTTTTCGGCGAGGCATGGCAGTTATGGCATGAGATACGCAGTGAGTGAATTATCGTAGTTTGTGCCACTGCGCCGCCGTAAGTAAAGTCTTTGATACCAATAACAAGGGCATTCACTATCAGGGTAGCATCCAACCCTTGCCAAATAACGGGTCTATCAACAGGGGCAAGGAAAAATAGATTCACAGCTGAGACCCCCCATGTTCAAGTAAGAACTTGTAGGTGATAGGGCTAATGTTGGAACGTGTAGCAGCAATGCGCAGCCCAGTCACTGGCGTATGTATATAATAGAGTATTCAAACTTGATGCATGATCTTCTTTTGCACTTCTTTCTCAAGTAACATCAATCATACCTCATGTGGCATCGGTAACGATGTCGGTAACTATTGTATCTGCCATTGCGATCTTTTTTGTGGCTATCGCTCTCAAACTCCTATCAAACTTTTATTACGGTCCACTTTCATCTCTCCCGGGGCCATGTTACACACGTGTCACAGGCATTCCATTACTCTATTCCCGGGCCACCGGAACAAGTCGAGAACATCTTCGTTGTCTCCACAAACGTTATGGCCCGGTAGTAAGAGTCGGACCCACCGAGGTGTCTCTCAATAGCGTTGATGGTTATTACAAAGTCCACGGAGTGGGAAGCCACTGCATCAAGGCTCCTGTTTTTGACAGTATCCGGTTCAGTCACTCGCCCATGTTATTCACCATTCGGGATCCGAAGTTTCACGCGCAGCGCAAACGGATTCTGGGCCGTGGTCTTGCCGCAATGAAAGAAGGGCAAGAGTCCAAGATTCGACGGTTGGCTGAGCTTGCTGTGTCAAACATCGAGAAGGAGGTCCAAGAGGGCAAGTCTGACGTATACAAATGGTGGCGATGTTTAGCAGTTGATGTGATAAGTGAGATGTCATTTGGAAAGCCCTTTGAACTGCTCAGGCCGGGTGGTCAAGACCTGCCGGTATACAAAGCCTTGGGCAATGCAGGGTCGGGTGTTGTTCTCCAAGTGATGCTACCCAGCTTTCTCCAGTCTCTTGTCAGGTGGTCTCCAATAACTTGGCTTCGAGATATCGCCCGAGTCGGCGAGACCATATTCGGCCGAGCCTTGATTGCACTCAACGAAGCCTCTTTACCCTCATGCGGTCCAAGTATGGTTCGTCACATACTGGGTGAGGCTGAGTTAAGCAAGAGTCCTGTTTTGAGCGATGAAGAGTTGGGATCTGAGGTATCCATGATGCTTGTGGCAGGTTCTGATAGTACAGCGGCTACACTGACGTATGCCACATGGGCGATAATTCGAGATCCTGATCTAAGGAGAAAGATTGAGGAAGAGGTAGCCCGTCTTCCGGAACACTTCACCATGAAGGATCTGGATCGTCTACCTCTTCTTAATAGCACTCTAGAAGAGACTCTGAGGCTATACAACCCTGCTGGTGCACTTGTGGAGAGAGTTTTACCTCCAAGTGGTATGTCTATCCACGGTTGGGATCTCCCAGGTGGCACGATGGTCTATACAACAGGATGGCTCATCTCACGCCTTGAAGATGTGTTTCCTGATCCAGATATGTAAGTCAAGCTTTTCAGAATCGAAATATCCTTCACGCTTTCACTGCTGACCTAGCTCAGGTTCGATGCGACTAGATTCATGAATCCATCACCTGAGCAGACCAGAGCACATGTACCTTTTAGCATAGGCTCACGGAGCTGCATCGGCATGCAACTCGCGCGCATGGAGATTCTAGTCACGCTTGCAACATTGTTCCGTCAGTGTAGAGACATGAAGTTGCATTATGGTATGACAGATGAGATGATGACGCAGGTCGGTGAGTTTTTTATTGTCCCGAAGGGGGGCGTATGTGAAATTTCTGCATAGCATTGGCTTTGAGAAACATATAATCGGGAGACTCGGTCTATTATCGGTGGCAAACGTTATCTCTATCTTCTTCTTGGCTCTATTCAATGCAGGCCCATACTTCATACATACCAAATGAACTCAAATTGACAGTCTGTAGCTATTGTCAAAGTGATTGGGTTGGATCCTGAAAGCCACTCTAGGGCTTTAGCATGAGCTTTGTGCAGAACAGATTGTACTGTCCCCTCCCACTCTAATGTTTTCTGCCTCTGGCATCTCAAAAATATGTCGGATTTTCGCAACCCCTGCGTCCAAAACAACATCTCCACATCAACCAAGGGGAGTTCCCCATCGTTGTCTTCAAAATGATCATCCAGCCGACCAAATCATGCACGAATCTCCCAAGCCTCGTCACGAGTTACCCCCGCCAGGTGTACTACTACGAACGTCCGGCCCCTCCTCCGCCTCGTCGTTCAAGCGGCGGTGGATTCTTAGGCCTCTCAACTTGGCAGGTGATAGCCCTCCTCATCGTCCTCATATTACTGTCGCTCGGCATTTTTATGTGTATGCGAAAGAAGAGTGAGCCAAAGGCGCCGGAAGAGGACGAAGGTGAAGAGGAGGAAGAGGAAGAGGCAGAAGAGGAGGCAGAAGAAGAGGAGGAGGAAGGCGACGAGGAGGCAGCAGACGACGATGAAGGGGAAGAAGAGCCTGTGCCGGATGAAATGCAAATGAATGCTTACAATGCACAGTATCTAGCCAATCCCTACGGCAATCCCTACGCACAACAACCATCCAGCGCTACCATTGTCGGATCACATGCTATATATACCTGCCCGCGAGGGTTCGCTGTTGAATGGTAGAAGTTGGTGAATGACACCTCAATCAACGGAAGATGGACGAGGCTAATCACGAAGCAGGTTATCTTTATCGTCGTCAACGATAGCATTGCGAAAGGGTTTCAGGTTGACAACCAGCTGAGTGCTATGGATTCGGATCCCTGGACGGACGCAATGCCTGGTGGTGACCAGACGGGACTTTTCGGTGCAGAGAGGACAAAGAGAACATAGTGACGGAAAGGCTGGGATTCATCGGCATCACCGCCACCTGAGTGTCTACTCCCCGTCTTGGTAGATGAATTTTGCACCGCAATATCTACTTTCTGATCTCTACTGGTTTACCCAATAGGGGCCTGTGAGGATTCAACGAGTCACAGCTTTTTTTAATAAATTTCTGTGTGGGTTTCGCTAATGAGCCTTTAACTTTGGAGTGATACAAGATGATCCAAAGACAGAACACGGTGTCATGTCTACAGTCACTCATGACCACATTTATACATGGTCTCTTATCAAGGTTCAATCCACCGCGTCTCAATTCATATCTGTAAATCCTATGCACATGTAGCCCCTCTGCAGCACAGCCTAATTCAAATATCGCCCCCATAACCTCGCATCAGCTGTGCTCCCAACTTCCCCTTCCAGAGAATTGACTAACAGGAGAGATTGGCTTGTCGGAATGGCTGGTGATCTTTGCACCATTATTAGTGTCGATGATCAGGTTCTGGGAACTGACTTTCCCTCTGAACTCTCGCTGAGTAGTCAGTTGTTTGATGTCACTGTAGTCCAACTTCGCATCGTAGCTGTTGAAGTCTCCCACCGGGGGATCGAAGCTGCCATTGAATGTGCACTGCACGCCATCAACTACAAAGGTGGCTGTGATTTTGTTTCCGCCGTCAAAACTGCTGACTGTACCAGAGGTGGTGGGCATCTGAGAGCGAATTAGTACATGTAATGTTAGGGTTTATCTGCGTCTCGGCTACCTTGGAGGATTTTCTTTGGAATCAAAGCAGTGGACGGGGTTTGAGAGTGAGAAAGATAAGATTCAAGCCAGGAAATGAAGGGAAATGTCAGCAGCTTATAGGACTTCCGGATCAGTCTTGCCACAGGTTATGATCTCATTGTTCTCTCGTAGCAAGATTCCAGACTTCTGGGATTGGACGTTTTGAGTAAGCCACAGGTCGAGACTACGCCACAAAGTTACATTTTCGGAATTAACTTTGGTCCTTTGCGCACATGATCAGACACACTGTTCGTTTATTCAGCTTCTTTCAATTTCTTCTCAGAAGGTAATCGATAAAGGGCTATGGTGACTGAGGTGCGGAACATAGATAGGCCGAGGTACATAATAGATCATGACAAGAGTCAGACAGAAGCCAAAGGATGCCATGTCATGGCTACACCCGATGACCTCTAATTGCCCCCTTGAGTAAAAGGTTGATGAGATTATTTAGCCCGACTGGTGACTTCAGCAGAGTTTGGTAAATGTGACTAATTTAACCAGTGAGCATGTGATTAATTGCTTCAGTTGTTCTGTAATTGATTGATCACGCTTATACTTTGTAGTAGTCCGTTTTGTTCTCTATTCCATGGGTAACGAGGCAGGTACCGCACTGAGACTGTCTCACACCCAAGTTCCAAACCATAAACAGTTAGTACAATCATCTGGTACCGGCACCATATCCTTTACGTTGTTGTCTTTTGTACCAACGGGCACTTACAACGTCTACAAGGCTATCAAAACGGCCAGAGCAAAAGTTTCACATCACAGACTGGGGGTGGCTTATGTAGCAAGCAGATCTCGAATACTTACATCACTTCTTGTTCGCAAGATACCTCAGCAGCGGTTCTCTGGTGTTGTTTCTGGTTGCAAGCTACAACGATGTCCCCAAAGTCATTGCTGTGTTTCTTGCAATATGTTTCTCCAGATCCCTTGATACGAAGCAGTAACTTAGGCGATAATCTCCAGGCTAGTTTTCGAAGGCAAAGTGAATAGTTCAGTATTGACATATCCTCAAATGGCAGCCTGTTAGGAACCAGACGATCAGTTAGTGAGAGTGAGAGAGCATCACTTACATAAAGCCATGCAAAAAATTAAAGTCGTAGCTGCTGTCTCCGTACCTGTATATTCTCACAGTACACTACATTTTCCCATCAATCAGCGCAAAGCTTGGTACTGTGGTCTAGTTGGTTATGACATCTCGTTAACACCGAGAAGGTCCCCGGTTCGAGCCCGGGCAGAACCTCATTTTTGCCGAACTAGAGGAGTAGCCACAGTGACCATGAACTTCTGTGGGGTCAAGGCTGTATTTTTAAGGCCTAGCGTTCAAAGAGAAGACAGCGCAACGGCTGTTATCTTATTGGTATGAGCGAGCGCTAGATATTGGAGAGAAGTCATATTAGGTACACAGATGCCGAGCGGGGAAAACACAAGGATGTTGAGTTCCAGACACTTATGTTACAATTGCAATATCGCTCGTTAAACCTACTTAGAATAAACGGTTGCCATTGAG
The DNA here is from genome assembly GCA_016952355.1 of Fusarium culmorum. NCBI lineage: Eukaryota > Fungi > Ascomycota > Sordariomycetes > Hypocreales > Nectriaceae > Fusarium > Fusarium culmorum. Next base: position 7,643,639 of record CP064748.1, read on the forward strand.
CGGATAATAAGAGAGGCTTAAATCAGCCGAGATACAGCCTTGGTAAACGGTGCAAATCATTCACTGGCGAAGTACAAGTCACGAAAGGCAGAAAGATTGAAGAATATACTGGTATAAATCTATGTGGTAAAAAGTCTATTTAGAATAGGTAGTCTAATGTCTCTGTGCAGAGAGCATTTAGAGAAGGGCAATGGCACCGATGACAGCCATGATACCGGCAGGGACAACCTGGGCGGCACCGGCAGTGACGGCAGTGGGAGTGGTGGGAGGAGCAACAGGAGCAGTGCCAGAGGGAACAACAGGGGCAGGGCCGGAAGGCTTGGAACCAGTGCCAGTGGGGCCGACAGGGGCAGGGCCGTGGCAAGCAGTGGGCTTGACGAGAGAACCGTTGCTGTCAAAGGGAGCGTATCCGAGGCACTCAGAGTACTCAGCAGCACAGGTGGCCATGTTGGCACCAGAAGCAGAGCGGCAAGAGTTGTACTTGTCAGTGCACATCTCAGCGCAGTCCTTGGCCTGAGCAGGGGTGGAAGGAGTAGCGGGAGGAGCGTAACCGGTAGGGACAACGGGAGCAGTGGTGGTGTGGTGGATACCAGTGACAGTGACGGTACCGGGCTTGGTGACGGGGATGGTCTGGTTGCCGTAGGTCAGGGTGGTCTTCTCAGGGCAGTAGGTGGTCAGCTTGGTGACGACCTCGGTGGTGTAGGCAGGGCCAGTAGGCTTGACACCCTCGTGGCAAGCAGTGGGCTCAACGAACTTGCCGCTCTCCCAAGGGTTGTAGCCGAGGCAAGCAGCGTACTTGGCAGCGCAGAAAGACATGTTGGCATCGGGGGCAACGCGGCACTCATCGAACTTGTCGGAGCACATCTCAGCGCAGTCACCAGTGTGAGTGGGCTTGGGAGGAGGAGCATAGCCAGTGGCGGTAGCGACGGGCTTGGTGATGGTGCAAGAGCAGTCCTCGATGGTGAGGGTAGTGGCCTTGGTGACAGTGTAGGTCTTGTCACCGTAGGTGAGGGTGGTGGCACCAGGGCAGTAGGTGGTCAGGTGAGTGACGACCTCGGTGGTGTAGTGGATGGTCTCGTTGGAAGGAGGAGCATAGTGAGGAGAAGCGTTGGCAGCGCCGATGAGGGCGGTAGCGAAAGCGGCAGTCTTGACGAAACCCATTATGACGGTTGGTTGTTGTTTTGGTTGGTGCTGAAGTATTAAGAGTAGCGAGTGTAGTATTAAGCGAAGGACGCGGTAAGTTGGATTAAAGAACGAGTGTGATTAGCGAGTCTGGGATGAAGAGGAAAGAAAGAAGACTGGAGAAGAGAAGAACAAGAGGCTTTATAACCCTTCTTGCTTTGCTTTGCTTTGTTCTATTGTTGTCCCAAGATCCCAGACGGAACGATCGATCAGGGTGGACCGCATGGCATTGCGGAGACATGATTAGCACAAGGACCCAAAAAAAGCTCGTGTTTATTTTTGGTCTCGTCTCTTTCTGTCCTCCTATACGAAGAGGTAATTTGCCAGTCCGTCAAGCGAATCGTGATCCGGAACTCGGCTCTGGGGGACCTGACTAAAAAGAAATGAACTGACCAATAGAATGGCCAAGACATATACGAGAGATGCATTTATTGACTACCGCCTTGCTTTTTGGCCTCTCAATGCCCCTGACGCTAAGGGTGGTACCTGCGTTAGGCTTATGGTTAGCTCACTTCAAGGGAGGCAACACCACTTGTTGTTGTGTCTTTGATTCGAGCGGAACGCGTCGTAAGCTTTGGTCGAGAATATGCTAGACTGGATACAGTATGTAGGGATGGACGATCTCGTAGTCGAGTCGAGTCACGCAGTGTGAAATAAGTTGAGTTGAAAACCCAGACAAAAAACAACAACAGGCCCGATGGTCCGGGTCAGCACCAGCGCATTGACTCTCCCAGCCTTTTTTTCTTTTTCTTCCTCTCGTCTTTTCTCTCTGCTCTGCCAACGGCCGGCTAAGCCGTGTCAAAGCTTTAAACTTCGTCTCGTGTTCTGGTCTCCGCCAGATCCATGCCGCAGAACGTGTTATAGTGCCTTATGCATAACTAACCCGTCAAAGGTTACTAACGTCTCAAAAGGCAGCTAAAGAAAGCTTTACCGCTACATGACAAGAGCATGTGTTGAGTCAGATTGACTGTGGTCAGACTAGATAAAGTCTAAGCCAAACGGCGCGCCCGCAAGCCTTCGGCGTTGACCGCGGCCGTTTTGTGAGCGCACTGACGATTGAAACAGCGGACTGGACTAGTAACAATTGACGTCACGTTCTTTGTGGAGTTGGTTAGGCTAGAATAATCCAGAATGTGTAGTTTAGGGTAACCAAAGACATTTTAGACTTCCAACAACATCATGACAATCAATGACAGGTTGAAGAACGAGGTAATAACAGAGACTCGTACTGGTAATATTAGATGTTAGCAAATTGTAGTTACCCGATTGAAAACAACATTCGAGGTTCCCGCAATCGTAATACTGGTTACGGACTGGATCATCGTTTGGTGTGAACAGACACTCGTCTAGAATAAACATGGTCAATTAATCGCTTATCTATTTCGATGCTTCTTCTCTCGCAATTTGCCTTTCCAACAGCCCTTTCAATTCCCCAGTGCAATCTTCTTGGTCCATAAACACCTCAATCATCTTGACCCCATCATCTTGCTTCATCACCTCTGAATCAAGCGCAGTCTTCAACTCTCCCCAGGTGTTTGCAGAGAAGTATCGCTTCTTCAATTCTTCATCGTTATACCCAAACAATCCCAGAGTATGCTTAAAATTCCACGGTGCGATATCATTGTAGTCCTGGTTCCTCCCGTGAATGGCTCGCTCAATCGTGTAACCATTATTGTTAATCACGAAAATTACAATGTTGAGCTTCTCTTTCACCATAACGCTGATCTCTTGGACCGTCATCTGCAAACTCCCGTCTCCGATAAAGAGGATCGTGCGCTCCGTATCCTTGTCGTGACTGTCTTTATCGCGACGCGCTAGAGCGACTCCAAGCGTGGCGGGGAGCATGTAACCAATTGATAGCCACGTGACAGCTGTGAAAAAGCGAGATCCTTCGGGGAGCTTGAGAACCTTTCCACCTTCGGCAGCAGTACCTGTTTCGGTCAAGATGGTGTCGCCGCGACGAAAAATGGAGTTGATGTATGGGTAAAACAGCTCTTGAGTAAGGTTCCCAGCCGGTTCAAGTTCGCCAGGGCTAGACTTGGGGAGAAATGTTGGCACATCAATCTTGGTGAGTCGCGACGCGTCAAGTTTGCTGAGAAGCTTTTGGATGAAAGCTTGAGGCGGCTGGTCTCGGATGACTTGCTTTGCGATCTTGATCTGATCCAAGGAGAAAGACACTGTCGCGTCCTCATTGGGAATCGCTGTGAAGATTCCAGTGTTGATGTTACTCATATGTGGTCCAAAGAAGAGGATCAAATCAGAGCCTTTGAAATACTCAGAGGCCTTCTTGTCGCCGCAATTTGCCAGGTAAACACCATGCACATTGGTCAACTCCTCGTTGATCAGCCCTTTGCCGAAAGCTGATGTCCACGTCGGCCAAGCAGTGATATTGATCAACTCGCTGACCTCACTAACGACGTTCATATTCCGACTTTCGCCGTCAACAAGAATCAGGGGTTTCTGAGCCGAGTAGATCCGATCCAAAATCTTATCGACACTCCCCATATCAATCTCAGTAGCCACTGGCGACGGGCTGATAACACTTCTCACATTGAAGTTACTTGTCGAAATGGGCAATTGAACCATATCATCGGGAATCTGAAGATACACCGGCCTTTGGTGTACCATCGCCTGTTCGATAATCCAATCAATCCTCCCTGCAGCAGTCATACCATCCGTCAAACAGACTTGCGCAGCGGTAACATGCGTATGCATGGCGGCAAACCTTTTGTACTCACCATCCAAGAAGGTATGATGGACATTCAGTCTTGCGCTCTGGGTAGACCGTGACGGTGCGCCAACGATGTGAAGCACCGGTGCTCGTTCAGCAAAGGCACCAGCAATGGCATTGATGGCTGACAATTCGCCCACACCAAAGGTTGTGATGACTACACCCAGACTGTGCATGCGGGAGTAGCCGTCTGCAGAATAGGCGGCGTTGAGCTCATTGCAGTTGCCTATCCAGTTCAGACCGGCTGGTTTGACGTAGTCGAGGAGTTTCAGGTTGTAGTCTCCAGGAACACCAAAGACGGAGCCTATGCCGAGCTGTTTGAGACGAGTGAAGAGATATGCCCCGAGGGGAATTGACTCGTGTTCGTTTTGTGTCATTATGGATGTTTAACTTGCTTGATAAGAATGTCTATCAGGCAATGAATCTCGTCAAAGAAGTGCGATGGTTATTCTCAGTGTTTTATCTGGTTCCAGCATCCCCGCGTTCACCATTGACTTAATGGCCATCGTTATGCCGTGATCGGTTGCCTAATTAGGAATAGTGATCGAATCTCCTTGTCTAGCCGGTCCATCATCGACTCTTGCCGAGGTAGGATTCTGTGGAGAGACAGATCAACTGGCCATGTCTAATCCTCGGGTGAGGAATAATGATTATCCGTGACATAATTAAATCCGTGCAAAGGCCGTGAATTGACTCAGCTGTTCACATGTCAGTTGTGGATGGATACCTTGTTTGCACAATTAATGCAGCATTATTGTCGCTTGTCTATGCAACGTCTCAAATAATATGCACTGGATAATTTGTAACTATCGTCGGCAGCATGAAAAAGAATCCCAGCCTTCCTAAATCTGGCTGTATTTGTTTCGATTTTTCTATTGTTGAGCTTTTCGGGTATTACTGATATGAGCATCTCTATTTTTTAGCTGAAAAGGAATGACTCGGTTGCTGAAGTCTCGACTTCTGTCTTTCCCGCTTGTATGTAGATTTCGTCTTGCTCTTGAGTAAAGTAATGCTCCTCTGCCAGCTTCTGCGTTGCGGCCGTTTTAGTATTAGGAATTCCCATCAAGGTCCGCGATACGTTCTTGGTACATGATACAATCAATTCGTGGGTTTAACCATAGTCTCATCCTTGGCTATAGCTGGGGGTCAATTTAATGAGCTTTAACTCAATTGAAGTTCGCACTGGCTCTGCCGTACTCTGCATCAACTAAGTAAATTCAGTAACTCAGTGGACCCTGAGGTAACCGAAGCATTTGACCAATAACATAGTGTCAGATCTACATCGCATCTTTAACTAACTGCCTAGCTTGGAAATGACAGACGGCTCCATCACGCTACCGAATTTGCTCGGCTGATCGGTTGATACGGCATCTGAAGCACTGGACTTTGGTGTCGGTGTCTTGCAAAAAATAATAGAAAAAAAAAACCGTATGGCTCATGTCAGATTATGTCAGACCATGCCACTTCCCTATTTAGAGTACGTAAGCAGAAGACATCCGCCTTGTTTCTAGGCTGCGCCACAACAGAAGGTAGGCCTTAGAACTGACTTTAGAGAGACATTTTGATGGTAAGATGAAACATACCCTGTATTTCCAGGCTGTCGGTTGAGACGATCAATTAAGACGAGCGATAAGTCAGCCGAATTAGTCCATTGAACCGAGATTTGGGAAGAGGGTCATGGATAGTTCGGCACGCAGAGGAGAGGACGTGGTTCTTCTAACCCTTTTGAGTGGCTGTTGGATAAACAAGCTTTACGGTTCCCCCAATCAACAGATGCTGGGAAGTATCTGACGACGCCACCTCGTAAGTCAAAGATAAGATATGCTTTAAACAGTCACTTTTCGCAGAATTCCGCTCCTCAACCAACACGCCAGCTGAACCTTCTAACCGTCTTTGAACTTAAGAATCCGAAGATCTGCTGTTTCCTTTTTTCGTATTACTAGTCTGGACCCCCCCGCCATTTCCATTCCAACATCTTGACAATGTTATCCTCCCACTTCATGGTTTTGTCCGAGTCTTCCGGATTCTGTTACTGAGATTAAACCACCGTATATTGAATATTGGACGCTCTCAGTAGCTTCAGACTCCATCATGGATCATCTATTCCTGCTTCGCGCCAACAAGAGGAGAGGTGTCCTCCTCGCTATGGGCATTCTGGTCATCTTTGGGCTGGCAGTACACTCTTGGTTATTCTACTTCCCATCGACTAGCGACTTGGCTTTCCGGTAAGTTTGGCAATTGGAAAGACCGATGAATCAATTCTGACTTGTGCTCCGACCAGCTCGTCTCTCTCGACTCCACTACCAACAAAGCTCTCGGAAAACACACCGCAACTGATGCACCACCTGTGGAAGCCCTTCATTCACGATCTTAACGCCACGCAATTCATCACTAAAGAGGGATACAAGTACAAGATGAACGGCAACAACCATCGATGGCCACCATTGGGGAAGAAGCTGCTCATCCTGGATGTGGATACCCGATTGGACACCGGCGCTGGAGCAATGATGAACAAGTCAGCCATGAATGCCGAAGAAATGACAGGTAGAACAGGTGGAATGATGAATCATTATTTATATGGTATGTGCTATCGTCTTCCAGATTATGATAGCTTTCTAACATGTCTCTTCGCCAGCCATGATCCACGGATATGACTACCAGTTCATCCGAGCGCCTGACTATCGCAACCGCCATGGGACATGGGTCAAGGTCCCAATGATTAAGGAAGCTCTCAAGACTCACGACACTGTCGTATTCCTCGACGCCGACGCCGTTTTCATGTATCCAGAGATGCCCTTCGAGTGGCTAATGAGTCTATGGAACATAACAGACAAGACCCTCATTGCTCTGTCTAACGACCCCGACTCACCGAGGAACCGCGACGCAAAGGGAAAAGTCATGATGAACACAGGTTTTATGGTCGCTCGACAAAGCAACCGGACCCAAGAGCTCTTCCATGACTGGAACCAATGCCCCACCGAGACAAAATACAAGGGCTGCGATAGATGGAAAACGGACTGGGCACACGAACAGGCGGCGTTTGCCAATTATGTTCGCTACGATTATAACTTGACAGATGACGTACGCACGATCCCATGCATGGACGGAAATGGAAGTCCCTATATTGGAGACAAGACATGTGGCGGTGTGTTTATTCGTCATCACTGGTTCCACAAGGATTATCCCGCAAACGACCTTCGCCAGCTTCTTCTTGACATGCTTGTCAAGCGAATACACGCTGGGTTCCATCATGCGCAGGAACAAAATTTCATAGACGCGAGCCATTATACACATCCGCTCAACAATGTGAAAGATATGTAATGGAAGATGTATACACGACTTGGGTAGGAGGAAGCATTATATTTCATAGTAGCGTTCTTGTTTATGTATTCACGACACTCGGTAGCTAGTTATTTGGGGTTATCATTATTTAAAGAAACTTTATTTAAATTATCCAAGAATTCTTCCGTTGCAACATTGACATGTGTGTTTATCTGACGCTTACTCAAATGTAACTGAGCGGTAGATTATAAGCGCACCAGTCTCTGATTCGCAGTTACCTTCGGTCTATTCCATATTCATCGATCTCAGTGCTGATCTTTCAAACTTGATAGCTAGTGCAGAAAGCTTGGCCTCCTAACCCTTGAGGTACAAAAATAAACAGACGAAGAAGTCTGGTCAAAGTATCATAGGCTGACCTACTTATTTTGTTCCTTATGCTTCCAACAACCGATTTTTCTGATACCCTCAGGGCCAGCCCACAACTTATTACTAGATATTCGACCCAAAGCATGCTCTTGCATTTAGCCTCAAATCCTCCACCATCAATCATACATCAAGCTTACGCCCAGAGAATTGGTAAACTAATACGATGTCCGTTCGTCTCGTCCAACCCCAGATGTCATCCACTAGTAACGTCTTTGTAAGTCTCATCAGTGAAAACCATCCCTGTACTTTATCCGGACAACCCATCTTGCCAAGGACTACCCCGCAATATAGTCCTGACTGATCTGCGGGGAACAGGCTGATTTGACAAAGTTTAACGAAATTAAATCAAGGAAACCCACCCGGCAGTTCCTGTGTCGTCAAACAGAATCAGTATAAAAGGATGGGAAGATCGCCTGTAAATATTGTCAGTAGAGTAGCCAGCTCCACACTCATAATATCACCTAGTTCTTTTTCATCATGAAGTCCAAGTTGTTGTTCCCACTCCTCTCTTTCGTTGGTCAAAGTCTTGCCACCAACGACGACTGTCCTCTCATCACCAGTAGATGGACTGCGGATCCTTCGGCTCATGTCTTCAACGACACCTTGTGGCTTTACCCATCTCATGACATCGATGCTGGATTTGAGAATGACCCCGATGGAGGCCAGTACGCCATGAAAGATTACCATGTCTACTCTATCGACAAGATCTATGGTTCCCTGCCGGTCGATCACGGTACGGCCCTGTCAGTGGAGGATGTCCCCTGGGCCTCTCGACAGATGTGGGCTCCTGACGCTGCCCACAAGAACGGCAAATACTACTTATACTTCCCTGCCAAAGACAAGGATGATATCTTCAGAATCGGTGTTGCTGTCTCACCAACCCCTGGTGGACCATTCGTCCCCGACAAGAGTTGGATCCCTCACACTTTCAGCATTGACCCCGCCAGTTTCGTCGATGATGATGACAGAGCCTACTTGGCATGGGGTGGTATCATGGGTGGCCAGCTTCAACGATGGCAGGATAAGAACAAGTACAACGAATCTGGCACTGAGCCAGGAAACGGCACCGCTGCCTTGAGCCCTCAGATTGCCAAGCTGAGCAAGGACATGCACACTCTGGCAGAGAAGCCTCGCGACATGCTCATTCTTGACCCCAAGACTGGCAAACCGCTCCTTTCTGAGGATGAAGACCGACGCTTCTTCGAAGGACCCTGGATTCACAAGCGCAACAAGATTTACTACCTCACCTACTCTACTGGCACAACTCACTACCTTGTCTATGCGACTTCAAAGACCCCCTACGGTCCTTACACCTACCAGGGCAGAATTCTGGAGCCGGTTGATGGCTGGACTACTCATTCTAGTATCGTCAAGTACCAGGGTCAGTGGTGGCTATTTTATCACGATGCCAAGACATCCGGCAAGGACTATCTTCGCCAGGTAAAGGCCAAGAAGATTTGGTACGATAGCAAGGGAAAGATCTTGACAAAGAAGCCTTGAGCCTTGGCTAGATAGGGACACTATGTCAACTTAATCATGATTCCGTCCAATATTCTATCACAAATTCTAAACATAATGAGGTTTCGTCTATTTCTTGTTCGAGACATCTGTACCATTGTTAGTCGCGTGTAAATAAAAAGAGCCAGGGCAGCTCATTGTAAAAGAGGTCAACTCACTGAATTGAAAGTGAATGATATCACCATCTTGAACAACCTGGAAAAAAAGTCAGCTTCCGCAACAACCCAAGTGTGACTTGACTTGACTCACATAAGACTTTCCCTCCTGGCGGTATTTGCCAGCAGCTTTAATGGGAGCCATCGACTTGTTTCCCTCACAGAGATCATGGAAGTCTTGGTAGGCTACTACTTCGGCCTTGATGAATCCTCTCTCAAAGTCGCTGTGGATAGCACCCGCAGCTTGAGGGGCCAAGCATCCTCGGGGGATTGTCCAACACCTGATCTCCTTCTCTCCAGCTATTATTATGTTAGTGAACCTTCTGTCAAGCTTGGCGGTGGACATGACATACCAGTGAAGTAGTACTGAAGACCAAGCTTTGTGAATCCCTCAGTGATGATCTTCTCCAATTTGGACTTGACCTTGCTCTCCTTGAGAAACTCGGCCTGGGCATCAGGATCATCCTTCATGCTGTGTAGCTTCTCCTCGAACTCGATGGAGAATGGGATAATATCTCGCGCGGTACCTCCATGCTCAGTAACCCACTTTGCTATCGATGGCAGGTACTTGCTCTTTTGTCTGAGGTAGTCCTTCATGGTTAGGTTAACGAGGTAGATGACTGGCTTGGTGGTGATGAGCTGAATCTTTTCGTTGATGAGTGCAATCTCGGCTGGGGTCCAGCTTCCGTCTCGCACTGGCTTTCCTTCTTCCAACATCTGCCATGAGGTCGTGAATTAGCATGTGCTATAAGTTTAGGTATGAGTTGCGGGTTAGTCAAAACTCACTGCTCGAATCTTGGATGTAGTCTCGTAAAAGAGAGGCAGCATCTTGTACTTGCCACCAGCCTTCTTCACAATCATTTCCTCGGCGACGATTTGCTTGTCCAGAATGTCTAGAACATGATGTTAGTCATTGCCGGATACCATCAAGAGTAGTTACATACCCAAGTCCTTCTTGCAAAGCTCGCTCTGAATGGTGTCTGGAAAGTACAATGGTTAGCCTCATAGACCAAAAGACCAGCCTCGGTGCAACTGACTCAAGTCACGAACAGGGTCGATTGAATCATCAACGTGCAGGACCTGATCGTTATCAAATGCTCTGTCGACGCATGCGTTAGTTCAAGTTTTAACAGAGTGAACGAACTCATCCTACCGAACAATGTGGAAGATACCGTCAACGGCTTGGATATGTGACAGGAAAGCGTTTCCAAGACCTTCTCCCTGAGAAGCGCCCTTGATCAAGCCAGCGATATCGGTGACCTGAAGATAAGCTGGGTACATAGACGGAGGCTTCCACAAATCGCAGAGGAAATCCTGGATAATGTCAGTTGTTTGTTTTCTTGCGCTCAACATGTAGAACTTACATATCGAGCATCGGGAACAGCGCATCTCGCTTCGTTGGGCTCGATTGTGCAGAAGGGATAATTCTCCGCCGCAGCGCTCTGCTCGGTCAAAAGGTTGAACAAGCTGGACTTTCCCACGTTGGGGAGACCAACGCATCCCATTTTGAGGTTCTTGCGGACCCTTCCAAAGGCGACCACATTGTCAATAACTGTTTCAGGTTTCTTGGGAGCCATTTTGTGAAAATCGATGAGGAAATAATTATGTAGAGAGATCGATTTCGAGGCACACAGAAATGTGAAGGTAGTTATTTGAATGAGTTTTCAAAGTGGTCTGATAGCCCACTTAAAGACATGGGTGTGATGTGTTCTAGCCGAAGCCACTGCATAACCTGACATAAGCCTTGATTGGGGGCAGACGTGGTAATGAAAACATCCTCTTATAGTTTACGTGTTCTATGTATAAACTCCAAATGTTCTATTGGTAAAGTCTTTTCTCTTAGGTTTCATACATTCAAGCTGTCAACAATCTCTGGGGTTTTCGATGGTGTGCCTTGGGGGTATCACGTGCTGGACCCTGAAACTCTCAAAGGCGGGACTGGAATAGCTCCTAGCCAATAACAATAAAGATGTATAATTCCGAGACAAGGTTTATTAAATTACATATCAATTGCTATTTATGGACCAGCCACTTATGTTCAAGTATCTTTTCTCGACCTGATTCATTCAAGAACTCTGCAATCCACACTCTTTAGCCTTATTAGGCAGCTCTGTGCTGGCCCGAATGGATGCAAGTGCTGCTATGCCTTCACCACTTAGTTGTTGCAACCATTGGCAGCAGCAGCATTGGCACCCTTGTTCTGTCCTCCTTGGTGGTGTCGAGTCTCCAAATCTCGCTTGCCGTTGCAGCCAGCGTTGTTGGCCTGGGCATTGGCCTGGTTGTTGTTGGCGTTGTTCTGAGCATTGTTGTTGGCATTGGCGTTGGCGTTGGCTCCGTTGTTACCAGCGTTTCCATTGGCAGCAGCGTTCTTGTTCTGTCCGCCCTGGTGATGTCTGGTCTCAAGGTCTCGCTTGTTGTTCTTGCCCTTAGCCTTGTTCTTTCCACCCTGGTGGTGTCGAGTCTCGAGGTCGCGCTTGTTGTTACCCTTGGCCTTGGCTCCGTTTCTGTTCTTTCCACCCTGGTGGTGTCGGGTCTCTAGGTCTCGCTTGTTGTTCTTGCCCTTAGCCTTGTTCTTGCCACCCTGGTGATGCCTGGTCTCGAGGTCACGCTTGTTGTTGTTGTTGTTGTTAGCATTGGCATTGGCGCCGTTGCAGTTGTTGGCATTGGCGTTGGCGTTAGCATTGGCGTTGCCTCCCTGGGCACCCTGGTGGTGGCGAGCAACAAGTTCGTCCTCGTCCCGCTTGGCGTTACATTCCGCATTGGCTGCTGCATTGTTTGCGGCATTGTTGTTGTTGTTGCCGTTCTGGTTCTGGTTTGCCTGAGCCGCCTGGTTACCTTGCTGGCCCTGTTTGTTTTGGCCACCTTGGTGGTGAGGCTGTTTTACGTATTAGCCAATGAGTTACTACTGCACCATGTTTATGACTTACCTCTCGGACTTCAATAGTGGTAAAGATTGGTAGGGCGCTTCCTGGAGTAGCACCAAGAGCCATCAAGGCCTGTAGAGTTGTCAGCGGTGGATCAGTGAACAAGAAGAATGGACGTACTGCAAGCTTTCCAGCACCAGAAGAGCTGATGCGGCTGTCACGGGAGAAAGCCTGAGCGGCGAGAGCGGCGATGAAGGCGTTGGTGAAGTACATGTTGACTAGTGAGTGGGTTTTGAGGAGTAGAATAAATCTGACCGGCAGGTAAAATGAAAAAGATTGAATAGCAGGACTAGCCTTGAGAATGGAAGATTGAGAAAGAAAAGTAATGAAATATTGCGTCAAGCAATGTTTGGATGAATGTGAGAATGAGGATGAAGTGAATGATACGAATACTTTACGGCGGACAATGGGTTTGGTCTTATACTCTTCATCTCAAGGTTGAGATGACCATTCATCCGCTTTCATCTCCTATTCCAGAGTGTTGATGTCTCCCTGGTCCCCTCAGTTTGCAGGATGTTCAAACACGAATGCCAAGGTAAGACTTGGAGTGTTTGGGCTTGATGCCGAGTTGCCGTCTTCTTTGGGAGGCAGTTCCTATGCGACAGGAATAGCGCGCGTCATGATACCTTCTCTATACTCACTAGTCATCTTCACGGAGTTTTGAAAACGGTGGTGACGGAGATGGCCAATCAAGACAGGGCCATGTCGGCCGAAACCCGCGACATATGGAAAACTCCTTGATTGGTGGAAAGGCTAGTTCAGCTATTGTTTTTGCTTGTTTCACGAAACCCGTCTTAACCGTAGCGTTGCCCCTGATACACCTACAACACTATATGCTTCAAGTTCCCCGAGAATGAAACCCTCCCCACCTTGCAAAGGCAGCACCCAGAGAAACTGTCAAACGCGCAGCCAACTAGATGCCCTGGTTAATGTGACATTGCCGCATCATCGGGATGAATCCCAATCCATACAACAGGGACACTATTTTGAGAGGTTGTATTCGCTCATCTGAACTACCGCATCTGGGTTTAGCGCCGTTCGCGCAACGTTTCGTCTTGGCGTTTCAAGGATTGATATGACAGCCGAATATCCGCTTACACATTCCAAGCGACTGGGACAGAGATTTTGTTGTTTTATATGCATTGTGGGAGTCTCGGAGGTCCGAAAAACTACTGCACGACATACTCAGACCTTCTTTCTACTAATAGCGCTTTGGACTGCTCAACCGACACCACACTTCATTCACACTCAATTATTCCACCCAACACAACACTCAACTATGGAGTCTCTGTATCATCCTTTGACCGAACATGACGAACTGAATGCAGGCGAGAAAAGGGTTCTCGACTCGCCATTCGACAGACACATCAGGATTCCAAGTCATTGCAGGCGTTACTTACAACATCCATATCTTGTATGGGTGTGTCATGGGATCCTACTCTCGCTATCACTTGTATTCTTTGTATCGTCATTGGTGTTGCGCGCCAATATCCATTCCAGTGTCGGTTCAAGCATACCAACATTTCCCTACTGTAAGTATCCCATGCCTAACGCTCATTGTCATGTATGTTTTTAACATCGTACAGCTCCAGCCGCAGAGGTAGCCGACTTCCATACCGTTCGCTACAACATCACACCAGAAACAAAAAAGACCGAGTTCATCGGATTTGGCCCCGACGTCGATAAAGCATGGGATCATGTCACGTATGATGTTGGTGACCAGATGATCACGCGCGACGAGCTCGACAACCTCGGTCTCGACCCTTCCTCACTCACCATTAAGGATTCCAAGACAGGCAAAAAAGGTTACCGTGTTGGAATACAAGTGTTCCACCAGCTCCACTGCCTCAACCTACTAAGGCAGGCAACCCACAGTGATTATTATTTACACACTGGAGGAGACATTGATGTTGAGCCTGAGGACCTCAGAGGGCATTTGGGTAAGCTTTACAAGAACCTACAATTAAATCTACGGCACTGACATGATATGCAGATCACTGTATTGAGTTCTTGAGGACCAACATAATGTGTCAGAGCGACACTGGCGTTTTTCCATTCAGGTACTATGATGGCTACGAGGGACACTGGCCGGACTTCAGTACCCTACATACATGTCGTAACTTTAGCGCTATACGGGAGTGGGCGTTTGAGCACGCAGTTGTCTTTGGCGATGAACAATAGAGATGGCTTAATAATAGCGAATTAATTTGCATAGAAGAGATAATACTAGACATAGCATTCAAATTTTACACAGCCTCAGGGTATTAGAAAAATTGGCCACTGGAAACACAAGAGACGAAATTAGTGACTGGCGTTTATCGCTCAGACTCTCCTTCGTCGACTACGTATTTTTGTACCCTGCAAATTGGGAGGCCAACTTTCTGCTACCCGCTGGCACAGCCATTAGTGGCCGTTCTCACGTAGTTCACCGAACAGAAGGATATAGCTGCAAGGGCAAGGCTATACGTTATTTCATTATAGAGTATAACTCATAAGACATAAGGAGACTATCAAGAGGCCGATGTAACATCAAACACTACCCAACCACGCGAACTGGGGCTCACCTACACATCCCTACACCTCAGGTTTCAAGCTTGTGGTCAGTACTCTAAGGGTACTTGACGCTGAACACAGGCGACTCCGAATGATCCCAGTCACTCTTCACCTTCTCGTCTCCGAAAATCCTCAAGGCCTGGTACTTGACCTTGTACTTGCCAGCTGGAGCGTATCCACCATCGGCAAGCTTACCATTCCACACAATGTTACCGTTACCCATGGGGTTCCACTGCACAGGGAATCCAGCAGGTGCACCGAGACTCTTGGTAGAGTTTCCGCCGACGGGAATGAGCTCGGCTTCGAGCTTAGCGGAGCCGAGCGCGAGCTTCCAGGCCAAAGCTGGGGCAGGCTGGGCATCGGTAGCGTTCTGGCCCTTGACGGGCAAGATGAAAGTCGTGTTGGCGGGGACAGGAGTGAGCTTATCCTTATCGTTAGATCTGGCGATCCATGTATCGTCAGATCCCAAAACAACAGAGTCATGCAGAGAACCTGTCATGCCCTGGTAAGGCAGAGACAGAGATACTCCGGTACCGTTGATGGCGATGTAACCAGACCAAAGAGCGAGACGCTTGGCGTCGAGACCTTCAGGAGCAGAAGGGACAACCTCAATAGTGACCTTCTCACCTGCACCAACGGAAAGCTTGGCCTCACTGAACTTGAGCTCAGCATGAGCGTCGGCAACATCGTTGGGGAAAGTAGAAGCATAAATGCTGTCCTTGTCGAGAGTGTAGACACTCTTGGTAGGGATGTGAGAGACACTGAGATCGATCTCCTTCTTGCCAGTGTTGTGGATAGTGAAGTTGCGGACCTTGATGAAGTTATCAGTGTCATTGAAGGACAAGCTGGAAACATCCATCAAGACTGCCGAGTACGCAGCGTCGTAGGCTTGGATCATGCCACCACCTTGTTGAGGTACAGGTGCCAGGTAATCGGAGAATCCTGTACCGTCGTTGAAGAGCTGAGGGTTCGAGGTCGACGCAAGAAGGTTCTCAATAGTCTCGGGGTCGAGAGTTCCACGGACCTCAGCAATGAGAGCGATAGTAGCAGCGACGAGGGGGCAAGCCATTGAAGTTCCAGAAAGGACAGCATAACCACCCTTGGCAAGAGGATAAGTTGAAAGAATGTTTCCACCGGGGGAGCCGAATTGGGGCTTGACGTCCATCTCCCAAGTAGGTCCCCAAGAGGAGTAAGTGCTAACTGCACCGCCCGTCTTGTCGTTCTTGCTCTCCTCCATGATGACCTCTCCGTCAGAGCCAGCGGACATTTCGAGTGTGACCTTGGAACCGTCCTTGAGAAGACCGATCCACTTGGCACCGACCTTGGAAGTGACCATGCCGGCCGCGACGATGCTCTTCACGGCAGAAACGTCGATTTCGTTGGCGCCACCAGCATTGTTGTAGACAATGAAATACTTTGCTCCAGCATTGGCAGCGTTCTGGGCCTTTTGGGCAAAGGTGCAAGTTCCTCGACGAACCAAGACAATGAACTTGCTAAGATCAGGTGTGTCGGCGGGGTAAGGGTCGCAACCGCCATCCGCCACAGTGGTGTCCAGACTGGGAGCCCAGATAGGAAGCTTGACATCATCCCAAGCAGCGGGAGTGCCAGCAGTCATGCCAAAGGCAATCTTGGTGTCGCTTCCGTCAACGGTGTAGTGGTGCTGCTTGAGAAGCGAGATGTACTCGCTGTTATCGTAAGAGGCAATGGCCATGACCTTGTTACCATTGGCGGCGGTACTGGCGTAGAACATGCCGACATCGCCAGAGTTACCGGCAGACACGGGACATGGCACACCCTTCTCAACGATACGAGAGACGGCAACGGCCCAAGGCTCCTCTGACCAACCGCTGGGACCTCCGATAGAGGCAGTGATGATATCGGCGCCGTCTTGGTAAGCTTGGTTGTAGGCAGCGATGAGAACATCATTGCCGGCCTCTCCAGAACAGCCAAAGACACGGTAAGCACCAAGAGTGACTCCTGGAGCTGTACCAGTAAAGCCGAAGGGGTTAGTTTGAGCAGCAACGATTCCTGCAACGTGAGTACCATGGCCAGCGCAATCCATGGGGTCGTCATCGGGGTGAACGGCGTTGAAACCATCATAGTCATCGCCAACCAGATCAGTGCCGAAAGACACGAGACAGTCGGGGCCGAAGCAGCCACCAAGGGCTGGATGCTTGTAGTCGATCTAGTCATGTCAGTTAACTGTTCAACATTATACATGTACAAATCGTAACTTACACCAGTGTCAATGACAGCAACCTTGATTCCATGCCCAGTAATTCCCTTTTTGCGCAACTTGTCAACCTGAGTCATGACATGAGGCGAGAAAGTATCAGCGGTATCATTGACAGCTCTCTTGGAAAGAGGAGCTTTCATTCCTGGCTCTGCGACCCACTCCACTCGAGGTGTAGGGATTCCGTAGACCTTGACAGGCCAGACGTTCTTGACGACTGGGAGAGCAGCCATCTTGGCAGCGAGTTCTTCAGCAGATGCAACATCGTCAAATTGGACTGAGACACCCTTGAAGAGGTCATAGTCAAATTTGACACGGGTGGTGGACTGGCTTTCTGTCTTGTCGTAAAAGACAGAAGTATCCTGGCTCTCCTCGAACTCGAAGATATAAGCACCAGGCAGGTGGGCAACAGTACCCTGTTCGGGCTGCGGAGGCTGAGACAGCTCATCCTGAGCGAGTGACAGCCCTGCAAAAAGCAAAGCCGATAGTCCGAAACGAACCATGACCAGAAAAAAGAGTGTGTTTGTTTGATTGAAAGAGCGACAAGACAAAGATTGAAGAAAGAACCAATAACGAATGTGGCCTGGGAGTCAAGAGAGAGTGTGGTTGAAGAGCAGAGCTTGGCAGTATGAACAAGGTCTGGAAAATACATTATATATTACAGCTCATGGCACGGCACATGCTAGATTGATAGATACGGCAGGTCGTTATCATGATTAAAGTCAATTGCATCACATGGGACGAGTTGCCAGATGCAGCTCATACGCCATCGATAGAGCAGAAGTTCCCATGCAGTATTCATAAGTTCCTGAATATGCTCTGATTCCCCAGTCGTTCATTATCTCAAACCTCCCTCTTCGAGCCAAGTGCAGCGAAGATCGGAATAGATTTCGAGAGTGGACCATGGGTGCAGACCAATTATAGCAAGGTCTCTCCAAGTCTAGGTCCTTGGCATTCAGGGGAACTACAGGGGTTCGCGCTTTGATCCCTGCAACTTCGAGTTTGGGGATCGAATGCCGAAGGGACTTTTAGAAATGGACGCTCGAAAGGTGCAATTGGTCCGTGATTCCAGGGGAGTTGCGTCGCATATCGTCTAGTGTTGTGCATTAAGAGGCTGTGATGGGCCTTGCCTGTTGCCGATACCGTCTTGGCTTGAAACCCACAGTTTGATTGAGTATCTAGATGGATTCCGTGTAGTATCAGTGCCTATGCCACAGGGTAAGTACCATCAATGCCGAGTTGTCAATTGCTTTCGCTGTTCTTCCCCATCCAAACCATGACTAGTCGATAAGAATGTGAAAATATTAAGAATCTATTCTTCAATATCATACAATATGACTCTAACCCTTGCCTACAGCCTCAATCTCATTTGCCCATCGAGTCAATTATCCCCTTCATGCTTGCAAACTCAAACTCATTCATCATTTCCTTCCATAGCCGGTCCTGGACCTCCTGCCGCTCTGCACTATAATAATATTTTCCGAACCTAAATTAATGTTAGACTGCATTTGAAAAGGTCTGGCATAACAACAACTCACGGGTAAATTCGCCAGTCCATCACATATGACCCATGGGTTTCTTCTCCCTTGACAATGGCAGCATCGACATAAGTTGAGGCAGCTTGTTCCTGGGTGCGCCCGAGAAACCTCATCATGATAGTCATGAACACTTTCATCACTTTCGGAGACTTGTCCATGAGGCCAGTGCCCTTTGTTAGTCCCGGGTCAACACAGTTGATGATGACGTCTTGGGGGTCGACGTGACGCGCTAGCTTATCGATAAAAAGCTGTCCAAGGAGTTTCGACTTCGCGTAGTGAGACATTCCATCAAAGGTGGCTTTCGCGTCCAAAGCGGGGATCAATGGGTCTGACTTTGCCTCAGGTAATTCGCAATGCATGGACATTCCTGAGTTGACCACAGTCAGTCGTCCCGGGTTTGATGACAATGATTTTTGTTTCAGCAGTGGGAGCAAAAGAACCGATAGATACATGGTAGACAAGAAGTTGACCTGCATAGTCTCTTCATGGCCAGTGGACTCGTTAATTCGGTGAGTCGGGTTACCCATGCCGGCATTTAAAATGGCATAGTCAAGACGAAGGAGCGTTTCGCAACGCTTTGCAAACGCGTCAATGGAGATGTAACTCCCCATGTCAAGCCCCCAAACTTCGATCTTGGCAGCCGAGGTGACGTGTTTCAGCTGTTGAGCCGCCTCATGACCTTTAGCCTCTGAGCGAACAGCGATGATGAGATGGCTTAGTCCGTGTTGAAGAAGAAGCTTGGCGCAAGCTAACCCGATGCCGTTGTTGGCACCAGTTATGATAGCTGTTTGACCAGAGAGATCAAAGCTTTTTGGGGGAAGTTGTGGTTTGGTGAATTGAGAGGTGATCAGAAGATGGCCAGACGATAGGGTAAGTGCAGGAAGCCTCGAAGAAGCGCTGGCGAATCCAGATGTTTTGGCTACCATTGTGATAGTCCGAGTAGGTAAGATATAAAATTGAATAGCGAGTTGATGATGTCTATCCTGTTATTCAAATAAAACATCCAGCTCTTCGCATTTATATATTGGTTCGCACTTGTCTAACAGTATGTTTACATGATGAGTGAAATTGCTCCATAGCCATTTTTGGACATCAATCTGGTCTCAGCACTCCGCAAATCCGCAATATAAACGGACCTGCCTCCAGTCTCACAAGACATCTAAAGATCTGCAGATTGAGGCTGTAAATTGGATCGTATCTCTTGGTAAGGTGAGATCCTTAGATCTACCGACGACCACAATGTGATCCAAACGCGGTTAGTCTGAAGACCCAAGTTACTCTCTACGCGTTTATTGGATGAGAGGAAGGTCAACAATGACTGGGGTCGGAGGAATTCAAGCCCGAACCATGATTCAGTTAAAAAGACTAAGACTAATTAGGACATCAATCTGGTCGATAATCAATGTGGACTCCTGACCTTATCTTGAGCCAACCTCCCCTGCCTCCTAATCCTAATCCTAATCCAGCTGTCAGCAATGAGATTGGTCTTTTTTCCGCATTGCAATCCTTATCCGGAGCAACTCCACAACTCTCCTCTTCTGGCACAACAAGCGTTAGAGGCTCAGGCTGCACTAACTATTTAGCCATTACCACTCACTACCATGGTAGGAGGCAGTTTCACGTTCCTAGCGGTCGATGGCACTGGTCGCCCTTCAGGCCCTGGTAGTCGAGCTGCTATCCGCAGTCAATGCATGAAGGGAGTCAATGTCCGCAAAGACTCTCGACGTTCGAAAAGAAAAGCAAAAAACAGAAAAGTACAACCCCAAGAAAATGTAGAACCAGACGGGGATGCTATCATAATGCGTCGTCAAGACCTATCACTACACTGTACTTCGAGTCTTCAGAACCACTGTCTTAAGAGACAGTTGCTCAAACCGCCATTGAGGATGAGCATTGACGATTGTGGCTTTGACTCTTCGCTCTTCCCATCATCAGTACTGGAAACCGGTGATTTGCACTCGCTACCCCACAAAGAATCATCAATTACTAACGTGGACTTTGGTAGTCATGAAATACAATAGCATCATTGAAAAAGTCTACCCATTGGACACAAACCTCATCGTCCACAGTTGGATGAGCGACGACTTCCAGTTCCTCCACCAAAACAGAACCCTGCTTAGCGCAATCTACCTCGCCACGCGCGCCGTAGACGATCTTCGATGCAGCGCGCGTCTTTCCCCCTGGACCCAACAGCTGCTCTGCATCATCCTCTCATCATTGAATCGGGATCTATATCAAGCTGCAGGCCAACAGTCCTCAACCACAATGATGACCATCCTGATACTACTATTTGCTGCCGAGTCATTGCATGACTTTGGAGCCGTAGGGTTGCATCTTGAAGGGGTCAGGCGACTGCTTATAATTAGGGACAATGTTTTTACAGGACTGGACGCGAAGCTTCTCTTTAAGATTCAGCAGTTTGACTTGAGGTTGGCGTTGGCTTTTGGCCAGCCACTGCATCTTGCACTGGAATACAACGATTATCCGACATTACCGATGCCGCCGATTGCAAAGTCGGATATTCTGCAGAGACTCAACGTAAACTCTCCGCGGGTGATCAAAGCTTTTCAGAACTTACAAGCTCTGATACGGGATATTAAAAATGCTATAAGTGCAAGGTCTGATCTAATATGGACGGAATTCCAGTCCCATATCAGCAACATCCAGACGCAGTTGCTACATCCGAATAACAATTGCCCTTGTATAGACGAAGCGCTGAGACTTGGTATGCTCGCCTTTCTTACCACCCTTTCCCAAAACCCTGTACGGAGGCCACAACTACCAGAGCTTCAGAGACGGCTTGAAACAAGCTATATAATGATGCAAGACCAGACTGAGAATTACAGGACATTCACTATCTGGGTGTTAATGATGGGCTGTTTCTCAGCGGTTGAGGTATCGAATCCCTTAGTTGAAGACGTTTGGGGTGTGGTTGTGAACCCCGATCTGTCTTGGGAGACTGTGCGAGACACGATATTGGTAGAAGACCTTCCATGGATCGACTTGATTCATGGCGGACCAGGGAAAAAAGCATTCGTCTATCTTCAAGCACAAAGAAATATGCGATAGAATTTCGAGCGATGGGCTGGTCTGCAGTTTTATCAATAGTTAAATGATTATGATGTATTGCAGGCATAGATGTCACGTATATAGCCTGCGCGATCAGATCGCTCGTCATTGAGGCCTTGCCATTATCTCGTAACTTTCTAATAAAGGCCTCGTACTACCCAGTACTAAAAGTCCCTTACAGATAGCCCAGAGCCTTGAAAGCTCTCTGCAAAATCTCTCGAATGACGTTTTCCTTCCTCTTATTGTACGCCATGACATCCTCCCCACCAGCGATGCTTGCCTCAGACGCTTCTCGCTTGACCCCTTCATACAGCTTCCGATCCTCCTCATTATTTCTCAACCAATCCGTAAAGATCTTGTGTCTCGCCGCCTCGGGACAATCCGGACCCCAGACGTGCAAGTTCGTCGGCATATCTCCGTAGTCACAGAAGAAACGATGTCCGTGCCAATGTGGTTCTCTTAGCAGAAAGTGGAATCCCACATCCTCAAGCGCTTGCACGTATGATGCCTCATCGTTGACATCTTGAACCGTAAGGTCAATGTCGATGACTCTTTTTGCTGGAAGACCTGGGACGCTGGTTGAGCCGACGTGGTTGATAGAGACGGCCGTGTCGCCAAGGGCCGTTTCAATGCGAGTTTTGGCGAGGTCAAAATGATGGGGCCATGAAGGATCTGGCTCGACGATGGCGATAGTATGTTGGACTTTGCGGAAGGCTATTCGCTCGACGAGACTTGGGTCAAACTCGTAATCATTGAGCAAGGCCTCCTTGGATACTGTCATGATGTATATTAAGTGGAAAGTAATTCTGCAAGATATAATGCAATGGCGAATTTGTGTCAAAGGAACGTTTACACTGGAGTAAATAATTTAAATCGACGATGATGTTTTGGCGTTCTGTAGAGAGACGCCCCGCACGCAACTTTTGTTGTTGATTCGTTCGCTGTTCCGTTCCATAGTGAGTCAGACCGATACGCTGAGCAACGATATTGTTTGTGCTTCATTGGGCCATTAGCGCTCAATTGCATTGTTACACTGTGACGTTACATATAGGCGCTGAAAAGAGAACTAGAAATACAGACAGATAACTAGGTACAAATGGATCTCAACTTTTGTTGATTGAGCTTGATTACTAATCTAGCTACTATCTCATTGTCTGTTGTAGAAGTAAGTATAAAATGAGGAGAAAGAATGAATTGATGGGAAAACGAACCAAGGGTCAGACGATGGAGTAACATTACATTTGTAATAGTGCTGCAGGTTCTGGGTAGCCGGGGTAAAGTGACGTGCTATGTCGCAATCCACGCCTGGGAATGAGCCTTGGTAGGATAAGCACTCAGTGCGCATTGCACTAGCGATTCCGAAGATTATAGTGAAAAAAATAAGCCAGTCATAACTTGGTACTGTCATAGGTGGGCATGTGCTGTTTTTTTATTCAAGAGTTCTACCATCGAACCCTTTGCACTGCTTGATATGCAGTTGTTGAAAGTCGGACTGTCAAGTAATTGGCATCTATTTGCCCACGTTATCTTTCTGTTATTCAAACCATTTAATTATCCTACGTTTTCTATTTTGTTGTTGCTTATGTATTTCTCGCTTCTTGGGAAGTGATTCGAAACACTTTAGAAGTTGTACGTTTCTATTGCGCATGTGCAAGAATGATGCTGACGGGTCGAGTCATGTCATCAATTGCGTCGACACTGAAACAGAGTGAACTGACTCGCAAAAAGGGATTGTATACACACTCACCATCCGTCTCTTTATCTGGAGTGAATTAGACTCCCACACCAATATCCCTGATGATAGACAGAGTCCAAGCACAGCATACTGGGTTCCAGTCACGTCAACACAGCCCACCAACCAGAAGCCGTCTTGGTGCATAATCTTGTAATAATGCCGGTGAATAAACTATGCAATCGACTCTGCTAATGTTGATCTAAGTAATTTTAGTTAGATATAGATAAGAAGAGGGTTTGACGCCATTTGTATGCAGAATGAGCTGTGTGGCGGTAGGACTCTGATTGGCTACCTGACATGATACTGCTCCAGTGCAGACCTGTTTACCAGCGTTTCTGGGTAGCATGGCGGCTTCTGTCCGATGTTATTTCTTCATCTAGATCAGTACGCAGCTAGAATAAGAACAACGTAATTGACCCCTCTGATAAAGTACCCGCATATATGTATCCTTAAAAGAAGCATGAGATCCATCAAGCAGCCGCAAAAGTCCCTTGTATCGTTTGCTCATGCAACCAACTTAGAATGGCGGAAAACCCAAAGCAAATCTCGACCGAAAGGGTCAGAGATACAAACGACCAATCTGTCTCATCCGACTCAGAGATGTCAGCTCTGGCCGTGTTGCAAGAGACACCAAAGAAGAGCTGGAAGTCATATCTTTGGGACACCTTCGATAAGTCCCCCGAGGAACGCAGATTTCTCTTCAAGCTTGACTTTGCCCTTATGACCCTGGCTTCACTGGGTTACTTCATTAAGTATCTGGACCAGGTAAGTTTGCACTCAGCGTTGAAGGTTGTGTGAGTTCTAACAGGATAGGTCAACATCAACAATGCCTTTGTCTCTGGGATGAAGGAGGACATGGATCTCTTTGGAAACGAGTTGAATTATATGCAAACATGCTGGACTATTGGATATGTTATCGGTGAAATCCCGAGGTAAGATTCTTCCTGCTCTTTATATTCACGAGCACTTACTAACAATCATTTAGCAACATGCTCCTGACGCGAATCCGGCCAAGCATCTGGATTCCTGCCTGCGAGGTAAGTCTTTCTCGTCGTCCGTGATTACCCAAACTGACAAAAAACCCAGGTAACATGGTCTGTTCTCACCATTCTCCTTATCAAGTGCACAAACCCCACGCAGCTTTATGTCCTTCGCTTCTTCATTGGACTTGCCGAGAGCACCTTCTATCCTGGCATGCAGTACATCGTTGGCTCATGGTACCGCAAGGATGAACTTGCTAAGCGTTCGTGCCTCTTTCACGCCATGGGCAACGTGGGATCCATGGTTTCGGGTTACTTGATGGCCGGCTCGCACAACCTCGATGGCGTGCACGGATACCATGGATGGCAATGGCTGTTTATTACCAACACCGTTGTGTCCCTACCCATTGCCATCTCCGGGTTCTTCTTCCTACCAGACGTACCTGAGATCACGAAAGCGTGGTACTTTACCCCAGAGGAAATTGCGATTGCGAAACGACGAATGGAACTCGAAGGTAGAGCGAAGAGGGCACCATACACAAAAGCGAAGTTCAAGAAGATTTTCAGCAGCTGGCACATCTATGCCCTAGTGTTGCTGTACATATTGTTCAACAATGGCAACGGGGGTAGCTCACAGCCTGCGTTCCCCCTGTGGCTGAAATCCCAAGGGTATACGATCAGAGATGTTAATCTCTACCCAACAATTGTCGATGTCATCAGCGTCATCACAACACTCATCTACGCGTGGACATCGGATAGTCTATTCCGTGGTGCCCGCTGGCCAGCTATTGTCTTTTCAGGTTTGGTAAAGATCATAGCGTACGTCGGACTCACGGTATGGAAGGTTCCTACAGCCTTCACATGGGTATGCTTCATGCTATGTGGATTTGGCGGTGGTATCAGCGGTTTGACATTTGCTTGGGCGCATGAAATCTGCAGTGACGATAATGAGGAAAGGGCCCTCGTTACAGGCGCGATGAATCAGATGGCTTATGTTTTCCAAGCTTGGTTGCCATTGGTTATATGGCAACAGGTTGAGGCGCCGAGCTATCCTAAAGGATACCCTACTATGGTCGCCATGGCAGTTGCATTGATCGGAATCGCTTTTGCTATTCGAATATTGCATAAACAGCAGATTGGTGGAAGACGGCATGCTTTAGCGGAGGCTTGAGGTAGATACTGGCTAGGAATATGGCAAGGTTTACGAAAGATTTAAACGGACATGGCATGTCCCGTCACAGCTCTGAGAACCAGGCTGTTCTTATCCAATAACCACTATTGACTAGCGGAGAAAACGGGGGTTATTCGAATCTGTCTTCCAGACCATAGATGGGATAATCAAGTTGTACACGACAGTGAGAATTGGAATACTAGGGTCACTTCCTGATAGACCATAATAGAGTCAGCAGTAAGAAGTAGCTATATTAATTGCTATACAGGTGATTCTTTCTATCTATCTCGAGCGCATCAGGTTAACTCAAAAGCTTGCGAAGATCGTTGGGAACCTCTTCAACAGAAGCGTAGTCCAGGTTCCAAAGCCCCCGGATGACGTGTTTTGCAAGATTGCCCTCGCTCAGATGTGGATAATCCCCACGCATAAGCTTCTCCTGCAACTCCTCGACTTCAATGTTGTCGTATGGAACTGCCCACTCAGTAATCTCACAGATACCAGTCCCAAGGGCGAACAACTCCTTCTCAAACCTGCTTTTTTCCGGGCTTGGAGGATCTGTCGAAGGAATCCAGTAGCGAGGCTCGCAAGCAAACATCAAGTCTGGATATGTCCCACGTAGACTGGAACCGGCAAAGTCGCTCAGTTTAATATGGTGGTTATCAAAGAGGAGAATATTCCGTGTTGAGATGTCACCCCACAACACGCCTCGACTGTGGATATACTGTAGAGTCTCGGCGAGGTCGATCGCCATGGTCAAACGTTGAGCCATAGGCAGTGCATCGCCCCTGAGGATGCGCTTGCGAAGGTTACCGTGGGGAGCTCTCTCAAGTTTTAAATCCCAGGCTTCTCTGTCACTCTTAACCGAGGAGTCTGATTCTTCGCCTTGGACGGCAGGGAGATATGCCGTCCCATATGATTTGAGTATGTGTTCATGCGAACCCAAAGCATCATAGATGGCAGCCTCACGCTTGAACGTCTCACTGCAGTCCTCGGCAAGGGCTGCATGGTCGTACATTTCCCCGTCTAGCCAGAAAACGGTAGCTTTTATAGCAACTTGAGGCTCCGATTTGTCAGCATAAATGATGCTCAGGGCTGTTCGGCCCAAGGGCTTCAGTCTTGCATTGATCGCTGGGCCAGCATCCCGATCGCTCAATCTCATGGTGGCTATGATGGATGAAGAGCTGAAACAAATAATAACAAATCGCTTAGACAACGACAAATAATACCTAGAATGGCACCCAGGGTGAAGTAAAAAATAATGTGAGGAAAAATCTAGTGTATTCAGTGGTCAAATTGGGACATAAAGCGTGAAGATTGAGGAAAGGGGATAATATGTGTTGATAGTTTGCTTGGCGAAACAGTGAGGGGAATAACATCGCCGGCTGGAACATTCCTTTCCCGACAATCATCAAGCACCGACATATAAGGCCTGTCCAATTGAAGTTGCTCTGCAGAACTTAAACATTGCCTCTTGCCAATACTTCAACTTTATGATATCTCCTTTGGAAAGGAAGTCAACTGTGGTATAATTTGTTGACTTCTCAATTTTTCACTGAACTGTCTTAGAGATACCCCTGTCTTATGCTGTAGCCACTGTCTCGACTTGTCACCCAATAACGGCAAATTTAGTAGGGTCAAAAATGTGCTGTCGAAAGCGTTGATCTTCACATTTGTATATGTGATATGGCAGATGTTATCCATTTTGCTTACACTTGAATAATCCTATCTGAGTGACCTTGCAGCTATCTACCTGGTAAACGTGCTTGCCGGCGGAAAAGCCCTCCAGTCACTAAGTCAGTTAGGCGATATGGGGCAGGGTGCCAATGTGACATATCAAACCCTGGCTGTTCACTCTCAATAAGAGGCACAGTGGCAACCTTAACACTCTAACTACAATACAAGGGATTCGCCTCGAACAGGGACTCTAGCCATAGAAAAGTCTGTTTACTGCTTACTACTGGTAGCATTGTCTTGAAGTAGAGTTTTGATGTAGTCTGTATCTAAGTCCTCAAGTTTGTCGCCTTTGATTGACCGTCCATAAGTCTCAATGAGATCTTGAACCTCGCTTTGTAGTTGTTCAATAGTACCATATTCGAACCGCCAACACTTATGAAGAATGTTCCCCAAAAACTCATCCTCAAGATCAGGTATCCAGCCTTCATTTTCCATCAAGCGTTCAGTCTCTCCGGGACCTCGACCCATTCCATCGCCTGGCATGCGAGATGTCATGATACAGTATATCAGTCTACCAAATATGAACATATCGGTCGCAATTGTTGGCACACTCACCCTCCGCGATAGTGAGAGTGACTCTGGTGAAAACTCATAGGAGTTATACAACCCACCAGGGCAGTACCAGCCTGTTGCTGGGTCATGGAAGTCTGATCCTACAAAGCCTGCAAGCGAAATATTCAGGGACTCTGCGGATATCCAGCAGTTCGAATGATCGATTTCTCCATAAGCTATATCATGAGAGTGTATCAACACGAGGGCTGATAGTAACTGCAAGCTCCACTGGTAGGCTAGAGGTAGAAACTCAGGCTTGATGCGAGAGTCAGGCAATGTAGCGTTTGCCCCAACAGTGTAAAGTTTGGACTCGTATTCCTCAAAGAAATCCCCAAGCGAGCCGTATGATGGTTTTCGAAGTAAGGGAAGCCCTGTCCAAGCATCTTGACCCACTACCCTGTATTTACGATTAGTATAGAGATCTATAGATAAATGGAGTATCTATTAGACCTACGGGACTATTCTTGGATGTTCCTCACCAATCATTTCATAAGCAAAAGAAGTTTTAAAGCAAGCGAAAGCTGCTGGATCTTCCCTCCACCAAGCGTCTGGCGCATCAGCTTCCTCTCTGACCCAGTATCGACAACTAGGCTGAAGGATGACAGAGTCTGCATCTCTCGAGAGAACGTTCACAAACCCAATAATGATTGGTCTCGGAAGTCGAGCACCTTGTGAGTCGGTCAATGGGGTGGTTCGGGGACCTGTTGCTGTTCGATAACGAGTTTCCAATGGTGCCTGGTTGTAGATACTTCGAGCCATGGCGAAGAATGGTTGAAAAACAATTGATCTTTTGAATAGTAAATAGAGAGCAGGTAGTGCTCAGTCTTTTTGTTAGTTGTAGTAGCGTTTCCACTTAGTTTGATACAGTGTCGCCCCGAATATTTATCCGGGCTGCTTTACTCTAAACACTATGGAATCTTAGCCAATCGCTAAGTCTAGCCTATAAGATAATAAAACGTCAAGTTAGACCCGTAAGAAGCTACCAGCTTGATAACTTGAGTACCGACGTAGTACTTCAAGCAATCTCTATTTTTTAGCGGTAAGGCTGGTGTTATGTAAAGAATATTAGTTGAGGAGAAGGTGACAGAATACCGTACATTTCCAGGAAATTGATCGCAGTTAGCACCTCGCCACAGAGGGGTATAGGTAAGTTGGCTATCTGATGATTTTCTAGAGGCTTGAACAAATCAATGTTAGCCATTCTTTCCTTTGTCATTCAGACTAGATATATATACAGAAGGGATCGTCATAGAAGAGTCAGCTGCCATGCATTAACCGTGCATTAGTTGCCAGCTAACTGCGATCAATATCATGGAAATGTACGGTAGCTCATGGGAGTCATGTTTCTTAGATTCCCTTAGTTCTCTTTAGCTATGAGCCAAGGCCTGCCAAGGGAAAGGATGTTAGACTTCCTCCCTATTAGATATCGTGGCTAGCTGATTCATCCCTTTACTGTTTGTTCTCTGACACAGCCATGTTATGGCTCCCCTTAGTTCTAGTTAGTCTGTCACCAACGTTTTCAGCCGCACGCTGCGCTCTTACCATCACTTAACACCTTTGACAGGATGGGTAAAGCAGTCCGCATTAGGTTGCGACATAACTGCCTAGAATAGAATTGCCTCCCGTACGCAATGTGTGTGTCTCTGTTCAATTGTCCTCTAACACTCCTTTCTTTGCACCTCCGAGGAGAAACGGAGGACGCTAGAACCGATTTCTGAGACTACATACCAGATGGTGGAGGCTGAATTAAGTTTAATATTTAGGTTCCTCAACTGCCAATCACATGGGCAAAGCATGAGGTGGAAGTTATTCAAGAAGCAGTGTGGCTTGCGCTGGCTTGCGCTAGGCTGGCCGAGCCCCAAATTGTTTCCAGCCCTAGGCATCCTTGGTATGGGATGCTGTCTTGCCGCGGTTCGATGGGAAAATTAAATATTTGTAACATTCCCATCTCGACTCGAATTTATTTCCTTCGTTCATTGCCATCTGTTGGTGAGCTTATAATTTCCGTTCTATAATATACCCGCCTTGACAGTCATTATGTATCGGGCATCACTTTCCAGAGAGGCCATTGCCATTGGAACGATGGTCTCTGCCGTCAGTGCTATGGTAACAGGGCATGCTGGGAGACAACTGATGCCGAGCATGCCAGAGATCACGGCCGACCCCATGGACTTCCTCGATCAAGTACAACTACTCCAGCGGCGCGAACTGCAACAACGACAAGAGGTTTCTTCTCCATTTGACTTGACCGTCACCAATGCACCTGATGCGACGTGCGGTTATCTCTCGGCAGAGGTCGGGGTACCAATTACCTGCACAAATAAAGAAATCTGCGCGTGGGCTCTGGTACAGGAGGACGCGGGAGTTATCAGATGCGGCACAGAGATAAAGGTCAACTGCTATGAGTCATCCAAGGCAGTCGATCCCTTACTTTGCAACGACGTCTGCCAAAGCGACAAGATGAATCTTCTGTGGTAGGTTTGACGCTCTAGAATCGTCGGCCTCTGTCATTGACCTACCTTCTCATAGTACCAACTCTAACACACCATATTGTCGAACCTACGCTTTCCCGAATGGTATTCGAGACTATAGATGTGCATCTTCATCCTTGACAACGGAGCAGAGCGCTGAGCATACCTTCTATGGCCAAAAGAATCCCAATTTCAAGACGAGAGTTGCCAATGGCGCGGCTGCAACAACAGGGCTGGAAGAAGCGCTGGATAAAACGGCAACCGAATCCGATGAACCCACCACGATCACGAAAGTAGCTCCATCTACAAAATCAGCTTCGACCGATGGCAGTAACAAGAGTAGTCCAGCGCCCATCGGAGCCATAGTGGGAGGAGTTGTGGGTGGTGTAGCCCTTATCGGTCTTGCCATGCTAGGTGTCTTTTTCATGCTCCGACGAAAGAGGAACAAGACTGTGACTACTCAAGGCCCTATCAACCCGCCAGTTATGAATTTTATTCCACAGAACATGGGCCCAAGTATGCTTGACTCAAAAATGGTTGCATCGCCTCATACTCAGCCGGACTCTGCTATCTCTCCGTTGCAGTCAGATAGCCGACAGTCCATGTTTGGGCCGCCGCCGGTTTATGAAGCACCAGGACACGAGTCGCAAGTCCATGAGATGGGCGAATCGAGTGAGAGGAGGTGAGTGTAGGTTGTTTTTAAAAAATTATCACAAAGTCTTTCACAATACAAATTGAATGATCAATAAAAACATGCTATTACACGTTTGTATTACAACTTGGATGGATGATTGCTTCAGTGGCGCAAATGCGACTGACGAGGTTGTCTAATATTGAAGCTGCAAAACCTGTGGCGTAATTTTATCCGGTAACACACTGGGGCGCTCTGTTCCCAGATTAAATCCTGCAAGATATCGCATCGTATTGGTCTAGACACGAACGGGTGACAGGGGACGTTGGCAAATTATCCGACCACCTGTAACAATGGCGTTACATGACACTTCCATACTGTCGCCAATTTGGACTTGAAAGAATTAGCTTCCACCGCATTCCCATCCAACGTGGTGTTGATTTCCACTACCAGGTCATTATAATTATTAAATATTCCCTTCGCTTTTCTATCAAGACATTGAACACAGTTGCAATCAACCGGCTTACCAACCTGAATGGCCCAAAATGGACGTGTCTTGGCGGTGGGACTGTTGGTTCACGACATGACTGCGCCTGGGAGATGCATCGGAAATAACCACCTCAACAGGCCAACACTGCATGAGTCGACTCCAAGTCTTTTCCTACGTCCTTCCCAACATGAACCACCTTCCGTAGGATCTTGAATCACCTGATCATGAGTAATGAGATTCTTCTTCCCCTCTCTTGTCTCTTTTCTTTACCTCGATCATAATTGTCGCTATCGATCAACAATACAACATTATGACTGCACAGATTGAACAAGCCCACGAGCCGCTGGTATGTAGTATAATTCTTCTTAGTAATGGTGTGCTGACTTGTGAGTAGGCTGCGGACACGTTTGACGATGTTGATTCAGACTCTACTTTTTCGGGCGTAAGTTCTGCAAATTCATAACTTTGAGTGCCTGTGTCTTGTGATACGGTTCGAACCATTCCGAAGAAAAGTGCTAAATAGTCGCAGTCTGACCTTGAAAGCCTGGAGTCACTTCGTTCAAGCGTCCTACAGTACCAAGAGGAGAATGGCCGCACATACCACGCTATGAGCTCTGGAAGTGAGTACTTATCTACTGGGTTGGAAAAATATGAAATCGAAGCTGACGCATTAACCAGAATACAATTTTCCCAATGATGAATCCGAAAGTGATCGACTTGGTACATTAACAAGATCGAGTCAAGTCAAAATCACAGCTAACAATACGAAACAGATTTGCAGCACAACCTTTGGCTTTTGACGCTTCATGGAGAACTCGGTCTTAGCCCCAAGATCAAAGGATCTGCCAAGCGCGTTCTCGATGCCGGTACCGGAACTGGCCTTTGGGCTATCGAATACGGTTGGTTCAGTCAGTCATGTGAAGATGAAAGCATTACTGACGTTATTGCTAGCTGATGCCCACCCGGAAACCAAGGTAACGCTGACCCCGTGTTGCGTACAATCTCTGCATGACTAAATCAACTAGGTGATTGGTGTTGATCTGAGTCCTATCCAACCGAATATGTACTTTATCTGCCTACCATTCCGAATTGCAGCATACTGATATATATGAAGGGTTCCACCGAACTGCATCTTCGAAATTGACGACCTCGAAAAAGAATGGACATGGACAGAGCCATTTGATTTCATCTTTGCTCGTACCATGACGGGATCATTCGCCGACACCGAAAAATTCATCAAGAACAGCTTCGAGTACGTCATGATTTCAGCATCCATTCACTTATCTTACTATTTCACGCAGAAACCTCGAGCCTGGTGGCTATCTCGAAATGCAAGATCTCACCTACCCCATCGCCTGTGACGATGACACTCTCCTCCCAGACAGCGCCCTTGTCCGTTCCGGCAAGCTGAGTATTGAAGCCAGCGCTAAAGCTGGGCGCGCCATTGACCTCGCTCCTCAGTACAAGGACTTCTTCGAAAAGGCCGGCTTCGTTGATGTGGCCGAGAAAAAGTACAAGTGGCCTATCAACGAGTGGCCAAAGGACAAGCATCACAAGGAGCTTGGAAAGTGGTCTTACGCTAACATGAACAATGGATTAGAGGGTCTCTTGCTTGCGCTGTTCACGAGGTTCTTGGGATGGTCGGCCGACGAGGTCATGGTTCTTTGCTCGGCAATGAGAAAACAGATTCGAGACCGAAATGTCCACGCCTATATCCCTATGTGAGTGGCCATTAAACCCTGTTCCCCTTGTTGGAGGATCGATTTGCTGATTGATCACCGTTAGTTATGTCGTATATGGCAAAAAGCCAGAAACAGAGATCCCTTCGAAGGCCTGATAGATTTTACCAAGTCTGTACTTTCATCATCATGGGGATTAGGGAAGTCTTTCACGGTCACAGGCTTCTTTCTATACAGCACATTCCAATTATTGCGTCGGTATTCATAACATCCAGAGATTCTACACCCAAACATTATCTTCCAAGTTTCAAAGTCATTAGTCCAAATTACCAATCTTTCGAGAAAAGTCAATTGTTTCCGTGATGCCCTTCTCAAGGGTGATCCAATCTCTCCCAGCCCACTTCTGCAGTAGTCCTGGCGCAATGTCGTTCTCGATCTTGTATGATAAGGTAGGATCTCCAGGAATGAAGTCTTCTTCAAAATCTTCTTCGGGATACGCGTCGCGCATAATTGCTAGCGCATTGTTCCAGTTGAATGGTTTAGCCAGAGCTTGGATGCGAGTACCCTTCACGTCAGGGTCGATAACGGCAGCGGCGTAGATAACAGCCACGTCCGACACGTGTGTATAGTAAACTGTAAATTTAGCTTCTATTCGTCTCATTTTGCTCCCACGTCAGCTTACCTGTCGTGTTTTCCTTGAGCGCTTCAATCTTTCCGAGATACAATTGCTGCAACAGCTGAGTCGGCATAGGTCCATAGTGTCTCGCATGTAATGGGTCACCCAGCGTCCAGCATGGGCTCACAGAATTGACTACCCATGGGAGTTTCTCGTCTTGAACAAACTTCCATACCGCTTTTTCCGCATCGACCCTGGCAGCCAGATAGGTCACAAGCATGCGAGTCAACTCATATGGCGGGGGCAACTTCGCCATCTGGACTAAACCTTCGTTCCAGGTTTCCTGATTGATAGTCGACGAATCCCCTGGTCTTGGCCATACCGCTGACCAAAGCCCTGACGCAAGAACAAACCGCTTGATAGTGGGTTCCTTGGCGGCAGATCGACAAACAGTCAAGACAGCCTCGATTGCTGATGGGAAAGCCACATTGGGATCTGGTGTTTGCTCCCCAATGTTTCCAAGATGAACTACAGCCGAGACTCCCTTGACTGCCTCGTCGAAGTCTCCTGGTTTTGATGTGTCGGCCAGAACCAGTTCCACTTTCTCTTGGTCAGCAAATGACTTGACTGAAGGATGCTCAAGAAGCCATTTGCTGTATTCGAGATTTCTGACCGTGCCACGCACGTGGAACCCCCGGTTGAGCAGCTCAATCACCACATGGCTGCCAGTGTAGCAGTTCGCTCCTGTAACGAGAACCCACGATCCTCGTGGGATGGCTGTGGGTAGGTCATTCATGTTTGGTAGTATGGAGGACTTGAAGGTTCATAAATTAGAATTTTTGAGGAGGGCTACG
Organism: Fusarium culmorum; assembly: GCA_016952355.1. Lineage (NCBI taxonomy): Eukaryota > Fungi > Ascomycota > Sordariomycetes > Hypocreales > Nectriaceae > Fusarium > Fusarium culmorum. The sequence continues at coordinate 7,678,163 of CP064748.1, forward strand.
AGCCAAGAAAAGCGAACCGCGCAGTCGGTGATGACGTTGCATTCAGCTTAATCAATGTCTTAAGATCGTGAGAAGCGGAATAGGGGACAGTCCATGCCCCGCTTGTTAGCGCGAAGTACGGAGTTATTGTACATCCGCGTTGTTAGCTTTACGGTAGACCTGAGATTCCAAATGAAGCGATCCCCTTTGGTCCATTAGATCAGGGCTAAATTCTTAGCGAACGAGATTAACCCTGGTGATGCCCTGTAGATGTGAAGGTAAGCTGACTGTAACCTTATTCTGTCTTCTTTAATGGCTGTCTCCCAACCTTATTCATTATACTACCAATAGAGCATTTCTCTACGAGTACTTTTTAACATGAGGAACTTTATCGAAACCTATGATTGGAGCCTCTGAAAATGTGAAATATTGAGGCTTTCCCAGGACGCTAGAAAGAAATGGTGTCATTAAGTGGCTACTTGATTCTCCAGTCGATCGACAATTGGTGGCTCGATTAACCAAGATCAGTTTAGCCTCCCCTCAACAGTCAGGGGCTGGGAGACCTTTTGAGAGCTAGGGTTCGTCTGACAAGTTCCGGAAATTTGGTTGAATTGTGCCGAGCACGAATGACCCCTCACATCTGGCAACAGCATCTCGCTTGATCTGGACTTTTGAATTACGGAGAAACTTGTAATCGCCGCTACTTGTATGATCTTTTTTACTATTTACTATTATGCTCATGTACTCGTTTTGTAACTAAAATTATAAGCGGCAGTTATGGCCTCTTCATTTACAGCGTTTGTCAAGATTGTTGCTCCGTACTCACACTACTGTTTATCTTATCTTATCTTATCATACCGTATCTTATCATTTCATTTCCTCTCTGACCAGATGCCTGAGTGACCAGTCTGATGTTGACAGAGGCATGCTATTGGATACTAGAAAAGACAGCCTCCGAAGATCTAAGGTATAAAAATAGACACCCTGAAGAGCCGAGTCTAAGTGGCATAAAGTGACCTGTTAGTTTTGTCTCGTATTGTTCCAGTAGCTAATTGTCTGACAGTAAAGGGCGCAGTCCACATAAGTACCAATATGTGTGTTGGCGAGTCATCCTGTTTAGTGAAAAAAAAAACGTGATGTTCCTAACCATAACTACCAATATCAATACGCAACAATGCATTTACAATAATTTCATCCGAACAGAACCTGGTCGAGCTGAGTGTAATAGATGACGAATTTCTCTGCATCCAGAAAGTTGCTTAAGGTAATCGACCACGCAGAGGCTTCAATGCGCCGAAAGGGTGTCACGCATCATTGTTGATGCAATTCTTTATCCGATGATGATGTTCGCACTTGAATGAATACGGTCAATCATGCTTCGTAATCGCTCATAAAAGACATGGAGGCTGTTGTCGGTATTTTGAACAATGGTGGCTCCGCTCGTGGAAACATGCATATACCTCTAAATTTATAGCCATGTCTAATCGTCGCTAGATGCTGCCACTGATAGTGCATTGCTCAAGTCGAGTATCATGAGACAATAGGAAGCAAAGAGAAGACTATTTCACACATAAGGAAAAAGGTAGAGGCTCCAGTGTGGATAGCGATATAGAAATATCACTGACTCGGAATCTGCTATAGCTTGACCGTTTTCTTAATACAACGTGTTATGTAGCTGCTCTGCTACCAGGTACTAGAATTTACTGTTACGCTCATATCTCTTCTTAGATCGAATGGTCTCGCTTCGTATATGTTACCAGAAGTAATTGACCCAACATGACTAGTTCCAATAGTCCAATAAGCAATCAGACATACGGAAACACTTCCTAACAGCCATGCCTTTCAATTTGCATGTGTATATTTGTAGCAGCCATTTATGTTTCTCTCTTTCGAAAGTAATTCTATGCGGCTCTGTTGCCTTTATGGACTAAATGGTCTGTCAGCTAGATGTCTCGAGCTGCACACCTCTCCTGAGAGTTGACTGTTGACTGTTCAGATATCTTCTTAACCTATTTCTATTTCTAGTATAGCTTCTCAGTACATGCATAGTAAGATAGGAAAGAAAATCTTTACTTGACTAGAGTTTCTTTCTATGTAACAGATGAAGGAAAGTCTAATAGACAGTTATAAAGCGTCTTTATGTAAAGAAGAAGAAAAAGGAAAGGAAACCAGCTGAGGCTGCGTGTTCAGGCGAACAAGGTTTTGTCGATTAAATTGACCAGTCACATGGCGGGTCCAAGCTGTCCTAGTGAGGGAATAACAAAGGACTAGTGATTTGTTCCACACCGATACAATACTCTAGGGCCTGCAACGGTTAACTATAAACGAGAATTGCGTCAAATCTTATGCGTACCGCAACAGACTGATGTAACGTAGAGTCAAGATAGAGTAGGAAGGCGTCCCCGAGATGGTGTCTTATACCCAAGCCGCTATTCTGACAAGCAGAATGCAGCGACTGTCACATCTCACTGCTACTGAATTAAACAGTCAGTGCATGCATTGTCACTTACCAAGGACGTTGTGTTATTAAAAACTTACCCCATCTTTGCGTGCGTGATACTGATACACTAGTTATCAATGCCGTGCATTTAAGAATAACGTTATCTTCTCTACGGACTACCAGTGCGTAAGTTTATGGGGAACCTGCCAAGCGTCGGGGAAACTGACTCAAACTTACCAGGGCGATCCTTGATTTGTTCTGAAATGGCCGCCCATAGTCGTATCGTCTCAAATGGGGTACAAGATGTAACCTTCAATTGTGCCGGTTATCCGTGTTGATCACCACTCACAAAAGTTCTGTGAGAAGACTAGGGTGCAGCCGGAGTTCAATCCACCACACTTTTGTGCAGGGTTATCTACTGCTCATGGAATCAGACTGAGATGAAAATATGGCAATGTACATATCAAAAGGTGCAGAAAGAAATATATTGTGTATTGGAAACAGAAAGACCGTCTGGGTTCATGCTTGACTTACCTACCCTCAACAAGATGATTGTAGGAAAATAGAGACCGAGGGACATGCGGGGAATGCCACTATCTCCGCATTGGAAAGGGCCGTTGGAGAAGATGTATCCACAATCGGCACAGAATAGCCGTTCGGAGTTCAGTAGAAGCTGCGGGGTTACCCAATCACCTTCTTCACGATTCATATCCTCGTGGGGGTTCTCCGTATTTCCCCGCCCATCCTCCATCCTTTGCCCTTGGAGTTGGCCGAGATTTGAGGTTTATAAACCGTCTGTCCCGGTTTCTTGTTCAGAGATGGATCAGCCTACACTTCTTGGTTCTTGCTCTGGTTCCTGACAGCAACTGCCAAAATGAAGTTCAGCCTTGGTAACCCGGCCGCTATGGCTGAAACACCCAGCGAGGTGCTTAACTGGCGTCTGTACTGGAGCACTTTTGTCTTTGGTATGTGAATTGTCTATCCATTCCTTTCCCTTCTCCATATGCCCCGGTACTAACTCGTGTCTCAAGGTATCCTTGGTGCTAGTCGTGGACTAGATGAAGGTCTTGTCGGCGGTATGGTGTCTCTCAAAAGCTTCAAGACCGAGTTCGACCTGGGCGCAGGCTCTGAACATCATCAAGCACAAGTCGAGTCCAACATCACCAGCATGGTCCAGATTGGTTCCATCGCCGGTTCGCTACTGGCATTCTTCATGTGCGACAAGATCGGTCGTGTCCGATCGCTTCAGGTCCTCTGTCTGCTGTGGCTAGTTGGATTCATCATCGTTGTGACAAGTCATGGAAACGTTGGTCAGATTCTAGCTGGACGGTTCATTGCTGGTCTTGGTATCGGTATGACTGTCGTGGTCGGTCCGACATACCTTGCTGAGACGGCTCCCAGGGCTATTCGTGGTATGCTTACCAACATATTTGCTGGTTCGGTCTATCTTGGTGTCATGATTGCTTATTTCAGCAACTGGGGCGCCTCTATCAACATTTCCAACAACTCTCGATGGCAATGGGTTGACCCCCAAATGTGCCATATTGGCTTTTCAAGGTAAGTGTGTCGAGTATACTCTCCAATGTCACGGTCTAACCGTCTATTCGCAGTTTGCTTCTGATTCTGTCATTCACGGTCCCCGAGACCCCTCGTTGGCTCACCATGAAGGGACGCAACGAAGAGAGCACCAAAGCCCTCTGCAAGCTAAGGCAACTACCTGAAGAACATCCGTTCGTCCAAGCAGAGCTGTACGGTATCCAGGAACAGCTCGAGCGCGAGCAAGAGGCTTTCCTCGGAGTCTCAAGATGGGGCAAGCTTCGTGAGCTGTTTACCATCCCTGCTAACCGATATCGTCTTATGCTGGGTTTCATGGCTCAACTCCTTGGTCAGTGGTCGGGAGCTAGCGCAATCACCATCTATGCTGTCGAGTTCTTTGGTGTCCTCGGAAAGTCCGGTCAATCTGAGAAACTCTTTGCCACCTGTATTCTTGGTGTCGTCAAGCTGAGTTCCGCCTACCTCTGCGCTTTCTTCCTGGTCGACTTTATCGGACGACGACGCTCTCTGTATGGTGGTATCACTCTTCAGATGATCTCCATTCTTTACATCGCCATCTTCCTGAGTATTGTTGGCACTGAAGCTCTCGAAAACGGAACCTTGACCCCATCCCAGAAGCATGCTGGTGTGGGTGCTGTCGTGATGCTCTACCTCTCAGGCGTAGGCTGGACAATGGGTTGGAACTCGTTCCAATACCTCGTCAACGCTGAGATTTGGCCTCTCCGTCTCCGAGCCTTGGGAAGCTCCATGACGATGTGTCTGCACTTTGCCAACCAGTACGGTAATACAAAGGCTGTTCCACTTATGCTCCTTTCCATGACAAGCGCTGGGTTCTTCTTCTTCTGCGCTGCTGTCTGTCTTCTTGGCCTCATTTGGGTCTGGGCATTTGTCCCTGAGATGGCTGGTCGATCGCTTGAGAGCACTGACGAGTTGTTCTCATTACCTTGGTACAAGATCGGTCGTCATGGAACTAAGCTCGCGCCTGACAATGAGGCCATTATGGCGAGGGATGAGAAGGCTGAGGTGAAGGGCGAGGCTAACGAGTTGGAGTATGGACGAAGGGACTAATCTCACATGAGTTAAGTAGTTGTAAGCAAATCATGAATTGCTTGACGATAAGTTTCACGTCTCTATATTTATTAAACATCAGCTGTGGCCTTCCCAAGTAATTAGTGGAACAAGAATGTATCTAATCCAGACCAAATCAATTTGTAATATTCGACAACATCTCCATCACGCTGTCATGCCAATTTCAGTGGTAAAACTGAGGGCAGCTTTATACCTCTAATATAGAGATACCTCTGTCGAAACACAGCGTAACGAGATTGAGGCATCCCTAAGCAAGTTAAGCCACCAAGCAATAAAGATCAATCGAGACAATCTAACGGAGCTAAAAGTATATCAAGCAGTAGCTCTCGTCCGTAGTAGACCGGCCATGGACCAGTTCATCAAGTTTCTGGAGGATTGGAAGGGAAATGGATACAATATCCATATAGACAAGAAACTGCCGCCAATGGACAAGGCAGTAGCAAGACTAAGTGCTACCGATAGGAAATGTGGCATTGCATCATTCTGCCGTCGGCTCGCTCAGTGCGAACTTGCTACTGAAAGGTCGCGCAGTGGGTCGTGCGAGACATTCTGCAACGGGGGATAAAGTCGGCAGGGGCCGCGTCACCCACTCCGGCGTCGTCTTGCAGTTGAGGCAGGCCTTCTTGGCCTGTTTCACAATAGGGCATTTTCGCCTATCCATAGCGGAGTGTTCCCTGTTGAAATTGCAGACGGCGCACTTGACGTTTTCAGGGTTGGGGCAGGTTTGCGTGCGATGGGGTCCTGCGCAGTGACTGCATTTTGTTGGATAAGGACATTCCCCATGCATATGTCCATATACCTGGCAGTTGGAGCATACTCTCTTAATAAAAACTACGCCAATTTCACAAACGACCAAAGGTGTGAGGATGAATACCCAGCTCCTGAACCTCAAGGAACCGATTTGCCTGGTGCTCAGGAACTCGTCATCTGGAGCGTCAATGTGAAAGCATGCGGTGCGCGACCGAAGGCCTCAGTCGATGAGCTTGACGACATTAAGTCGGGCGCTTGCCTAAACAATTCCCATCGTTACCCTCTCGTCATTGCACAACAACCCGATTCCAACTGCTGGTATTCATCAGATCGACCTATCACGGAAAAAGATTATGAGAATATCAAGAAGCAAGGTGCCTGGATGTCCAGAGTCAACAAGACTCCAGCAGCCCTACTCGAGCTTGGGGCAGTTCTGGTGGATGCTCAGTCTATCCTTGCGCAGACTGGCTCAGCAAGCTTCACTCCAGGCCTTGAAACCCTCCATTTGTCCCATGACGCCATCATCAAGACTGGCCAACTTGGACTGAAGAACAGCAATGAACTTCGGAAATGTCACAGATTCTTGGAAGAGGTTCGAGACTACGTCAACCTGACTGAAGAGCTTATTTCTTCTGCCATTCCGGACATCCATCCCGATGATCATGCACAAGCTATCAAGGCAGCCAGAAGTAGTCTTTCCAAGCTGAAAGACGGATTAACGGCCTTGTATGACGACCTCACTCCCGAGTCCTTACCATGCCTGCACAAAGTGGGTTTTTACATCCACAATTCAATCCCAACTACTTCATGGAGAATCGACACCCCCGAGGATCGCAACAAAGGTCTTGTCGCAACCTTGAACCTGACAACTCCAACTGGCACGCTGAGCATACATAACGTGTATAATCGGAACTTGACAATCGACGTCGACCTACTGGCAGACTATATCGAGAACTTCAAGGGCGACGCTATCCTGCTGGGTGACTTCAACCTTCACCACCCTCTCTGGAGTGGGGAATGCAGAGGAAATGTTACCAGCCAGAGTGAACTATTCGCCGACCGGATTGTAGGGATGGGCCTTGAACTCCAGACCAAGAGAGGTGAGATCACTTGGTCCAACTCGCAAGATACGGAAAAACGCAGCTCCACGATTGATCATACTTTTGCGAGCCCAAAACTTTGTCCCTTGATCCAGTCATGCAAGCCTCTGGCAGTTGCTGGATTCCAAAGTGACCACCGTCCTATACAGACTGTGGTTCGAAAGTATGTCGAACAAGATATCCGAATCAAGATATGCTATGACAGAGCTGACCAAGACAAATTCAACAACTGCCTTGAGCAGCACCTGTCGCTTATCAATAATTCACTTGCAACGGAAGACGACATTAATCAATACTTCGTTGACATCATCACAAAGGTCAATACCGCAACCAAGCAATGCGTCCCAACTAAGACGTGTGGCTTTCGAATCTCGCAGAAGGCCAAGGAAGATAACTCAAAACTGCAAAACCTGTCTCAGACCATTGAGGCTATGAAGCAAAGGGAGGGATCTACATATATTACTTCCCAGATCAAGCAGCTGCAACGAGAGAAGTCCCGTTTGTACAATGAGATTTGGCGCGGGCTCACCGAGAGGAAGTCAGGAACTACCAAAGGTCTGTTCCACATGGCTGGGTTGGCCAAGAGGATATCGCAGCCGATTCCTCAGACCCAGGTCCCGACCTTGAAGTCCGATACTGAGATTGCCTACGATGCCGATACCAAGGTCGAACTAATGAAGAAGACCAAATTCCGAGACATGTACGAGGACTTCTCAACGAGGCGTACATCGCCACCGCCTCAACCACCTGAACCAAAATCGCCCGTCCCCATTTCCGAAGATCTGACTGAAGAGGAGCTGCGCGCTATCTTGAAGGACATCAAAACCGGCAAGTCTACTGGGGAGGACGAAATCCCCAACGAGGCCATTCGACTTGGCCAGAAGGCCTTATTCCCGTATCTTCTCAGTGGATTTAGGGCTTGTATTCGACTACGCACACATCCTGACTGTTTCAAGAAGGCTATCATAGTCATGATTGTCAAGACCGGCAAAGATCCAAACCATCCCGACTCCTATCGTCCTATCACCTTGCTGTCGCATATTGGCAAGTTTTACGAGAAGTTCATTGACAACAAGATTACCCGTGCGATCAGGAAGGGTCCTGATATGCTTCCTCCCACCCAGTTCGGAGGCAAGTCTACCACGGAAGCCCTTCTGTATATGATCAATGTCATCCATGACGCATGGTGTTCCACCCGTGACAAGGTCGTCACAATCCTCTCTCTCGACATGTCCGGTGCTTTCGACAACGTCCTACGACAAAAGGTCCTCGAAGAGATGGCTCGGATAGGATTACCGGCGTGGATCATCGAGACTGTCGCGTCATTTCTTTCAAACCGAGACGCCAAGATGCGCATGCCAGGCATTGTGTCTGATGAATTTGAGTTGAACACGGGCATCCCCCAGGGATCGCCACTCTCACCCATCCTATTCCTCATCTTCGCTGCACCCCTACTCAACGACTTGGGAAGCCACCTTGGCATGCAGAAGATCTGCACAAACGAGGGCAAGGATAGTTGGGTAGATCTCTACACATTCGCTTTTGTTGATGATATCTACTTCATAGCTGTCTCTCACAGCTACCTAGTCAACTGCGAAGGTATCACCTTCCATCACACAAAACTCATCGACATCGCCCAGAGGCTGCGCGCAACCTTCGGAGCTCCCAAATACCACATCATGCACATGCAGTCGCCTTACGAGAGGAAACGTCACAACAATGAGATGCCCGATATCCCTGGACTCACCGAGCCTCCCCAACCTGTCCTTACCATTCTTGGCGTCGAGGTCGATTGTCAGCTGACATGGGAAGCTCATGTTGACAAGATCATTGAGAAGTGCGAATACAGGAAAATACACATGAAGCGAATATCTGGAGCTACTTGGGGACCAAGACTCCACTCCATGCGCCTGTATTACCTCACCGTGATTCGCCCCGTCATCACCTATGGTTGTGGCGCTTGGCTTGTCAAGCCTCTTGAGAGTCAAGGCGCAAAGCTGGTAGTAAAGAATAAGGAACTAAAGAGGCTTCAATCTTTACAAGGAGACTTCTTGTGGCTTGTATCGGGCTGCCACAAGAACACCGCGCGCATCTTCGTCGAAAAGGACCTGTTCATTCAGGACATATTGGTTGTTCTGCACTCGGTGGTATTACTGGCTCTACCATCTTCCGCATCCAGGACGCTCCTAGATACTTGCCAGGCATAGGTACCACTATTGCGTTCTAGGCTCTTTACATTGTTCTCACTGCATGCATGAGCTACTACTTTAAGAGGAAGAATAGGGAGGTTGACGAGAAGGGTACTATTCTCGAGGGTATCCGAGGATTCCGCTACGCTCCTTAAGAGACTTTTATATCTTCCTTTGGGGCATTTTGTTGAACCGCTATGTGCAAATTGATCTGTGTGTCAATTGTGTTGCTTGCATTGAGCTCATTTGTAGGCGTTATTTTCCCTCTTTTTTCAATGTTGTACGAACAATCAAATCCCTTTTCGAGGCTCCTTTTGCTCAAATGAACCTTAAGCCGGCTTTTACATTCTAGCTCCAGTTTAACAGTTAATCCCCAATCTCCGACATCGGACCAACTCACATGTAGGGTTACATTCGCAAGTTCGCAGGTGTATTTTCATCGGTAACTGCAATGCACGTCGTCCAGATCGCCTCCACCTCACACACAATGCTCCTGTCAGGATGGAGTTGGGACATTCCCCCGCGACATGGTAGCGTCCTCAGATTACTTGGTACAGTAACTGTCGAGGCCGAGACATGCCCCACGCAGATCCCGTGAGGGGCAACGCTCTCTACGCGCTCCGGGCGCTCTGGGCGCTCTTTCTCGCCGCCCCTCCTCATGTTTCAGGATTGCGCAGAACCAGAAGGCATGCCTTGGTATCACAACACTATCATAGCGCCGGTCAACCTAAATCGAGCACCATGATATGGGGCTCTATGCATTCTGCTTATGGTTCATATGACCACGACGGCTGAATACAGCCAATGAAGTAGGCTCTCTAGTGGTTGGACTTGATTCCTACTACGAAGTAGGCTCTTAGTAGGTAGACTCTATTCCACCTGAATGCCCTCGGGGCTCATATAGTTAATCGGGGACTTGCTTTCTCAACTTTGCTTCACTCTATCTGAACATACCACGCATCTACCTTTCACCCTGTGTTCTTATCGACCGTTTCTCATCATCTTGTCAAAACGCAATCTATCAACATGGGGTCTTTGGCTACACTTATCAACTCTTTCGCCGAGCCCAACGGGCCCGAGGCCAAGACCGAGATCCTGGGACCCCAGGGCATTGCGCTACAGAAGGAGCTCAACACTCATCTCGACAGCCGAACAGTCAACATCATGTGCGACTATGAGAAGTCCCAGGGAAACTATCTCGTCGATGTCGACGGTAACACTTTCCTTGACGCCTATTCCCAGATTGCTAGTATCCCGGTCGGATACAACAACCCGGTTCTCAAGAAGGCAGCCCAATCCCCCGAAATGATCAGCTCAATGATCAACCGCCCCGCAACTAGCTTCTTCCCCAGGGGAGACTATGCTGAGCTTCTCGAGGAGGGCATCCTAAAGGTGGCCCCTCGCGGAGCTCCCTATGTCTAGATGGCCTTGAGTGATACCGATGCGAATGAAGGTGCTTACAAGGCCGCCTTCATCTTGTACCGTCGTCGCAAGGATTGGACGGAGGAGGAGCTGAGAACCTGCATGCTGAACCAAGCCCCTGATTCACCTGATCTGGCTGTCTTGTCCTTCAAGTCGGGTTTCCATGGTCGGTTGTTTGCCAGTTTGGCCACAACCAGGACCAAGACCCTTCACAAGCTGGACATTCCTACCTTTAACTGGCCTCAAGCTCCATTCCCTCTGCTGAAGTATCCTCCTGAGGACCATATCGAAGACAATAAGAAGGAAGAGCAGCGCTACTTAGACGAGGTCAAGCGTCTCCATGACTCGTGGCACTGTCCTGTAGCCGCTATTATTGTCGAGCCTATCCAATCTGAGGGTAGAGATAACCACGCCTCACCAGGCTTCTTCAAGAGCCTCCAGCAAATCACTAAGGACCGAGGTATAGTCTTTATCGTAGATGAGATTCAGACCGGCGTCCGATCCACTGGAAAGTTCTGGGCTTATGAACATTGGGATCTCCCATCGCCACTGGATATTATTACCTTCTCCAAGAAGTTCCAGGCTGCTGGCTACTATTTCTCTAACCCAGAGCTGAGGCCCGAAGCGGCCCTCCGTTTGTTCAATACATGGCTGGGTAACCCGTGCCGAGCCGTTCTTGCCGAGCTGGCAGCCACGAAGCCGCAGAGTTTTGGCAATGTCAGAGGCTCTGGAACCACCATCGCTTGGGACCTTGAGGGCACTGAGGCAAGAAACGATGTCGTTATCGCCCTCAGATGCCGTGCCGGTATTATTGGCATAAGTAGTAATAGGTCAATTAGATTGCGTTTAATGCTGATTTTTAAGAAAAAGTATGCTAATAACTTAATTAAAGTATTAAAAGAAATTGCTATAATATAATAGTTAATAGTAAAGGGTAAAAGTTATAAAAGAAATAAATTAAAATATTTCTTATAATAGAATATATTAGTATTAATTATAAATATATCTTAAAAGTTATTAAAAGGGGAATTCTAATAAGTTATTATAGTTTAATTATATAAATTATTATAATAATTTAAAGACTTTTTAGCTTAATAAAAGTATATAATTTATATACCTTTAAAATAAATAATATATTTAATAAGTAAGTATTATAAATAAGTAAGTATTATAAAAATCCCTTATTTTATATTTTTACTATTTAATTAGTTATTTCTTAATAACTTAATATATTATAGTCTTTAAATAAAGTTAGAATCCTTTTTACTTTTTTTACCTTTTAAAATAACTTTAATTTAAAGACTTAATATATTATAATAATCTATAAAGTAAATTATTATACTTTATATTATTATTAAGAGAGTATTTAATTATAATATAATTTTATTTTTAATTTTTAAAAACTATTTAATTAAAAAAATAAAAATAATTTATTTATTTTTAAATTATATTTATAAGGATTTCCCTTATAACTATATTTATAAAAGAAATAGCTAATTTTCTACTTACTAATTATAATATATTATCTATTAATAAGTATTAAGCTTATAATTTTATAAAATAATAATAAAACTAAAATATATTTATTTTAAAGATATAACTATTAGAGAGTTAAATATAAAGATTTAATTATAATTTATAATTAATTTAAGTTTATATAAAATATAATTATAAAATATAATATTTAATTAAATAATATTTAAAACTTTAATAAGATTAGCTTTATAATAGGCCTTATATAATTTAAGATAGTTATTATAAGCTTAAAAAGGTAAAATAAAATTAAAATTAATTTAATTTAAAAACTATAAATAAATTATTATAATTTTAATAATAAATACTAAAGGTTAATTAATCTTACTATTTATTATTAATTTAAGTTAATATTATCTTATAAATTAATATTAAGAAAATAATCTTTTTAATAATTAAATTATTATAATAAGTTAAAAATAGCTAAATAAATAATAAATTAAATCTTAAGTAATTAAAATACTTTAATTAATTAATAGTTAAGTAATTAGTTAGTTTTTTATTATTTTTAATTTTTAATAATTATAAAAGTTATTACTTTATTAACTTTAAGAGATATTATTAAAATTATAAAATTATTATACTTTATATATCTTTTTATATATTTTATTTATTTTAACCTCTTAATATTAGGTATTTTTTAATATTAAAAAATACTTATAATTAAAAAATAAAATATTTAATTAAATAGTTTATAATTTATATTTTAAAGATTAAATTCTTTTTAGCTTTTTATATTACTTTTTAAATTACCTTTATAGAAAGTAATATTTAAAGAGCTTTTAAAAGAGCTAGATTTTATCTTTTTAACTTAAAAAATATTATTTTAAAGCTTAATATATAGCTATAAACCCTAATACCTCCTAGAGAGGTAAGCTAACTATTAAGTCTATAGGTTTTAAAGACCCTAATAACTATAAAAGAGGCTTAATTTTAATTTAAATACCTTATTAAATAAATTATTAAATATAAAAGTAGCTCCTTAAAGTTAATAATTAAAGCTATTAAATTAAATATAAAAATAATATTAATAGTTATATATAAAGTAATCTTATTAAGAGATTAAATTTAAAATCTTAAAGAGGTAAATAGTATATTAAGTTATTATTAAAAAGTAAAAAAGATAAAACTATAGAAAAGAGAATTAATAACTATATAAGATATATTATAAGTAATTAATTAGATAGATATTAATATATAGGTAGTTATAAAATTATTAAAAAGTAATAATTAAAAAAAGTTAATTAAATTAAGTATTTATTATATAATATATATAATAAGACTAATTATAATAGAAGAACCTATTAAAAAGATATTTAAATCTCTAAAGATAAATATAATAAGTAATTTTAATTAATTAAATAGATTATAATAGTTTTATTTTATAAATAATAAAAAGTAATAATATTTTTATAATACTTACTTATTTATAATACTTACTTATTAAATATATTATAACGTACTTAATAAGCGAGTAGGTTAGACAAGCGAGTGGGTCAGCGCACTGTACAGCTAAAAATAGCCTACCCTATAGCATCTAGCTACCTTAAATAAAATAGCTAAAAATTTAAAAGAAATATTTTAAAGTACTATATAAGTATATATATATATAAGTAATTTTTCTAGATTTTTAGCTACTTTATTTTATATATAAAAGCTAACTTATATAATATAAATAAGCTTTTTCTATATTAGCTATAAATAAATTAAATAGAATTATTTTCTCTATAATATAACTTTTTTTAATAGTTAAATATATAACTTTTTAATTTTAGCTATTTTAAGTTTAGTTTGGATTTTATATTAGCTTTTAAAAATTAGCTTTTTAAGTATAAATTCAACTGACTCACTCAATTATCTAACCTACTCGCTTATTAAGTATATTAGCAGTATTTACTAATATATATATTTCTTAAAGTCTATTTTAATTATTTTAATTCTATTAATATTATAGAGCTAAAGCTTCTTTAAGGAGGTATTAAAGGTTTTTAATATTAGCAGTTATATTAGTAATTTATTCTTATACCTATTTAACCTCTATATTATTAATCTTTTTAATTTTATATTTATTTTTTTCTAAAAGTTAAGTATATTATAAATAGAAGTAGTATTATTATTAGTAATATTTTATTATTAAATAGAGGTAATTAAGGCAATTATTATATAGGATATTACTTAATATTTTAATATAATATAGTCTAAATAAGAGTTATTAATATATAATAGTTAGGTTTTCTAAAGGATAAATTAATTTATTTTAAGTTTATATTAATAGAGTTATAAGATATAGTATTAAATAAAGTAAAGTATTATATCTTTTAATAGTAAATAATATTAATAAGATACATTTAAATAAAGATATTTTATTAATAAATAAAAAGCTAAGTTCTATTTAATATTAAAAGAGTATTTTATATATATTAGTCTAAAGGTATAAAGTAATAAGTATTATCTTATATTTAATATATTTAATAAGTAGGTAAGATAGATAAGTAAATAAATTAAAAATCCCTTACCTTATAATATTATATTTTAATTAACTATTTCTTAACTACTAATTATATTATAATTTTTAAATAAAGCTAGAATACTCCTTGCCTTTTAGGCTCTTTAAGGTAATTTAAAACTTTTAGTTTAATAAGTAGTAACTATCTATAAGGTTAATTACTATACCTTAAGTCGCTAATAGAAGGGCATATAATTACTATATAATTCTATCCTTAAATTATAAAGACTATCTAATTAAGAAGAGTAAATAATAATATAATTTATTTTAAATTTAGATTTATAAGGATTTCCCTTATAACTATTATATATAGAAGATATTATAAATTCTCTACTTATTAACTATAATATACTACTTATTAATAAGCGTTAAGCTTATAACTTTATAAAATAATAAGTAGAACTAAAAATATATTAATTTTAAAGATATAATTATTAAAGAGCTAAATATAAAGATCTAATTATTATTTATAGTTAATTTTAACTTATTAAGAATATAATTATAAAATATAGTATTTAATTAGATAATATTTAAAACTTTAATAAGATTAACTTTATAATAAGTATAATTAAGCTTAAAATAGTTATTATAAGTATATATAAGTAAGGAAAATTAAAATAAATATAGCTTAGAAACTATAAATAGATTATTATTATTAAGGGAGTTAGTGCAGAAGGTTAATTAATCCTACTATTTATTATTAAATTAGGCTAATATTACCTTACTAATTAATACTAAGAATATAGCCTCTTAAGTAATTAAGTTATTATATTAAGTTAAAATTGATAGACTAATAATTAGCTTAGTTTTAACTAGCTAAAGCACTTTAATTAATTTATAGCTAAGTAATTAATTAGTTACTATTACCTTTTAATCCTTAATAGTTATAAAAGTTATTACTCTATTAAATTTAAGGAATAATATATATAATAAGTAGGTAATATAAATAACTAAATAGTATAAAAATCCTAACCTTCTTAAAATAAATTATAATAAAAATATAATAGATTATCTAATTAATTAAAATTAATTACTATACTTATCTTTAAATGCCTTTAGAACTACTTAATAAGTTCTTATATTATATTTAGGCTTACTATATATACTATATTATTAAATACCTAGCTTAATTAACCTTTTTTAATTATTACTTTTTAATAATTTAGCTAATATCTATATATTTATATCTATTTAATTAATTAAATTTTAAGTTTTTTATATAATTAAGCTCTTTTTATTTTATAGGTAAGTCCTTTTTATTTTATATTATTAGCTAAATATATTATTTACCTTATAAAGCTTTTAGTTTTTAGCCTTTAATAAAGTAATCTTTTATATATTCCTTATAATTACCTTTATAAGAGACTAAAGAGCTTTAAGAATTAACTTTAAGGAGCTATTATAATATCTTTTAATTTAATTAATAAGGTATTAAGACTATAATTTAGCCTTAAGGACTATATTTAAAGTCTTTAAAGTTTAAATTTAAGCTTATTAAGCTACCTCTTTAATAGGTATTAAAGTCTATAGCTATATATTAAGCTTTAAGATAATAACTTTTAAGTGAAAAGGAATAAAACTAGCCCCTTTAAAACCCCTTTTAATATTTAACTTAATTATAATTAATTAAAAGGTAATATAAAAGGCTAGGAAAAACTTAATCTTAAAAATATAAATTATAGACCTTTTAATTAAATACTTTATTTTTTAATTATAATGTACTTAATAAGCAAGTAGGTTAAATAAGTAAGTAGGTCAGTTGAATTTATACTTAAAAAGCTAATTTTTAAAAGCTAATATAAAATCTAAACTAAACTTAAAATAGCTAAAATTAAAAAGTTATATATTTAACTATTAAAAAAAGCTATATTATAGAGAAAATAATTCTATTTAATTTATTTATAGCTAGTATAGAAAAAGCTTATTTATACTATATAAGTTAGCTTTTATATATAAAATAAAGTAGCTAAAAATCTAGAACAATTACTTATATATATATATATATACTTATATAGTACTTTAAAATATTTCTTTTAAAGTTTTAGCTATTTTATTTAAGGTAGCTAGATGCTATAGGGTAGGCTATTTTTAGCTGTACAGTGCGCTAACCTACTCGCTTATTTAACCCACTCGCTTATTAAGTACGTTATACCTTTTTTAATAGCCTAAAGTACTTAATATTAAGTAGCTAAAGTAGGTATAATAAATAAGGAGGTATATAGAAAGTAATAATATTATAAACCTTATAATATAATTAGAATTTAATAAATTAATACCTTTTATAACTATTAAGGATTAAAAGATAATAAGTATTAATTAATTAGTTATTTATATATTAATTAAAGTACTTTAGCTAATTAAGATCTATCTTATTATTTATTTAGCTATTTAATATTATAGTAATAACTTAAGTACTTAAGAGGTTACTATCTTAATATTAATTAATAAGGTAATATTAGCTTATAACTATTAGATATAAATTAATTATTTAGCCTTTTATATTAATTACTTAAATTATAATAATCTATTTATAATTTTTAAGCTAAATTAACTTTAGGTTTTTATACCTTTTTAAGCTAATAATAACTATACTGCTTAATATAATACTTATTATAAAGCTAATCTTATTAAAGTTCTAAATATTATTTAATTTAATATTATACTTTATAATTATATTCTCTATTAGCTTAAATTAATTATAAATAGTAATTAGATCTTTATATTAAGCTCTTTAATAGTTATATTTATAAAAAGAATATATCTTAAGCTATAATTACTATTTAATAAAATTAATAGCTTAGCGCTTATTAATTAATAATATATTATATTTAATAAGTAATTAATTTACTATTTCTTTAATATTATAATATTAAAAGGGAAATCCTTATAAATTTAAATTTAAAATATATTTAATTATAATTTATTCTTTTTAATTAAATAATTTCTAACTAATAGGAATATAATTAATATAAGCCTAATAACCTTAAGATTAATAATAAAGGGTATAAAAGTAGATATTATAGAGAAATACAGCTTATTATAGACTTAATTTTAAGTCTTCCTAATAGGCCTAAAGTATAAGAAGAATATAAGACTTTTTATTAACTTGCAATATATTATATAGTTAAAAATTAATTAATTTAATAGTATAGATATAAAGTGAGGGATTTTTATGCCGCTTAGTTATTTATACTGCCTGCTTATTGCATACATTAGTTAAAATAGAGTTTATTAATTACTATAGACTTAATTTATTAATTACTTTATATTATACTATAATTATTTCTTTTCCTATTAAAAATAATTTATTAGTTACTAACTAATGCAAGGTATAATATTAGGGGCATTAGAGTTAATATAGCTGCTAAGTATATAATATAGCTATTTGTAATAACTATATTAGTAGGACTTCTATTACTATATAAAATAGATATATATAGAGGTACTTTGCGTTTTACTTATTTTAATTGGCTCTAGACCCCTGTTATAACCTGGTTAGAGGTTATAGCACTCAAGGAGGTAGCCGATGTCTGAGTTAGTCTAACTATATAAAGTGGACCAAGGGGCGGTAAATGCCCCATGAAATTGAAAATGTAGTAGCGCTTCTGGCACCTCTGAGGTTAGTGTCGCTTGGCAGTCCGTTCGGATTGTTAATCAACCCGAACCTCCGAAAAAGCCAGTATAAAACAATACTACACCCCTTTACCCTTTAGAGCTTTATGGCCTTCTGTATAGACTAATTTTCGTTTTCTTGTATTAAGACCCATCAAAAACCGAAACATGACTTCCTTAGCTCAATCATCAAAGCAGTCAGGTTTCCCACCGTCCGCACCGCTGTCGCCATCCCTCGTAACCGCTACTAAGATTCTCTCAATCGTTCGGATCGCTACGGGCGGAGCCTGTCTTTTCGCACCACAGCTCACATGTTCGCTGCATGGTTATTATGTGCCCGCTCCATACGCGCTGCTGGTGCGTATGATGGGTGCCCGTGAAGCTATAAACGGAGCCCTTTTGTTTACTGCATCAGATGGGAAGGAGAGTGATGGAGGGAACAGGTTAGTCCGTTCATGCAGTCGTGGATAAGAGGACCAATGAGCATCGAGTTAGAATCTGACACAGTTGTAGAAATATTAGGAGGGCCCTGTGGGTTGGAATCCTGGCGGATTCAATGGATATCTGCAGTGTAGTCTACGGATTTGCTATGGGAGAGGTTGGGACGTCCACGGCCGGGATCTTAGGCACAGCTGCCGCAGGAGCAATCACCATGGCCGCATTAATGCTCCGAGCATTACGACCCAGCATAGGTCTATAATTATTATAACCCTTAGAGTAATAGGAAACGTCTGCAGACAGTCGATATTTCTTCTACTATAATGTGCTTTATAAGCGAGCAGTAAATATAATCGAACAGCGGATTTTCTACTACCCCATCTTAAGCACTATCGACTGCATTAGTATAATATCTTTAATTCTAGAATATTATTCGGAACTGCTTATATAAATTACCTCTCCTTTCTTCTTATATATCCTCAAATTATATCTAGCCTTACTGCACTTCCTAAATTCTATTAACTTACTTTACCTATGCTAAATTGATTGCTACTCTTATCTATATTCTTTTCTATCTTCTTTTTAGCACTTTTCTAAGATATAATACTTAACCCCTATTATATAAAAAATCATTCAGCTAAGTAAGAATCTGGTTATCTTTGCCTTAGCGCCCTATAGATTTACGCATAGTCGTAAGTATTATATAACCCTTCAAATTGTTAGGGGGACCTACACCTTACTGATATAATCTTTACAATCTTCTTAATAATATCTTAGCGGAGAGTAGGAGCTGGCGTGGCCGCGAGAGTCTTTGAGCAAAATGGACGCTACTGGTGATTTGATCCTGGTGCAAGGTGGAGGCTCTGTCGTAGCGATGCATTAGACCTCGAGAACCATGAAGCGGACCGCGAACCTGCAGGAACGGCTACAGGAAAAGTCGCAGATGGTCGGGGAAAGGGCTAATGCAGTTGTAGCACCGCTTTACGGCGGATCCAGGAGTGAGAGCGAGCTGGCCGATAACGCTAGAAAATTGCAGATGTTAGAAGATGCATTAGATAACAATATACTGCTGATACAGACTATACTCTAAGCTATACTTTATAAGATATTAACTTAGCTAATAGATAAGCAGAAGAAGATACTTAAGAGACTTTAGAATGCATTAATAGGTAATTAGTAGATAATAATGCAGATAATAGGTAAGTAGCTAGCGATAGTTTAATAGCCTTAGTAGGAAGTTTATATAGTTAAGGCGTAGGCAGTTAAGGAGTTAAGGAAGGTAGATAAGCTTAGGCGCCTAGATAAGTAGTTTACTAGACAGCTAAGGGTAATGCAAGAGTAAACAAGCAAATAGATTAAAATAACTCAGTAATTAAAGATTATTTAGGAACAAACAGCGCAGAACTTTAAGTAGATGCGATTGCAAGTTATAAAAGAAGTAGGTATAGTACAAGGTCAAGCGGCAGAAGAGATAAGGCAAGCGAAGGAGGGACTAAAGCAGGCAAGAGAGGAGATCAGCCAAATAAGAGAACAGCTGAATATGATAGCCAGCAGCATTTCGAGCGATGCTCAGACTAGCCCGCAGCCGTCGTTCATATGCGGACGTAGCCCGTACCCTTCCCACAAGCCAGCTAAGTAACATCCGCACTCTTTCGTCCATGCGCACTACCCCATCCTCGTTCACGGACACCTTGTTCTATACTATTGACACATCACGGGTCAGTAAGGAGGACAGAGGCAAGGCGCAAGTAGGAGAAGTACGTCAAGCTATCGAAGGAAAGGTGCAGGCGAGGGAAGGCGGCCAACCGAACTGGCGTTGCGCAGCCGTGGTGAAGGATGTAAGGAACGAAGATCGCATCAATATGCCAATGCGGCATTTTCCAGGAGCTAGAATTCCTGGTGTGTTTGGGCCTACGAGTCGCGATTTACTCTGCGTTCTCAGTATCTCGTGGACTCGGAGCATATAATGCACAGGAATGTGTTCGGCAATGGCGACAATGAGAGGGATCTCGGCTTCAATTGCCTCCTCTATCGCACCTGCAGCGAACGAGGCAGGGACGTGAACCAGACTCGCATCAGGGCGAACCGATTGGGCTGCCTAGATTGACACGAAGAAAAAGGTCAGCCAGTCAGTCCAATTTTCGTCTAGTCCATGACCATTGCTGCTTGTAGTGAAGGACCAAACAAACACCTTACCTACCTCACGAACAGTGGCGAACACAGGCAGATCGAGATTAGTTGTGCCTCCTTTCTTGGGCGAAACTCCGCCTACAATGTTTGTTCCGTACGCGATGGCATCTCTTGCATTGTTGGTTGCCTATTTTTGGGGGAGGGGTTTCAATCAGAAAAGTTTGCTTAACAAGGAGAGTACCTAAGGTAGGAAGAGAAGAGTTTCACCCACAGTTTTCCCTGTAAAGCCTTGGTAGATGACACGTGTAGTCTCGTTGACCATGAGATTCTGAACGTTGCTCTTCGTACTATGGAATCCTCTTTCCGGTGCAGACGAATACCGTAAAGCTGCTGCTCGGCATTGAAAACTAGGTACAGCAAAAGCTCGGTGCGATTTCGGAAGCATCTGCATCTTTCAGAGATAAATCATGTACAGTAGGTAAACAGATCTTGGTACCGCCAAAATCCCCAATGGATCAGGCCTTTATTCTATGCAACAGTCTGTACCTACCTTAACTTATGTTTTATCACCCATCAGTCTCGTGGCTGATTTAGACGCAAGGAGCATAACTAGATGAGGGTCCGACTTGACTTGTCCAGGCAAATATCGCCGAGGCGCGGAGCCCTTGACCTCGGACCCCGGACCCACCACGGACTGCCTCGGAGGCCGTGCTCTGGACGGTCTGACACCATCAGACGCCCTACCTACCTACGTTGATAGCCCATATAATTCAATAAAAATGTAGTGATTAGAAGGTTGATACTAGAATGCCCAGAAAAGAAGAAACAAGCTCCCCTCTCAGACTTGACTTGATTCTCACAAGCCCGTGTTTACCTGGGTTGGTGCGCTAAAGTTGAGACATTCCATACGCAAGATGCTATCACAGATTTATACAAGAGGTGCTCCAAGCGGCATCAGAGTAGCGACGAGGTCAAGCAAGCCTCATGGTGCAAGGGCCTTCAGTATACAAGAACATGCCGCTCAATCGATCCTCT
The DNA here is from genome assembly GCA_016952355.1 of Fusarium culmorum. Classification (NCBI taxonomy): domain Eukaryota; kingdom Fungi; phylum Ascomycota; class Sordariomycetes; order Hypocreales; family Nectriaceae; genus Fusarium; species Fusarium culmorum. The sequence goes on from CP064748.1 coordinate 7,699,940, forward strand.
CCGAGGCACGTCTGTCTATCTGACAAGAAAGGACGATCCAATCGTACCTTAGAACTTACTAAATTGCTGTTTGCCTAGGTGGTTCGGGAGTTTTGAAGGCCCAGATCTTAGCCGGGGGTCGTGGCAAAGGCACATTCGACAACGGCCTCCAGGGCGGGGTACGCAAAGTGAACTCGTAGGTCAGATCCAAACCCTCAAAGTGTGCCGCGAGAGTGTATCTAGGTCCCACAGTTGAATATTTCATTAATATTATTAAGATCCCTTATCTAGGGTAGGTAATTAAAGGTTATATATATGATTTAAATATTAATAAATTTTTTAGATTTAGGCTGCCTTAAATTTAACTTTCTATATTACCTTAATAGAACCTTATATTAATTCCCTATTTACTTTATATATATATAGCTCCTCTTATAAGGTAATATTTAATATAAAAGCCTTTACTACTTTAGCTATTATAGCTATATCTTTTATTATTATATCTTTTATTACCTTAATAATAGTATTATTAAAGGCCTTATTAACTTAAATAAGTTAATATTTAAAGTCTTAATATTAGGCTTTATATTAATAATTTAATTTAATTATATAAAAAAAGATATCTTTATCTTTATAGATATTAAGCCTTTTTATAAGCCTCTTTTTAAGGTCTCTTAAGCTTATAAGCTTTTTCTTAAGCTTTAGTATTATTTAACTTAGCTTTTTAAAGTAAAAGTGCCTTATAAAGAGTAAAAAGACTTTATATTATAAATTAAATAAGTTTAATATATATAGAATATATACTTTATAACTTTCTATTTAATAGCTAGTTACTTATTTTATAAAAGTTAAATAATATATTTAATAAGTAAGTATAATAAATAAGTAAATATAATACTTTCCTATATACCCTTTATTATTTAAATAATAAGATTATTATAATTTATTTAATTAATTAAAATTACTTATTATATTTTTCCTTAAATGCCTTTAGAACTTCTTAATAGATTCTTAAATTATATCTAGTCTTATTATATATACTATATTATTAAATATTTAATTTAATTAACCTTCTTTAATTATTACTTTTTAATAATTTACTTACTACCTATATATTAATATCTATTTAATTAATTACTTATAATACTTCTTTTATAGTTATAAGGTCTCTTTTATATAATTTAATTCTTTTTAATTTTTAATATTAATTTAGCTTTTTATTTCCTTTCTAAAGGTTTTAAATATTATTTCTTATTAAGGTAATCTTATATATAGTTCTTTTTATTACCTTAATAAGAAATTAAATAGTATTAATAATTAACTTTAAGGAATTACTTTAATGCCTTTTAATTTAACTCTTAAGGTATTTATTTTAAGATTAAGCCTTATTAGCTATTATTAAAGTCTTTAAAGTCTTAAGAGTAAAAGGTTTAATTACTTTTACTAAAGGGATTAAAGTCTATAGCTATATATTAAGCTTTAAAATAATATAATTTAAATTAAAAGAAATAAATTTAATCCCTTTAAAACCTTTTTATATATTACTTTTAATAAAAATAGCTTTATAAGTAATATAGAAGGTATTAAAGAATTTAATTTTAAAAATATAAATTATAAAGTATTTAATTAGATATTTTATTTATTAACTATAAGCCTTTTTTAAAGGCTTAAAGCACTTAATATTAAGAGGTTAAAATAAATAAAAAGTATAAATAAATATATAAAATATAATAATATTCTTCTCTTTATATTACTTTTTAAATTTAATAAAGTAATAACTTTTATAACTATTAAAAATTAAAAGGTAATAAGAACTAACTAATTACTTAATTATAAACTAATTAAAGTACTTTAGTTAATTAAGACCTAGCAAATTATTAATCTATCTATTTTAACTTAATATAATAATTTAATTACTAAAGAGGTTATATTTTTAATATTAATTTATACGGGAATATTAATTTAAACTAATAATAAATAGTGCAATTAATTAACCTTTAGTATTAATTACCTTAATTGTAGTAATCTATTTATAGTTTTTAAGCTATATTAATTTTAATTTCTTTTACTTTTTTATAGCTATAATAACTATTTTAAATTATATAAGGCTTATTATAAAGCCAGTCTTATTAAAGTTTTAAATATTATCTAATTAAATATTATATTTTATAATTATATTCTCTATAAGCTAAAACTAGCTATAAATAATAATTAGATTTTTATATTTAACTCTTTAATAGTTATATCTCTAAAATATATATATCTTTATAAAGGTTAATTAATTATACTATTTATTATTAATTTAAGCTAATATTACCTTATAAATTAATATTAAAAATATAACCTCCCTAGTAATTAGGTTATTATATTAAATTAAAATAAATAGACTAATAATTAGCTAGGTCTTAACTAGCTAAAGCATTTTAATTAGTTTATAATTAAGTAATTAGTTAGTTCTTATTACCTTTTAATCCTTAATAGTTATAAAAGTTATTACTTTATTAAATTTAAAAAGTATTAATATATTTAATAAGTAAGTAAGTTAAATAAGTAAGTAAGTTAAAAATCCCTTACCTTATAATATTTCTATCTAATTAGATAATTCTTAACTAATAGATATACTATAGCCCTTAAGTAAGGCTAGAATTACTCTTACCCTTTAAGCTATTTAAAATAACTTAAGACTAAGTATATAATAGGTAATAACTATCTATAATATGCCCTTTAAGACCTTATATAAACGCTAAAATAGTATATAGTTATAATATAATTTAATACTAAATTTATAGAAACTATTTAATTAGGAAGAGGATATAATAGTCTAATTTATCCTTAACTTAAACTTATAAGGATTTCTCTTATAACTGTATTTTATAAAAGAAATAGCTAATTCTCTACTAGCTAACTATAATATACTACCTATTAATATATATTAGGCTTATAACTTTATAAAGTAATAATTAGAGCTAAAAATATATTTATTTTAAAGATATAATTATTAGAGAGCTAAATATAAAGATCCTATAATTATTTAAGGCTAGTTTTAACTTATAGAAAATATAATTATAAAATATAATATCTAATTAAATAATATATAGAACTTTAATAAGATTAGCTTTATAATAGGTATTATATAGTTTAAAATAGTTATTATAAGTATAAAAAGGTAAGGAAGGCTAAAATTAATATAGCTAGAAAACTATAAATAGATTATTATAATTTAAGTAATTAATATAGAAAGTTAATTAAGTATACTATTTATTATTAGTTTAAGTTAATATTACCTTATAAATTAATATTAAAAATATAATCTCCTTAGTAATTAAGTTATTATATTAAGCTGAAATAGATAGATAAATAACTAAATAGGTCTTAATTGGCTAAAGCACTTTAATAAGTCTATAGTTAAATAATCTATTAGTTCTTATTGCCTTTTAATCCTTAATAGTTATAAAAGTTATTACTTTATTAAATTTAAGAAATATTATAAAAATAATAAGATTATTACCTTTTATATACTTATTTATATATCTTATTTACTTTAGCCTCTTAATATTAAATGCTTTATAGTACTTAAAAAGATATATAAGTAAGAGATAAAGTATTTAACTAGATACTTTATAACTTATATTTTTAAGATTAAGTTCTTTAATGCCTTTTATACTGCTTTTAAAGCTACTTTTACTAAAAGTAATATATAAAGAGGTTTTAAAGGGGCTAGGCTTACTTCTTTTAATTTAAATTATATTATTTTAAAGCTTAATATATAGCTATAGACTTTAATCCCTTTAGTAAAGGTAATTAAACCTTTTATTCTTAGGACTTTAATAACCTTAATAATAGCTAATAAGGCTTAATCTTAAAATAAATACCTTAAGAGTTAAATTAAAAGGCATTAAAGTAGCTCCCTAGAGTTAATTATTAATACTATTCAATCTCTTATTAAGGTAATAAAGAGAACTATATATAAAATTACTTTAATAAGAAATAAAATTTAAAACCTTTAAGAAGGAAATAAAAAGCTAAATTAATATTAAAAGTTAAAAAGAATTAAATTATATAAAAGAGACCTTATAACTATAAAAGAAGTATTATAAGTAATTAACTAAATAGATATTAATATATAAGTAGTAAGGAAGTTATTAAGAAGTAGTAATTAAAGAAAGTTAATTAAATTAGGCATTTAGTAATATAATATATATAATAAGACTAGGTATAATTTAAGAACTTATTAGGAAGTTCTAAAGACATTTAAGGAAGAGTATAGTAAGTAATTTTAATTAATTAAATAAATTATAATAATCTTATTATTTAAATAATAAAGGGTATAATGTATGCAATAAGCAGGCAGTATAAATAACCGAGCGGTATAAAAATCCCTTACCTTATATCTATACTATTAGATTAATTAATTTTTAACTATATAATATATTACAAGTTAATAAAGAGTCTTATATTCTTCTTATACTTTAGGCCTATTAGGAAGACCTAAAATTAAGTCTATAATAAGCTGCATTTCTCTATAATATCTACTTCTACACCCTCTATTACCGATCTTAGGGTCATTAGGCTTGCATTAATTGTATTTTAAATAGTTAGAAACTATCTAATTAGGAAGAATAAGTTATAATTAAGTATATTTTAAATTTAGATTTATAAGGATTTCCCTTTTAATATTATAATATTAAAGAAATAGTAAATTAACTGCTTACTAAATGCAATATATTACCAGTTAGTAAGCGCTAGGCTATTAATTTTATTAAATAGTAATTACAGCTTAAAATGCATTCTTTTTATAAATATAACTATTAAAGAGCTTAATATAAAGATCTAACTACTATTTATAACTGGTTTAAGCTAATAGAGAATATAATTACAAAATATAGTATTAAACTAAATAATATCTAGAACTTTAATAAGACTGGCTTTATAATAGGCATTATATTAAGCAGTATAATTATTACTAGCTTAGAAAGGCATAAAAACCTAAAGTCAGTTTAGCTTAGAAACTATAAATAGATTACTATAATTTAAGCGATTAATATAGAAGGCTAAGTAATTAATCTATATTTAGTAGTTATAGGCTAATATTACCTTACTAATTAGTATTAAAATAGTAACCTTCTAGGCACTTAAGCTATTATTATAATACTAAATAGCTAAATAGATAATAAGATAGATCTTAACTAACTAAAGCACTTTAATTAATATATAAGTAACTAATCAGTTAGTGCTTATTATCTTCTAATTCTTAATAGTTATAAAAGTTATTAATTTATTAAATTCTAGCTATATTATAAGGTTAATAATATTATTACCCTCTATATACCTCCTTATTTATTGCACCTACTTTAGCCACTTAATGTTAGGTACTTTAGGCCGCTGAAAAAGGCATATAGTCGAGAAATAGAGTATCTAATTAGAAGGTCTATAACTTATATTTCTAAGACCGAGTTCTTCCTAGCCTTTTATATTACCTTCTAATTAATTATAATTAAATTAAATATTAAGGGGGGTTTTAAAGGGGCTAGCCTTACTCCTTTTAACCTAGAAGTTATTATCTTAAAGCTTAATATATAGCTATAGACTTTAATGCCTATTAAAGAGGTAGCTTAATAAGCTTAAATTTAGACTTTAAAGACCCTAAATATAGTCCTTAAGGCCAGATTATAGTCTTAATACCTTATTAATTGAATTAGAAGATATTATAGTAGCTCCCTAGAGTTAATCCTTAAAGCTCTTCAGTCTCTTATAAAGGCAGTTATAAGGAATATATAGAAGACTACCTTATTAAAGGCTAAAAACTAGGAGCTTTATAAGGCAAATAATATACTTAGCCGATAGTATAAGGTAAAAAGGATTTACCTATAAAATAAAGGGAGCTTAATTATATAGGAAGGTTAGGATTTAATTAATTAGATAGATATAAGTATATAGGTATTAGCTAAATTATTAAAAAGTAGTAATTAAAGAAGGTCAGTTAGGCTAGGTATTTAGTAATATAGTATATATAGTAAGCCTAGGCATAATATAAGAACCTATTAGGTAGTTTTAGAGGCATCTAGAGATAAGTATAGTAATTAATTTTAATTAATTAGATAGTCTATTATATTTTTATTATAATTTATCTTAAGAAGGTTAGGATTTTTATACTGCTCAGTTATCTGTACTGCCTACTTATTGCATATGTTATAGGAAAGTGTTATATTTACTTATTTATTATACTTTCTTATTAAATATATTATATTATATTATAATAATAGAAGGTAACTGTAGCGCTAATAATTAAAAGATTAATTATTACTAACCTTCAGTTAGAAATGCCTCTTATAACAGCTTAAATACTCCTTTATAACTGCAGCTATAGTAGGTATAATATTTTATATTACTTTTAAAGCTATTTTTACTAAAAGTAATATTTAAAGAGGTTTTAAAAGTAATAGGCTTACTCTTTTTAACTTAAAAAATATAATCTTAAAGCTTAATATATAGCTATAAACTCTAATGCCTCTTAAGGAGGTAATTAAACTTTTTACTTTTTAGACTTTAAAGACCTCAATAATAGTAATTAAAGCCTAATCTTAATTTAAATACCTTAAAAGGTAAATTAAAAGGTATAAAAATAGCTCTTTAAAGTTAAATATTAAAGCTTTAAAGTCTAATATTAAAATAATAAAAATAGCTTTATATTAACTAGCCTTAATAAAAGCTAAATTAAAAGATCTTAAAAAAGTAAATAAAATATTAAATTAATATTAAAAAGCTAAAAAATTAAATTATAAAAAAAAGAGATTATAACTATAAAAGAGGTAATATATGCAATAAGTGGGCAGCACAGATAACCGAGCGGCATAAAAATCCCAACCTTCTTAAGATAAATCATAATAAAAATACAACAGACTATCTAATCAATTAAAATCAATTACTATACTTATCTCTAGATGCCTCTAGAACTACCTAATAGGTTCTTGCATTATGCCTAGGCTTGCTGTATATACTATATCGCTAAATACCCGGCCTAATTGACCTTCCTTAACTACTACTTTTCAATAATTCAGCTAATACCTGCATACTTATATCTATCTAATTAATTAAATCCTAACCTTTCTATATAGTTAAGTTCCCTTTATTTTATAAGTAAGTCTTTTTTACCTTATACTATCGGCTAAGTATATTATTTGCCTTATAAAGCTCTTAGTTTTTAGCCTCTAATAAGGTAGTCTTCTATATATTCCTTATAACTGCCTTTATAAGAGACTGAAAAGCTTTAAGGATTAACTCTAGGGAGCTACTATAATATCTTCTGATTTAATTAATAAGGTATTAAGACTGTAATCCGGCCTTAAGGACTGTATTTAAGGTCCTTAAAGTCTAAATTTAAGCTTATTAGGCTACCTCTTTAATAGGTATTAGAGTCTATAGCTATATATTAAGCTTTAAGATAATAACTTCTAGGTTAAAAGGAGTAAGGCCAGCCCCTTTAAAACCCCCTTTAATATTTAATTTAGTTATAGTCAATTAGAAGGCAGCGTAAAAGGCTAGGAAGAACTCAGTCTTAGAAATGTAGGTTATAGACCTTCTGATTAGATGCTCTATTTCTCGACTATATGCCTTTTTCAGCGGCCTAAAGCACCTGACGTCAAGTGGCTAAAGTAGGTGCAATAAATAAGGAGGCATGCAGAGGGTAATAATATTATTGACCTTATAATATAGCTAGAATTTAACGGATTAATAACTTTTATAACTATTAAGGATTAAAAGATAATAGGCACTAACTGATTAGTTACTTATATATTAATTAAAGTGCTTTAGCCAGTTAAGACCTATCTTATTATCTATTTAGCTATTTAGTATTATAGCGATAGCCTAAGTGCCTAGGAGGTTACTATTTTAGTACTAATTAGTAAGGTGATATTAGCCTATAACTACTAGATATAAATTAATTGTTTAGCCTTTTATATTAATCGCTTAAATTGCAGTAATTTATTTATAGTTTCTAGGCTAGACTGACTTTAGGTTTTTATGCCTTTCTAAGCTAGTAATAACTATACCGCTTAATATAATGCCTATTATAAAGCTAATCTCATTAAAGTTCTAAATATTATCTAGTTTAATACTATACTTTATAATTATATTCTCTATTAGCTTAAACTAGTTATAAATAGTAATTAGATTTTTATATTAAGCTCTCTAATAGTTATATTTATAAAAAGAATACATCTTAAGCTATAGTTACTATTTAATAAAATTAATAGCCTAGTGCTTACTAACTGGTAATATATTGCATTTAGTAAGTAGTTAATTTGCTATTTCTTTAATATTGTAATACTAAGAGGGAAATCCTTGCGAATCTAGATTTAGAATATACTTAATTATAACCTATTCTTCCTAATTAGATAGTTTCTAACCATTTAGAATATAATTGACGTAAGCCGAATGACCTTAAGATCGGTAGTGGAGGGTGCAGAAGTGGACGTTATAGAGAAATGCAGCTTATTGCAGACTTAATTTTAGGTCTTCCTAATAGGCCTAAAGTGCAAGAAGAATATAAGACTCTTTATTAACTTGCGATATATTATATAGTTAAAAATCAATTGATCTAATAGTATAGATATAAGGTGAGGGATTTTTATGCCGCTCGGTTATCTGTGCTGCCTGCTTATTGCATACATTATTATAAATAAATAATTAAATAAATATTAATATATAAATAATAGCTAAATTATTAAAAAGTAATAAGTAAAAAAGATTAATTAAATTAAGTATTTAATATTATAATATATAATGTATTTAATAAGTAAGCGCTGTAGACAAGTGAGTAACGCAGCTTAACTTATACCTTAAAAGTAAAATCTAAAAAGAGAATATAAAATTAAAGCTAAGCCTAAAATAGCTAAAATTTAAAAGTTATATATTTAACTATATAAGGAAGTTAAGTAGTTAATAAAATAATTCTAGCTAATTTATTTATAGTTAGTATAAGAAAAACCTTATTTATACTATATAAAGAAGCTTTATTATATAAGATAAAATAGCTATAATTATAGAAAAAATATATTTATATATAAGTAGCTATAACGTATATAGATCTATTTTATTAGATTTTTAACTATTTTATTTAAGGTAGCTAGGTGCTATAGGGTAGGCTCTTTTTAGCTGTACAATGCAGTGCGGCGCTCGCTTGTCTGCGGCGCTTACTTATTAAATATGTTATAATAAAACTAAATATAATATAAGGATCTATAAGGTAAATATTTTAACTTTTAGTAATAAATATAGTAAATAGTTTTAATTAATTAAATATATTATAGTTATTTTAAAGAGATTTAATATCTTAAGGCTAGGATTTTTAAAATATATATTTATTTAAGATATATACTTATTATATATATTATAAGCTAAATAGTATTTATATTTTAACTTAAAACTTAAAATTAAAAGAATAATATATAAATTAAAAAAAGAATTTTTAAGTATTATTACTAATAGTAATTAATATAATATACTTAATAAGTAAGTAAGTTAAATAAATAAGTAAGTCAGTTAAATTTATACTTAAAAAGCTAATTTTTAAAAGCTAATATAAAATATAAATTAAACTTAAAATAGCTAAAATTAAAAAGTTATATATTTAACTATTAGAAAAAGTTATATTATAAAGAAAATAATTCTATTTAATTTATTTATAGCTAGTATAAAAAAAGCTTATTTATATTATATAAGTTAGCTTTTATATATAAAATAAAGTAGCTAAAAATCTAGAAAAATTACTTATATATATATACTTATATAGTACTTTAAAATAATATATGCAATAAGTAAGTAGGATATATAAGTAAGTAGGATAAAAATCCCTTACCTTATATTAATACTATTAAATTAATTAATTCTTAATTAAATAATATATTATAATCTACTATTAAGGCTTATATTATTCTTACACTTTAGGCCTATTAAGGAGACTTAAAACTAAGTCTATAATAAGCTATATTTCTCTATAATATCCCCTTTTAGACTCTCTACTATTAATCTTAGGGTTATTAGGCTTATATTAATTATATTCCTATTAGTTAGAAACTATCTAATTAGGAGAAATAAATTATAATTAAGTATATTTTAAATTTAAATTTATAAGGATTTCCCTCTTAATATTATAATATTAAAAAAATAGTAAATTAACTACTTACTAAATATAATATATTATTAGTTAATAAGCGCTAAGCTATTAATTTTATTAAATAGTAATTATAGCTTAAGATATATTCTTTTTAAAAATATAATTATTAAAGAGCTTAATATAAAGATCTAATTACTATTTATAATTAATTTAAGCTAATAGAGAATATAATTATAAAATATAATATTAAATTAAATAATATTTAGAACTTTAATAAGATTAGCTTTATAATAAGTATTATATTAAGCAGTATAGTTATTATTAGCTTAAAAAGATATAAAAACCTAAAGTCAGTCTAGCTTAAAAACTATAAATAAGTTACTATAATTTAAGTAATTAATATAAAAAGCTAAGTAATTAATTTATATTTAATAGTTATAAGCTAATATTACTTTACTAATTAGTATTAAGATAGTAACCTCTTAAGTACTTAAGCTATTATTATAATATTAAATAGCTAGATAGATAATAAGATAAGTCTTAACTAGCTAAAGCACTTTAATTAATATATAAGTAATTAATTAGTTAGTCTTTATTATTTTCTAATTCTTAATAGTTATAAAAGTTATTAATTTATTAAATTCTAACTATATTATAAGGTTAATAATATTATTATACTTTATATACCTCCTTATTTATTGTACCTACTTTAATTACTTAATATTAAGTGCTTTAAGCTATTAAAAAAAGTATATAAGTAAGAAATAAAGTAACTAATTAGATAGTCTATAACTTATATTTCTAAGATTAAGTTCTTTCTAGCCTTTTATATTGCCTTTTAATTAATTATAATTAAATTAAATATTAAAGGGGGTTTTAAAGGGGCTAGCCTTATTCCTTTTAACTTTAAAGTTTTAATCTTAAAGCTTAATATATAGCTATAGACTCTAATACCTATTAAAAAGGTAACTTAATAAGCTTAAGCTTAGACTTTAAGGACCTTAAATATAGTCCTTAAGGTTAGATTATAGTCTTAATACCTTAATAATTAAATTAAAAGATATTATAATAGCTCCCTAGAGTTAATCCTTAAAGCTTTTTAGTCTCTTATAAAGGCAGTTATAAGGAATATATAGAAGACTGCCTTATTAAAGGCTAAATACTAAAAGCTATATAAAATAAATAATATATTTAGCTAATAATATAAAATAAAAAGGATATATCTATAAAATAAAAGGAACTTAATTATATAAAAAGGTTATAATTTAATTAATTAAATAGATAAAAGTATATAGGTATTAGTTAAATTATTAAAAAGTAGTAATTAAAAAAGGTTAATTAGGCTAGGTATTTAGCGATATAGTATATATAGTAAGCCTAGGTATAATATAAGGACCTATTAAGTAGTTTTAAAGGTATCTAGAGATAAGTATAGTAATTAATTTTAATTAATTAGATAATTTATTATATTTTTATTATAATTTATCTTAAGAAGGTTAAGATTTTTATCTTACTTGCTTGTCTATCCTACTTGCTTATTGCATATATTATTTCTTTTTAATTTTTAGCTATTTTATTTAAGGTAGCTAGATACTATAGGGTAGGCTATTTTTAGCTATATAGTGCGCTAACCTACTTGCTTATCTGACCTACTTACTTATTAAGTATATTAATAGTAAATTTTAACTAATATATATAAATAAAAAGGATATAATTTTATAAAGATAATAAAAAGAAGGAATTAATATATAAATAAAAGGTATATAATTTAATAAATTATAAGTAGTCCTTAATATAGTAGGGCTAATTAGCAGCTAGGCCTAAATCTAACTGATTTAAGATTAAATTTTAAGGAAAATAACTCAGTTTATTAGATAATTAATAGCTAATTGCATCTTAATTGTTCTTAGGTATTATTCTAGGCTTAAGAATAGGTAAGTCACTTACTATACTAAGGAAGGGTGCAAACTTTAGGGCGAGTTCTGCATTTAATCCTAGTATTATAAGTAGTTAATAGGAAGATACTCTATAATTAATAACAGTTATAATGAATATATTAAGGATAAAGATGTTTATCTGTATGCGTCTTTTATTTATATGTATAAATGATGGAATTAAAATATCTGGCTTGCTGTTTGCACTTCTTAAATAAGACTCTTCTTTGGTGTGCTGCCTGATTTTGCGGCGTTTGCATATATGCTGATAACGTTGAGGTTCGCTGTCTCTTTTGTGGTTAAGTCCGTTATGTCACTAGGACTTTAGCAAGTAAGAATACAGCCCCAGGGCATTAATGAGGTTCTTGAATCTAGTATTGAGAAAGTACACTTAGTGTACTAAATTTACCCTTTTATGAGTTGCCTTCTTCCATACTTATCCAAAGCTCATATGCTCATGATATCCTGTCTGGTGATAGCTAGGTAAGAGGTTTAGAATAGAGAAGGTCGTTTTAGTGATAATGCACCTTTAGGCATTGTGAAAATTATGTCTTGTTTATTGTCTTTATCCGCATAGACCTCAATGTAAGGACAATGCGGAAGTGGACTGTACGCGTGTACTCATGCTGACTATGGCGGAAACAGCCTATGCTTGAAATGGTACCATTTTGCGGAGATGCAGCGCCAAGAAGACAAGCTCTACACTGCTAGGGATCTATTTTATTCATACAATATAATTCATCTCATGATACTAGAAAGACTATCGTATGTTTTCGTTCCTTGATATAGTTCTACATCAAACCATGTCTCCATCTCTCTCCTTAGTTTGCCTGCCTGTAGGAGATGGCCTAACTCCGCCCTGACGTCGCCAATTGAAAAGAACATGAGGTTTGTTTCTGATAGACTCTCTGAGCTTTTCCTCACTGTACTCCATCCAGGTGTGACCCACAGCAGAACTGACAGGGTGTAACGGCGTGCCACCAAGCAAGAAGAGATCAGACGCCCGTCGATCAAAAGAGGCAGTGATGTCTAGATCGTTCGCAATCTGTTCACAAAAGACATCAAGCGGCAGATCGTTAACATCATGGCCAAAGGGATTCTCTATCTCCTGTCCGATGAACAGTAAACCGAAGATGATATAAGCTGCCGTGATAGTAGCCGGGATAGCGATCCAACCAAGTGGACCAGTCAACTGGAATGGCAACAGCATGACATACACGAAGGTAATTTGGCTGATAGCAATTGTGTATGCGACAGGCAAGGGAGTGTTCAGGACTCGATCACAACCGACAGCGACGTCGTTAAGGGTGGTGAGGTGGTTGTAAGCGATAGTCTGGTGAATAGAGACTGGTAGCTGTTTGTTGGCGATGATAGAGTCAAGACCTATTGCAAGATGGTTCAAGATCTCAACGGGAAGGTTTCCTTGGTGCTCTTCAGCTCTCTTGAGATGCTTCCGAGGATCACTCTGAGCAAACGAGAGACCAAGATAGTGGCCAGCAACCTTTCCAAAGGTTGTGGCTTTTTTCGTTGGCGCAGTCGTCCTCCCAGCGAACGTGTCCAGGTGTGCGATGTATGGTTGCATGTCTGGTTGACTGGCACAATGTTCGAACCGGAGGGTGTGTTTGAGGGCAACAGCATAGCCAGCGATAAGCTTCAACATGCCAAGTTTCTTGACAAGAATCTCACGGGGATCCTGATTGCCAGCACCGTTATCGTCAGCATGGATCCAGATAACACGGCCCAGGGTCTGAGACGCAGTGGCCAAGGTTCCCCAGTATCGACGGCCCTCACCGTATCGTTCGTAGGCAGTCGACGAACGGAACGAAAGGCTGAGACCGACTACAAAACCAAGAATGGTAAGAAGAACAGAATTGACACTCAAATCATGGACTTTTTTGGAGATGACGGTGATAGCGGTTGCCCAGCAGGCGACGAGCAAAAGAGGGAGGATCAGCGACGGCATGATGGAGCCGTGTAACTGTAGCATAAGGGGCCATTTGGAGTGTTTTTGGAGATCCCGGGGACCACTGAAGTAGTTGAGATCATCTTGCCCATTGTCAGGTATAGGTTGATGGGTGGCATTGATGGAGGGAGAAGGCGGGGAAGTGTGGTGGTGTGGACCTGGTATGCGCTCTCTGATTTCGGACATGGTATAAGATTTGGAGTGCGACTCGTGATCACCAGCGTCAGACATTATAATAAAGGTCTCTGGATATGACGGGAAGAAAAGAGCTGATTATGGATGTGGAGTTCAGAGGGATAACGGATTGACTACCAGGGGCAACGGGGTCAGGTTATATACCCAAAGAGTACGGCGCAGCTCATCAGAAAGGACAATGGAATTCCTCAATGGGTAACAGTACTTGGTGAATGTGGCTGGTCTATCTCCATGGCGGGGAACTAGCGTTGAGACTATTGAGACATGAAATAAGCTTAGAGATAAGCATTTGCCAAGATGGGCTGGACTGAAACTTGGTTAAATGAGGACCCTGACTAGAAGTGGAGACTATTGACGAAACAAATGCCTGAGTAATGCAAGGTCCTCACAGTTGGCTCGTTCTACTTTACAATTGGAATGATTCTGCCACTACCGATTGATCTACCGGTCTGTCTTGATTTAGAATGTTGACGGGAGGCAGCCTGGAATGAGCGGTTATTTTCTGTAGCTCCTCGTAGAACGGTCCAGCCCTCAGGGGTAATGGAATTAAGGGCGCATCAGACAGGAGACATTTGATTGGATAGATCTAGCCTGTCTGAGGTTAGCCTGGAACCATCAAAGCTGAAATGTAAACTTAGGCCTATTGGATCTGCCTCCATGAGGCATGGCGCGGTCGCGTGACGCTTGAAAGGGCATCGTATCGCATTGTACAGCTCACCTTGCAGTTCAGCTTTGCATGCGCTCTTCTTTCCAGTTACATGGCATGACAATGCCGTCGCAATAGGGACGGCAAATGTGCGACAGAAATTTCTGGTCACTTTTCACCATTACTTGTGTTGGCGGTTGACCCCCGTGTTGAGGATGTGCGGCTGGCTCTGGTCGCCCAATTAAGCCCGATCACTTTCGGTGCTACGATGTTTGTGCAATGCGCCATCGTTCTTGAGGGGTTTGCACAGCCCTCCCGAGAATGATGTAGACTGACCCTGTGAACTGGACCATCCCCCCTTCGCCGGGGCACTCATACCGACCCTTTGTAAAGAAATAATTGTAGAAACTTTGTGAACCAGGAGGTACCAAAGTCTGATTTCCAGTTACAGCTTTTTCCTACAGTTTTTCTCACGAACAACTGCTTCGTAAGTTTGCTCAGCGTATGGTTCCATCATCCAGTTAAGTTCAATACATCTAGTTGTACCATTTCTATGATCGAATTTATCATTTTCATTAATCGTCAATACATGTGGTAGCACTTTCAATGTCTCCCATGACGGAAGGGTCATTTGTTGATCCATTACTACCCTGGAGCACTTTGCTCCAGTTTATGAAATAGTTAGATCCAAACAAAACGTCAGAGCCCAGCGCTAGAATTTCGGTAGAACAAGCGAGGGTGACACGTGATGAATATCGAGTCTTTACTACATTGGGATTAGATCCCTACATCGGCGTGGGGGGGGGGGGGAGATACATCGGCTTCTCAATCTGTAAAACCCGAGGATCCCGACCCTTTGGGAGTACTAGAGATAACGGTTTATAAGCCCTTTATAAAAATATCATGTTAACAAACCAGCCCAGATAATTCTAATCTACCTATACTCTGAAATATTAGAGGCAATCTGAAAAGCTTTAACTTTATTTCTCTTTCTATTAAGCTAGCTTCTTACTTAAACCTATAGTAAATAAAGATATAAATTAAGGTTTTACTTTAAGATATATCTAATTAAGTAAATTTAAATATAATTAAAATATAAATTAACTTTATTTATTAAGCTTATCTTTTACTTAGAAATATACTTAAATAAAGTTATTTATTACTATTTTACTTTAAGAAGTATCTAATTAATTAGATTTAAAGATAATTAAAATATAAATTAAATTTCTTAATTAAAGTTAGAATTTATTTATTAAGCTAGTCTTTTACTTAAGACTATACTTAAATAGGGGTATTTATTAATTTTCTACTCTAATATATATTTAATTAGGTAAATTAAATTTTTATTTAATATAAACATTAACTGTCTTTATTAAAAGTTAATTTATCTATTTAGCTAGCTTTTTACTTAAATCTATATTTAAATAAAGCTATTTATTATTATTTTACTTTAAGAAGTATTTAATTAGGTAAATTCTAAGGTAATAAGAATATAAATTAATTACCTTTATTAAAACTTAATTTATCTATTAAATTAACTCTTTATATAAATTATAATTTATTTTATTTTTACCAGTGTGCTCCAGGCAAGGTTGGCATCATCTCACAAAGCGGCACCATAATCTACAAAGCAATTGGCGCAACCATAAGAGCCGGGCAAGGTCAAAGCCTTGTCCTTGGTCTGGGAGGCGACTCCATGCCGGGTACCACTATGAAAGAAGCTCTCGAGGTGCTGCTACATGATTCGGCCACAGACGATTATCCTCATCGGAGAAATCGGAGGTTCAGCTGAGGTCGAAGCAGCTGAGCTTCTCAAGAGCTTCCGCGCTGAGAACGGCATGTTCAAACCCCTCATCAGTATCATTTCAGGACGAACGGCTCCGCCTGGGCGCGCTATGGGTCACGCGGGAGCTCTGCTGGCAGCTGGGGAACTTGGGGCTGATGCAAAGGCGGGAGTACTGCAGGACTCTGGGGCTCGTGTTTTAGATCATCTTGGGTTGCTGGAGAATGAGCTTCGAGCTATTTTCTCATGACCAAAGCGGCTTTATTACTCATTGTCATTGTTCTTATTACACAATATCGACTCTTGGCTCAATGACAGGCGTTCATCTCAGTAACTATGTGTCTAAGTGTGTGAACGATAGTTCCTGTGCACGTAATTCAGGAATTGAGGGGATAGGGACGTCCAAGAGGTAAAGCTTTGCGGCAAATGGTTGCGTATCGGCTTTACTAACGGTAATACACCGTGCCTTGTTCAAAAACGTTCTTCATTGCAGCATCTTGTGACAAGACAGAGTGGACAACCCGTCATAAAGACTACGGTTTCACCTGACTCATCTGACTCCAAACTCACTCGCTATTGTAAACAGCTTGTCCGGGTTCGATTCAAGGGTTAGCCGCTCTCTATGGGGGGATGCGAGAAGACGTTTGGGGAATAGGTGTGGAGCTCTCTCTCCAGTATGGTATGCTACAAAGTAATAAGCTATCAGTATCCAGGGTTCTTCTTGATACAGTGGTGAAAGCGGATCTAGTCTGGTGACTTGCACCTGTGGAGATGATGGAAGCTTAGCGCTGTGGTAATGGTGGTTCGTTTGTGCAGCAAATCGCCGAGGGCTCCGAGGCGAAATGATACAAGACCACACAATCTCCCTCGCGTTCAGCTGGTAATTAACCATGTAGCAACACAGACAGTTGAATACCTAGACTAGATCTAGACCTCGCAACAATAACGAGGCGTATTTCCTCGGCCCAGGCTTTGGGTTGGTAGTAGAGAGGCGTCAAGTTAGCTGATCTGGCGATGATGTATCGCCGAAAAGAAGTAAGCTATTCGGTCTTTGACAGCTGCGTCGCCTTATCTGGCTTATAATTTGTAGTTCAAGTATAAAAAAAACTGAGTGGTATCAGGATCGTCTAAAGGAGAACAGCTTATTAACCAGTGTGTTTGAGTTGCACCGTGACGTGGATATTCTAGGGTAGATTTCATATCAGCCTCCCCCTCTACTCATATCCGAGTCAATTGCAAGGGAGATAGCACTATTGGAGAGTTTAGTAGCGAGGGCTTAGGGGAGTCTAATGATCAGAGGAATGACTTTGGTGATACGTGAGCATTTTGAACGAGTATAAACACTAGCGATTGTAAAAAAGAAAGAGGTGTTATCCGTGCCGATGAACAACACTAATGGTGACCTGGAATAGAAGAGTTTAATCACAAAGAGCTGAGTTATAGACAAGTCAATCCATTTGAATTAGGAGCAGGAATAGATGTTAATTGCCGTTCTATGATTTCTAACGCAAGTTTGCCCATGCTACCTATCTAGCCTCACATCAGACACCAGCGTGTGAGATCCCTGTCCGTCTATCTTTCCATACTCTAATAAGCGTAGTACAGAGTGCTCTCGTTTTCGGACTGTCTGATCTTCTTGTTGTCCTTGATCAGCCAGAATCTCATTGCCCAAGCCCCGATTGCAGTCGCTACACTTAGCGCCGCGCTCGAAGACATGGCCATAGTGTATCGAGGCTCGTCGGATGAAGGCCACATGTAGGGCGTCCAGATAAAAGAAGCAACCGCAATGCAGTTGACTATAGCGAGTGAACATGCTTTCTTTTCCCTGGTCTGGGAGCAGGTGGCGGATACCCAGCCGAGGATGATACTGTTGACCGCGTAGGTGCCGATGGAGAAGACACACATGGCAACTGGGGAGCTCGTCAGTGATAATTCAAGAATCTTTGGAAGATACTTACAGTATCGAGCACCTGTATTGAGAGTGGCACATCCAAGAATGAAGCCAAATACCGCAACAGCCTTCGCAATAGTAATGTGCCTAGAAGGTCAGCATCTGTCATCAATCAGTGTCGAGAGAAACTCACCATGTTCTCTCATTGAACCGCCCCGATGACCAGGACCAAGCAATTGAGATCACACCAGCAATCAGATATGGTGGACAGGTCAACACAAGTGTAATAGTCTGGTTAAACCCAAGTGTCTTGACGGCTGTTGGGAAGAAATTCTTGAACCCGTTTGCTCCGAGATGACAATGCTGCATCACCACAAACAACCACACTTTGGGATCTTTGGCAGCAGAGATAATACCCGACCAGCTAGTGGACTCGCCTGAGTTCCCCACAGTGTCGCGCTGAGTGCGTTCGTGGGCTAGTTTTTGTTCTTCCGGCGTGAGCCAGTGAGTGGTCAGAGGTTCGTCAGGCAGGACGAAGAAACCCGCTATGGCAACCACGAGAGTCACTGCGCCTTGAATTATGAAGAGCCATTGCCATCCTGCCAGATTGGCCTAAAATTATTAGTAATTATAAGCTAAACTTGCCCGAAGAACGTACCATTCCGTCCATCTCGAAGATACCCAGTGCAATTAGCCCAGCAAACGCAGTGGCAAGAATGTTGCCTGTATACAGAATAGAGATACGTGTCGCAAGTTCTTTTCGTGTGTAGAATCGTGCAAGGATATACAATGCACCAGGGTAATAAGGCGCCTCTGTAATGCCAAGGAAGAATCGCGTAAGTAGCAAGCCGGTGTAGTTTCGGCTGAGTGCTGTGAGGCCGCTGATGATGGCCCAAACAGTCATGCACGATGCCATCCAGATACTCGGCCTTACACGAGTAACAACCATGTTGGCTGGAATGCCAACAATGACATAGCCTGCGAAGAGAATAGATACACAGGTTTGATATTGGTTGCCTGTCAGTTTCAGATCCTTTTCAATTGTGTTGAGGCGGGCTAGGGCGATGGCGTTGCGGTCCTTTCCATGTCAGATTGCCGATGATTGTTTCGCGGGTGTTGAACAGGTGCTTACCAGATAATTAAGCCAGTACATCAACCACAGTATAGGCATGATCCACCAATCTAGCTTCTTAACAAGCGCGATCTCTCTTGGGTCCGTCTTCTCATGGGCACCCGAATAGTCGCGGGCCTGAGGGGCTGTCTTGAGGACTTCCTCAACCTCGTCAAACGGTTCGAGCGGGCCATCACTCTTGTCGTTTCTGTCTATCGGGTGCGTAATGTTCATGATGGGATCTCCGTGGTGATTTGTACATATGAGGCGGCATCAGATGACAACTTACTTCCCTCCTTTATACATTTTTCTGTTACCACAAGGACTCAGATCTGGACACCGTACATCTATGTTCCATTGCATATCATGTGGTTGCCAGGGTGGACACCCGACAACACAGTTCAGCCAGTCCAGATGTTTTCTTGTCGTAATTTTTTCCCCAACGGACAGTTGGAGTGGAGGGCTGCATTAATAGAATAACGGTAATTGGTCATCTAATTAACTTTTGAGTGCCAAGGTCTACTTGGCAGGCGGGGTAAAACCTAATCCATTACCTTAAATCAAGCTTAAATCTTGAGTGCGTATGGAGCTAGGGCAGTATTGGAAGGTCAAATAATCGCGAGTCAGCAAATATCATTGGCGTCTTTGGTAAACTTGCTGGAATTGTCCATATCTGAGTGATTCGCCATCAGCCAAGCCAAAACGCCAAGGACCGTTACCCAGGGGTCGAGGGCGCAGCCTGCGACGATGGTTTTCCCTCAGGACAAACCCAAATAGATGTAAATACAGCCCATTTGATCGCTCACCGTCCTTCGGGTCGATGCTGTCACGGACCTGAAGTGTCATACCAGTGGCTTTAATAGCACATCTAGTCTATGCAGTGAAGAGATCCTCAGCTCCGTATAGCAACTCTTGGAAACATGCCAAAATTGGAGCAAATATTTCACGTTCATCAAGTCATGTGCGATACATGATCTACAACATGGTCCGGACAAGCAGGGTAGAGGTTGCACTAGGGTAATGTGTCCAGGATCAATATGTGGTTAAGGTGAGGCTTATTCAAGACAACATTCATGTTACTCCGAGGTGAACAGATGATTAGATGGTAAATATGTATTTGACCGTTGATCCAGCTATACTAACAAATAACCATGTACCAGACAGCTACCATCTCAATATTTGTACAATAGCAAAACAAGTATGTAAGAGATAAGATATGTGCAATGAAGCCAAAAATGTGGCTATGAAGCCCCCTGTGCTTCCAACAACCTCAAGACCCGCAATGAGATATTTTCTGAAGGATACCCCTTCTATGTCACTCTACGCTTAACGGAGAGCGTTAACAACAGCGGTGTAAGCGGGCTTAGCCTGGTACTGAGCGTTGAAGAGGAGGCTGTCCTTCTCCTTGCGCCAAGAGTCCTTGTCAGAGACACCCCAGACAGTAATACCGACACACTTGGGAACGTTAAGGCAAGCCTTGGTAACGGTAGCGTAGTCGGCAGCAGGGGCAGAGCGGATGTCAAGCTCAGTGATGGCAACCTCCTTGACACCAGTGGAAGCCATCTGCTGGAGAGCAGCTTGGACACCGTTGGCGGCACCGGGGTCGAGATGGGTCTGAGAACCGATACCGTCAATGGGGATGCCCTGGGAGACCCACTTCTTGACGTGAGCGACCATACCAGCCTTGAGCTTGGCGGCGTTGGGGTCGTCAATGCTGTAATCGTTGATGTACAGCTTGGCGTTGGGGTCAGCAGCGCGGGCAGCGCGGAAGGCAATGCCAACGAACTCCTCACCCAGAACCTGAGTGAAGGGAGAGTCCTTGCGGAGGGAACCATCCCAGTCGAAGATCTCGTTGAGGACATCCTGCTTCCGTTAGTACAAATACGTGACCGAAAGCGATTAGAGTGAATACATACCCAGGCGTAGACCTTGCCCTTGAAGTGGCCAGCAACGTTCTTGATGTGGTTCTCGATGGCGTTCTTCATCTGGGTCTTGTCCTTAATGTTGTGAACCCACTGAGGAAGCTGGGAGTGCCAGACGAGAGCGTGACCTCGGACCTTGAGGCCGTTCTGGGAGGCAAAGTTGACGACTTGGTCGCCGCCGCCAAAGTTGAACTTGCCCTGCTGAGGCTCGGTGGCATCCCACTTCATCGAGTTCTCGGGGGTGACCTGACCGAAGTCGGCCTTGATGACGGCGTTGTTCTGCTGGCTCTGGAGAAGGTTGGGGTCGGTGATGGTGCCATAGTAGAGCTTGCCCTTGTTCTTGATCAGCTTGTTGATGCTTTCCTGGACCTGGCGAGGCTCGATGGAAGCAGGCATGGCCGCGACCAGCGAGGCGGTAAAGAGGAGGGAAGAGAACTTCATAGTGACTGTTGTTTGTGTAAAGGTAAAAGAATGGTAGTAAGCAATTGACCTGCAATAGGAATGAATGAAGAGGTGCTTTGTTTGTATGTGAGAGTGAGTGATGGATGCCAAGTGCCAAGAGAGCGGGAATGCAGGATGTTAAATATGTCAGATCTCAGTAGTGGATGGCTCGATCGTCGTCCATCGATGTTTGAGCCATTCGACTCTAAACAAGGCCAACAAAAGCAAGTCTATGCGCGGGGTGGAATTCTTCCGTAACAAGCTACAACTTTTCCCTTCTCAGTCAAACGGAGACTGCTTCCGATTGTTTCGAGGAGATTGTCACTATGCTCATCATGCCGCTTCCCGAACTTCCAGGGGTATCAAAATTCTAGGCGGTTCTAGCCTCCAGCTTAACTGGCCAATTTGTCTCCCGATCTCCAGATTTCTTGGGGACTTTTGGTACTGGGTTATCTGGGGTGCATTGAAGCTGTGGATTCCCGCCTTGGGTAAAGTAGGCGCGTCGGATGATTCATCAGGCTAAATGCGTGATAAATGCATCGTAACAATAGGAAATGATGAGATGAGAGTGAGACGCCTCTCGGCAGTTTTGTTTACTTGGCAAAATGGAGAGGGGAAACAACAACGACAGGTCCAATGTCTGCTTACAACTCCCTGTTCACTCGGCCCATTTGTCTCGGGTGTTCTGAACCTAGCTTAGCTTAGGGGCTTTGGCTCATTTCGGTTGATGTGGACAGTCTCAGTTGAGAACACGATCCGATTGCTGGTCCGGGCCACGTGGAGACACCTGTTTCACGTTGACTGAAAGGGGAAGATTTTCTAGATTTTTTCCCGAGTGAGACTCATCTTGGTTGAATATTATTCCGCCAATAATAATTTTAGATGCAACATCATGAGCAAGTTAGCCTTGCGAGATGTGAGATTGACGTAGCACTGGGGAAATAATGGAATATGGCTATATGAAGCCCTGTAACTGTTAACGGAGATAGTCACGCAATGAGGAAAGGGCGTCAATCACTATCGAGGCTGCGGATTACTATGCAGAAATTGACAACTTATTCTATGAGGTATGTAGTAATTTGTGAAGTCTGTGCTGACGCTAATAGAGCTGTCAACAGATTCAGGCTATTGAAGAATCTTATTAGTGTCTGTGCGTGTGTCATTTTCTGAGCTGAGGTAGCAGTATAAGGTAGTATTCCCAGCTAGTGTTACCACCCACTGAGTTACACTCGACACTTGAAGCTATTACGACTCTTACCCTACAGATGAAAATACCATTGGACTTCACTGTCAACTGTATTAGCATCAAGTAAGAGACAGTTCTAGAATAAGAGAGTGGCTCTCTCTATGAATAAAATAGACTACTATTAATTAACTAAGATTGATAGATAGATTCTCTCTCTTTATTCATGATGATCAATTTTTTTCTACTCTTTACATCTTGCAGCTTGGAATTCCACCGTGTGCCACAACAACGTCTGCCAGATCTTGCCTGTTTATATTCCATGGAATGATGAAATAGTCACTCCGCAATCGTATACATCATAATCTGTCTAAGTATCACCTGCCCTACTCTTGTTTAATTGTCTCAGCCTGCGCCTCAACACAGCATCAGTAACCTGCAAGAGCAATCAGTTTTTGACGATTCCCCAAGAATAGAGCCCCACTACTCCTCAGGGGGAGGCTGTGGCGTCACGCACAATTACTTGAGTTTCTATCCGTATATCCGATCGTAATGCACGTGATGTTCAATGAACTAGACTCGCCTATTGGAAATTCTTTATCCTCAATCTCAGCCTGGTACATTGCCTACGTGTACTTATCGCTATTGCAAGTCGCTCAGGGCCATGAGTTATAAGAAGTATTAGTAAAACTGCTCTCAGCTCTGATATTCGACTGTTGGTAACTCTAAGTATTTAATATAAGTTTATTTGGTGGTTAGTATAACTTTAACGGCAATTTTGCCTTTCGCTCCCCTGCGTTAAAATATAAGTTTATGTTAAGTGACGAAAACAAGGCTGTCCTCCGAGAAAAATATACCCAGGCTTTAAATCCTCTGCTCAAATAGTAATATCTGCCTTGAGATACTTGCTCTTTAATTAGCTGTGATGCTAGTTGAAGAAACTCTTTGGTATGCAGACTCCTTGAAAACATGGAACAACCGGTGGTTGCGGAAGTGCCACGTTATTACGTATATGCTATTGCCACCGCGAGAGCATTAATAGAAGATTCAGAAAGGTCATCACAGGAGAGAAAGCATGTGTCTGCTAATTGCTATCCGAAGCTACTTTGAATAGTTAACTAGAGGTGGAAAGTTAGTAGCTAAACTACAGTGTTAGATGTTGCTGAAGACTGCAGAGATTGAGTTCATTGAGTGACAGTGGAAAAGACCAAAGAATGAGTGAGCACGACACCGGCAACTACGTCTCTCTTCTCTGTTTGCCACATTATCAACCTTACGTGATCAACCTTTCCCTCTACCTTATCAGTTTGCAATCCTCACCCAAATGTTCTCGCTCTGGTTAACATGCGTTTCGATATCACCTCAATTCCTCTGACCATGGTCACCTCTGTCATCACCAACAGTCTCAAAGTCCACAAGAGCTACTTCTTTGGGAATTGTGATAGTACCGAGGGTAAATCCATCACTAACTTTGCTTATAATGGTGGCAATGCTAACGCAGGTTTCAGAGGTACTAATGTCTCAGTCATGACTGCGTTCTACATGGACTAATCTAACAAGCAAGCTCACTTCAAGCACAGCCAATCCAACAATTGCTGTCTTGGAATGGACTCGGACATCGATAAATTGCAGTGGAGGCTGGCATTGCCATATGTCGATTTGGAGGGAGGTTGGGTACATCTGGTATGAGGTTCCTGTGTTTGAGATTGACCTTTGAGTCGCAACCTGCCGCTACTGCTAAGACGATCTTCAATTGATGATATTGAAGGGTAGTGTGACGGTTCGAACTTTGTTTATGCTCGGAGAGTCTTAGCATAGGATTGATAGTTTGTTTCAGCGCTAGAGCTAGAGCTGTGAGTTGGACGTTGAACCGGGTTAGTTCCACGGAGCACGCAGCAGCAATGCAACTGTGATTGTAACAGGTCTCACTGGAGCAAAAACTTGAGGATATCCAACTAGATAACCACTTGTCAGCTGTCTCACAATTTGAGACTCGGGCATGACCAGATATGTATATGGATAAGAATCGGAGAATACATGCAACGCGGACTAAACTACTGCCAGTTATCGAGTCTCCAACGCCCCAGATCACGAACCTCTGATTTCGATATCTGATACGTCTTACCTAAGGCTTTATAAGTATCGGCCGAGAATGCCAAATAACCAACGCTCGACCCAATCCTTGAACGCTTGTTTCAAGATCGACAAGTTCCACCTATCACATATCTAGTAATATTGCCGTACTCCACTCTTCAGTTGAATGTTCCACCCCTGTCGTGATAAATTGATTTCGCCCAGGCTAGCCGAAGCACGGAGCTGTTTCCATCAATCAAGCATAAGCATCACTAATGGCTTTCTTTAGTGGATACCAAAACTCAATAAAAATCTTATCTACGATTCGAACGCAGCCAGTTATCAGTGAGTTATAGTATGCTTCGCCTTCTGAAGACTGAATAGAGTCTATCTGTATGTGCAGCGAGAAACAGCTGTCTCCAGATAGAACTTAAGAATGATAAAAATGACAAGTAATGAGCGATACGAACGGTAAAATATTTCCAATTTCTCCGTTGAGCTGAACGTGAACCGAGCTTCTCATTGGCTAGCCAAGAAAATTTATGGCTGTTGAAACGTGATGAAACCAGGGTGAACAGGGATATCAGCTGCCAAGAGAAACTAAACGTCTGAAATAGATTTTAAAGATATCGAAACAGACCAAAAGGAGAGAAAAGGGTAGAGAACGAACCAATGGCGACAGTTTTGGATGAAAAAATAAACAAGGATGGAAGCGATTAAGGCCAGAATGGAACCGTTATGGTAGGATCGCGGGAGGGAACTTGAGACGGGAAAAAACAAGACCTAGGATGAAATACGGGACGGATGCGCTTGGCTTAGATCGAGAGGAAATCCATTCGATATAAATATCCTCAAAGGTCTCGCTCAAAGGTTTTCGAATCATCCATTCTTCAATCAACCCATTCCATTCGTTCCACAGAGCTAGTCTCACTTCATTCTTTCTTATCAACTTACTATCGTTATTTTCATCGCTTGCGATCAACTATCATTCACTTCTTTCACTCCAACTCCATCAAAATGAAGACCACCAGCTACGTTTCTGCTCTTCTCGGCCTGGCCTCCGCTGTCAGCGCCCACTACACCTTCGACAAGCTTACCCTCAGCGCCAAGCAAGAGGGTACCGACAACCAGTACATCCGCAAGCACCAGAACGGTTACATGCCCACCAAGTTCAAGGGCATCCCCGACGGTTCCATCTCGCCCAACGACAAGGACTTCACTTGCAACAAGGGCAGCACCGCCTCCGCCGACGTCTTCAAGGTCAAGGCTGGCGATGAGATCGGTCTCAAGCAGGCTTTCGGCGGTACTGGTATGCAGCACCCTGGTCCTATCCAGGTCTACGCTGCCAAGGTCGACGATGCTACCAAGGCTGACCCCTCCAACCTCGACTGGTACAAGATCCATCAGGCTCTTGTCTGCAAGGCTGGTACTCCTGAGCAGCTCCGTGGCCCCTCTTGGTGCTCCTGGGACGAGGACTCTGTTCACTTCAAGATTCCCTCTACTCTCCCTGATGGTCAGTACCTCGTCCGTGGTGAGCACATTGCCCTTCACGGCGCTCACGGTGGTGAGGCTGAGTTCTACTACGCCTGCGCCCAGCTTGAGATCTCTGGCAACAGCGCCTCCAGCATCCCTGGTACCTCTGTCAAGATCCCTGGTGTCTACAAGCAGGACGACCCTGCCGTCAACTTCTCTCTCTGGGGCTCTTCCACTGCCTACGACGTTATCCCTGGTCCCGATGTCATTCCCGGTGGTACCATCCGTGGTACTGCTGACGGTGCCTCTGGTGACGTCGAGAAGGTTGTCGAGGGCGGTGCTTCTTCTTCCACTCCCGCTGCTGAGTCCCAGGACCAGGACCAGGACCAGGGTCAGAGCCAGAACCAGAACCAAAACCAGAACCAGCAGCCCGCTCAGAGCAACAACGACTCCGGCTGCAACTCTACCCCTTACGTCCGCCGCCACGCCCGCGACGTCACTGCCCGCGTCTAAGTTTTCCATTTCATCAGAAGTGGAGATGAAGGCTCGCACGCAATTGATTCAAGACCAGTTATGATAGACTGGCAAGTTTCACGCAGGGCGTGTTGTCAGCCTCTCATGTGCTTGCCTCTTGGATTGAGATGAAAATCTCGACATGCATGATAAGAAAACCATTTATTTTTACACTGTACTTATTATTACAACATAACTAGCTGTAGCAAAATTTACTCCTGGGTTTGAATGCTTAACTGTGTATTCCACAATTGTCGCACGTGATTGGTGATGGTGACATGCATGTTGCATATGACGAAAAGGTATGGTTAATAATTGAAACGTATGGCGTGACAATGTGAGGCATTTGTATTTACATTTGTATTTACATTTGTATTTACATTTGTATTTATGATGTCTAATAAATACCAGCTTCCTATTATACAAATCTTGTCAGATTAGTCTCATTGGAAACAAGACCATCTCATACATCCAATCACAATGAGAAACTTTGAAGTCAAATCAGTCGCCGTCATTGGAGCCGGAGCTGCTGGTGAGTTGATTCGCTATATCCATACATCCTTACCTTGTTACAAGCAGAAGCTCAATAAGTCCGTTCTTTAGGAGCTGTCGCGGCTGCGTCTCTCAAAGCTGAGAACTACTTTGACAGGATTCGTGTCTTTGAGAGAAGGGAAACACCTGGTGGCACTTGGTTAGTATGTGCCGAACAACCTTCGTCAAGCTATTCTAATGTGTACAAGGATTTATGATGCAAATCCAAGTGTCGCTGCCATCCAACCTGGAGCCCTGCCGACAGAGATTGACAAACCACTCGTCATTCCAAAAAATCTCCCGACCACAGCCGCTCCAAGTCATCAAGAGAGATATTCAGACACGCCAATCTACCAGAATCTCACGTAAGACATCACATACAGGACATTGAAGTTTAGATCACTTATTTAGAATAGCACCAACGTTCCTCAAATCGCCATGTCGTTTTCCGACTTACCTTTCTCTTATGGTCCCTTCGTCCCACACTACGTACCTCGTCAGTACATAGAGTCTTACTTCTCAGTGCACAAGACCGATGGATATTTGTCGCTCAACACTACAGTGGAAGATATCTCGCAATTACCATCGACCTCCAGGGATGGCCTGAACTTGTGGAGACTGACGTTGCGCAAGCATGATCCACTAAGGCGGGTAGATGTATGGTGGCAGGAAGACTTTGATGCAGTCATTCTTGCAAACGGGCACTATGCTGTCCCTTGGGTAAGTGCATATTCTTGTGATGGCGGCGATAGCCAAAATGTTGACGGTTCAAGGTTCCCCCAGTTCGTGGCTTGGAAGCATATGTGGAAAAGTTTCCAGGTAGAGTCATACACTCCAAATTCTATCGCTCCCCCTGGATTTATGCCGGTAAAAAGGTGCTTGTCATTGGTAATTCAGCCTCGGGTCATGACATCTCCGTCGATCTGCTACAAGCTGTCCAGCTCCCACTCTATCAATCACGAAGATCACGTGGAAGACTAGATGGTGATGAGCCACCGGCAGGGGTAGAGTGGAAGAAGGTCATCAAGGAGTACCGTCTGGATGGAACAATCGTGTTTGAAGATGACAGCGAACTCGCTGATATTGATCACGTCCTTTACTGTACTGGCTATCTTCCTTCCTACCCTTTCTGGAACACCCAAGCGAACGGCCGCCCACTATTCGACTACAAGAAGAAGAAACTCATCAATAATTACTGGCACACATTCTTCCAAGATATTCCTAACTTGGCAGTTGTCGGTATGCCACGAGTTCTTACTTTCCGGAGCTTCGAATACCAGGCCATAGCAATTGCACGACTCTTCTCTGGTAGGAGCGCAGTGCCTCTTCCCTCCAAAGAGGCACAGAAGAAGTGGGAACTAGATAGAGAGAGCCGCTGTAGACAAGAAGGACGCAGATTCCATGAGATTGAATGGGAAAATGGCGAGACTTCCAGATGGCTAGACGGGTTCTTCCAGATTTCAGGTTTGGGGACATTACACGGCGATGGCAGGATCCCACCAGTCTTAGGAAAAGATATCATTTGGGCCATAGAGCATGTGAGGAAGTACCCAGTGCCGGGCAAAGACAAACAGCAGGAGTCAGGAGGGAGCTTGGAGTATAAAGAAAGTGAGTGGACTTTAGTTCACAGGCCTAAGAAGGACCCTTTGCTTTTCATTTGAGCCAGGCAATCAATTTACTGTTATCATGCTACTCAAATAGAGCAGTGAGATATTAGTTCATCTTATATATGGTGTCTTTATTTGTGGTATTGAGAACGTCTTCCATTTATGGTCGATGTTTAGTTAGTTCAATCAACATCAGGCAGGAACAGAGGCTGAGATCGAAATTGAATGAGAAATTCTAAAGGACGGCGACGAAAAAGATTCTCTATCGCCAGAAGATACAAGAATGATAAATACACAATGCGAATTTTGCTAGTCCAGTGAGCACAATCGCTTATTCATCGACGGCAGGATCGAACCCAGGAACACCATCACCAGCAGCCTTTCTCAAGTTATCAGTGAACTTGTTGTCATTGTCCCAGAATTTGGGCCCAACACCACCGTTCCAGGCGTCAAAGAGGTAGTCCCGGAGAGATCGACCATTGACAACAGGCCAGTTATCCCAACCAACAAGGTTACCGATGAACCATTGGCCAGTGTAGTTCTCGACCTGATCATCGGCCTCGTTGGCCATTCGCCAGCAGTGAGTCTCGCCACCATCCTTATGGTAGACAACCTTGGCGCGCTGACCATCGAGACGGGGTTCGTTGGTGGCGTGCTCGTAGTCACCGTGGCATGAGGGAGCGACGCGCTTGACGTCTTCGCCCTGAACAAAGACTACAATGTTCTCCCAGTCGTGAGTGTGTCCGTTGCCGATGCCACCACCGATAGTGCCCCAGCTAGTAAGTATGTTAGACGCCGTTGAACTAGTAGTAGAGTAAAGGGACACTTACACAATCTGGTCTTTCTCAAAGTAGTACTCGTACATGATGGCACACCAGCCATTGTTGCAGCGGCGCCGGCTGTAAACGTTGTTGTTCTCCAGTCGGTTAGGGTCACGGCAATCAGCAGCAAGACCCTTGAAGTATACATCTTTCTGGCTCAGGCCACGGTTGGTGTTACCGTCCTTGTCGATGGCTGAAGTATAGTAACAGCCATCCGTATCAAAGTCGGTTAGAGGCTGGAACTTGTGCTCGATCTCGTGGGCGCCATCATCTAGACGACCCATGAGAACGCGCTTGGCATGTTGAAGCGGAGACGCCTCGACGTTGAGCACGCCGGCGAGGACAGTTACAATAGTGATGGCGTGCATATTTGAGATCGGGCAAGAAGGGATTTTTTGAAGAAGAGGGGGACTTTTGTATCAAAGAGCAAAGTTTAAGGGGTGAAGTCAGGTGGTTGAAGAGGATACTGATGAGGAGATGAGAAAGAGTTTGCTGGATGGGGTTTGAAGCCTCTTAAATATCTTCCAAAAGACTATTGCTCGATAAAACCGTGTTTGATTGCATCTTACGACAACCTCAAGCAACCAAGGAATTAGTGATCAACGCCACAATGAAAAGGACCGCAGAAGGATGCACTTTACCAGCAGGATTTCTCGACAAGCCAATGAGTTCTCCGGGAACATCCTTAGGATTTTGGACTCTGCATAATTCATTTCATGCGTAACTTCAGCTTGTTGTAACGAAATGCTTAGACCTGATCCTAAGGCGCAGCCGCGGGAGAGAAAAAGACCAATGAGGTGAATTGCGCACAGGAGCTTAATTTAGACAAGCTTCAATTTTAGGTCGAAGGATTTCATCTACGCCACGATAGATCTGAACTCTGGCCAATCAGAGCGAGGTGTTGGGCTGATCAGCGCTACGTCAGTTGACGGAGCTTTTTAGTTGAAACATAGGAAGGATTCGATGTAACGCAGTGGAACCAAGAAACAATACTTACTATAATGCAAGCGTTGGGGGCCATCAAGTGCAAGGCAGATTACGACTACTAAGTGTTGATGGATAACGGTCCAAAGTCTGTGGTATCGAGATGAGACGCTATTCTGCCTGACCATAATTGCTATTTCAACTTGAAGGATTGAAATGACGTGACTGTCATCTTTGCAATCTAGTTTGGTCTTGTCTTTTTACAAAACCTAGATAGACTCAAACGAGTTGCGTGACTCCGATCAAGAGTTATCCCATGACCAGAACGTAGGAGTAGGTCTGTACTGCAGCTAGTTGCTGTTATCCAATGGAGCAGAAAATATTCATCGGCAGATACATAACAGATTTACTATCTGTGAACAACTTTTGACGTGCCTACGCTAGTACCCAAAGCCATCCAGACTTGGAAGCTGATCCTTCGTTTCATGTATAACCTGTATTATTATCGTTGTCAGCTCTCAGGGGATAATAAGTTGATTGGTATTACGGGTCACTAGGTCGCCAGTGTGAGGCGGGATTCCCTTGCAATTCAAGTTCCATACAAAGCTTGTGGTTGGTCAAGATACGGGCAGGCCTACAATGTCTTAAATTACCTGGAGCGCGGTACTTTCTTGAACATTCTGCTACCCTACAGAAGAAGCACACTCAAGACTTGGAGATGGAAGACCTCAAACTGCTATTGACCCTAGCTCTACTTTCGTGTAGTGTACCTTGGTTCAAGAGATAAGCAAGTTGGCCAGCTGACTTGGGTGAATCTAAATAAATATCAGCAAGTACAGGCGGTAGACTGACCGATGTCGCAGTTGTCCGCATCAGAAGACCACATGAAAATCCCAGATCAGGCGATTCAAATTAGGAAAACAACTAGTATTAGTTCATCAGTTTGCTCTGTTGCCCACGGAGTCAAAACGGCATTTCTTCCATCACCAACGCAATGATAACATCAGTCTTGTTTCCCCTCACCTGCACTCATTCACCCAGCGGATAAAACAAAACCCCAAACCACTGATTGGGTGGCTAAATGCAAAACACAATAAATCCACTAGACAAATGATAGATCAGCTCACAAGGTCTGAAATTCTGAATACTTTAAGTATCAGCCACATTCAGCTGGCCACTGACTAACTAAACTTATCGTCCTTGGAAAAACATCTCGTAAGAGAGGTCAAAGCACAATTCAAACTGTAGTGACCAATCGCCAATCACCAACCATGTCGCCTTCTAACCCCATTATCCCTGGATTTTCGCCCGATCCATCCATCGTCAAGGTTGGCGAGTGGTATTTCCTTGTCAATTCCACATTCCATATGTTTCCAGGCATTCCGGTTTACGCCTCCAAGGATCTTTTATCGTGGAAGCAGATTGGTAAGATAATCAACCATCAATAAATACTACTCTGGGTAGTGGTTAATCAAGTACAGGCAATGTTATCTCGAGACCAGACCAAATTAGTTTGGCCAAATCACCCACAGAGGTGAATCCTCTCCCTGGCATCGGCGAGGTAATGCTCGCCACCGGTGGACTGTTTGCACCTACGATTCGATATCGTGATGGAACCTTTTACGTTGTTTGCACCAATGTCGTGCGCACTCTGGGAAAAGCAGATGTTTTAGAAAACTTCATCTCTTCAACCAAGGACATCTGGTCGGGCCAATGGAGCGATCTTGTCAGATTCGAATTTGATGGCATTGATCCTAGCATTCTATTCGACGATGATGGCAAGACCTACATTCAGGGATCCAAATCCCCAGGTCCCATGACCAAGATCGCCCAGATTGAAGTTGACCTCGAAACAGGCCATGCGTTGTCAGAAGAGAAGATTCTATGGGAAGGCACAGGCGGCGTCTACCCCGAAGGACCACACATCTACAAACGCAATGGATGGTACTGCCTGATGATTTCTGAAGGCGGAACACACGAAGACCACATGATCACCATGGCCCGATCTCGGAACATATGGGGACCTTATGAACCGTGCCCTGACAATCCAATCTTGGTTCCTGCTAGCAGCGGTATGTACATACGCCATACCGGACACTGCGATGCCTTTGAGGATGAAAATGGTCAGTGGTGGGGAGTATGTCTTGGTGTTCGACGGGATAAAGAAGGACGATACAATATGGGCCGAGAGTCTCACCTTACTACTGCAAAGTGGACGGATGATGACTGGCTTCGTCTAGACCCGGTCCAAGGGCAAGTTGACACTTCCAGACTCGCAAAGACCGATGCAGCCCAGAGCTTCACAGCTGTGGAAGGCGTCGATTACCTCTACATCCGTGACGTGGACCTGGATAATTACAAGATCAATGAGTCCAATATCCGTCTAACTGCTTCTGCCATTGATCTCTCTCATACTCACCAATCACCAACCTTTGTTGGTAAGCGCCAACGAGTGCTCCAAGGTCAAAGCACAGCCACGTTAAATATCGACCCATCGAGCAAGATCGAAGCCGGTATCGCATCATACAAGGATGAACACCGCTACGTCCGAATCTCTTATTCCCCTTCAGACCGGGCAATAAAATACGAAGCTATCAACAATGCTAAGCAGATCAAAAAGACTTCCACCCACTCTATTGGTCAAGGTACAAACAGCTTGCGCTTCCGCATCGAGTATACAGAGAAGGAATATCGGTTGTCTTATGCACCTGACGACAAAGATTGGCACTCCATCGCGACGCTAGATTTGACGGACATGACAGGTCCCGACTTTGTAGGCCCTGTCATCGGCGTCTTTGCCCTGGGCGATGGAGGGAAGGTGGAAATAACCGATTTCAATGTGGAGTAGATGGATAAATTGTGCCAGGATGTAAAGCAAAAGTATGTACTCTGTACATGGCCTGATATCAGACGAGCATGCCCAATAGATATGATGCTGGATTAATGGTCTAAGCAACGTTCTGACCTCTTATCTCCTTTTCGCAATTCTTGTGTCCTCCCACGAATCAACGTCTGTGTCTTTTGCCTAAGATGAGATACCAAGCAATAAATCTGGCATAGCAATCAATATTACGAGCCACATGACTGATTTCCCAAGCTGCTGGTTCTCTGAACCAAGATTACAGGCTAGTAATTTATCCGCTCAATGGCTAATTTCCCACGCAGCCACCTACGCTACTGAAGCACACAAACGCGTCTCTCATTACCCGGCTGTTGGTCCTTGAGCTTAATTTAACAATCTCGATTAACCGGAAATCCCAGACCCTGTTCATTGGCCAGACGTAAAACCCCACGGGGAGAGTTTTCGCACATCGTAGCTCGGATAAAGCAAGTCTTGCGGGGAAACGGGCGTTTTGGGAAGTCTGGAAGTGACCTCGGCAATTAGAGTGACAAAATACCGAGTCGATCTTGCAATGAGCTGTCAGAGATTCTGTCGGGGTTCTTTTCTGTCATGCGTTTGAGGGACCTGATATGTGCATGATCAACAGGCTTGTTAGTGTGATGCGACAAGGCAGGCTAAATGAAACAGTATTATCACTATTTATGTTGTTCCCGCGATATAAAATGATCTCTAAGCCGATGGTTTTTATGTTACTTTTCTACCAGACACTCAACCCCTGGTGCTTCAGTCTGGGTGACTCTGCCACTCTAATAATCACTTCATCCCGTTCGCGTTCCCGTCTCTCAACATGGGTCTTTTTCGACCTCCCAAACGGACCCAAACGGTCTTGCCTGACAAGCCCACCAAGGGTCACTTCTTCTTCGCGGGCAAGGAATTCCAGCGTCTTCAATGGTGGAAGAGACGTAACATGCGCACTCTGTATTTTTACATTGTTATTCTGATTCTAACAAACACCGCAAATGGATTCGATGGTATGTCTTACTGTGTCACTCAGCAAATATCCAGACTTTTACTAAGGATTTAGGTTCCATGATGAATGGTCTTCAGACCTTATCCTACTGGCAAGAATATTTCAACCACCCTCGTGGTTCCGTCCTTGGTCTCTTCAATGCTTCCATGAGTCTTGGCTCCCTTATCGGTCTTTTCTGTGTTCCTTATATGATTGATCGTCTCGGCCGAAAGATGGGTGTCATTATTGGTTGCCTCGTCATGCTTCTCGCCGTTGGTTTACAGTCTGGTGCTCGCAACTTTGGCATGTTTGTCGCAGCTCGTCTTCTGCTCGGATTCGGCGACTGTATTGTCCTTGGCTCAGCTCCTCTTCTCATCGCTGAGATTGCACACCCTCAGGACCGTGCTATCCTTGTCACCCTCAGTGGCGCTTCTTACCACTCAGGTGCTTTCATCTCCAGTTGGGTCACCTACGGTACTCTCCAGATCAAGAGCGACTGGTCATGGAGACTACCCAGCCTTCTCCAGTCAATTTGCAGTGTCGTCATTCTTGTTGGAATTTTCTGGATGCCAGAAAGCCCACGTTGGTTGCTCAGCAAGGATCGTCATGATGAGGCACTCAAAGTGCTTACTCACTACCATGGTGAGGGTGATGTGGATGATGAATTTGTTCAGCTTGAGTTCAGTGAGATCAAGGCTGCCATTGCTCTAGACAAGGAGATTGGACAGACTGGGTGGGCAGACTTTCTGAAGACAAAGGGCAACCGGAAGAGAATCGGCCTTATCACAGCTCTTGGATTCTTCAGTCAGTGGAGTGGCAATGGTCTGATCTCCTACTACCTCAAGGGTATCATGGATGCTGTGGGCATTACCAAGGCTGAGACTCAGCTTGGTATCAACGCCGGTATGAAGACTCAGGGTCTGATCATCAACACCACCTTTGCCTTCTTCATTGATTACTTCGGTCGTCGACCTATTTATCTGACCTCGACCATTGGAACATGCGTCATCTTCAACTTCTGGACCATTGTCTCTGCTCGATATGAGATTGACCCCAACAAGGCACTGGGATACGCTTTCGTCGCTCTGACCTTTATCTATGGTTTGTTCTACGATGTCAAGTAAGTGACCCCCACTGGTTGCATCAAATTAGTTGTTCATTCTAACATACAAAAAGGTCCGGTCTGATGGCCAACTACACCACCGAAATCCTGCCATACGGTCTTCGTGCCAAGGGATTCACTTGGCTCAACTTCTGTGTCACTGCCGCATTGTTCTTCAACCAATACATCAACGGCATCGCGCTTGACGCCATGGGTTGGAAGTACTACTGTGTATATTGCGTGTTTCTTGGATTTGAAGTATACATCATTTACTTCTTCCTTATCGAGACTCGGTACACACCCATGGAAGAAATCGCCCAGTACTTCGATGGTGACGATGCTGTGGATGTTGGAGAGGTCGCTCGGGCAGATATGAAGGACAGAGGAATGCTTGTAGAGGAGGAGAAGGGTCCTCATGCTACCACCATTGAGAGATTGGAAAGTCAGAAGTAGACGGTTCCGCTTTGAAAAATCGATATGGGGCATTGGGCTGATTGGATGAATGTTTGGTAGTAATGAGAATACGTATGTCTAGTTGGAATGACGATCCTGTTTTGTTTCAAGTAGACTCAACATCATCTGTGCGTTCATGTTATTGACCAGAGCTGAAACGAGCCAACAACCAATTAATCAACCTGTTGCACGGATCAAATTCAGCTGACACGGCACTTGATAGTTCGTCGCATTATGTTTTCATTTCCTGCGCCCTGCATCTAGCTTCAGGCGTTGCGGCGACCGTTATAGACTATAGTATACCTTGCTCCATTGCCAGTATAGCACAAGGTATCAAAATGTATGTACAAGAATTTATGGCTCAAAGTCCGTCGAACATATGACAGCCCCAAAGTTCTCCCTTACTCAATAGGTATCTAGCCTAGAAGTTGGCAGTGGCCTTGGTGACTACACCACTCTTGAGAGCGACGTTCTTGACAATAACATGCTTGTTGTTGACGCTAGTAACACGGACCCAAGCAGAGTCGCTGGGCAGAGTACCATCGAGCATCCACATGTTGGGGTCCTTGAGGTAGCAAGACTTCCAGGTCTTTCCACTGTCGCTGCTGACTTGGACAGCCTTGACACGGTGGGTCATGTTCTCGATGGTAGCGGCGAACCAGTACTTGGACGCTCCACCGTGCATGTGGACTTGGAGAGGAGCAGAGCGGAGAGGGCATTCAATCCACTTCCACTTGATGCCGTCAACACCGCCTCCCTTCATGTTGTTGGTAAGCTTGTTCCATGTCGCAGGGGTCATGTCAAGATGGTTCTTGTCGCCTCCAGTCCTGTTGGTGACCTAAGCCCAGGGGTTAGCTTTTATTCCAAGTTATCTTGGAATCACTAGTGACTTACCATAACCTTGATGGTCTTACTCTTATAAGTGACCTGAATGCAACCACCACAGTTGGCGCCCTTGTTCCAGATCTCGTCAGAAACACAAGTACTGCCATCGATACCAGGAGGCAAGTCGTATCCAACGAAGCTGCAAGCACCATCTTGCCAGCAGTTTTCCTCAGTACAGCCGTCGCCGTAACGGGTTCCTAGGCCGGTGAAGACTGGTGATACGGCCGCGGCGTTGGCAACCGTCGAGGTTGCGGCCAGGAGAGTGACCAGGTACATAGGCAGGCTGGCAAACATTTTGAAGAGCTTGTAGTGAAACGAGTGAAGTATAAATTGAAGAAGCGAATGAATAGATTGTAGTGAAAAGAATGTGATGTGAATCGTGAAGAGTTGTTGATATCGATGAGAAGCTGTCCTTATATAGTGCCAAGTAATCTCGTTTCAGATCATCCCGTTATCCTCTCATCTCCAAGGCAGACCATCAGCTAGAACTAACCCCTGCCCTCCCGTAATTTGACAGCCATCTGTGGTCTGTTCTAGACTTCTGACTTCCATGGCCGCGTGTTTTCAGTACCTTGCAACTGTAATCTCCCCACGATGGACTAAACGGCTATCCTTGAACGCCCAATCATTGTTTCCTTGGTGCCGGTTTCCGCGCCAAAGTTCACGCTAATCGTTTCAGATTTCTCAAAGTGGCGGAGACGCTAATTCGAACAGTCGACAGACCCTGGTTATTCTTGGGCATTCGGGAAGTGCACAGGAAGAATCAAGGATGGAAAGCCGTTGAAAGATCCACAATTGAGCAGGATTAGTTGTGTGCGAGGGTGGGACTGATTCATGCCACCTAACCCTGCTTGGTGTCAAATTAGAAGAAGACCTTGGGAAAATACGAGATAACACAAACCACGATTGAACACAAAATTGATGAATGATAGATCATTGGGTTTGCACTTTTATGATCATATCTGTGTTGGAGCGCAAATGCAAAATAACGCTAAACTATTGAACAGGAAATCGAGGAACACGGCTGGGATAAGTATCAAAACTGCAATATGAAACCTTGTAAGATTTTATTCACTACCAAAACTCATAAATACCAAAAACGATTACTTATTCTAGTCTCCACTCCAGGATATATCATCCTGAGTTTCAAGAATGCAATAGTTGTTATACCAAGCCAGACATAACTCGTGGGTGCTATAAATACCATTCCACCTAGAATTATACATAGAAAGTCCATCCTCAACTAAAAATAGAAGAACAAATCTCAATCTACTGCTTGTCACTTTAATTCGGTTGATGCGACAATGACCAGTGACTCAACCATGGGGTCTTTCGGTGGACGAGAACGGCGACTTACTGCCACCGGGATACTGAGGGAGTTCAGAAACGTCATGCGTGCCCGGATGCTCAGTAGGAAGCTCAGTCGGCGGCACTTGAGATACGGAGAATGCCTGATGAGGAGTGGCGTGCTGTGGGCTTACAGGCTCAGAACCCATCGTCCAACTTCCGGGCCATGTTTGTGGGCTGACTGCGCTGGGTGGTCCGGTCACACTTCCCCCGTATGACCCGTGGTGGACCTGTGTCATGGCAGAATGGCGTCTGGCCTCGCGACGGCGGATAACTCTCTTGCCGATATAGAACCACACAAGCAGCACAAGTGCAAGTCCTGCTGCACCACCGACGGCGATGCCCACGATAGCACCGACCGAAAGCTTGGACTTCGGATGGGGAATCGGAGATGCTGTTGCCTTTGGTGATCCAGTCGCTGAGGGGATAGCTCGTGTTGGGGTACGCTCTGCGATTTCTGGCCTACGGCCAAACAAGTCCTGAAGAGGTTTATTTCCAGTGTCAAATCCACCTTTCGGAGATACAACTTTCGCACCGCCATCCTTATTTCCGCCAGTGACATTGTAGACGTCAGCTGGTACGACGTTTTTAGTAATGTCGGGATCGTATAGAGCCCAGTACTTTTCGTTATCGCCCTCATTGTGAAGAGTACCTGTCCAAAAGTTGTGCATCGCCCAAGCATTAACTGCAAGATCGCAAGCGTCTGTGTCGGTATAGGTTCCACCGATTACGAAAAGCTGTGACATATGCTTAACCATATTGCAGGAGGCACTGTAGTGGTCATACTCCGGAGGAAGCGTAGCGTTTCCTTTATGGTCTGGATAAGCCTTGACCCATGTGAAGGACGGTAAGGTCAGGATATAAATATCGTTGAATGATGTAGTATTGACAACTGGTGGTTGGACGCTTAGACCTCCCCAGAGATAGCTTTGGTTGACTTAGTAAACTTCTCTACATGTCAAAGTATAATAAACACGAAGGAAACTCACATATTGAACGTTGATTTGTCAGGCGCCCAAGCAACATCGATGCAGAACTGGCGTCTGTTTTGCGGTATAATTCCGGTTGTTTTCTGAGTTGACCAAGAGTTTCCCACGGTATCAAAGACGAAAACCTCGTCAAAAGGCTGAGGAGCTTCTGTGCCATTCTCATGAGGGTCCACAATGCCTCCAAGATAGACAAGCATGCCAAGAGAATCTCCAGCAGGAATCCAGACCATACCACCTTCAGCTCTTGGTTGTTTGTCTGGACTGGCAGCTTGTTGGAAGTCGCCCGAGTCGTAAGAGTACGTGTAGAAGTTGGAGGTCATGGTTCGCCCATTGCTCCAGCCGCTCATCGAGGCATTGCTCACCCACCCACCAAGATAATAGCCCATGCCTGTCTCAGAAACGCCAACCCCGGCACCATACGAGGCAACTTTCGGTGGAGGTGCTATCTTGGGACTTCCAAAGTCATCCCATTTGTCGTAGATGATGTCATAGCTGAGTAAACTGTAGGGCTCTTGTGCGAACCCCTCGTTCCATTCGCCCCCGTAGACATAGAAACGTTTGTTGACCTCGTCCCCCCACAGGACTCCCCCATGGACGGTCGGGATACTTCATTATCATCATCAGTATACTTGGATGGGAGAAGTAAAGAAATGTCAGAAACAATGTACCTGTCGTTCTTGCTCAGAGTAATGTTGAGATCTGGCCAAAGCTCGCCAGACCTTTTAACGAGGTGATTGAGGTCGTGGTACCCCAACCAGGTATCTTGGCAGATCAATCAGCAATAACTCTATTTATGCGTTTTTTGTAAGGCATACTGGAATAGTTCTTATGTGTTTGTTGGAAATCATCGAAGTTGACCCAACCTCCATCGATGTACAATTTGTCGTCGATTACTGTGGTCTGGTGTGCGAACCGGCGGCAAAAACTGTCCCTGGGATTCTTTGCTGTAGCAAAATCAAGCACGAAGATTAAGAAGATTAACGCCACCATCCGCCGCAGCTTGGGACGACGCTGTTCCAGCGGCAGAATTATAACAGGTGAATTATGTTCCATTTGGTTGAACATTGCATAAATGGCGAAACAGGAACTGGTAGATCTAAAGGTTCATGACTTTATCTTTCACCTTTAAGTGCCGGGGGGGGGGGTTCTGGGGCTTTGTAACCAACTCTTTCGGCTTCTCGCGTCGGAGGACGGCAGTGAGTGCTGATCATGGTGCCACCCACATTCAGGTCAATAATCTAGAACCCTGCTGGGTGCAAGCCTCACCATGTCTACCTGATTCTAGATCGGCTGATCGCTGGAAGTATTCAATGTATGTACCGAACAAGGCTGAGACACTGAAGTCATTGAAACTTTGCCACTAGGGCCACTGGCATAAGTCAAAGTTTTCATAACCTGGACAAAGTCAAGGCTTCAATTTCTTTTAGTAAAATAATAACTAGACATCATTTACCATGCGTCGATAAGTGTCATTGATATCCCAGGTTAAACACGATGCCAATGGGTATTCAGATGG
Organism: Fusarium culmorum; assembly: GCA_016952355.1. Lineage (NCBI taxonomy): Eukaryota > Fungi > Ascomycota > Sordariomycetes > Hypocreales > Nectriaceae > Fusarium > Fusarium culmorum. Next base: position 7,741,190 of record CP064748.1, read on the forward strand.
CATCCCGGGTATTCGGAACCCTCCGTTTCACAACGGGCATAGCCCATCTAGATTATCAGCCCTAAATACTATAAGCTTTCGCCCTCCGTTTCGCAACGGAATTTCCTGCCAACCTCAAGCCACTCGATGTAAGTAGCCGCAATCAATACGCCAGAATTACGCCATGGCTTGGGGGAAATCGATAGGCACTATGCACTTGTATCAGCACAACCAATAAGCGCAGAACACGAACAGCACTGCAGTCGAGGCTGATTTCGAAGGTTTCTGTGCGATTCGATAGTCAATTCAGCCGCTCAGCCGCTGCCCTCAACAAGACATGAGATGGCATAGTTGAGTTAGCCTGGGCACACTCTCAAAGCATCCAGTTCATGATGATTTGCTGAATGGTGAGGAAGCGTCTGTTAGAATTTCAGTGGCGCTTTTGCTGTCAGGATATTTGCCGTAAATCATTCTGTGAAGTGAAAAATGTAGAATCGGTGCTCTTACCACTGTAGTGAATAAGCCGCCATTGATCTACCCCTACATAGACCAGGGGAACCGTGTGCTTTGCGACGACCTAGTTTAGTCTGACAGGACTATCCGTGGGCACTGGCCGCTTGGCGGTACGCCTCTCTCTTGGCCTTCCTGGATACTTTTCACGTTTTTGGCTACATATATCTTGCTTCTTGTGGTCAATATCGAGCCCCAGCTAGTATTTCGGTTGAGTTTTTCCTGTTCTTAAAGTACTGCGCCTTGTTGTATTTAATACTGTTTCTTCTCTTTTCGTTTTCTTCCTATGGAACTCGAAATTCGCGAATGCCAAGCGAAGAGTGGCCTTTCGGAGAAGCACAACATGGATCGGCAGTAGGTGGTCTGCAATTAGTCGTCGTAGAAAAAGGTTCATATAACCCGAGGCGCTCCGATGAATATTTATCGTTGAGAGCATGCATTTCATGCAAATCAACCAATGCTAAGTGTATAATGTAGGAGGTAGTGAATGATTTTGAACTTCAATTACTTACTGGTTGATGGCCTTCTTATCTCTAGGCCCCGCAATGTCATATCTTATCTAACCTGATTACCGAGGGTAGATGGGTTGAAACAAGGATTCACTAGCGAGCGAATTGTAACCCTCATCCTTGATAGGCTAGTTGAATGTTACTCCCTAAGGCTGCAGTATCTGCAAGGGAAACTACGACGCACTGTTGGTCTATGATACGAAGAATCTGGTCTTGTCCCTTTCAGTTAATGAGAATAGCCTGAATTGTGCCAAGTCTGTTCTCTAGAGACTCAATGTTATCTAGAGAGTCATTGAGAAGACAATGCACTTCGGTACTAACTTCAAGAGACAGAGGCCGAAGGCCGTAGACTTGCAGATCCAACAAAAGTGACACAAAATGTCCCTGTGTAAATACATAGTAGAATGGCTTGGAAAGAATTAATCATTCGCATGTTTTTCTTATCAAGCTATCGACTAACGATTAGAATCAACAATACGCAGAATCACATGCCCGTGAAAATTCCATCAAGTTGAAGTTCTAGTCTTGGGGGACCGGACCTTGGCTTCCTCTTACAGACAAATTCCATGCGGAAGGACTCTTTTCTGTATGGAGCTCCAACGTGACATCGTACAATTTCGTACTGCGTGTCAATGGCCAATTGCAGGGACTCTCATGATATACTACGCCGCAGATCTACAGATGAACCCTCGTTTTTCTCCACTCCCATCCTGTTCAGTGGTTACAGTCGGAGACATTGCCAATATAAGAAACACATACAAAGAGGAGACTCCTCATTTTCTCAAAGTTCATATCTCTTCCAACACACCGTTTTCAAACTTGTGGTAAAAGCAAAATGAGCAATACAAGTGGCGGCTCAGCTGGGCTGCTGCGTGATATCATCCAGATTGTCAATCACGAACCTAAGATCGCCATTGTTGCTGTCGTCTTTTGTTTCGTTGTCATCTTCATTGTGAACTCCTTCAGAGCATGGTATCGCCTTTCTCATGTACCGGGGCCATTTCTGGGAAGCTTCTCTAGGTTCTGGATGCTCAGAGGGTCGATAAGGACACATCTACCTGAGGAAATGCAAGCTGCTGTTGATAAATACGGTATGGACGACGATGCAATGATTCCCACCCTCGATATATTTGCTAAGTAACTCTACTTAGGGTCCCTGGTTCGCGTTGGACCCAACGAGTTGATCACAGACGACATCAAGCTGATCAAGAAGATTCATTCTGGTCGTTCAGCTTATACTAGAGGACCATGTATGAGAAGTCATAAGCTATAGCCGTGAAGCAACATACTGACTTGTTCAGGGTTTGAATCCGTGCGTTTTGAGCCCGGCAAAGATAATCTATTCTCGATGCGAGATGAAGAAGGTCACAAGAAGCTGCGTAACAAGATGGCAGCTGGTGTACGCCTATCCTTTCGAAGCTCGTAACTTTACTATCAAGCTGACTCGTGCCCACAGTACTCTGGAAAGGAAAACCCTTCCTTGGAAGGTTCCGTCGACTCAATCATTGCTAGTTTTATTGCGCTCCTCGAAACGAAGTATCTTTCAAAAGATGATGTGTACCGTCCAGTGGACTTTGCTCAGAAATCCCAATTCTTTACTCTCGACGTTATCAGCGATCTTGCCTTTGGACAGCCATTCGGATACTTGACAAAGGACGAAGACGTTTTTGACTTTCTCAAGATCACAAGAGCTTTTTTTCCATTCACCGTCACCATGGCCAATGTGCCCTGGATGATATCTCTGCTTCACTCTCGTCTGTTCAGTGGTCTTCTACCAAAAGATACTGATAAGATTGGGTTCGGTGCTTTTATCGGGTAGGAAGCTTCGCCATAGAACCATGAGACAAGGCTGACTTTGTAAAGTGTTGCTAAGGAAAAGGTTGCAGAACGATATGCTCCAGGTGCGGCTCCGCATGCTGACATGCTGGGGTCCTTTATCAAAAATGGACTCAGCCAGGAACAGACGTCTCGCGAATCACTGCTGAATGTCGTTGCTGGAAGCGAAACGACTGCCACCACCATCCGCATGATAATGCTATGTATTTTGACCAACCCACTTGCGTACAGACGTCTTCAGCAAGAAATCGATGATGCTGCCCAGGCTGGAACAATCTCGTCGCCCATCACCGATGCGGAAGCTCGTAGGCTACCTTTTCTTCAAGCCACAATCCAAGAAGGGTTAAGGATCAAAGTCCCTGCGGCAGGGCCTCTATACAAACAGGTACCGGATGAAGGCGACACCATCAATGGTATGTTTATACCAGGAGGTACTCAGATCGGAATATCTCCCTTCAGCGTATACCTTTCTAAGAAGGTTTTTGGTCCGGATGCAAGTGTCTTTCGACCCGAGCGATGGTTGAACGCCGAGCCTGAACGACTCGAGGTAATGGCTGAGAGTGTCGGGCTTGTCTTTTCCAGTGGCAAGTGGCAGTGTCTTGGAAAACCCGTTGCAATAATGGAATTGAACAAGATTTTTGTCGAGGTAAGTTTCACTTGACTCAGTCAATAAGTCATGTTAGAGCTGACATGAGTCATAGCTGTTGCGACGATTCGACTTTAGCATCGTCAAACCCGAAAAGCCGCTTGATATTTTCAATGCTGTAAGTAATTGTTCTCTAGTGGCTGTATCTAAACTCACGCGGCGACCATTAGGGTGTTTGGATCATTGAAAACTTCAACGTACGCGTCACGCGACGCGAGACTTAGGCGTACCCATGCACAGACAGTCTAGGTTAACTTACTAGTATAATTTAGATATATCATGACCACTATTATTCATAGCCTTTCAATACTGTTTAATCACAGTTATGATGTGGACAAGAAGCAATAGCTCTAAATTTCAGTCTGGAGGCGAAGTCGTAACTGCATTGGCGTTGTTTTACGGGAGGCTCAACAATACGCGATAAGATATCACTCGTTGAAAAATTCCACTCAGTCCTCTGTGTGCAAATCTAACTTAAAGGTACCCATTCCGATTTCAGGTACAGCTTTAAGCACTGTGTTTCACAGCTCTACTTTTATTTGCATTCTAATACTTCCATTGAGAACTTGCGCTATTCTAAACAATTCAGTGTACATGCATTTCGTTTCTTTATCTTACTCCATAACTCTTGCAGACGACTGCAAACAGTGGAAACTGCAGGTAATAGAACATCTAAAAAATGACGATTTATTCGTATAGTGACATAGAAGAACCTATGACTGGCAAGGCATAACTACTATCAATATTGGCTATTGGTCCTCTCTTCCAACCCTATGATATCATCGGTCCCGGTTCTCGATATAACAATAAAGAATGATATTCTCTACTGTAACCTTCCTGCATGTTCTGGGACGACCCTTGCTTCGCTTGCTAACAGCTGAGCCGTCTTAACCGGGTCGGCCGCTTCTTGCACCAATCAGGAGGATGACTCTAAGCATAGCCACACGATCGACAGTCCGTTCATACAGCATGTCAGCATGACCTTGTAGGTCAATTTGTACCTCATTTGCTCTAAGCAGGGTTGTTCCAGTCCTTGTGCAGTGAGGTACTGAAAGAGATTCTGATTCAGATGCTGACATTTCAGCCATGGCTGAGATAATGCATTGATAAAGACAGTGAATTTTGACAAAGACCCGTAACGCAGCGAGATATTTGTCTGAAAGCTTCCTGGATTTCTGTATTTATAGTACATAATTAGTGAAATTGAAATCCTTTACACGAGCATAAGACAATTTCCGCTGTCAGCATTAAATGACATTATTGTAGTAAGAGGAAGTAGATATGATATTTAAATATATAACTAAATGGCATAATGCGAAAGGGCTCCTGAGAACTCTTCGAAGTATTAGACTTATCCTTCTAATATTACGAGGGTCTTAGTAGCAGCCTTACAAGGCGCAACAGTTTAGGAATATTTGATACTACAGAGAGTAGGAGTAGAGTGGATATCGTTACACTGACCCTTGTCTCGGGAATATACGGGGACCTCAATAAATATTTGACGCGTCTGGCAGATCGTGCTTGCTGGGAGCTAAAGATAGCGACGAAACACTAACACATAGAGGATCAAACCAGTAGCATCACAGCCTCATCCTTTCAACAGGTAGTGAAACGTTGTTCGTGTAACAGTTCTCAAAGATTCGTTGTATTCTAACTGTAGTAGTGAGCACTACAGGGTTGTCGATATTGGCTTTGGCAGCTGTGACGAGAGATTCCCGTGCCAACTGACAATCCATCTTAAGCAGCTGGTTATTTGTAATGTCAATTTTGCTTGGCTCTAAGATATTTAGAAACCGCAATGGCCGTTGGAGTCGTAAATACTTTATGTTTTTCTCCAGGCGCTTAGATTCTGTATTTTATAATTCCGCTCTGAAGATAGACCTTGGACAAAGCATCCTCGAGACCGTTGAGTGAAAAAGATTCCAACATGGTCAAGCGAACCAGTGTAGTTCAATATAACAAATCAAGGTATTCATTTGAGCTTTTTTCAATGTATATCAATTGCTTTGAAGCTCAAGGGGTTCGCAATAGCTTTTGTGATATCACTGCCACGTTTTACACGAACCTCGACGTGTAGCAAGGCGTGACTGCTTAACAATGTAGCTTGGACAAAGCAGGGGCTTTGGACATGTATTGATATGAAGCAGGCTCCGCTCCCTCGTATCTGCAGGGAGTCGTCTGTCTGCTAAGCCTCGAAATGGTCGCCGAGTTGTTGATCTTGATCAGTGAGAACCCACGCGGCGGCCGACGCTAGATACCACTCGACTGGCCAGCCCAGAACCAGCTCAATTCCCGCAGCGAGAGACTCTTTCTATTAAACATAAGAGCTGAATACCAGCAATGTCGTTGATTGGAAAAGTACTGGGCATTGAAAGGACTCCATGTCAGCAATCATGCTTCTTGGACGCAACAGACTACTTTCTGCATACGCTGTATTGGCCATGATCTGGCTGTCTTTATTCCAGCTTTGCAGACTTTATACCTACTACGATCCGTCCTCCTTTTTCTACGATTCCCGAAAAGCATACGAGACGCGACACACAGACCTGAGAGAAAGGGATGCCGACTACCTCCTCAACACTCTCCACCACGCTTCCACCGACAAGCTGTCGAACGTTAACTCGATCAAAAACGATGTTGATATACGGGGCCAAGACAAAAGAATATGCATCGGTATTCCAAGCGTTAGGCGCGAGAAGCAACATTTCCTGCCGAGAACCATGGCATCCCTGGTAGAGGGCCTCGATGCTGGACAGAGAAGCGCGCTCCGCATCATCGTCCTGCTAGCTGATGATGATCCGATGAGCCATCCAGCATTTGGACAGGATTGGCTTCATGTACTGGCCGATGAAGTTCTTTTATACGGAAATGATTCATCTTCAGTAGTGCCCAATGTCTATCGCTACGTGCAACCTTTTGCGTCTGAGGAAGACAAGACACTACTGCGAAACGACCGAGTACATCGTGACTACGCGACCCTGATGGCAAACTGTCGTGCAACAGAAGCACAGTACTTCGTTTTAATGGAAGACGATGTCATCGCCGGTCGTCACTGGCTGAGTCGGCTACTGGATGGCTTGGAGTATCTTGAAAGGACTGATAACGCCGGAAACTGGCTTTACCTTCGACTTTTCTACTCAGAAACCTATCTTGGCTGGAATTCAGAACAATGGCCCGAGTACCTTGTTCGTTCGTTGTGCTTCTACACCATGGTACTGTCCCTATACCTTGTTGTCGTAGCTGTGGATACGCGTCGACGATCTCACACCTTTCATTATAAGGCACATGGTTACAACATACTGCACCTGACTCTCTGGTCGGCTTCGTTTATAACCCTCTACTTCATGGCCGGGAGACTCACCGTCGATTCATACAATGAGGGCATTCAGGAGATGCCCAACTACGGCTGCTGCGCACAGGGCCTTGTGATACCACAACAACATCTCCTCACCTTGGAAAACGCCCTGCATGCAGCAGCAGACGATATTGCAGGCGATTCTCTGATCGAGAAGTTCGCCGATGACCAAGCATTGAAGAAGTATGCTATAGTGCCGAGTCTCTTACAGCATGTCGGTATTAAAGGATCCTCAGATGCACAAGGGAGTAAGAAGGCCACATGGAATTTCAACTTCGAGAGGGTTACTTCGCGATAGGACTTTGTTTGTTTCGCCACGGGAATAACCGCAATCAAGACAGCAATGCCCGATATCGGGCCACTTGTATTACTCATATCCAACATGACCTGATTTAGCTATCTGTCCCTTGTCATATAAAAACTGTGGATATTTCCTGTATTCAGAAATTATGATAATCTGATTTTCTAGTCACCTTTCTATTTACACACAGATAAATCTCCGGCATCAAACACAATGACAACCCACACGCTCCAATCCAAACTCCGTGCTCTCAAGGTCCTGGAGGGGGCATCACATCACAAGACGGACTTTAACTCATTCCCGAACACCCCGCAACAGGCATTCGAAGCATGGCTGGACGAAGCCATTGAATGCGGGGTCTCAGAGCCGCATGCTGTCACGCTCTCAACGATTGATCAAGACGGTCGACCTGATGCACGCATCCTTATCCTCAAGAATGTTGATGACCGTGGATGGCACTTTGCAACCAAAGTTGATAGCCCCAAAGGTCGACAAATCTCTATGAACAACAACGTGGCCCTCACGTTTTACTGGCCTGGGATGGGACGCCAAATTCGTTTGCGTGGGAAAGCTGTGTCGTTGTCCAGAAATGAATGCGACGCCGACTTTTCCGCTCGATCCACCATGGCCAAGGTCACTGCTACTGTCTCAAAGCAAAGTGAGCCACTGCTTGATCCTTTCGAGTTGGAGACGAGTTTGAAAGATGGACTACTCAGACAGCAAAACAAGACAGAAGAATTAAGTTCTGAAGGGTGGGTGGTATATGCAGCCTCGCCCGATACGGTCGAGTTCTGGCAAGCTTCTAGTGACCGTCTGCACCAACGCTTGAAGTATTCGTGGGACGCAGTCGAGTCTGGGTGGTGCAAATCAGCTTTATGGCCGTAAAAGACTGTAACATCAACAGATATGCGGGTTTGTGAAGATTGATAGATATATGAAATGCTCCGAGTCAGATCCAAGAGTTTAAGTTTAAAAGGTTCAGCTGCCTTTACGCCCCATGTCCTTTCTACCTGTCTGGACTTCTTCCTGCACAATGCCAATATAAACTGCCTTGACCTGCATCTAAACTTTATATAGAAAGGTAGCCTCGGTAATATTAACAAGATGACCAGAACACAATTCAAGAATAGGTCCTTGAATCCCGTTACTTTCTCTACAGCTGTTGTCCTCTCCATTGGTAACCCGTTCGCTCTCGACGCAGCCTTCTTCTTGCCCACAATCATTGCAGCTCTGAGGCATCTAATCCCGCAACATCACCATGCCGCCCTTCCAACCTTCCAACTCTTCCATATCGATCTTGACAGTTTGCCTAAACCCGAACTTGCAGTAAAAGCTTTCAAGGCCAGCTAGACTGACAAGCCAGGCGACCGAGCCCTGCTCATCTACACTTTGCAAGTCGTGCTCCAGCAGCATTTGCCCAAGTCCCCGGCCTTGAAGAACAGGATCGATAGCAAGCAACGCCAGATATTGACCGTCTTGTCTCTCTGGAGTATCAAGAACCTGTGACTCAACAGTAGAGAGAGTACGCTCAAATGTTGCCATATTCTTAATCTCATATCCATATACTGGAAAAAGGAAATTCTTTACCGCATTGGCAGCTTTAACACATGGGCATATCCAAAACGCTAGGTATTCTATTAGTAATTTCACCTTGAGACAGTAGTGACATACAGAGTGTAGTTATTTTTTCGAGAAAAGAGTACGACACTGTTGGTCGTTTCCACCAGGAGAAACCAACTGGGTGATTGTGCGTGTCAACAACCACTTTAAGCGAATAGCCCAGTGTCCAGTAACGGTGTAGATTTCTGCGGTAAGCCCATGTATAGAAGGATTCGGGTTTTTGTTTTCGTGAAGGGAAAAAAAAGTCGATCAATGGCTCATTGCCGAACGACGAGGCGTATAATAGAGTGACAGCAGGCACATCAGAGAATGTCGCCGGTCGGATGCGGTATTTATCACAGGAAAAGGATGCTTGTGACATGACGGGTAAGATTCAGTATGTGGTATCAACTCAAAAAAGTATGAGGAAGCTATTACTGAGAAGGCTTCGGAGATGAAGCGACAAGAGTAAATATGAAGATACACTAATTGTGACTTTGAAGTATGAAATCTCTGTACCCCTGATAGCTTGTGAAAAAAATGCTATGCTACAGAATGTTAGAGGGACCCATACTCTTTACCCCACATAGTCAAGCTAATCCAAGACGCTACAGGGTATAATACAATCCATAGGACTCTATTAATAGATCTTATGATTTCCTGGTGTTCTGTCAATATTAGGTTTGAATATGGATCGTTAGCTAATACTTGGATGTGAAATTCTACGCCAAGTCAATTCTGAATCTGATTTCGCGTAAACTATAGAAGAACGGGTTGAAGTTCATTATTAATTATTGTAACTAATTCACTCAGCTATCAAAGTTGCGGTATGGACATTGAACAGACTCATTTTTATCCTGCAGGCATAGCTGTCGAATCTCGCTAGTACCAGTCGTACCGTAGTCGGTCAGGTCTGGGCTAATACCTATTGTATCGTACTTCTGCAACAGGCCTCGAACTTTGCTTTGTGCAGACTTTCGCTTCTCGGGAGTTTGCAGCAGGTTATCTAGAACCCATTTCGGCTGCAGGGCTATTAATGGCACGCTCATGTGCCTACTCCAGCGTTCTTGATGGGCTGGTGTCAACATAACTGGGAAAATCGGCTGTCCACTGAAGCAGAAAGTCCATTTTGCATCCTCTGTGTCTTGTGGGATGTCCTTTGGCCAAGCTTTTGGATCGCAAATACGAAGGCCTCTAAGCATGTCCCAGAAGGTGTGATTATACTCTTCGACAGTACGCTCTTTCTCAGAGGGAGCGCCAATGATAACGAGCGATGTATTTGGGCCTAGAGACGTGGAGATACGGAGGTACTCGGCTAGAGCTGTCGCTACCTTGCGTACATTACGGGGTTCGGATGGATTGTCTGACTCGAGGAACACAAACCGATGATCGCCTGATCGAAACCCCATGGTTGCATAAACACAGGGAAAGGTTCTCATGGCTCTACCCTTGGCTAAAAGTGTGCTTCTGAAATCATGGTACGCGAGGCCCTGCCAGGAATTATCGTCGAATTGACTTTCAACACCATCTCTGATGACAGGTCAGCACCGCATACCCGACTGACCAGGTTGTAAACAAACCTTGTAAATATCCCTCCATGTAAAGCTGGTAGGGGTACAGACTGTAAGGCGGACTCATTCGGTTTTGTTGGTATTGTCTCGTATCTGAAGCTATGCGTGACTATTCTCAACTTTCTGGCGAGCTGGTTGACAGTTCTTCGAAATTGTATTATATTAGAAAGCACCGAAAAGGCAACGAGGCAGAGGAGGGCATTGATCGCGAGCTGCATGATGCTGGTGGATGGAGAATGATGAGACACGGAACGTAAAGATAATATCTACAACTTACAGGTAGCTTGAGTTGAACTTATGTCCGGTAACGTAATGTAACGAACTTAAAAACAACTTTAGTACTTCCCAGCAGCTGGAGCATAAGCTGAACGTGTCATTGACATACATCGGCGGAGCTTATGGGATTGAGATTTGATGCTAGGCTAAGAAACGAAACGGTTGACAGATAGTTGTGCTGTGATATTTCTCAAGCGCTGTACCACATTGCTTACCATCCAATGCTTATCCATCGACCCTAATCAAAACGATGCATGCAGAAAGCGATGATGCACTCATCCCTCCCGGAATTTATGCTCCGATGTGGATCACTTACGGTTCGCCGTGCATATGGATGCCTCCGACTACCCTAGATTTGTATATTGAACTATATTTTGTGGCTGGACTTGCTACTCTAGTCTTTCCGCAACACAGATCGATCTTTCAACGTTCGATCCTAGTGTGAGATGTCCTTTGGTATGTGGGTCTCCGAGACAAACCCTGGGGAAAGTTGGATGAGGTCATGACCCTGTATCCTCGCATCATCCATCGACATTGAAATGTCGTTGTCATTTCTGACGAACATCAATCCGAATACTGTCTCAGTACGTAAATGTATCTCATCTCAAAACTTTCATGCACCCAGACCGGTTCTGATGTATGTACATCTGATTCAATCGGCACATAAACATCAGGCGCAACTCACCGTACCTAATCGACAGAAATGGAGGAGACTAGACAACTGCCCGGAGGAATCATCGAACTTGCTCCTCGCACAGGAGTGTCATTCCTCATCAACAAAGGGCAACGTTTGATAGTGACGGATCCAAAGGGTGGCCAAGTCTCCGACCTTGTGGCATTTAATCGGCACGACAAAGACGAAGTCATTTCCAATGGGCGCACTTTTGACTATGCAGACACGATATATCTGACAACGGGCCATCCATTGTATTCCAACCGCAGCAATGTTATGCTCAGAATTGTCGACGACACTTGTGGACGCCATGACTTCCTGCTTACGCCTTGTTCCAAAGATACCTTTCGCATCACATATGGGCACAAGGAGCCGCACCACGGATGTTTTGGCAATCTTTCGCTGACGCTAGGGAAACACGATATCGCACCAGATCGTATCCCTTGCGCCTTCAACTGTTTTATGAATGTGCCTGTGGATGGCAGGACAGGAAAATTCACAGTAGACCCAACTGTCAGCAAAGCTGGCGATCATGTCGACTTTATCGCAGAGATGGACCTTATTGTTGCGATCACTGCCTGTTCCGCCGGCAAATCAAACGGCGGCAGCTTCAAACCTATTCAGTATCAGATAGTTTGAAGCGGAGATGAAAGAGACTAGTCACTAGCAGTAACTTGCTATGATTATCGAATGAGAGTTTACCCATGCAACCCGTTAAACTCCAGCATAAACAATAGTGATGATGGTATAGGTAGTTGACGCTGCGTCATTGATCTACTCAAATACTATATAAGATTTTGACATCGCAAGGGTAATCTATTTAACGCCACGGCAGCTTGACTCCCACACCTTGGAATGATATCAGAGTGTTTGCGTAGGCTAACTGCTTTCAATAAGAAAAGTCTTGAACGTCATCCCTCGGTATGTTATTGGAAATAAGAATGGAGGGACGGGTTGCGATTAGCCGGTGTCATCGATTTCCAATCTGGTTGTAGTTTTGAGGCTATGATTGCAACGACGCATTGGATCGATGACTCGATGCAGTTCATCTGGTGTGTGTACTACCTAGACGGTCCCTTGGTGCTCCGTTCTAGGGACATCTGTCAACTACGATTTTGTCGCTTCTATTTGCGACGATAGAAACGACTTACGCAGCGTCTTGTATCCGGTACCGGGCCAAACCGATCAATTCTCTATCTTTCCAGTATCAAGCTTTCCAGCGTCTCTAGAAATCACAATGGTATCCAGTGGCCCACTTGAAAAGGCTGCGAAAGGAAAAGGAGTCCATGTCGACAACGACAGTCGCATTTGTTGGGATGAAGATGCTGAGCAACACCCTCGGAACTGGAAGTCCGGAACTAAGACATTCACCGCTGCTCTTATATGTTGGCTAGAGATGTACATGACGGCAATAAGCTCCTCTGGGGTCAGTTCATTTGCTGTTACAGATACTCACTTACTCATCATGTCACAGACGGCTACTGCAAACTCAGCACGAGAGGAATATGGAATGAGCAGAACGCTGGCCTATTTTGCTTTTGTTTCTATGTAAGCTTCGGAATATATCACAACGTCAACCCTCATATTCATCTCGAAATAGATATCTGATAGGCCAAACCATAGCTGGTATATTCTGTTCACCCATCTCAGAAGTATTTGGACGACGGACCATATACATACTTGCGGCAACCCTCTTCTGCATTTCCTCGGCAATTGTAGCAGCGGTACCGTCAGTTATTGCGGTCTATTTTGGTCGATTCCTCCAAGGGGTAGCAGCAGCAATTCCTGCTACAGTCGCCTTTGGCAACTTTGATGACATGTACAATGCTGAACACAGGATCTGGGTGGTTTACATATACACCATTCTTGGTATGCTAGGACTAGTACTGGGTCCTATCTACTCAACATACATTACTTCGAGTATTGGATGGTAAGTCCTGGAGATGGCGAGATACTAACTGAGCTGACAATGACCTAGGCGTTGGGTATACTACATCTCTACAATTGTCATGGGTGCCACTGCTGTTGCCTGCATCTTTACTAGAGAGTCAAACGCAGAACAGCTACTGGACAAGATTGTCGAACAAATCCGTGAAGAGACTGGCATACAAGATATAAAGCCTGACCATGCTGAGGGAGGAAAACTTACAGCATCTGACTTTGTGCAAAACACCCTCTTCCGACCCTTGAAGTTCTTAGTTACAGATCCTTTGGTATTCTTCTGCGCCATGCTTTGCGCCATTGCATTCGGTCTTATCTACGGCCTAACAGAATCAATAACGATCGCCTACACGGCGCCACCTTTCAACTTTTCGGAAGACAACTCCAGTTTGGCTTTTATTGCTATTGCAATCGGCGAAATACTTAATATTCTGCCGCGCTTCTACGATGCTTACCTTTACAAGAAATATCGCAAAACAAATCGACGCATCCTACCCGAGACCAAAATCACCTCGTTTGCCATCTCTGCTCCAGCCCTTGCCGTCGCTTTGTGGCTCTTCGCCTGGACTATTCCACCGCGGGTGACAAACGTTCCTTGGCCTGTTAGCATGATTGGACTCGTGATAATTGGGTTCAGTGCGAATGACTTCAGCTATGTGCTTTTCGGGTACGCCACTGATAGTTATGGTAAACATGCCGCCAGCGCTGTTAGTGCCATAAGCACTACGCGTACTTTGGCAGCCGCAGTATTTCCACTTTTCACGCACCAAATGTATACAGGGCTGGGAAGCAATGTAGCAACAAGTATCTTAGCCGCAGTTGCTAGTCTGTTTGCCTTCACACCATTCCTGTTTTTGGGATATGGACAGAGATTGAGGCACAGAAGCAAGTTTGCAGCAGACAACGACGAGGCGTTGGAGCAGGAGAACTCTCATATGAAAGAGAAGGATTGAAACAACTATGGTGGCAGCGGAATACGGTGTTGATCTAAATATTGGTATGTATTAGTGAAGGATAGGAAACCATATGTACAGCCAGTGCTACTGGTGAAGGATGCATGTCTGCTACGCAATCGAAATCTTTTCCATTTTTATGAAACTACCTATTTCCAGTTTGCTAACTAAAGCTGAGCTCGTTATACGGCTAGTTAATACTAAATGAAAGTCCAAGTAATATCCAACAGTGTCTTTCGGGACCATCTCAAAACATGTGCACCCGTCTAGAGGAGTGGAACATGGCTGGTAGGAAGCCCTTGTTCTCATCAACACTTTCAACTGCTGTCTGAAGACTCTTGGGAGTCCGTTTCAGAACCGACGTCGATAGGTGTTTATCAAGATGTTTGGCCTGCATCTCACATATCCTCTCATATGCGGCGAGAATGGTGTACTCACCCAAAGCAGTGGCTGCTTCTTTGCCCTGTTCGAAAAGGTCCTCAAAAAGCCCTATTCCATTTTCCTTATCGTTTTCGGAATCCAGACCCTCCTCTGCGTTAGTATCCTTGGTGCCGTTTTCGTGAAGCGGCAGCTTTAAAGAGGGAGTTGTAGAAACAGATCCCATACTCATAACCCTGTCCAGACCTTGATTTCCCACATCCCAAAGTCTTGTACAGTTCGCAGTCGCAATTGTCGAACTCTTGTTCAGCCTTTCCTGACCTTTGGTGGCACTTGCCAAACTGCTCAGATACTTGTCCAAGACGTTGCACATCTTTCTTTTCTTTCGACTCATGTAGGTCTTCCAGGCATTCATAAGTCCAGGCTCGATGGCCGAGTTGGTAAAGTCTATTTCGCTCGCTGCGATACGATGGCCATAGAATGAATGGGTTGAGCCAAGTTCGAGGTGGCACAAAAACCATTTGGCCCCTTGCGCGCCAGAGAATCGTGCAAGGACCCATTCACCAGCAACAAGCTGGAGTGTGGGTTCCTGAATGAAATCTATGATGCGGACAATGGCTTGCTCCTCCTTAGTAGCCTTCCAACTGGTGGTGACGTCCTTTTCGTTCTCTTTGGGTGCCTCACTGGGGCGACCACCTTGTGTTGAAGAACCATTCTTCGCTTTCGACTGTGCTGCCATCTTGATCTCCAAGTTGCTATGAAGCTTACTGGCTCGATCTTCCTTGATTACCTTATCTTGGACCGCTTCCTCAATGTCAAGCTGTTTCTTGAGAATGTGTTGATGACAAGCGAAGTTGACAACTACACTAGCGAATCCCGTACTGATGATGCACCATCCTGAGACTTTCTGCTTTGGGCTAGTTGCTCGCGCCACCTGTCTCGACAGCTTTTCCCTGTCAATCATAGTGACAACAATGCGTTGTATGTCGAAGATACCTTCAATCCCAGAGCTATTGATAATGATAGGGTTGGGACAACTCAGATCGTCGTCAACATGAAGGCCGCTGGCTCTTGTACCCTGACTTTCTGTTACACCCTCTGGCTCAAGGGCTTTGAAATCAAGCTGCTGGATCTGGCTCGGTAAATGGCACTGCGTTTCGACGTCTCTGACTGGAGATGACAGACTCTTTAGGTACTCCTTCACTTGAGTATCCAGCGACAGCCATTCAGGACCTTCAGCGGTGGTAGGCTTCAGTGTCTCTGAGGCCGCTATTTCTTGGGGAACATCCTTCTCCATCGGTTCCGAATGATGTCTCGTAAACGAGGGCTTACTGATACCGCCGAAGCCAAAGCTAGGTAGTTTTGGAGTTTTGAGGCTAGCCTCAAGTTTCATTGTCGGAAGCGATGGTTTCATGAAGCTACGCCCAAAAGTAGCTTTCTGATCTGAAGCTAGCGTAGGACTTGGCTTGATGGACCCTTCCATTTCTAGTGTTGCCTGTACTGTAGCTGATCTGGAACAGTACACCTGGATATAATGGAGGATCTTACCAACGTTGTTCAACTCCGGCCGAAGTACTTCAAAGGTAGAGTTGCGAATAAACGCGCATATTTCCTGTATCCATTCCAATGGAAGGCCTTCGCGACCCTTAGACTTTATGAAGTCTATGGTATCTCGAAGCAAATTTATAACACCATTATACGCTGTCATGACTTCTTT
This sequence comes from Fusarium culmorum, assembly GCA_016952355.1. Taxonomy (NCBI): domain Eukaryota; kingdom Fungi; phylum Ascomycota; class Sordariomycetes; order Hypocreales; family Nectriaceae; genus Fusarium; species Fusarium culmorum. Next base: position 7,757,434 of record CP064748.1, read on the forward strand.
GCGCTTCCTCTGCACATCTGACGAGATCATCATGTTGTAGCGTTGAGCGTGGTCCTTCTCATTTCCGTACGCTTCGTGGAAAGCAGGATACATCGAACGGCCCCGAACAGGACTTCCCATGCCAACACCCGACCAGTTGAAGACAGAGACATCATTATGACTGACCACGACCTCATCGAGAAGTCGTGACAAAGCTTTGGCATACCCTTCGGCGTGAAATGACTGGAAACGGACTCCAAATATTCCCATGAGAGAATAAACGTGATCAACAGGCACTGTTGCTTTTCGTTGGCAGGATAGTTGCAGTACTTGCGCGGCGGAGAACCCACTACGGGCGATTCCTTGCTCCCAAGACTCAAGCTGTTGCACTTGGCCGAACTTTGCGATCGAATTTCGGTCAGAGACAACAAGATCCTTTGTTGCTTCAACAAGCCAAAACAGCAGAAGATTCAAAATCTGCTGGGCCTCCGCCTCTGCAGTCAGGCTCAGTGATTGAATATCAGGGTCTATGTGGACCTTTAGCTCTCGCAGAACCTCTCTTTCACGTGTGTTCGATTCATCGTGTCCATTCTTCACAAGATTCCAAGCTGCGAGATAAACGGAGCGACTCATCTCAGGGATAGCTGTTTCGGTTGTCATCTCGGCGGGAAACACAAAACCTAGAGCTTGGAGAATGAATACGAGACGCAATGCTCCTTCAACATTCGCTGAAGCATTCTGATCCTGACAGTCGTCGGCAACGATGACAGGACTCTTATCGAGGAGTGATTCAAGGGCATCAGAGTCCACGATGACCTTTTTCAGGTTTGCCCTAACCTCAGCAGTCGAGCATCCAGAGAACGTGTTGGCTATGTCACCAGCAGTATAGATGTCGATGAAGGGAATCAGTGGGTATATGTATCCGAGGCTCTCCACTGGTCGACTCAACGACTTCCACTCAGAATTGGTAAAGAAGGCCATCTTACTCATGACCAGCTCTTGCAATGTCCATGCACGGCTCGCCCATTCAGGGCTATTGTCTTGGATAGCACCGAAGCTGGTAATGCCTGGTTGGTCCACGCCCACTTCGCCTTTGAAAAGTCTCCAATCACGAATTGCATCATCAACTCGTGAGTCCGTATCAAGATGCACAATGCAAAACTCTGCATTCGCGTACCAATCGCCCATGAGTGAGAGTGACTGAGACAACTCTCCGTAGTTGAGTTTGTCGATACAGCAAGTGTCGGACCAGATGTAAGAAGCCCCTCTCTTGGGGTACAGCTTTGTACTGAAGATTTCACGAGCCTCATTAATTGATTTGTCGAGTTTTACAGCTGACTTCCACAGCTGAATGAGGTGTATCATCTCTTCGGTAGCATCGCTGAGTCGGCGATCGCCACGCAAGTACACTGTTTCGTCGTTCGTCTTGCTGTGGTTCTTGAATGCAGCGTTGAATTTGTGTTGTGCATCTGCGTACTCATGTTCTGCTTCTTCAATGACTGGAGACGAGGCAAGGCTAGATTCGTTGACCTCTTCTACACCGTCGCCAATATTCTGCTGGATGCGCTTGGCAAGATGATCGAACATGTCCTTTTCCATCCTACAGCGCTCGACAGTTGATTTCTTTTTGTCTAGATTCTGTCGTGCCGAGTTGAAATGTGCTTTGGCGTCGCTAGCATTAATCACCATACTAAGCAAGTCACTGATAGTCTTTCCTTCGGGATTATCGCCCAGTAGAGACAAGATTGTCGTTTCTTGCTCAAGAATATCAAGCTTGGACTGTTCGAGGACAATTTTGATGTCACTGTCCGCAGCATCCCGACAGCCGTTTTTTATGCGTTCAAGATTCATCTTTCTTGCTCGTTTGATGTGAGCCAAGGTGATCTCATCACCCTTCCATCGATGCGATAACATGCAATAGGCATCCAAAGGGCTAGTGTTCCAGACATCGACCATGTTCCCCGTTTCCAAGTCTATCAGACGTAGTGGCCGTGGTGCTTGGTCTACTTCTGGACAATCAATGAAGCTGAGGTCGTGAAGCCCGCTGGAAACATTGTTCTGTGGCTCGATAAAGATTGGCTTAAAGTCCGGGATGAACCACAAATTCAAGACCGTGCGGAGCTTCTCAGGACTGCTACCAATCTCATCAAACATCTTCTTGAGATACTCCGGTGTGATGTCAGTGTATGTGCTCAGGTCGGTCACCCTTGCGATTCTTTCGGTAATGTTATCCATGGTGTTCAGGTTGATTCAAGCGTTGTTCAGCAGTATCTTCGATATGAAAGTATTGAAATATTTGCGCGATACAAGCAGACTCAGAAAAAGACCTTTTTTCTAACAAGAAGCGGCTGCTAGGGAAAATTGCTGACTCGTGGTGGTACTACTGAAAAGAACTACGAACGAGTGTTTCCTCACTACACAGTCGTGATTGGCTTTGATGTCACTGAATATGTTCCCGCACGATGCATATGCATTGTCATCAATATATTTGCTGACATGCATGTCTCTATCGTTGTCGACACGGAATGCACATGAAGATGTGTTGTCATCCCTTCACAGGAAATGATCTACACATGTGGCAGAGCTGAACATCGAGTGGTTAGTGGAACACCAATGAAGAGTAATAATGGATATCACTGGTGACTGCCCGCAGGAGCTGAGCAACCTTGTCTCCATCCGACTCGTCCTTGATTGGACAAAGGGTCACATTTGATGATCGAGCCGCCAGCTGTTCAACAGAAAAGAGGTCCGAGAGCGAATCTTCCACGAATTGAGTACACACGAGCTTGATGAAACAATACTCAAACTGGTAGTACGTGTTTCCCGCAACAGAGTTATGGAAATGCATAGTTCAAAACATCAATTACTCGATCTTGCCTATCTTCTTTCACTATACAATCCTCATTGCAATGGCATCATACCATCGTGTCTTAGATACCTTCGAGAGGTCAGTCAACCTCAAAACTCTCGAATGTGACTAGTATGTGAGATTCCTCATGTTTTTTTGCATAAACTCATTTGCAATTAGTGACATTCATCCATGGGACATCTTGGTGGATGGCGCACGATGGGACGGCAAGATTCGGCTCATAGGTTTTGTTGATGTATTCTTCCTTATCTGTTACTCAGGAGAATCTCGCTTTGAGAAGGGCATCATCGTATACAGTAAGTATAACGCCGTTCGCGCTACATAAAGCTTACAAGAAATAGAGGATGATGTTTTTATCCGCGAGATTCTCCGACAAACCAACGTTACGGCTACAGAGCTAGGCCTTGAAGTTACGAACAATGATGAGATAGTCGCCGCAAGGGAGAAGGGTCGAGGTACGGATAACTGAGGAAGAAAAAATGAGACATATACTAATATTGCAATCAATATACAGAACCAATTCTTGAAAGATACTTTAAGTTTCAGAGCATCAGAGGTGGTCTCGACTACACCATAGCTAGCCTCGGGCATGAAATCGGAGTCAAGACGCGGTACAGCAAGACAGAACTGAAGAAGTATGACATTAAGATCCGGAAGGGAAGAGATTTTGCTATGAAAAGTAAGTCGAGTCACACAAACAGGAGGTGTCATCACTCATACAGCCACAGAACGCATCCGTCGTGGGGTTTCCCAGCATGATTTATTTGACTTGATGCACGATGCAATTCGACTCGGAATCGTCACACATGCTGAGCTTGTCGGGCATATCGTGGGTAAGGCTATCGGCGGCACGACAGTGGAGGATATGGGTTCCAAGTATTTTGAGGCCATCACAGGCGCCAGAAGCTCGCAGAATGTGGCGTTGGCGGGGGACAGGTAGGTGATGGTCTGTCCAAGACTCATCGAGGTGGGGAATTTTGCGCATTGGGCAATGGACAGTTGAACACACAAACCAGCAATATATTACTAGCGGCATGACTGTCGTGTCACTTGATTTTCTTTGGCTGTGTCGTTTCAAATCTCCACTACTATCCCTGCACATTAGCCAAGGTGGAACAACGTATTGCATTCTCACTGTCGAATACACAAATACAATTGGATGAACTACTCTATAGCCTGTACTGACCCCATGTGCACTGGGACAGCCCTGCAATGCAACGTAATATCCAAGGGGCAAGGCTGACACACGGGCTTTCCACTTCAACTGTCAGCAAATCTCAGCCAGCCTCAATCCCCATCTATCGGTGTGTCTCATGTGTATTCGTTGATCGATCTAAGCAGCGCCTCAAGGTCTCGGATATTTGACACCGCTGGGACACCGGAATTCAGAAGTCTCATCCTAAAATCAACCATTCTCATCATGTCTTCGACAGCTGTCCCAGACGCAGGCTCTAGCGGCGGAGGCGGCGATGACAATACTGAGCTCATCATCGCAGTTGTTGCTCTCGTGATCTCCGTCCTGGCCTTTGTCATCGCCATCCTCCAAGCTCTACAGCAATATCTTGCTACCGCTACCGGCTTCTCGTCTTGCGGTGAAGCTGTCATAGGCAAGTGGTCCCAATTTGCTCGGCGACAAATGGTTTGGTCTGAGTTTCGCTTCGAGGTCCAATTTGAAACCCCAGTCATCTTCGTCGCCAGGCCGAGTAACACCAGAGGCCCCCTGGGTGATGATGCACTTGCCAAGGATGAAAGCAGAAAAATAATTCGGCTAGATGGCAGCAACGCAAACTTCAAATACACCGATACTGTCAAGGAATATGATGACAATTACAAAAAGAGCACACAGCAAGTTGTCCATACAGCTGATAACGAGAAAGCCACTTGGTGCGCCCTTCTCATGGCGATCGTTCGAATGGAAAAGGAATCCCGTGAATGGCAGGGCAAGAAATCAGGGGAGTGGTGCAAGGCAACTGGTCCTCGTCCACCATTTGATAGCCCAGTACCTTTGCAGGAGCCCGGTGCTCACCACTCACTGCTTGTCTGTATGCAGAGAAAAAGGCGTACATGGGATAGCATGCCAAAAGACTTTGCAAAGCCTTATGCCACCACCACAATATCTCACATTGTGGAGATTGCTGCCATGCTCGGTATCCATTGGAGACAGTTCGACCTGAACAATGACCAGTACCGCGCCCAGGGCAACGGCTTTGTACTTTATGGCTCATACACAGACGGTCTTGGTATATGCTTTAATTTCCAGAAACAAGGGCCAACATGGTTTGAGAAGAATCGCATTATTCCCAGTTACCACGTCAAGCAGCTGTGTTTTGGCATGGCTTCAACGATATTCTCCAAGGAGCGCAAGGTGTATACGGATGAAGCCAAGGGTGTCGAAAGACTTCAATTGGGGAGCCTCGCTGAGATAGCCAAGACATTGGTTGTTTTTGGTTGTGATATCAACACAGTCAACTACTTTCGCAAAAACACTGATCAAGCTCGTCACAGCCACCTCTTTGCTGGTAAGTCGATCTCGAGTCAAGAAAATGAATGAATACTGACGAAACAGTTCCATTCGAGATGCTTGGCATGGTTGGTGAAATGCCACACGTCAAGGACACAGCATTCCGCATGCTTCCAAACCCAACGGTATTCTACTGGGATCCAAGCACTTTCTCCCTGCCTACACTATTGGCTGAATACATTGGTTCCTTGCGGCGTCTATATGGACAATCTCTGACCAAGACTGACCAGATAAATCGAATACTGGAATGGGCAGAAATGGACAAGAAGTTTCCACTCTTGCGGAGCGAGGGATCTACGCTTGATGTGTTTGGCGAAGACATCAACGGGGCGACTTTGGTCAACGGCCTCAACCATCTTCGTACCGGGATTGAGCTGTGTGACGAGTACTTTGGAAAGATGAAGAAACAGAGTTTATCCATGGTGAAAAAGGTCGTGAGGGTCCACATTCAAGAGATAATGAGTATCCTGCACGAGAAGAATGAAACCTGGGACAAAGTCAACAATGAGGTGGTCGATGGTGCCTTGAGCGATGGGCCAATTACTATTCATGATATCGATTCGGCATCGGTGGACGAGAGAGAAGGTTTACTGATGCAGATGTACTTTGACCGTGTCCGGAGTGGTGTTGTCCGGACTATGGGTCAACGTGGCCTTTTGAGCAAGCATATGAGAGTCAGGAAAGACTCCTTTGCTTCAGATAACACTTCGAATGACGGCAACTCCAAGCACACCAAGGCGTATGATCAGAGCGAAATCTCTGAAGTCTGGTGCATACTTGTGTTTCGTATGCTCTGTTGGTTACAACTGCACGATTTCCACAAGATGGATTTGCAAATCACTAAGAGCGACGCTTATGGGAGCCGAATTCCAGTATATATTATATGAGCTATGAGACATCTGTCCCAAGACCATGGCATATAGATTGTGGCGTCGCAATCAAGGGGGGGTAAGACATTGAGCTGGTGAGCTCAAATGCTTGTTTTCTAGCTTTTGTGTCTATCTTGAGAATATGTCAACTATAGTTTGGACCTCTTTCTAAAAGGTTATACCTCTACATGAGCTCAGTCTGTGATGTGTGATTTACAGTTGAGGGTGGTGGCTGAGCGCTTAAATCAGCAGACGGAACCCAGCAGACAGATCTTAGAGCTGAGCCTGTATAATTCACTTGAATGTTTTAATATGAGATCTTGCTCGCTTGAACGAATGAAAATAGACGAACTTTTGACATATCCTGGATGCATCGACGATTGAAATGTCTTTTTCCTGCAAGACCTTTGTTCTCCCTTTGCCGAGCGCCCATAGCGTTGGAAGTCAGACACCAAGGAATGAGTGGCTAGACGACACTCCACCTTATCTCCCAACGGATTGTGGCAGCATTTCTCGCACCAGGAAATTTGGACAACAGAAGATGCTGATTGGAGCGTGGTGAGCACGTATACACTATCTCCCTTCAACATGTTGCAGGCGTAGCGTTGGGAATGTATAGACACATTGTTATCTTGGTATCATGACGCAACGCCAACAATGCAATGTATGCTTTATGTTTTACTGTTGAGCACATTCAAATTATGTGGCTGAGGAGTCTTTCCACTCGCATTACTATTCCTTTTTTTTGGTTGTCATTCTATGCTACTATAATAGCATAGAGGCCAGGCTGACTGAACTACAGTTGTCTCAGATGTAATACTTTGACAGATGTCTTAGGCGTTCACTTAGAAATAAAGGGAGATTTGATACCTTGGAATAGTTCAAGCCACCCACTGAGCTCATTTCACTACCCGATGCACATAAATGTTCAACTCCCTTACTGTTTTCCATTCAACATCATCACTGTCAATCATTTCCAACTGCAGGCCATTATTTGGTAGCCACTCGCTCAACATGCGTTTGTCCTCATTCCTCCTGGCGGCATGTGCCTCGAGTGCATTCGGGCAGTTCAACCAGAATTTCAAGAGATTTACAAACACCAGTATACCTACCACTGCGACTTCTTCCTCTGTCCCTACTTCAATTGACACGAGTGCTACTACGACTGGTAGCTCTACTCCGTCTACTGCGCCTATCTCTCTTGGAACAGCCCAGCTTAGTGCAGGTGCTAGTTACACTACTGCACTTGATGGTTCAGCGGCAGTGTAAGTTTATCTTAGCAACCATACTGAGAAGCACTGACAGACTTTAGCTCTCTCTTTATCCGAAATGGAGTCGCCACGTTCAGACTTGTGCCCTTCCTTGCTAGCTTCGCAAACCTTCGTATCTTTGTCGTCTTCAGTATCCTCGTCAGGCCTCCTCCCGGAGGTCTTAAGCGTCAAGTGTTCGAAGGGTGCAGCCTAGAAGTTCAGTTGGATGGCCAAACCATCTACAATGAAGTAATGAGCGACACAGGCGGATCAGAGGTCGGATAGCGAAGCAACCCTGTCAGGCTCAACGCCGAAGGTCGTCCTGATCTCCAATACGTCCTGACTTGTGGCCCTGATGCCGTCGAGGTTGTTGTTTCTCATCTCTCTTTTGAACAAGCTAGCGACGATGAAGAGACCACACCCATTGCGCCCCTCCCAACAGGCACTGAAACGCCAGGTGGTACAAACACCAACTCTCAAGGATTTACTACCAATTCTGATGGAGAGACTGTTTTCCCTACTGGAACTGACTCGGCTGGTTTCACCACGGACTCGGACGAAGAGACTATCTTTCCTCCTAGCACCAACTCTGCCGGCTTCACCACAAACTCCAACGGCGACACCATCTTCCCCACTGGAACCGCAACTGGCACTGAGGATCAATCTTCTGCTCCAACTGCTACCTCTCCCGCTGGTTTCCCTGACTTCATTGATGCTTTCACCCTCTTTGGCTGTGTCGGATCTAACGATGGCTTCCCGACTTTTGAACTTGCTGAATCGGATACCTCTATGGATCTGGATCAGTGCTCTACCGTCTGCCAAGGTCGAGCCTACTTTGGTGTCTATGATACGTAAGTCATATAGTCTTCCCTCGATATTGTCTGCAATTGCTGATATTTCTAGTGACTGCTACTGTGGTGACGAGATTGATGGCGAGGAAACTGCCCGCGTTGGGCTTGATTCATGTGATATCGAGTGCCCCGGCGATGTCTCTGAATTCTGTGGTGGTGACTCTCTGCGTCGCAGGATGCACCGTCGCCAGACCATTCCTTCCGATCGCCTTCTCACGGTTTATGTTTCTGCTGGTGGTCAAACTAATGTTGTCACCAACGAAGTCACTAGAACTGTCACTGATCAGTCAACCTTCGTTACTACCTTCGCCACTACCGTCGTTGGACCTGTCACCACCGCTACAGAGCGGGTAGTATACATCTTTGTTGAGGCCAACTGCGGCGCCTGCAATGGTCAGTGGGTTTACATCCCAGAGGCTTGTGACTGCCAGGGAGGCTTCCATTATGTTCCCTACTTCTGCTTCGGAGGCAGCTGCTCTGGAAAGACTGTGTATAAATCTCAAGAGTGTTGCGATTAGTGGAATCACAAGGACTTCTATGTCCCAGCAGATTGCGAGGAATGCTCCGGTGGAGAGATCATTTACAAGCCTTGGGAGAATTCTTATGGTACGCCTGAGAATTACAAGTCTGGGGAGATTCCTGCCTATGAGGGACTCAAGTGTCCATCTGTCTACTCCACCAAGAACAAAGGTCAGAACGAAGGTGGTAGCAGTGATCACAGTGGCAGCTCCCACCCTGGTATGCACCATGGAGGTTCCGACAGTGGTTCCAACGGCGGTTCCAACGGCAGTTCCACTGGTGGTTCCGATGGTGGCTCCAGATATGATGGTCAGAGCAATGGCTTGAACGACAAGGGATCAAATGGCGACATCCCCGGATGCACTGGAGATGACTGCACAGAACCCTATGGTGGCGAATCTAACTCGGAGCCCAATGGTTCCTATGAGTCTAGCAGAGGTAATAGCTACGCTGAGCCTGCACCTGGAAGCAACCCTACTAGATCAGCTGAGGGCAGTGACTCTTACAGTAAGCCTGCATTTAGTGGTAAGCCTACTGATGTACCTGTTATTATTAGCAGTGCTAGTAAGCAGTTTACTAGTATTTTTGTTTTTCTAGCTGCTTTTCTTTTTACTCTCTTTTAAGTCTTAATCATTGCTTCCATGGAATCACATACTTTTTGTCTATACACGCTAGTTAGTATCCAACTGTCAATATGCTATAGCTTTTTTCCCTCATCAAGTATGATGTTAGCTCCCAGCTGCAGTACCACCTTTCTGTAATAATATAAACTCAACGGCCAAATACTTTTACTGTTGACCATGAAGTGGCACTTCAAACGGGCGGCTTAACTTGATCAGTCATTCTTCGGAAGTATCAATAAGTCATACCGCAATCACGAAATCATAATACTATACCATCAACGTCATATTCAGCGCTACAAGTAATGTGCTAGTCAACGTTGCCTAATTGATGGGAAAGGATGCCAAATTGCACCTTACTTATACACACAGTACTCCATGCAACCTAGGCAGTATTATCTGTCTGTCTATTGTTATATTGTTTTCCATTTCTCAGAAATCGAGTTTCTTGATCTTGACCTTGGGAATATTAATGAACATAGCATAGGTGGAGAGAATCAACCGTGCTACTTCGGCTCCTTCATGTCTAATGGTCACGTTTGAAAACCAATAGGGACAATCAAGCGTAGCGCTGGCACGCAATGTGATTGGGGAAACCTAAATAACCTGCATTCTCAGGTTTGTTTGTTGTTAATAAAAAGCCGTGTAAGATTTCAACGAGTGCAACGAAAATTATGTTCAGCGCAGGATTTAGCTGGTTGCGTTTCTACCATTGATTCGAAAGACTTACAGAGTCCTCATCTGAAATACCGCGAAGAATACTGTACCTTCAGCTCTATCCGGGCCGTCCTTTGGCAGAGACAACCTGAATGGCATATCATTGTTTATAAACAGTTGAGGTGATTGTGGTGGACAATTAGCGCTCTTTCGAGCCCTCAATGAATGAAATCATTAGCCGACAAGCTACAAATATTTCTTTCTACCATTGGGGCCCAGGAACAAGACCTCTTTACTGTCGTAGTGTGCTGAACGCATCGTTTCGGCCAAGTATTCCCAGACTAGACGAGTAATAGCGAGATACTTCAAAAGGCTGAGGCTGAGGTCTATAGGAACATGGCGGACATGTAAAACGTATGATTGTTGGGCTCTTGGGCTTTATTGTAACTGATAATAATGATCATATGCCCATAGTGAATAAACATATTGCGTATAGATAGCTTCGAGTTTAAGTATTGAATACTGGTTACCTTAGTGCCTCAGCCAGGCAAACTGGCTCTGAACTGAAATGCTGCAAAAGCAGACTTATTGAGCTCGATACCAGCAATGAGGTACTTATGGCAAGTCTCTGGGTTCCATTGTCCGGATTTTGTGAAAGGCGTATCACGAAAAGACGAATTTTGCAGCCTATAGAGGAGAGTCTACTAAATATCTGCCAGGTTGTTCTCTGTTTTGTCGATAAATGACCAGCCTACTTTTCGATATATCAAATCGTCTCGAATGGCATAAATGTCGATATCCGGTTTACAGCGTAATAACATCTCGTCTACCTAATCTTGCACTGTTATTATAGCTCTATGAAGAGTCTCGCAGAACTGATAAGAATACTTTTTTGTCGTCGCCTATGGTGAATGGTCTGCCGCCAGGGGCCCAAGTTAGGTTACCTGGTGTCCCCTCTGGTTTCACGATAGATTTTGCGAGTGCTTTAAGTTCGATTAGCTCTCCAAAAGGTGTGTAGCAGCCACGCAGAAGATATTTGCTGCGAATGGACGGAATACGGTCGGGCTGAGACGAATCAACTGTCCGATAAGGCCAGGCGAGGTCAAGAGTGTTGTAGCCAGAAACAGACATGGCGTACTTAAGAAATAAGAGTCAGCCGATCCACATAAGGGCAGATAGTTTGGGTGATGAGCTATGGGCCGGATGAAAAGTTGATGACGGCCCCTTAATACCTAATACGGCTGTGAAGTGAATGATGGTAGATGCAGACATATTTCCAGTAGGTTCTTGGTACGTCCAGAACATCATCGATAGTTGACAAATGGCCTCAGATAAGTGCAACCAAGGGCCAGACGAGAGACAGAACGTTAAGTTTATAGATGACTCATCTCTACCATCATTCGCATCGTAGTGTGCATCGTTCCAGTTGGAATGGACCTCAGTCTCGACTCGGTCATACTCGTCAACATGTTTCTCGTCAGTCTGGCAATCGTCCTCATCGTCATCGTCAGCTTCATAGTCAGAGTCGTCACGCTCATCATCATCTCCATCACATCCTTTGTCCGGATTCGAGTCCTAGTTTATTCCCTAGCGTTGTAGAAGAGTAACCAGATATAGTACATGACGAATCATGATAGTTTGATGGCTTCCGAGTCGTAAGTTATAGATGTCTTGTTGTTGTGTTTGAAAGTGCTGAACCCTGAATACATAACAAATGAACCTTTTCCATACATCAACATATCTTTCCAAGCACTTCACAACTTTGACTCGTGGGGCCAAACGTTATCCTTCTAGTAGGTATTCAACAAGCATCGTGATCTATATGAAGTCTTAGCTAGCGTAAGTGGCTCAATCAATCATGAGATCGACACCACGCAATATGACTCGTAGCTGGGCTTCCGCGGGAGCCGGACTTCGGAGTGCCATATCGTGCCATCGGCTGACAGATAATCTCCATTCCATGCTGATTTGGTCTTTTTTGCCGTGGCCGCAATGATGCCAAGCGTTCGGTTGTGGAACAAGCGAGGCCACCCAGTGTGCTGTAATCATTGAGTTGTTTCATTCTGTTCAACGTCGTGATTATCAAGCTGATGTTTGATGAATCCTGGAGACCACATATTTAAAGATTGACAGGGCCGTTGGAAGTTGCAATGCACCATAGCAAAAATGAACGATTGGTAATAGTGAATTTCCTCTTTTACTGAAAATGGGACTAACTATAAGGATAGAGTATAGTTCTTATGTAACCTATCAGCGGCTATTCTAGCGTGTCTATAACTAGGGTCTACTAAGAATTCTATATCTAACCATAACCCCCCTTATAGGTTTCAGCATAATATAGACTTTACATCTAGGCACCACGTACAGTCATCTTGAGATAGTAAGGATCCTCATCAATGCGCTTGCGAAGTGGTCCCTCCGATAGCTCATTAACATCCCAAGATGCCCAAGCAAACAGACCCTATTAACCTTAATGGGTCAAAAGTCCTCAGTAGCGAGAACGAACGTATAGTGGAGACTTACATGAAGGAATGCGGCGTTCGGGGTTGCGAGCCAAACTGCGAAATTACCCGAAATAGCGACTGTTTAATCAATCATTTTCAGCTTTATAAGGCGTTGAAGATATTATTTGAGAATACTGACTGTTATCAAATCCAACATCATCTTTAAAGCCCATCTTCACCCACTCCTCCTGCCAGAGAAGGCCAGGGTGCATGGAAGCGATCTGCATCTCATCGACGGGTGTATCCTTCGCAACCATCTGGAAGAGCATAGTCCCGCACGATTTTTGGAAAGCGTATGCTGCATGCTTCGTAGTGGCAGGCTGCATGTAACTGTGCATAATGGTACTGGAGACGTTGACGACGAACTAAAGCGAAAGGTTAGCGTTGTTAAGGATACTCTCGACTATTCAATAGGCTTTCTTACTCTTTGCTTTCCAGTATTCTGTGCATGGAACTTCTCCAACAGATACATGGGTGCATGGACGTTGGTATTCAGTTGCGACCACGTAACCTTGGTGCCTATCTCCAACAAAGGCTTCAACTCAGGGAAAGCGGCGGCATTCGACACGAAAACGTCGACAGAAATCCCCTCGGAAGCCAGCTGCACCTAGAATGCATCGACAGCGGAGAAGTCGCCAATGTCAAGCTGGCGGTGAATGATCTTTGTGTGCGTCCCCGCGGTTTTTACCTCTTGCTCGAGGCGACGGGCGCCCTCTTGGAGGACGTCGGGACGTCGCCCGATGATGATGACTTTCTCAGCTGAGGCACGTGAGAAAGAGCGCCCAATGGCATTGCCGATTGTCGTACCGCCGCCGGTAATCAAGATGGTCTTGCCAGCTTGGCTGAGCTTGGGGTTTTCAGGGGAGATAGCATCATATGGATCCCATATTTATACAAAATCACCAGTGTCTTCCATGAGGCCTTAGAGGCCACGAGCTGATTACAAAACTCTCGTCGGTGCATGCCCTTGCGCAGTAAACAAGTGCATTTCACCTCATTCAAAACATTATGATGTAATACGTACAATACTAAACCCCCGTTTACGGTTAGCACCCGCAATACACTACTAAGCATCAATGCATTACATTGTTACGGTAAGTGGGTGCTAACTGGATGCGGTTAGGGGTCCGCTGGCGGCCACCGCAGCTTATGGATTCCCCCTGCCGCGTCGGACTCCGTACTCTGTCCTGTTCATAAATCTTTTCCAAAGACTTTCTCTTCCTGGTCGTTCCAGTCCCTGATTTCCCAATAGCTGAGCCTATTTGTCGGTCACACCAGATGCAGGCTTGCGCTGCATGCGTCAAAGCGAAGCGGAAATGCTCGCGCCAGAGTCCCGCCTGTCTTCGCTGTCGTTCCCGACTTTTGGACTGTCAGTACCTGGCGAAAAGACCTAGCCACTGGGTCCTTATGCCCGATGCACCCCCAGAAACCTCATCAGAGGAATATTCACCTCCAAGATTAAATGTGGAAACGGCTTTGCGCGGCTTGGATCCACTCCTTTCGTTGGACGAAGAAATGACTCATGCGCAGCTCTCAAGCTGGTTCACTTCTATTCATACTTGGGACACCATCTACTCAGAGAGACTCAAGACGGATGCCTTCTCCTCCTTTGACTTGGATGGTTATGTTAGGAAAGTCCGTGGCTGGCTGGCTGAGTGGGTGCAGACCGGAAGCAATCCCTTTATCCACCGTCAGCTGTACAGCTTGAGGTTCCCGAGAAGCATCCAAGATGTGTACATGTGCCTTTCATGCTTCCTGAACAAAACTCCGGCCAATGAGCAGCTGGTTATGCGCCTGGTAGAAGAGCGTTCTCAGGGATTGCTAAATGAGCACGGCTTTGACACCGCTGGGTCACTTGTTCTCCGAGGGCCTTGACTTGATGGACCATATCGCGCGCGTTCAAGCTCTGTTTATCTACCAGTTCATTGGCCTCTTTGAAGATAAAATCAGCTCACATCCAGTCGCTCAAAGTCGGAACTACGTCCTACTAGCATGGACCAAGGAGATGGTTTCAGCAGCAGCAACCACAGTTCCATCCGGAGTGCGAGACATACTTGCATCTTCCAAACCCGGAAAGTACTACGGCAAAGAATTAATTCAATTACTCTGGCATTCTTGGATCGTTTCTGAGACAGTTCGCCGAACGTGGAAAGTCATGGCTACTATGCTCGGGCTGTTCGGCTTTGTCAAGTATGGAAGGACAGCCCCATGTCCAGGAGGCATGATGTTTACCACCCAAATTGGAGTGTGGGAAGCGAAAAGTGCTACCGAATGGCTGGAGATTTGCTCATCCCGATCAGTAGGGTTAATGCAAGTTGCTGAGGCCTGTGAGCTTCTATACTCTGCAGAGTGTAAACAAATCAATGAGTTTACAATTACAACACTAGAACTTACATATGGGCAAGAAAGAGTGCAGGAATATATAAAATAATATAAGGGGCAACCAACGCAGAGCAGAACATGCCATCCACGCTTAGCTCTCAAGCTCGCTTAAAATACCTGGGTTTCTTCCGCCTACTTGTGCTTGACGGTATCCAGCCCCTGCCGGGATAGACAAGAGAACTTGAGGCTCATGTATTCGGGTGGTGATTTGGTCATCCCTTCGAGGGTTAATGCGGATGTCCTACTGATGGGGTTGGGCCAAGTCAAAGTAACCACAGTATTCCTCAAAACTGACATATGCTTTGGATCCTACCATATCTACCGGTATACCAACTTGGATAGTCTCAATATCCTCAGAATCACTACAAACATATCGAGTCATAGAAGGATACCTGCTTCTAGAAATGTAGAAATAGCGTATATATATAACAAGTCTAATAAAAGTATGCCTAAGGTAGGAAAAAGAGAAGAATCAGATACGAATGCAAGGTTTTGAACTATTGAAACGGGCGACCCTGGAAGCCATAAGACTATCTATGATTAGATACGCCTCTATGAGCTAAGCGCACCCTCACGATGCCATTTTACAGGCTTTGCTTGAAAAAGCGAGTCAGTCTGTCAAAGGGGATGAGCTCCGCACGATCGTAGAGATCAACGTGGCCAGCACCAGGGACCCAGATCAGCTCCTTGGGCTCAGCAGCAAGCCTATAGGCCTCCTCACTGAATTCACGCGAGTGGGCCTGGTCACCGGAGACGAAAAGCAGGGGCCTAGGCGCGATAGTGTCGATATCGTTGAAGGGGTAAAAGTTAAGGAACTTGACTTGGCTCGAACGCGTCGGGTGAGTCGTGGTGTTAGGAAAAGCACCTGGGGGTGTGATCTCACCGCGAGTGGTGCGGTAAAAGTCGTAGAACTCTTGCTGAATAGCATCCGTAGCGTCCTCGCGCCTGTCCACAGTGCCACCGATCAACTCGGGCTCCGCGCCCTCGGACTCGTTCCAGCGCTGTGCGGCGGCGGCGTTGATGAGCTCCTTGCGCTGGGCCAGGGTCTGCGATCTTCGGAGGCCGTTACGGGTGACGGCGCCCATGTCGTACATGCTCGCAGTAGCAACAGCCTTAAGGCGGGAATCGATCTTTGCAGCGCTGATAATGAAAGAGCCGCTACCGCAGATACCAACACCACCGATGCGTTCACGGTCGACAAATTCCTGTAGGCCGAGGTAGTCAACTGCGGCGCTGAACGCCTCTGCGTAGTATTCGGCCGAAACGGCGTTGCGGGGTTCACCATCACTACCGCCCCAGTAGGGGAGGTCGATAGAGATAGTGATGAAACCCTGCTCGGCAAGCTTGGTGGCATAAAGATTGGCGCTCTGCTCCTTGACGGCACCCATGGGGTGGCCGACGACGATGGCAGGAGTCTCGACACTGCGGCTTAGGTTGCGTGGGTAGAAGAGGTTGCCCGTCACGTTGGTGCGGTACTGGGTAGGGAAAGTGATAGGCTGGATCTGAACGCTCTCGCTACGGTAGAAGTTGTCGGCTCCAAACGACAGATTCTGGGCCGTGGCGGCCATGGCGTTAACGAGCGTCATGATGCCGAGGACGGCAGTGCGGCGTCCATACATTTTGATGGCGCTATGCTGTTGCTGTTCGTATTGGCTGAACAAAAAGTGATTGACTTGTAAGAGCAGATGGAGTGAACATGGTGAAACGTCGCTATTGCGGGCGGTTGGTCAGCAAACTTATAGCCACTGCGATTCTGTTGGTCTAAGTCATGGTTATCATGCAAAATAGAGGCTATGCTCTATAGGACCGATGCCGCGCGTCCATCAATGCCCTCTAGCATGAAGACGTCACTATGCCAAGATGTGTGATTATGGACGGTTGAGTCGAAGTTGGGCCATTCCATTGCCAAGGACAAGGGATGAAGGGCAAATGACAGCAAAGGCCCCCAGTCCAGATGTACCGGCATTTAGACTAAGGTTGGTCGCTAATGCAGCCTGCTGATAAACTTGCGGAGCTGGCTCAAATACCGAATACTTAGTATAGATTAGCTGTCAGCAGGCTGCATATCTCCGGTACCTAGTCAGGAGTCTATCACTGATACGTGTCCCGATTAATTATACACCCGAATCAGGCCGACTCTAAGACTTAATCCTCTATCCAGTGGAGTTTTGTCTGCAATATTAAATAATGGGATGGAGTGGAACAGCGGCGATATCATTCAATCAACTAACACGATCACATTCATGTGTTTGCTCCATTTGTAATAAAAATCGAGGCACTGACGCTCAGAAGAGAACTGTAGCGGATTTTCAACGTGGACATCGTGTCAAAGCCACATCTACTGCGCATCATCTTCGCCAGTGGGGCCGAGCCGTGGGGTTACGCGTATGGAGGGGGTATGTCATCATTAGACATTTCCGTTCTTCATGGCCTCTACATAAAATGCTCCTGGGATGCCGTGGTGCATTGCCTCTTGGTATTTAGCCCCCTCCTTCTGCTGTACCTTTAACCTGCGCGGACCTGTTAAATCTCAAGTCTTATTCTTATTGATAAACGCCTGCCCACCGCTACGATGAAACCCTGGGTTGTATGGATGAATTTCATTTTACTCTTTTTGTACCAAATACAATGTCAAGGTACGACTCAAGCTATGACTTGTTCAAAAGAGTTGCTGTATTGATTTCCAATACTAACTTTTTTAGCACAACCAGCGCGAAATCGAAATATTCGCCAAATTTCAAGCATCGAAGACGTACTATTCTCCATTGACCCGTGGCTACTTCATCAATCTGAGAACTTTAAACTCGACTTCAGATTCTCTCTCGATGTGAAGCGCATACGACTTGATATGCGGCCAATCGAGAGGGTTGATCGCAAAAACCTACAGCTTGAACCAGATGGAGCAAATGAGATACTTAATAATTGGAGAAGTTCAATACTACTGGAAGATAAGGGAACCATGTTCTTCGAAGGCGTTGCTCTTCTCTTTAACAGAGATTCTCATGAATGGGATGAAGCTGGCCGGGGACGAATCGCGATCCGACGTCCACAACCTTACTTGTTTGAAGGCTTCTTCACCTTGAACGATTATGACTACTATGTCACACTGAGTGATGAGTATCTCAGAAAACGAAAACACAGGGATCCTTCGCCACCGACGTCAGGTTCTACGCATATGGTCGTTTGGAAATGAGCAGGTGTAGTCCAAGATGATTCATAGCGTCACTTCTGATATGAATGACTCATGGAAAGGTCTATATTTAGTGCCAGTATTAGAATACCAGATCGATGCAATCGATTTCTGGCTTTTAATCCTTCTGCAACATCAAGTTGCAGTCATTCCGGTCCACGTTTATCAATAAACTTCCTTCAATGGAATGTAGCACTGCGTAGGTTCCCTGGCAAACTTCTGAACTGCTTCATAGCTGCTCAACTCAGCAGGCGTGGGTAACAACTCAAAATACCAGACAATCAGAGCAAAGTGAATGCCGAGAACTTGCAGCGCAAGCCATTTTCCATAACAACCTCTCGGACTCATCCCAACGGAAGGCTGGCCCAGGCATTGCCATCAATACTGTAATGCCGGGACTTGTGAAAATGCCAACCGTTTGGGCTGAGGGCGTACAAGAGGATGGGAGCTATCTACTGTTTTATATTGTACTTGAGAAGCAGATAATTAAGCGATGTGGACTACCGGAGGATATAAGCTATACTGTGTGTTTCTTAGCAAGCCCAGAAGCAGCTTTCATTACTAGGCAAATATTGGACTTGACTGGCTGTGCGACATTTCACTAGAAACAATACCTATGCTAAGCGTTATTAATACAGTAAGATTAATAGAATCGAGAAAGATTAAAATCCATAGGATAAATTAAAATGCATCTTAAGTAACTGTATCTACTGTACGTGCCTTTAGACTTAAAGGATAGAACTTAAGAAATTATTAGCCTAGAGCGTTAAATAGAGTAAAGGTAAATCTTAATGTTACGACCCTAACGGTTACGTCATGTGTACCCCACTTTTCCCACTAACCACTCTAAGTCTCCCCTATATCAGAGTGAACCTGCTGAAAGCTCACTTCTATATAAGTAAACCTACCCTATAGCTCACTTAAGATATTATAAGCCCCTATAGAAGATTACTATAAACTTTATAAGCTTTCCCTAAAAGCTTACTACTATATTAATAAACCTTTTAAATATATATATATATATTTAATATTAATTAATATATTTAGCTTAATAGCTACTAATAAAACCTCTTTACTTAAATATACCTTATTTACTCTATTTACTATTAAAAAATATAATACTTTACTGCTACTTAATTTATATACCTTATAACCTTATAAATATAAATTAATATAAATTAATTTACCTATTTAAAAAACCTAACTATTATATATTAATAGCTCTTATTTAAATTATACTATATAAATACTAAGTAATATCCTTATACTATTAAAAGATATTTATTAATAATACCTATATAGAAGTACCTTTAAGTATAATAGAAATAATAGCTAAGCTTTAATAGCTTAAGAATACTATATATACCTTATAGGTAAATGTTAATAAATTACCTACTAGATTAATAGCAGTATTAATTTATAACTTTATAACTAATTGCTATAACTTAAATAAATCTATTAAGCTACCTCTATTAATACTATTTATAGGAAAATTATTAAATATACTTTTATTTTTAATTTAAATAAAAGGATATTTTTAATTATTTTTAAATAAGTTAAATATATTAAAAAAAAAGATATTAATTACTATACTTTTAATTAAAGGGGATATTAAAGATTAATTTAACCCTATTTAGAAAGATTACTTAAAGAATAAAGAAGAAATATAAAATTAAGAAATATAAAATATATTTATAAATTAAATAAACTTTAAAGAACTAGTTAAAGAAAACTTTAAGGTTATTAATAAAGAATAATAAGCTGCCGCTAAAATCTTAATACTTAAATAATATAAACCCTATTTAGCTTACTCTATTAAATTTAAGTAGTTAATAGCTAAAATAGGATAGGATAATAAAGCACTTATAGAGATTTACTACTAAAGTTTAAAGAAAGAAATAAAAAATAAGCTCTTTAAGAAAACTTAATTAAATTACTTTCTATAAAATATAAATAGAATTAATAGCTTTAGGAACTACTTAATTAAAATATAACTACTAGCTATAGAATCTTAATAAGTATAAATATTATAATTATAACTAAATAGGATATATAGTATAATAATACTTATAACTAAAGAAACTTAAAAACTTAAATTAAAGTAAATAGATATTAAATATAATTAATATATAGGAACCTTAAATAGTAATATAAACCTAAATACTAGAAATATATTAAGATAGCTATAATATAGCTAATAAAACTGCCTTAACTTAATAACTATAATATACTAATTAGGAATATTACCTTATTAAAAGCTTAATATAAAAACCTAAAGAATACTTTAAAAGTCTAAAAGAAATTTAAAAATAAATTAGTATTAAACTAACCTTAAAATAAAAGAAATAATAAACCTATTTTAATAGACTAAAGGTAAAAGAAAGAAACTAAATTTAAATATAAAAAAGAAAAAAAAATATATATAAACTTTAAGAGTAATAATAACCTTAATAAGTTTATAAAATAACTAAATAGTAAATAATATCCTTATATAAATAAAGATATAGTAAAAAGAAAAATAAGTACTAATAAAATAAAATATAGTATATTACCTATAATATATTTAATAAGTAAGTATTATAAATAAGTAAGTATTATAAAAATATTACTACTCTTTATTATCTATAAAATAAAACTACTATAACCTATCTAATTAATTAAAATTACTTACTATACTTATCTCTAGAGATTTAAATATCCTCCTAATAGGTTTTTATATTATAATTAGTCTTACTATATATACTATATTACTAAATACCTAATCTAATTAACTTTCCTTAATTACTACTTCTTAATAATTTTATAACTACTTATATATTAATATCTATTTAATTAACTACTTATAATATCTTCTATAGTTATTAACCCCTTTCTATAGTCTTATCCTTTTACCTTCTAATAAATAGCTTAATATACTATTACCTCTTTAAGATTTTAGACTTAATCTCTTAATAAGACTACCTTATATATAACTGCTAATATTGCTTTTATATTTAACTTAATAGCCTTAATTATTAACTCTAGGGAGCTACTTTTATATTTAGTAATTTATTTAGTAAGGTATTTAAATTAAGATTAGGTCTCTTTTATAGTTATTAGAGTCTTTAAAACCTATAGACTTAATAGTTAGCTTACTTCCCTAAAAGGCATTAGGGTTTATAGCTATATATTAAGCTTTAAAATGATATTTTCTAAGTTAAGAGGATAAAGTCTAGCTCCTTTAAAAGCTCTTTAAATATTACTTTCTATAAAGGTAATTTAAAAAGCAATATAAAAGGCTAAAAAGAACTTAATCTTTAAAATATAAATTATAAAGCATTTAATTAAATGCTTTATTTCTTAACTATAAGTATTTTTTAGTATTAAAAAATACCTAATATTAAGAGGCTAAAGTAAATAGAATATATAAGAAGGTATATAAAGTATAATAATCTTATAATCTTAATAGTATCTCTTAAAGTTAGTAAAGTAATAACTTTTATAACTATTAAGGATTAAAAGATAATAGAGACTAACTAATTACTTAGCTATTAATTAATTAAAGTGTTTTAGCTACTTAAGACTTAACTTATTATTTATCTAGCTATTTTAACTTATTATAATAACCTAATTGCTAGGGAGGTTATTTTCTTAATATTAATTTATAAAATAATATTAGCTTAAATTAATAATAAATAGTAGGATTAATTAACCTTTAGTATTTATTACTAGAATTATAGTAATCTATTTATAGTTTTTAAGTTAAACTGATTTTAGTCTTTTTTACCTTTCTAAGCCTATAATAACTATCCTAGACTATATAAGGCCTATTATAAAGCTAATCTTATTAAAGTTCTAAATATTATTTAATTAGATATTATATTTTATAATTATATTTTATATAAGCTTAAATTAATTATAAATAATAATTAGATCTTTATATTTAGCTCTTTAATAGTTATATCTTTAAAATAAATATATTTTTAGCTCTAATTATCGCTTTATAAAGTTATAAGCTTAATACTTACTAATAGGTAATATATTATAGTTAGTAAATAGAGAATTAGCTATTTCTTTTATAAAATGCAGTTATAAAGGAAATTCTTATAAATTTAAATTAAAGATAAATTAAATTATTATTTATTCTTTTAAATTAAATAGTTTTTAAAAATTAGAGATAGAATTATATTATAATTAAATGCTATCTTAATAGTAATATAAGGTATAATAGTTTACCCTATAGATCGTTATAGTGTATTAAGTCTTTAGATTAGGGTTATTTTAAAGGGTAAAAAGGGTAAAAAGGATTCTAGCTTTATTTAAAGACTGTAATATATTAGGTTATTAAGAAATAACTAATTAGATAGTAAAGATATAAAATAAGGGATTTTTATAATACTTACTTATTTATAATACTTACTTATTAAATATATTATACTAACTAATAATAATATTCCTATAGTATAGGATATAGAGGAAAAGCCGCTAGAGCTATTATAAAGAATCTCTATAAATAAAATAAAGAAATTAAAAATAACTTAAAGAAACTATATTAACCTTTATATAATAAATAAGGTTAATAAATATTTATAAGCCCTAAAGAGAGATATATATAGACTGCTAAAGAATACTATAATACTTCTACTATAAATAACCTTTATATTTAAATATACTATATAGTAAAAGCTATAAATCTATTATATAAAAAACCCTAATTTAATATAAAGGATAATATTAAAACTCTTTTTAATAATAATAACTATAATAAAATCTTATAGGTATTATATAAATACTATTAATATAAGATCTATTTTAAAGTAAAAAAAGATAATAATTATTTTCTTATAATAATATTAAAAATACCTAATAATAAACCCTACTTACCTAAAGAAATAATAAAGTACTTAATATATATATAATATAAAAACCTTAAAGTAATAGAATTATAATTTAATTTAGCCTACTATTAGTAATAAAAAAAGGTATAAAAAACTAAAAAAGATATCTAAAAGAACCTATAGATCCTTAAAGAAGCTAATAAAGAGTTTAAAGAACTTATATAAAGAAGATATAAAAAACCTTTAAAAAAAAAAAAATCCTTAGAAAATATAAATAAGTTAGATTATATATAGGAAGTAAATAGACTTTACTATATTAATATCTATAATAACTTATAAATACTTAATAAGAATAAAAAAATAAAAAGTAATTATAGAGATTATAATAATAATAAATATAAATAATACTAATATATAAAACTGAAAAAAGATAAATACCTTTTATAATAAAGCTATAAGAGAGTAAAGTATAAAAATAAGTACGGCTTAAACTATAAAGTACTTTAAGAGCTATATAAAATAGTAAGCCTAACTGCTTAATATTATTAGTTTAAGTTAAAGGGAGATAGCTAAATACTTAAATAGATTATAAAGCTAAATATAATTTTATTAATTTTAAAAATAGTTATAAAGTTAGAAATCTAATAGTAAAAGAAAAAAGAACTTTACTTAATTATTAATATAAAAAGATAGCTTTTTAATTATAATAATAGAATTATAAATTAAAAGGTTAATTACCTTAAGGTAAAAGTTTTAAGAAATAATTAAAGGATTAGCTTTAATATTATCCCCTTAGGAGGGATAATAACTATACTATTAATAATACTATAGCTTAAAAGAATAAACCTTAATATTAATTAGATAAATAGCTAAGTTCTTACCTTAAGGAACTTAAATAATAAGAGATCTTAAACTATAATTAATAAAAAAAGTATAAAATAGCATAAAGTAGAGTCTTTAATACCTTTAAGAAGGATAATATAAAGGTATATAATAAGTAAATAATAAAAATAGATCTTAGGTATTTTAATAAAATAAGACCCCTATAAGGAAATATAGCTAATAGAAATAGAAGATAGGCTATAAAGTATATTAATAGAGTATTAAATATATAATAAATTATTTTAAAAAGAACTTAATATAAAGATACTTAAGTATAATAATTAAAATTATAAGATTAATCTTACTAATAATAATATCCTATTTTAAAAAATCTACTTACTTAATAAAAAGAAACTTATAGAGCTAAGAGAATATCTAAATAATTAACTAAAAAAAGGATATATTAAATAATTAATATCTCTAGTAGGAGTATTAATAATATTTATTCTTAAGAAAAATAAAAAGCTATAACTAGTAATTAACTATTAATAGTTAAATGCACTTACTATTAAAGATTAAATACTATTTCTACTTATTATAAAATTAAAAGACTAATTATAAAGGAAATAGATCTTTATTACTTTAGATCTTAAGGGAGCTTATAACCTAATTAAAATTAAAAAAGGAGATAAATAAAAAATAGCATTTAGAATTAAATTTAGACTTTTTAAATACTTAATTATATTATTTAATCTTATTAATATACTTATAATATTTTAATAGATAATTAACTATATATTATAATAATACCTTAATATTTTTATAGTATATTACTTAAATAATATCTTAATCTTTTTAAATAATAAAAAAGAATATAAAAAATTTATTTATAAGGTTTTAAAAGTACTTTAAGATATTAAACTACTAATAGAACTAAAGAAGAGTTACTTCTATATTAAAGAAGTAGACTTCTTAAAATATACTATTATATTAAGAGAAATTAAAATAAATTAAAAGAAAATTTTAATAGTATAAAATTAGCTATTATTTATCTTAATTAAAGAAATATAAAGCTTTTTAGGTTTTATTAATTATTATTAAAGATTTATTATAGACTTTAGTAGAATTATAAACCTATTAATAGAACTTATAAAAAAAGACTAAATGTTTATATAATTAAAAGATATATAATAAGTATTTAAGAAACTATAAAATGCTATATTAAAAGAACTAATACTAGTTATATTTAACCTTAATAAGGAAATTAAATTAAAAACTAATATATTAAACTATATATTAAAAAGATAAATTAAATAATATAATAATAATAAAAAGCTATACCTTATTGCTTTTTATTTATATAAGTTATATAAAGTAGAGTTAAACTACTTTATATATAATAAGGAATTTTTAGTAATTTTTAATTACTTTAAGGAGTTTAAATACTATCTTATAGAAAGTAAATACTAAATTAAAGTCTATATTAACTATAAGAAGATTATTTACTTTACTATAATATAAGAACTTAATTAATAATAAATAAGGTATATAGAATATCTATATAAATTTAACTTTATTATTATCTATTAAAAAGGATTAAATAATAGATAAGCTAATATAATTAGCTAAAAACTAAACTTTAATATTAAAATAATAAAAGCTAAAAAATAACTCTTAATACTTATAGAAAAAGGAAGATATAGGCTTATTAAATAAGTATAGATGCTAGGCTTTATTATAAGGTAAGTAGGAAAAATAATAAACTAAAGTAAAAAAAAGAAAAACTAGATTTAAAAAGATATAACTAAATGCAATATTTAAAAACCTAGTAAGAATAGAGTTACCTTATATTAATATAATAGAAAGATATAAATACTAAAAGTATTATAATATAAACTAATATAGGAAATATATATATATTCCCTATAATGTATGCAATAAGCAGGCAGCACAAATAACTAAGCGGCATAAAAATCCCTTACCTTATATCTATACTATTAGATTAATTGATTTTCAACTATATAATATGTCGCAAGTTAATAAAGAGTCTTATATTCTTCTTACACTTTAGGCCTATTAGGAAGACCTAAAATTGAATTTATAATAAGCTGTATTTCTCTATAATATCTACTTCTGCACCCTCTACTACTAATCGTAAGGTCATTAGGCTTATATTAATTATATTCTAAATAGTTAGAAACTATCTAATTAGGAAGAATAGGTTATAGTTAAGTATATTTTAAATCTAGATTTATAAGGATTTCCCTTTCGATATTGCGATATTAAAGAAATAGCGAATTAACTGCTTACTAAATATAATATATTACCAGTTAATAAGCGCTAGGCTATTAATTTTATTAAATAGTAATTATAGCTTAAGATGTATTCTTTTTATAAATATAACTATTAAAGAGCTTAATATAAAGATCTAACTACTATTTATAACTGGTTTAAGCTAATAGAGAATATAATTGTAAAGTACGATATTAGACTAGATAATATTTAGAACTTTAATAAGACTGGCTTTATAATAGGTATTATATTAAGCGGTATAGTTATTATTAGCTTAAAAAGGTATAAAAACCTAAAGTCAGTCTAGCCTAAAAACTATAAATAGATTACTGCAATTTAAGCGATTAATATAGAAGGCTAAGCAATTAATCTATATCTAATAGTTATAAGCTAATATCACCTTGCTAATTAGTATTAAGATAGTAACCTCCTAGGCACTTAGGCTATTACTATAACACTAAATAGCTAGATAGATAATAAGATAGGTCTTAACTGGCTAAAGCACTTTAATTAATATATAAGTAACTAATCAGTTAATACCTATTATCTTTTAATCCTTAATAGTTATAAAAGTTATTAATCTGTTAAATTCTAGCTATATTATAAGGTTAATAATATTATTACCTTCTGCATGCCTCCTTATTTATTGCACCTACTTTAGCCACTTGATGTCAGGTGCTTTAGGCCGCTAAAAAAGGCATATAGTTAAGAAATAGAGCATCTAATCAGAAGGTCTATAACCTATATTTCTAAGACTAAGTTCTTCCCAGCCTTTTATACTGCCTTCTAATTAATTATAACTAAATTAAATATTAAGGGGGGTTTTAAAGGGGCTGGCCTTACTCCTTTTAACCTAGAAGTTATTATCTTAAAGCTTAATATATAGCTATAGACTCTAATGCCTATTAAAGAGGTAGCTTAATAAGCTTAAACTTAGACTTTAAGGACCTTAAATATAATCCTTAAGGCCGGATTACAGTCTTAATACCTTATTAATTAAATCAGAAGATATTATAATAGCTCCCTAGAGTTAATTCTTAAAGCTCTTTAGTCTCTTATAAAGGCAGTTATAAGGAATATATAGAAGACTACCTTATTAAAGGCTAAGAACTAGGAGCTTTATAAGGCAAATAATATACTTAGCCGATAGTATAAGGTAAAAAGGACTTACCTATAAAATAAAGGGAGCTTAACTATATAGGAAGGTTAGGATTTAATTAATTAGATAGATATAAGTATGTAGGTATTGGCTGAATTATTGAGAAGTGGTAATTAAGGAAGGTTAGTTAGGCTAGGTATTTAGCGATATAGTATATGCAGTAAGCCTAGGTATAATATAAGAACCTATTAGGTAGTTCTAAAGGCATCTAGAGATAAGTATAGTAATTAATTTTAATTAATTAGATACTCTATTGTATTTTTATTATAATTTATCTTAAGAAGGTTGGGATTTTTATGCCGCTTGGTTATTTGTGCTGCCTGCTTATTGTATATATTATAGCTATTAAGGTATTATAAAGACACTTAAGAGATTATAGAAATACTTTAATTAAGAGAAAAGTTAAGAAATAGTAAAGAAAGTTATAAAAGAATGTAACTTATATATAAAAACTAAATTATAATAATATAAGCCTTATAGAGGATTATAACTATTACTAATAGTATAATATCTATAGGACTTAATTATAATACACTTTATAATTAAGTTATTACTATTAAAAGAACCTTTAATTAGAATCTTTTATAATAATATATTAATTATAATAGACTAACTAATAAAATTCTACTATTATATCCCTTACTAGAAAATAATAGATATAAAATAAATAGCTTATATTTTTTATAACTGAATTCTTTAAGACTATAAAATACTAATAGATATCCTTATAGATAGAAGATTAATATTTACTAATAAATTTTAATAAGCACTCTTAATACTATTAAGAGTAAATTACTGCCTTTTAATAGCATTTAAACTATAAATAGATAAATAGATAAAATAAATAAATTAAATACTAAAATAATACTTATAATACTATATTAACTATAAGTAAGATAATTAAATTAAGAAATTACCTATTATTTAATTCGCTTATAATATAGCTTATAATAAAAGTATAAAGTTAATACTAATTTATACTAATTTTAAGTTTATATTAAATACTTATTATAATAAATAAAATCCTAAGATAATAAACCCTATAGTAATACTTAAAGTAAATAACCTTAAGAATCTATATAAAGAAATAAAGAAGGAATTAAAATATATTAAATAATAAATAAAGTATTATTATAATATAAAGAAGATAAAAGGATTAACCTTTAAGGAGGGAGATATAGTTTACCTATCTATAAAACATATTATAATAAAATAACCTTTATATAAACTTAACTATAAGTATATTAAACTATATAAAGTTAAGCGATAAGTTAAGAAAGATATATATAATTTAGAGCTACCCCCTAAAGTTAGGCTTTACTTAATCTATTATATCTTATTCTTTAAATCTACTGCTAATATAATTTAAGTTAAAATCGGTAATAAACCTAAAAAAGTTAATAGACTAAAGGTATATAAAGCAGAAGATATTAGAGATATATAGAAAATTAATAGATAAATAATATATTTAGTAAAATAGAAAAACTACTTAAAAAATAAAAATATATAAAAACTACTAAAGTACTTAATTAATACCTAGCGACTCTTAAGAAACTTCTATTAATATTAGAAAAATTAAGGAAATTAAAATCTAATATATTAAAATAAATTAGTAAATAGATATCCTCTATAACTAACTGCTCTTTAGTAGATTCTATATATTCTACTTCCTCTAGCTTATTTAGAGACTTAAGACCTTTATAAGTTATCTTAATACTATAAGAAACTAAATCCTTTTTGCATTTTTAATAAGTCTCTAATGAAGATAAAAACTTATTTAGCTCCTATTAAGTAATATAAAGAGCCTTACGGCAAGCCGATAATAACTCTTTAGTAGTAGCTTCTCGCTCTTTAAGGCACTTTACCTTATTTATAATATAAATAACTATAAATTAATAAAGACCTAGCAGTTCTAAAAGTAGCTAGACTTATAAGAATTTAATAGTATACTAATTATATTATAAGGATAATTAAAAGATATATAAAGATTATACTTTTTCTTTCTTATAATTATTTTATAAGTAACCTTACGCTTTATATAATAAGAATAAGGTATAACCTCTATATTAAATTAAGCGATACTTTTAGCAGTTTTATAATATTTCTTAATAGAAGTTAAGAGATTATTATTTTAAGAATTTAATTTATATTTAGTAGAGCTTATTAATATAATAGATATAG
This sequence comes from Fusarium culmorum, assembly GCA_016952355.1. Classification (NCBI taxonomy): domain Eukaryota; kingdom Fungi; phylum Ascomycota; class Sordariomycetes; order Hypocreales; family Nectriaceae; genus Fusarium; species Fusarium culmorum. The sequence continues at coordinate 7,786,916 of CP064748.1, forward strand.
ATTTAAGTTAGACTTATAAATATAATATTAATTAAAGAATAAATTATATAGGCCTTAAAAATAAGACCCTTTAGAGAAGAGATATTATATTATAACCTTAATAGTTATATTATATATACCTTACTTTTCCTACTAATTACTTTAAGTCTCCCCTATATTAAAGTAAATCTACTAAAAGCTTACTTCTATATAAGTAAGCCTACCCTATAGCTTACTTAAGATATTATAAGCCCTTATAGAAGATTACTATAAACTTTATAAGTTTTCCCTAAAAGCTTACTACTATACTAATAAACCTTTTAAATCTATATATATTTCCTTAGTATTAATTAGTATATTTAGCTTAATAGCTATTAATAAAACCTCTTTACTTAAATATACCTTATTTACTCTATTTACTATTAAGAAATATAATACTTTGCTGCTACTTAATTTATATACCTTATAACCCTATAAATATAAATTAATATAGACTAGTTTACCTATTTAGAAAACCTAACTATTATACTTAATCTCTATTATTTATTATAATAGTTATTAGAGCTATTAATTATTCTTTTTAATAGTAAATTAATATAATACTAATAATATATATAATAAGTAAGTAAAATAGTTAAGTAAGTAAGATAAAAATCTTAACCTTTTTAAAATAAATTATAATAAAAATATAATAAATTATTTAATTAATTAAAATTAATTACTATATTTATTTTTAAATGCCTTTAAAATTACTTAATAGGTTTTTATAATATATTTAGGCTTATTATATTATACCTAGCTGCTTAAAAGGCATAAGGATACTATAAAGGTTATATAACTAAGTTAATTTAGCTATAATATTACTATAACACTTAATACTAGTTAAAATAGCCTTATATAAGGGATTTTCCCTATAATAAGCTTTAATATAATAATACTATTAAAGCTACTTAGCCTTCCTTAATAACTATAATACTTTTAAAGCTTTTATAAAGGCTACTTAAGAATAATAATAACTATTAAAAACTAATTAATTATACTTAGCAGTAAGTTATTAATAATTTAAAATAAATTAATATTTTTAATATAAAAAAGATATAAAATAATATAAGATATAACTTTATTAACTTAAATACCTAAAGTAAAATATATACTATTAATTATATTACCTTATTATAATAAAGTAAATTTAAATCTATTAATAATTAAAAGCCTAGCTATAAGTAAAGAACTTTATCTACTTAATATATTATTAATAACCTATTTAAATTAAATCTTTAAATTAAAATAATATATTTAAATTTAGCGCTAAAAGCTAAAGCTTATTTAAAAACTAAAATAGCTAAATAAAGCTATAAGCTATTAATAACTTTAGAACTCTTATTATTAATATAATTCCTCCTTAAGTAAATAAAAATTTAAAATAAATAATATTTAAAAGCTAAAGCTTTTAGCTATAATAAAAAAATAAGAAAAATAGCTTTTAAGTCTCTAATATATATTTAAAGATATCTTAAAGAAGTTTAAATTAAAAAAGAATTGTATTTTATATATTATTAATTACCTTAAATAAGAAGCTTTAACTTAATAAGATAAATATCTTATCTTTAATAAAAATTAAAATAAAGAATTTAAATAAAATTAAAAAGTATTTAAAGAGTAATCCTTAATACTAATTAAAAATTTAAATTAAAAGGAAATATCCCTTATAGAAGACCTTAAATTAATATATTAACTTTTAAATTAATCCCCTTAAGAGTTTTATTATTTTCTTTATATAATAAAATAGTATATTTTAAAGGAATTAAAAAAGATTTAAATTTAGAAATTCTTTATTAAGCTTTAATTCAATTTAAAGGAAAAAATAAAATATAAAATAAATAGAAAACTACTTTTTAATATATATTAAGATATACTATTATTAATAAGCTTAATATAGGATATTATATAAAGAAAGGAAAATTATATTAAGACTTATTTAAACTACTTTAGCTTAAAGTATATTTAATTTATATTATAATATACTAACTATAATAATTAAAAAGATAAAAAGTAAAATACCTTAAGTTAAAGATAATTTAAATTAAATTAAAAGAGAGATTAATCTTCTTAAAGCTAATTAACTACTATTTAATACTTTAACTATAAAGAAGAAGGATATAAATCTTTTAATTATAAGAAACTTAATATTAATTAAATTTAAATTATAAAAAATAAATAATAATAAAATAATTAAATCTTCCCCTTATTATAATATTATTAAATTAAATTAAAAAGAAGATCCTTTTAAATATATTTATTAAAATAAAAAAGAGACTTTTAATTTAAGTTATTACTTTTAGTAAGATATAGACTTAAGTTAATATCTATTTAGACCTTAGCGCTAAAGTTAACTGTATTAATAATAAATTTATTAAGTCTTAAAGATATAAATAACTATTAATCCTTAAGATACTTTTATATAAGGCTAATTAATACCTAATTAAGATTTTTAATTTTTAAAAGATTTAATTTAATCTTATAGACTTATAAGGCTAAAACTAAGTCTATATTTAATTATTTATTAGTATTAAATAAATTAAATTAACTTAATCTTCCTATTTATATCTTTCTATAAATACCTAAAGATATAAATAGACTTTAAGATAGGCTATTAGTAATATAAACTTATATAAGGCGCTTTTAATATTATCTTAAGGTAAAAGCTTATAAAGTTAAGTTAAAAAAGTGCCTATATCTTTATAATAATATATACTAAAGAACTATAATTACTTTTAAATAAGGAGGCCTTAAAATTAAACTAAATTAATAAGATCCCTTTAAAGCTTTTAGACTTTAAAGAGGTCTTTAGCTATAAGAAGTTAAGGGAAATCCCTATTTATAAGAAGATAGATTATATAATTAATATTTAATTAAAAAAAGAACCTCTATATAGCTTAATTTACTTACTATTTTAAGTTAAATATAAAGAACTTTATAAGTATATTAATAAAAACTTAAAATAGAGCTAAATTAAGCTATTTAAAAGTCTAATAAGAACTTTAATCTTTTTTATATTTAAGAAAAATAAAAGCTTATAACTTTATATTAATTATTGAAAATTAAATAGAGTTATAATTAAGAATTAATACCTATTACCTTTAATTATAAAGATTATAAATTAAATTTAAAGATTAATTTATTTCTTTAAGATTAATATAAAAGATACCTATTATTAAGTTTAAATTAAAAAAGGTAATAAATAGAAAATAGCATTTTATACTTATTATAGCTATTATAAATAATATATTTAATAAATAAGTATAATAAATAAGTAAATATAATACTTTCCTATATACCCTTTATTATTTAAATAATAAAATTATTATAGTTTATTTAATTAATTAAAATTACTTATTATATTTTTCCTTAAATACCTTTAGAACTTCTTAATAGGTTCTTATATTATATTTAATCTTATTATATATATTATATTATTAAATACCTAATTTAATTAACTTTCTTTAATTATTACTTTTTAATAACTTATTTACTATTTATATATTAATATCTATCTAATTAATTACTTATAATATTTTCTTTATAATTATAAGGTCTCTTTTATATAATTTAATTCTTTTTAACTTTTAATATTAATTTAGCTTTTTATTTCCCTCTTAAAGGTTTTAAATCTTATTTCTTATTAAGGTAATCTTATATATAATTCTCTTTATTATTTTAATAAGAGATTAAATAGTATTAATAATTAACTTTAAGGAGCTATTTTAATACCTTTTAATTTAACTCTTAAGGTATTTATTTTAAGATTAGGCCTTATTAGCTATTATTAATATCTTTAAAGTCTAAAGAGTAAAAGGTTTAATTACCTTTATTAAAAGGGTTAAAGTCTATAGCTATATATTAAGCTTTAAGATAATATAATTTAAATTAAAAAAAAGTAAGCCTAGCCCCTTTAAAATCTCCTTATATATTACTTTTAGTAAAAATAGCTTTATATATAATATAAAAGTTATTAAAGAATTTAATTTTAAAAATATAAGTTATAAAGTATTTAATTAAATACTTTATTTATTAATTATAAGCCTTTTTTAAAGGTATAAAGCATTTAATATTAAGAGGTTAAAATAAATAAGAGGTATAAATATGTATATAGAATATAATAATATTTTTCTCTTTATAGTAATTTTTAAATTTAATAAAGTAATAACCTTTATAACTATTAAAGATTAAAAGGTAATAAGAATTAATTAATTACTTAATTATAAACTAATTAAAATACTTTAGCTAATTAAAATTAAGCTAATTATTAATCTATTTATTTTAATTTAATATAATAACCTAATTACTTAAAAGGTTATATTCTTAATATTAATTTATAAGGTAATATTAGCTTAATTTAATAATAAATAGTAGGATTAATTAACCTTTAATACTAATTACCTTAATTATAATAATCTATTTATAATTTTTAAGCTATATTAATTTTAATTTCTTTTACCTCTTTATAGCTATAATAACTATTTTAAATTATATAAGGCCTATTATAAAGCCAGTCTTATTAAAGTTCTAAATATTATTTAATTAGATATTATATTTTATAATTATATATTCTATAAATTAAAACTAGCTATAAATAATAATTAGATCTTTATATTTAGCTCTTTTATAGTTATATCTTTAAAATATATATATTTTTAGCTTTAATTATTACTTAATAAAGTTATATATCTAGTATATATTAATAAGTAATGCATTATAATCTATAAGTAAGGAATTAGCTATTTCTTCTATAAAATGCAATTATAAAGGAAATCCTTATAAATCTAAATTAAAGAGGAATTAAACTATTATATCTTCTTTTTTATTAAATAGTTTTTATAAATTTAAAATAGAATTATATTATAATTAAATGCTATATTAATAATAATATAGCCTTACCTTAAGGATATTATATATCTTTATAGTATATTAAGTATTTAATTCTAGCTTATTTTAAATGGCCTAAAGAGTAAGGATAGTTTTAGCTTTAATTAAAGGTTCTAGCATTACTAGTTATTAAAGACTAATTAATTATATAAAAAGTTAGATATAAGAGGGAAAAGTGCATTACTTACTTATCTATATTACTTGCTTATTAAATATATTATACTTATTATATATACTAGTAGTAATTAAATAAATATTAATTATAAATTTAATATATAAAATATTACTTTAAAGTAAAATAAAAGGTTTTAAAATATATAATACTATTAAGGAAATCTTTAAAGAAGTATAAAATGAAATATATATTATTTTATTATATAATATTATAGTATAATATATAAATTTAAGAGAAATCCTTTTAAAACTTTATATTATAAAAAAGTAGAATTAACTGTTTTTCTCCTACTATTTAAGGCTATTTAAAAAAAAAACCCCCATTTTATAATTAAAATTAAGTTATTATTAAATTACTAATTACTATAACTAAATTACTAATTAGTAATTAGTAGTAATTATTACTAAGAATATTAGTATTTATTTTTAATTATTAGTAATAACTAATTACTAATTCCCAACCCTACTACACTCACACGACTCCACCCAAAGTCCGCTATGCCCCAAGCATGCCTATCGCTCATGCGAGTATAATTATATAAGGTTAGATGTGTCAATTAGGCGACCTAGTAGGTCGGACCGCATACCATTGGCTTGCACGGTGCATGCTAGTCTTAACATAGAACTTATGACCACATGCGACACGCGCAATAGTAGACTTGTTGTCTCGAACTAACAATTCCCATCTGACCTTTAACAATTGGCTATTTGACTTCTCGGTACTTATTTATGTGGCTTGCAGATTATCCACCTAAGAATTCGCCTCTAGTGAATAGTTAATTGAAATAGAGGTAGTCAAACCTATCTTCAACGTTAAACATTCTCGCCTGCACAGTGTTCATAAGTTATTAATACGCGATTTCATGCTTCTTAGAGGGAATCTCTCTTCTGCTTCACAGCTATCTTAAATTAACTTGTTCATTGCTCTGGCAATCCTTTCCCTTTAGCAAAATGTCCATAACAACCACGACCCAAAGATACTCATCCCAAGCGGAGGTCGACGAAGCGCATACGACACTTCGCGCAACCTTCAAGACCGGCCTCACCAAGAAACTAGCCTGGCGCAAATGGCAGCTAAAGCAGCTTTATTGACTCATCGAAGACAACGAAGATCGCATCATCGCAGCGCTCAAAGCGGACCTTAATCGGGACCCAATAGAGAGTGTGGCTGCTGACATCTCGAATCTGAAGAAGGAGATCCTCAAACACATCAAGAATCTTGAGAAGTGGGCGGCAACAACTGCCATTGACGCAGGTTTCATTGTTACGCGCCTCATGAATGCTCGACTGCGCAAGGAGCCGCTCGGCGTGACGCTCATCATTGGCGCGTGGAACTTCCCGTTTCTTCTTCTACTACAACCGTGTATTGCCGCAATTGCGGCGGGATGTTGCGTGTTACTCAAGCCCTCCGAGTTGGCCGCCCACTCGGAGGATCTGCTGGCTGAGCTGGTGCCGAAGTATCTGGACCCGCGGGCTGTGAGACTGGAGTCAGGTGGCGCGACAGAGACTGGATATATCCTGTCCAAGAAGTTCAACCACATATTCTTTACTGGCTCTAGCAAAGTCGCGAGGATTATTGCCGCCGCGGCTGCTAAGAATCTCACACCAGTTGTACTCGAATTGGGTGGACAAGGACCTGCCATTGTCACAAAGTCCGCGGATGTGGACTTCGCGGCTCGCAGGATCGCAGCAGCGAAATTTACCAATGCCGGTCAGATATGCCTCAGCGTCAATCACGTCTTTGTCGAGCCTGAGGTTGTCGAGCAATTTCTGCAGCGGGTGGCGTACCACTTCAGCAATTTGCTCAAGGGAGAGGGCAAGGATCACTTGTGCCATATTATCAATGATCGGAACTTTGATCGCCTTCGTTCTGTTCTGGAAAAGTCCTCGGGCAAGGTTATTCATGGCGGCAAGAAAGAAGCCAAGTCGCGGTACTTCGAGCCAACTGTCGTTCGAGATGTGACGATGCAAGACTCGCTTATGTCAGAGGAACTATTCGGTCCTATCCTGCCGGTAATCACAGCAACGTTGGACGAGGCCATTTCGATCACTAATGTCCTACCAACACCATTGGCTCTCTACCTCTTTGTCCGCGACCACGATGTGTTAGAGGACACACTTGACAAGACCCTCTCTGGAAGCGTCACTGTGAACAACGTTTTCTTCCACGCGTCTATCGGAGATGCACCTTTCGGTGGTGTCGGCGAGTCAGGCTACGGTGTCTATCATGGGCTTCATGGCGTGGACTGCTTTTCCCATAAACGTGCGGTTGTTGAGCCTCCAAAGTGGATGGACAAGTTGATGGGGTTTACGTATGCTCCGTATGACACGAAGAACGTGAAGAAGCTTGCTGTCAGTAACAGTCTTGGATTCAAGAGAGGCGAGACGATGGAAGATCAGAAGATTGGAGGAAGAAGTACTGCCTGGCTTCTTGTCCTCGGTGCCACTGTCCTTGCAGGAGTTGCCAACTGGAGTTTAGACGCTTTCCCGCTCAGAAGGTTGTAATATGTTTTGTCTGTGTAATCCCGATATATCACTATGCTCAGTATACTCATTCCCTTATGTCTCTTCGTGTTGACTGTCTCAAGAAGCAAGACACTATTATTATAGACCATTGCTGGACCGAAATCTCTAACAAAGTGTTTCCCATGTAAAAAGCCGCCTGTATTGACTGTATTGAATACTATCTTGAATGAGGAGATCACTGAATCTATACATCAACCTTGACAACTTCCACGTTGAGATCAGTTGGCCACACAGGTGCGTCGATGCCATTTCCTCTCGTTCCCACGTCGAAGTGTAAGTCAACAGTCTTGTCGACAAACTGTAAGATCGGCTTCGGAAAGACAAAAGTGGCTCCTATGGCTTCTGCCTTCCGAACCTCGAAGAACTGGGGCTGGAAGAGGGTTTTGCCGTCCTTCTGGAACATGGCGGGGAGGACCGTCGCGAACATCTTTTTCATGTTCTCGTAATGCCTGAATACTGACTTATCATGGCGTTCCCACAGATCGGCCCATACGTCTGCAGGATATTCACCAACAGACTCTGCGAGCCAGGTCGAGTAGTAATTGAGAGCGGTCTGAAGATGAAACACGGAGTCAGTATAATATTCACGCACACGTTCCGTTCTCTCACTGACTACGCCGAGACTTACGTCAACGCCAAACGACCGGCCTTGCTCGGCTCTCTGAATCAGACCATGCAAGACACCAACGCATCCCCTGATTCCAGTGCTAATTACGAAGCTGTTAGCCATAGCCCTTGTCCATAAGAAGAACATGAAAGGGACCGTGAGCATACCAAAAATCAGCGTTCGGGAAGATGGGTGTGATAGGTTCTTCCAGTCCCATGGCCCGCCAAAAACCCATGGAAATACCACAGCATGCGTCACTGATCTGCTGCCAGCCACTACGATGGACCCATGGTCCATGCCATCCGTAGCAGTTCTCTCTTACGTAGATAATGCCCCTTCCTCGAACGCGAATAGCTTCAAAGACAGCGTCACGACCAAAGCCATGCTTTTCCAGGACACCAGGTCGGTAGCCATCCACGATGACGTCGGCCTCACTGATGAGCGCCCAAAGCTTCTCCTTATCTTCGGCCTTTTTGAGATCAAGGTGCGAGTTCCATTTGCCCCAGTTCATGTCATGGTGCACTGCAGAGAGATCCGCGAGATCTGGCCCAGTCACCCGCATAACTGAGGCGCCCATCTCGGCAAGTGATCGTGAGATAGCTGGGGCAGCGATGATGCGACTTAAGTCGACAACTTTGAGTCCCGCAAGGGGGCGAAGAGCGGAGGAAGGCTTAGATTCCTGCTCAGGCCACTAAGCTGTGGATAGTTCTTTATGAACCTTGGTGATCTCATAGAAGCCTGCGTCGTAATTCGCTTTCCCGGATTCTGAAGAAAAGTATTCCTCTTTGGTGAGAGGGATGCAACCTGCTTGCTTGTACTTCTCGTTCATAAGATAATCGATGTCCGCAGAGTCGAACTGCTCGACTTTGCCCTGAATACGAGCAACCGCAGCGTCGAACTGAGTAATTGAAGGGTCTCGGATTGGAAGACCAAGAGCTGTGAGAGTGGGGTCGGTATTCAAGCTCCCATGCAGGTGGAAGTACCGGCCATCTCGTGACTTGTAGATGCTGGTCGCTAGACCGCGGTACAAGCCGGCAGTGTCGTGCTTGTCGAAGTTGGGGATGATCTTATAGGTATTGGGGTCCATGGGACTAAAAGGCTTCGGCTTGCCATCTTCGCCAATGATCTGGGCAATGAGGGGGGTCATGAAAAACAGGCTGGCATGGTCGCTGCGCAAGGTTATTAGTGCCGAGAATAAGCCCTCTTTGAGTGACAAACATACGTGTCAATGCGGATCTCGCCAACGTCCGCTTTATATTTCTTTTGGATCAGTAGTGAGAGTACGGATGCCTCGTATGCTTTGAGAGCGCTCACACTTTTCGCGAAACGCCAATTGACAGGCACACTGGGTTGGTTGTTGCCCAGGAACTTCACACTCTTAGCAGCAACCTCAGCTGCGCCTTCGGGAATGTTGTGCCTGAGTCGCGGATTTTTGAAGATGCCCTGGTCAAGGACGCGCTGGGTCGCTTCGGGAACGGAGTACTGTGCTGCCATTGTAAGATGATGTGAAGTCTGTGTTGGTATCGCAATCAGGCAGCTTCAAGAGGCCATCCTGAACGTTAGCATTTATTGAGGGCCTGAACGGGCACAGGATCTCTACTGAACCTTGCTTCGGCACTTAGGCCCCTCAGCTAGCTTCCTAGAACTACGGTGCGCTCGGATCTTCTCCTCGCACGGTAAATTGGCTCTAAAGCAGAGCTGCATGGAGTTCGTGATCCGTTGACAAATAACTTATGACTAGTATCGACTAGTACTGCAAGGTGGCTAATGGTTAGACCCACTCCACCCGCGCCGGCGTTACATCAGTCATTGTCATTGTCAAGTTTAATGCTGCATTCATTACTCATCTATCTAGCCTACTCTCTTATTACTCTACTCTAGCAGAGTCTTACCTTGCTTGCCCAGCGACTTGACATCCATGGGCTCGCTAGTGTCGACATTGCTCATCAGGTTCCGGAAGAAGCTCGATCCATCATCCCTGTCCCTAATGTAATACGCGCGGTCCACGCTGGGGTTGAGCTCTGTCTGTGAGAAGCCATTGCCAAGATAGGCGAAGCGACGTCTGTTGTATTCAACAGGAAAGTCATCATACCGCGACGTCGCAAGCGTCTCCATGTAGTGAAGGGTGCTACCGGGCCAAACGGCGGTAATGCGTCCATCACGTGGGTTCTTGTACCAGGAGAGACAGTCGCCAGTCCAAACTGTACGATCCATAAACACGTCCTTCTGGTGCATGAAGTCGTCCACAGCCTCTTTCTTCGCATCAAAGCTACGGACGTCCTCCTTCTGCCATCTGTTCAGGAAGCGCAGCATGTACTCTGTCTGCAGCTCAATAGAGAAGATGATGGGACCGTTGGCGATCGGGCAGTTCGGGCCCAGATACATGAAGTAGTTAGGAAAGCTTGAAGCAGCGAGTCCAAGGTAGCTGCGCGGTTCGAGCTCCCATTCCCGAGCTAGGTCCCTCCCCTCTCGCCCAATAAGGGGAAAGCGTGGGCGGAAGGACGTGTCGAAGCCAGTTGCGCAGATGAGCACGTCTGTTGGATATTCCTTTCCGTCTGCTGTCACGCAACCAGTCTCCGTGATCTCCTTGATCTCGCCGTAGATTGTTGTTACGTTTGGCTTTGTCAGACTCTCTAGATACGCCGTTCCAGGCTGATAGCAATTAGCCAGGCTCGGCTGTGGTATTCACAAACTAGACTGAAGACTTACTGTGATCCTGCGACAGCCGAATGCAAAGTCAGGGATAAGTAGGCGCTCCAGATCCTTGTTGTTCAGCTTCTCGATCATCCTATCCTTGATGAAACCTTCAAGCTGCTTCTGAGCGGCGCTTCCATCAAACACAACGGGAAAGATTTCACCAATGGCCTTCTCAGATGCCTTTCGTAACTCGGTCAACTTATCAGGATGCAAAACAAATTCCTCTCTCTCCTCGTCGGTGTATTTCCGATATTCCATTCCCGGTGTTGCACTGATCCAAGTAGCCTCACGGATGAATGTGGTGACATGATCGGCCTTCCTGTTGAATGCACAAGCCAGCACTTTGTCAGTGTTACTGTTATCGACCATGAAAAGAACAGTGAGTGCTGTTCCAGTAAAATGCCTGAAAAGACTTACTCTTGCATCTTGGGCAGGATCTGGATCCCAGAGGAGCCGTTGCCAATGAGACCGACATGTTTTCCGGCGACATCGACACTTTGATCCCACGCAGCGCTGTGAAGAAGCTGCCCCTGATACTTGTCAATGCCAGGAATTGCTGGCCAGCGCCACGCGTTGAGGATACCAGCGCCACTGATGAGCCAGTCACACTCCTGGTTCAGTATAGTGTTGTCGGGTCTGCGGATGCTGACCACCCAACAAGCTCGCTCCTCGACCCATGTTGCACCAACGACCTCATGCTGCGTCTTGATGTACTTCTTCAGGTCGTATTTTACAGCAAAACGACTGAAGTAGTCAAAGATTTCCGTGGAGGATGCATAATTGGCAGACCAAGAAGGGTTCGGCTCGAAGGAGTCAACGTAGTTGTGCCTTGTGCTAGTTAGTTAATGCGTCTTCACGGAGGCATATCCTCAAGTCGCTGGTGGAATTAGATGTGAACACTTACGCAGGAGTGTCACAGGCGCCTGGTCAGATAACAATGTCAGCCAAGGTATGAGCGGAGGAGTTTAGGAGGTTGGGACGATTTCTAGCTCTCAACTCACATCCTGGGTAGCGGTTCTCATACCAAGTACCGCCGACGTCAGTGTTCTTCTCTTAGACGTCCAGAGAGAAGTTTGTGAACTCTCTTTTCATCTTGTACATTAGATGCAGCCCCGAAGCGCCAGAACCGATGCATATGACACTCAAATGACGGTTAGCATGGATAGGCGTGTCCCGGCACTTGTTGCCCTGGCCAGCCTTCTGGTGCCCATTGACGATAGCCATTTTCTGGGATACCAGTGAAAGATTCGATGTAAACCTTGGCGCTCAGATTGTGAGAGAAGGGAATGGTTATTGACTGGAACGGTTGCGTATGGTCAGGTGAATAGTATAGTTTGGTTCTTCAATATGGAGTACCGCTTGCTGGTGACTATATATATCTGTAACTGGGCTCAATCGTTGCTTCAGATAGAGTTGTAGCGGTACCACAATACAGATCACAGTATTACAAGCCTGGGATGCACGTGGATAGCCAATCCATACACTTCTCATACAACCCGAGCTCATCCGTCCCACGTCCAGCCTAGTGACGCGGGATATGAAGTTGCATGCGAATCGTTCTGACTAAGCTATGACCTGTAGACTGATCCTTGTTTCCAGCACAGGCTTTGTCACGAACTTTGACTAAGTGATAGCTTCTCAATTTTCCGTGGCTAGTCCAAAATAGGCTTTCTAAATGGTGTGAGCAATGACTTTTGCGGCAGTGGAATGACTAAGGTCTAGTAAAGTGTGCCAGAGTCAAGGATGCTAAACAGTGCTTGCTTCTTGTGTGGACAAGATGGAATGAACTCGAAAGGCTAACAAGAGCAGCGTCCGGAAAGCATCTGAATTATCTTCTACCACTTTTCAGCGGCTCTCTCCAGTACACATAATCATACCAGATTTTACTCAAATTTAGTCTACTTAGGGAGCGATATGTGCCCTTAGAATCTTACATCTGCAATTCTAATGCGGTGTCTCGTTGCTACCAGTTGTTCAAGCGAAGTGACGAGGACATGTTACAGTACGAAGCTGAGGTGTACTCTCATTGATGACGTGCGCCCTGTCTATCAAGTGACAACAAGAATCTGCGCTACACGATATATCACGTCGCTGTGCCCTATCAAACTTTCTTGATCCACAACGGTGTTCTTTTGTCCAAGGTGACGGTGATGTTTGCCTTCCCGTCAGCGTCGGCCTTGAACCTATTCTCCCCATTGACCGTATACTCTGTGCTGACCCGCAGCTGAGAGAGGCCAAGTTCCACTGATTTCTTTTCTGTTCCAGGGTAAAGAACCAGCTCAAGGTCGTCACCATCGTGCGTGCGAGCTTTGGCAACGAGAACCTCCGGATACTTTGCGTTCGATAGGATGGGCCCCTCTTTAAGCAGATCTGGCATGGGCTCCTCGATCATCCTCTTCCAGCCGTTGTGGAACATGAGCTTGGCTCGGAGAAGCTGGCTTCTCATGTTGACTGAGACGTTGTTATAAGTGATGACACCACCTTCTTCTATCTTCTCAAGGGATTCGTCTCCTTCAACCAATCGCTCAATGGCCTTCGCTACTCCCACGTCACCAAATGAGTTCGCCGCGCAAAGCGCCTGCGCATAAAACGTAACCATTGAGCTCTTGTATCGCCCGGGATCCATCTTATCGGCCAGCTTAAGGCAGTCAATGTCGGTCAAATCTCCGTTCTTGTCAAGCGTGAGAACCTCCTTCTTGGCAAAAGCGTAGGCTCGTGCAGAGACGTCAGGCATGGGGCTGGCAGTCAGCGCCGAGCATGAGAGTTCGTTGCAAATACCGATTAGACCAGGGATAACGAATCCAATGAGATGGTTCTTGATAGGAACAGAAGTCTCATCAAGGTCCGTGAATTCTTCGATATATCCTTTTAGGAATCGATCGATCAGTCCAGAGACGTTGTCCGTGCCCTATTTGGTATCAATGCACTTCAACGCGTTGATGCCGGACAAATTGCAGAACGGGTAGATCCAATTCGGCTCACAGGCGTACAGGCAGTATAGCGATCGGCTCCAGTTATCTATGAGAGCCTTCGCTAATGTCCTGGCACTGTGCGGATATCTGTGAGTCTTGTCGATTTCAAGGACGAGAGCGCCGTCTTTGGTGAATTTATCGTCTAGGGTAGCTGCCCCGTAGAACTCAAGTGTGAGGAGATAAAACCTAGTAAGCATGATGTTATCCTTGAGAATAGGCTCGTAATTTGTTGTCTGTGTTGGTTCATGTGTTAGCAAGACAGCATTCTGGTATCATCAATTGTGCCTTACCAACTTCCCCCACAAGCACTCCCATTTCCAGTAGTTTAAGACCTTTTCTTGACAATACTTGCGGATGAGTTTCTCTCGTGCTTCTTGGAGATATGAGCCACGGAACGAAGGTGTGTAGAATCGATTTGAAAATTCAAGGGTGTAGATGCCCTCATTGATCTGGTATCGTAGAGCTGCTGGCTGGAACTGCTCGATCACGTCGAAGGCAGACCAGTCGTCATTGTCAAGGAAAGAGAGATCAAGTTGCCATCTCAAGGACTTAAGGAGATCCTCAGGAATCTCACGGTCTTCATCTGCTTGCGATAAAGATAGCTGCTTGGACTCCATGTCGGCGAGGAGACTAGGCAGGTAGGCATTGCGTTCCTCGCGGCGCGCAAGCTTTTCTCCCCGCAGCCGGTCCATGTGCCTCGTGATCACGACGTAGCTTGTGGTAACAAGAGAAGCGACGATGGCATAGCTATATGTCATAATGGGTCGATTTGCTTGAGGAAGTACGGCTATGATGAGAGCCTCGCCAAACCACGTTAAGAATGGAGCAACGATGTTTGCCGTAGCGAACCAAAGAAAGAGGCTGCCACAAAAGAGAAGGCTTGAACGAAGAGTTAGCGTCGAACTTTCTCCTCGTTTTCCATTGTCCTGAAGCCAATTCGCCTTGCCACGGTCTTCGTAGAATGCAGCAACATGCTAAGTTACTCACAAGTTGATAAAGAATCCGATGAGCCAGAACCCACCCAGGCCGACAAAACCACCACCAGGGAACATGAGAGCTAGAACGGCATGTTGTAGGCGAAAGTCAAGGTCGAAATAGATAACTGCACTGGTAATGACTAGCAATACTGTGTGCAAAGCCTTAGATTGACAATTGCGCGAGTGAGAAACAGAGCATGAGCCCGATGCTTCAGGAACGGCCGGCGAAGCATCGAACTCAGCATGCTTGCCGTTTGTGTTCGTTGTTTTCTTCATTTTAATAAGTCCTTGACGTGTGTAGATGCACAAAAATTGGGTATAGAAATGCGTATCAAGTGAAGTATCTCATCATGTGCCAATCTCAGGTTTTTGACACCAACATAAGGTCAAAGAAAACGGCCAATAACAGTGTAGTCTAATTGTCTGGGGTAACTCCGCATGATCCGTATCGCTTTGGCACTTGCGCTGACTACAATGCCGTTGGAGGGGTGGAATTTGGGTGGGAAATATTTAGTCAGGATATATGACCAAGCTCACAGGAGATGCATACCCCAGCTTGATATCCTCATCACAAGATTACACGAGGCTAGTCTCGCGATAGCCTAAGACGCGAATTCTTGACTAAAACAGTTGTCTTGCTAGAAGCCAATCCATTCTTGTCCGACTTTGCAAAAAGGCCTAGTCACAGGTGGAGGCGAGGAGGCCGCCTAGGTGTGGGTGCACTGCGTGGGTTACCCTCTTCCCCAGACAAACCCCAGACTTGGCTTCTCGAGACCGCTAGTGTCTCCAATATTGGACTCTCTCAAGCTAAGCTCGAGGCTTATTACTCGTGAGCTCTTCGATTAAGAGCTATTGGTCCCCGATGCCTAGGTTTTGGGACGGAGACATGGAGACATGGCCTAGATCGACGGTTCCGCTAATCCGGTTGCAAGCTACATTACCTGCTTGGGATTCAGATCGATCATCTACGAGTATAAGAGTCGTTTACTCAATCCCTGCATAGATGGGGTCTGATGTTTGGTCAACTATCCACTTGGTTCTTCTCACCTCACTTCCTGATAATAATCACGGCAATATTCAAAGGCTGATTTTCGAAAGTACTCAGCATTTATCCTTACGTATTCTTGCTCCAGAGTCCATTTCATCTTATTTTACAGCAGAAATGGCCATCCGCGAGAAGCCTGGACAAGATATTAATGTTGTTCACCACGAAGGTGCCGCAAACTCTACAAGTGACAAGGAAATGGCCAGCGACCCTCCAGACACGGTGTAGATCGAGGGCACTACCACTTGTCATAAGGGCAGATAGTTTTCCATGAGACTCATCTTAGCTGTCTGTTCTCTAGCTGTACAAGGAGCCCCCTATCGTGTTGACTGTCGATGTGAAATTAACCAGCCGTTTAGACAATTTATTCTGCCGCTTTGGCCACCTTCGTTTCGGTAGCCCCTCTCATCTCTATCATCAATGAGGATATCGGTATGTAGAGACAGCTAATTTTCTTTGATGAAAGTATGCCGATATAACCTGCTACGTTCTAGGACCTGTTTCGAGTTACACGTGGATGGCCACCTCCTGGACCATCTCAGGCGCAGTCTCTGTAGCAGTATGCGGCTCAGTCTCTGAGTAAATTCATCATACCCGCTCTTATGGCACAGTAACCGCTTCTTCCGAGCTGTGGTGACTAACACAAACTCTCATAGCCTTGTTGGACGGAGATGGGTTGCTATAGGATCAGGCATTCTGGGAGTTGTTGGTGCTGTTATTGGCGCCACGGCAAAGAAGGTTCCAACCGGTACGTAAAAGTAAATCTTTGTCACCCACTTGGCCTTTATATGGCTTCTATAACAAATATCTTGACAATGCTGACTCCTGCTTTTGTATGCGACCACAGTTATTGCCGCTATGACTATCATTGGCGTTGCAGCTGGCGGCTGCCTAAACTCTCATCCGGCAATCTGCGAATTGGTTCCGACTCGCGCACGAGGCAACACATTGGGCGTCGTTAACCTCGTCACAAGTATGTGGTCTGTATTCGGAAGTCTTTTCGCATTCCATATGGCCGACAAGTATGGTTGGCGATCAGTGTTCTGGGTCGCGTTAGCCATCCACGCTACCGGTTCGATCCTATGCTTCATCTTCTATAAGCCATCTGAGCCGCTGGCTCTCGACGGCAAGACTCGGATGCAGGTCCTCCACGAATTTGACTGGATTGGACTTGCAGGCCTGATGGTCAGTGTATTCGGAGTGTCTCTTTCATCAAGCAGCCACTAATTTTAGACTAGACCGGACCAACTTTGATCCTCCTTGGGATCTCCTGGCTTGGCGACGGCTATGGCTCCAAAGACGCTCATTTTATTGCACCCCTTATTACCGGTATTGTTACATGTATTGCTTTGGGCTTTTATGGTAAGCATAGGCGTGCCTTTTGTGTTCTCTTCACACTATGAGCATACTAACGCCGGATTATGCGTTTCAGAGGCCTATATTCCTCAAAGCCCGATTCTACATCCTCATCTATTTAAGATGGTTCGATCGTTCACCATTGTGCTCGTCCTTGTCTTCGTGGGTGGTATGCTGTGAGTGTGCCCCGTGATAAAGCTTGTCCCTTTCGCTTTCTACTGATGCTAAAACATGGTTTTCAGCTTCTATTCTCTACAGTCACTCTATCCAGTCTATGTCCAGGCTCTCTTCACTGGGCCTAATCCAACAAAGATCGGTCTCTGGAGCGTCTGCCTCGGTGCTGGAACAACGCTCGGTGGCGTCAGCAGTGGATTTCTCATTACGAAGCTCAAAAGCACGAGGCTTATGCTACTCTTCGGTGTAAGACATGCAAATGGAATCTGGGCTAGATTTTTCTTAACATCGAACAGATTTTCATTATGGCTGTATTCATCGCCCTGATGGCAGTTCCCAGTAAGTAATTCGACCGGCCGTCCAAATAGTCTAGCTAATCGCGGGCTTCCCTACGTCACAGAGCCAGGAGATAACAGCATGGCACTGGCCTTTTCATTCTTCGGTGGCATTGGTATTGGCTGGGAGCAGACACTTGCTATTCTTGTCATTCAACTTGCCTGCCCGAACGAATGGATGTAAGTCTTTCACGTTTCCCGATCTCGCCTTCCCCCCTTTCACGCTTATTTGGAACTATCTTGTCAAAAGTGCTTGAGCAACGCTAACTCGCGGCCTGAATGCAGTGGCTTTGCAAACGGTATACTCGGTCTCTTCCGCATCTGTGGCGGCGCTGCAGGGACAGCTATCTACTCAACTGTGCTCAGCACCCAGACTCGCAAATACTTGCCAAAGCTCATTGCCCAAGCTGCCGTGGGCGCTGGGCTGCCTCCAACATCTTTAGAGGACTTCATGACTACTTTCCTCGGAAGGGACCCCAGTGCTGCAGCTCAATTGCCTGGAGTGAACGCAGCGGTGATGAAAGCTGCGGCTGAAGCGGCAAAGCTAGCTTATTACAAGTCTTTCAGGTAAGTCAAGGCATTGCTTACGATGTTTATTCGCAAATTTGATCCTTGTTCAAGGGCCGTCTAATCCGCTTGTATTACAGGCTCGTATGGCTCGTGACCATCCCCTTCGGCGTTGCTGGAATAATTGCAGCCCTAGTTACAGCAGATGTAAGTCTAGTCCCGAATTGCTGGATACTCCTAGTGGTATTCTACTCCTCTTCAAAACCCCCCTGAAGACTCTACACATCACATCAAGCATATTGGGCGTGAAGATGCTAATGCTGATTAAAATCTAGCAATCTCATAAGCTTGTCGATTCAACTGCTATTACTCTCAAGGCGGAAGAGAAGGCGGCAACACAAAGCGGCCGGAAATAAGTCTAACCACTCTGCTCAGTCAGCTATCGCACGATTACAAAAGGAGATTGCGGACATATGCTCGCGTTGCTTGCAGATTGTTCAGCTTAAGCTAGCCTTGGCTTTTACGTCTCGTCTAAGGATTAAAAGGCTGAATCAATGGCCTCGAAGTCAGGTGGATCTTCTCGGTCGATCATGTGCGGTGCAATTGTGGGACTAGCTTTGAGAGCTCCCTCCCTTGCCACTTTCAGGTTGTTCTTTAGTCATGATCTTGTACGTCAGACTGCAAATCTCGGAATACTAGCATGTGTCTTCGTGGACGTATCTAATAGTCACACGCGACAGAGCTTGCCGTCTAAATCTGTTTCTAGCATGCTCTTACAGGTGGGGTCACAGTAAAAGAGTGCGAGGCATACTGCCCCCATGATGTATCTCTTCTCTCACTAGCCTGGTTAAGTGAAAGTTAAGATATTCTGATTAGCTGATAAAAGAGGGGAAATTACAGGTTACTGTAAGTTGAGATACCTATAGATGCACTAAAAACCCTCGAATTTCTAGTGGATCTCACAACTAAGGAACCTGCTTATGCCCGGTACCGTAGTAAGTCGTTGTTCATTCCGAACGACCTGTAAACGGCGACCGGTTTCTGTAGTTGTCATGACCTAGCAAGCTGTTGACCTCGATGGGGTTGTTTGGGAACAGTAGTACGAGAATTAAAGCACGATTGAGGTTCAAGTCCTTAATATGGGGGATACACAAGTAGGTAGCGCAGTCTGCTCGGATCCTGCCCGATATGTATATTGCTGTGAGGGTTGACGATCATGAAGAAGAAAGGAAAATCGCAGAGACGCGCGCAAACAAAGGCACTAGTGCCCCATCTGTCCACTGCAACGTATCACCTTTAGCTGGGGGTGCGGTTCCGGCACCCTGTGAATTTGAATCGGACTGGTAACATTCCAACTTCATTCCCGTGGAGTATCAGTATCAATGTCACTTTGATTATTTCATGATACGATCCAAACTCGTCCTGATGAGAGCCATGCGAGAAGGAAAGAACTCTTATCACCACTTTTCATTATAAAAAGTTCCTTAAAAGCCGAGACACGGTATCTGGACACCTAATAGAATTTTTCTTCTAAGCTTGATCCCAGGCACTAAGGTTCCTGAGTTAAAAAAGTAATATACCGATATCAGGATCTCGGTTAAATGTGTAGATCAACGTGTAAAGGACCATGCGTGCAATCAAAGTCCTCGTTTCAACAAGTTGCCCATTGTCTAGGCCGTCCCTCGGTTGACATCTGATGAATAACTAGATCCCCACGGTCGTGGATCTACGTGCATCCTCGTTAAGAGTCCACAGTGTTGCAACAACAGCACCTGGTCCGAGAAAAAAGACAGACATCGTGGTCGTTGCAAAAAAGCCCAGTTTGCCAATCAGGTTGCGTGGAACCTTGTTACTCGCAATAACGGCGCTTATAACCCAAATGAGTGTGCTAATTGTGAAAACCAAATACTCTGCATCGATCGAGGATGGCGCTGAGACGTTGAAATCGGACAGGACAGCTCTGGCTGAGTGGATGTCAAGTACCGGGATGCCAGCTAGGAGCAAGGAAACTAAGTAGCTGATATGTGCCACCATTGCACAGAACCCTGATAGGAGCCAACCTTTCTTGAGGTATGGCAAGTCTTCGTGCGCTTTCATCACTTCGTTAAGCTTGGGCTGATCGGCGGTAAATTTTGAGAACACCAAATTGAAAAGCCACGGCATGACTGGAAAGCAAGATAGAAGACTTGATGAGCTCACGTAAGGCCTCACTCCCAATCCCGGCCAGAAGAGTGGGATGACCGTGATGGAGAGAGCGGTGCCAATTGCCAGTTGCAGTGAGAGGTTGAATGTCTTCGCATGCTTCAGTGAAACCCTAGAGGCCCACGGGCCAGGAGATATGGACTCGGTGAGGGCTGTTTCGACAATGCGGAGGACAGAATAGACGACGCCGCCAAATCCGAGGCCACAAAATACGAATATCGAGCATACTATCAAAATCCTGTACGCGATGTCAGTAGCCGGCAGCAAAGGGGGAAAGCCGAGAAACACAGCAGGACCTCGTACCTGGCGGATATGAGTCTCAAATTCATTACCCTAAAGCTCTCAGAAGCGATAATGCTTGCCATGGAGAGGGTATTGAGAAGAATAGCAAGGGTGGCCCACAAACGTGTGGTGCCGAGACCAAATATAGAAAGCACCACGGCTGGTGGCTGGATGCCTCTTGGGCCTGAAAGACTGTTGGCATTAGGCACCGTGGATAATAAAGGCTGAAGGTCTCTTTGAGCGATCATCTTGGTGCTCAATAAACGACTGAAGACGGCAAGGACAAACAAAGTCGCGAGCGTAGAACGGACTCCGTTCCCTCGAGCTGTGAGCGAATCCGGCAGCGTCCAGCCCTCCCATGGTATCAATGCGGGCTTGGTCTTCACTTGGATAAAATCCAGAGTCGGCCCCCCAATGATATAATTTGAAACCGCGTTCAAATCGAAATCGTCTCCCAGGAAGGGGAAAACATGTCGCCCGACTACCTTGAGCATTCTGTTATCCTGTGCGTGTAACCGCGTGAGAAATGCAGACGTTTGGGACGTCTCTTTCACTCGAATTTTCCGATTTGCGTGATATTTCTGGAATAAGTTGGTTATTTCGGCAGTGTTCAGATTTTTAAGATTCCCGTGAGACGTTTTCGCTTTGTGGAGGAGGTTCACAAGCACGGCGGCGCTCTCGATAGCAGAGTTGCCGCCTTGCCCAGCATTCGGAGTTACCTGCGATTCGAATTAGGGGCTGCAGATATCTTTCACAATGTTGGAGCATACTTTATGAGCCGAGTCACCGAGAAGGACCAAGCGATTGGCATGCCAGACATCAAAGACAACTTCCTCAAGGGGCACCATGGCGCACTTGGTCCGCATCCTCCATAAATCAGCAAAGGACGTGTGCTCTGTCACCATCAAATCTTTGTTCTCGGCGGCCATCTTTTCTATGTCCTTTTCACCGAAGCGAGGGATATTGGGATATGTCTTCCGCTCGTTAAACTTCAGAATCAAGAACCAAAAATGTTTATTCCTTGAGGAGTTGATCACAACGGTAGATCGGGAGTGATCAAAGTTGACATGACCTGCGCCCTCGATGAACTCAGGGTCATCGCTCTTGTAAACGGACACTCCAAACGTGCAGTAGTAGTCCGCTACAATGGCTTGAGACTGGCTCAATGAAGCGCCCTCCGTACGTTGGTCAATTTCTTTCCAGATAGACTTTCGCACCAGACTGTGTATTCCGTCTGCGCCGACCACAATGGGTGCTTTCCAGGTTCGTCCTTGATTTGTCTTGACCGTGACAAGATTCTCACCGAGCTGAAGGTCGGTAACTAGTTGCGAGGTTTGTATATTTTCTTTGTCCGGGATATTCTCGTACAGCACCCGCAAAAGTTCCTCTCGCTCGAAGAACGTGACTGGGTAACCATGCCTACACATTATGGAGTCAGTTAGACGGGCAATGGATCCTCCAGTTTCAATGGCCTGGTACGCACCTCTTTGCAATTTCCGCTGGAACCTGAGACTCTCGAAACTTCTTTCCGCTGGGCAGACGGCTCATAGATGTGTGCATTGGCGCCGTTAACCCAAGAATCTGATCACACACGCCGAGTTGATCCAGGATTCTCAACCCGTGAGGCATCAAGCCGATACTGGCACCGCCGCGGAAGCAGATTTCGGCTCCTTTCTCGAGTAGGACATAGCTGATTCCAGCATTTCTTAGGCAATGGGCAAAGGTGAGCCCGGAGACTCCTCCACCGACTATGATAACTTCCACTTTTGACGACATGGTGAATTTGAGGCTGACCAGGAGTTTCTGAACATTGAGTAGTAGAGACTTCAAGAGTGTCCGGGTTTGACAATATATCCCCAAAATCTGGTCTTTGCTGACTAAAGAGCTCTTGACAAGTCGAAAAGAATGCGTAGAATAGCACGGTTGCGGAAATGAAAGTAATACGACCGTGCTCGCGTGGCTGTATTTGTCATACCAAATTGCGTAAAGGATGTGGTCAGAGCTCGGGGTCAGCGATTCTGACGTAAAAGTTAAACTTTCCAGACCACATATCCAATGCAACTGTGTTTGGAAATAATGTTGAAGATCCTTGACGAATGTTCCAAACCTACTTACGAACTATGGAAAGCGTCGATCCGAAAGTTGTTGAATTCCACACACATAATATTACTTATCCTGGGTGTCATGTCATACCAGTGGTATTGGTTTTCGAGATTGTTCTTCCCAGACTAATACGTTGTCTATCTCTAGCTAACAAATTTACGCTCTGCTGACACTAATTATCCACCCCTAGCAAAATTAAGCGCATCGGCCTTCCTATTCGCGGGATGACCACCCTGGGAAAAACCAGTTGCAGAGGCGTTGTGATACCCTCAACCATGAGGGCAGCTGTTTGCAAGGAGGTCCGCTTTCATATCGACCCCAGATTCAGCACTGTCAAGTACTTACCAATCGCTAGGCTGGTGCTCCATGTGTGGCCGAGGAAATTCCTGTGCCCACACCGACTGGTCGTCATCTGCTGGTGAAGGTGAAAGCAGCATCACTCTGCCAGACTGATTTGACTGTCATGAGTGGCAAAGTTGGAACGCACTGGTTTCCCTTGGTGCCTGGTCATGAGGCCGTGTGCGTGGTGGTGCAAGTTCCAGAAGAAGCCGAGCCTTGGGGCTTTCAGGTTGGCGACCTCGTCGGTGCTCCTCTTTGGTGCGAATTCTGTTTGGAATGTCGCTCTTGCAAGAGTGAGCGCTTCGAATATTGTGCTCAGATGAAGGCCAAGGGCGTTCACGAGGCAGGCTTTTTCAGCGAATACACGAATTTGGATGCCGCAAATGCGGTACTTGTTACTCGCAATTTTGGCGTCAACGCCCTATTGCAAGGTCTTGATAGACGACTTTCCCCTATATTCTGTGCCGGAATAACCGTTTGGGACGGTCTGGCGCAGGCCAAACTTGGAGTCTCCGAGTCGGTGGGCGTGGTTGGCGCGGGTGGCTTGGGACAGCTTGCCACGGCCTATCTGACAACTCTAGGGTACAAGGTGGTCGTGATGGATGTCCAGGAGAAGCAACTGATCGCCTGCAAAGAAGAATACCCCGGAGTTGAGACCATTAACAGTGGTAATTGCTCCGATCTTCCTGCCAAAGTGAGGGAGGTGAATAATGGCAATCTCCTCAATGCCGCCTTTGTCACTTCTGGCGCCAAGGCTGCATACGATTCAACACTGCCCTTGCTAGAGCCCTATGGAAAATTGATTGTCCTAGGTCTCCCTCCTAAGCCGGTGGAAATCTCTGCATATATGATGTCGGATAACAGACTCAGGTAAGCGGACACTCTAGCAGCGGTTCTAATTGTGGAACTGTAGAACTGAAGGTCTTCTTGGAGTAGGCTAACATGGGATGTTCCAGTGTAATTGGGGCACGAGTCCCCAATCCTGCTTCTACTGCAAAGTGTGTGGAATTTAGTCGCAGACTATCGGTGTATCCTAGAGTGAACCCAAGAGTGTTCCAATTGGAGGACTTGAACGAGATGATGGCCTTGATGTCTTCAGCCAGGGTAGATGCAGGTCGTATGGTGGTGTATTTCGACAAAGGGCTCCTACGCCTTGAATAAACAGGAAAGCATTTTCCATCCCAGTGAAACCCCTGCAGCGCCGCATAAAATCAAATACTGAACCAGGCACTGTAAATGACATATTGGGGCAGCCCGATATTTGGTGAGTTGGAAGTCTGGTACCCCGGTGAGAGCTTTTCAATAATGGATAGTCCCTTGACCAACAAGTTGCCTTTGAAGATTCCACTCATCTGATCAGGCTCATGAGACAATCAAGTTGCTAGGATATACTAAGTCCATCGTCGAGCGGTATTGAATATCGCTTCAGTTATCAGTTTTGGCACTCTGGGAGGCTAGCATAATCTAATCTGGTGCACCGTCCTGGCAGAAAACGTTGTAGTTCTAATTTATGTATTGACAAACGACTCATTACGTACATCGGAACCATTTCATAATTCATGACGTACGCTCAACTGTTGCCCTGTATAAATGTAGTCACTCATCTGCCACGGTAGCCTCCAGCACCCAGACTTAAACTATCGTGTGGTTGTTGTCGGGTCCTTACGCCGAAGGTCTCCAAACGTTCGTCAATCTTTGCGACAATGTCTAAGCAGACATTTCAGAAAGGTGCAGAGTTTAATGACAGCGCAACGCATATTCCGGACAATGCAGGTATCAGTGTGATGGCCGGCAGGCATAGTTCATTCTTGTTGAGAATCTACATCACGCTGGCTGTGTTTGCACTGGCATCGTTCATCCTGGATTGGGACCCGAGAGTTCAATATGTTGGCCTTGCAGTCCTGTTCCCTGGTGGCGGTTTGGTTGGGATCGGTGGCTGGTGGATCTTAGCATTTGTTTTCAATCTGTGAGTCAAAATCGCCCTTCCTCTTTCCTACAGGAAACAAAGGACCAACGCGATATTGCCAGTATATTCTTCGTTGCGAGTCTGTTCCTGTGGTTCGCAACGGCGAACATTATCCTGCCATTCGTGGCTTAGCCTAGACAGGCTCTAATATTCCCCATTCTATCGATTAAGTACAGAGCTGGATATAGTGTTGTGTTTGTCCCAGCCATAGCCGTGGTGACTGGTTGGTTCATCTTCAGATTTCTGCAACAAGAATCAGCCACAACGCGTCAAAGACGCCGCGAGAGAAATGAGTATCTTCCCTCCCTCATCAAGGAATTGGCTTCTACAGCGGTACTACACAAGTCCTCGACCGAACTTGAGATTCAGCCAGAAGAGCTCTCGCAACCACGATATATTTTGGATATAGCCATGCAAGATGAGGATGACTAGTTTATGCCCTTATGAGCATATACCAAGCGAATCCGAGTCCTAATGAATTCTAACAGGACCAATTTCAATGTTATTGACCAATTCCAAACAGCATCGATCCGCTACCAACTATGCGAGATTGTCTACGTCCTGGCTCTAGCCAACAAGCTGTATACACCATCTTTCAGGGGTGGCTATCTCCAGCAGGCACAGAAGAAGGTGATATGCAAGTATTGTCAAAAGATAGTTCTCAACTATTGGAAGTGGGAATGCCTCTGGGGTAAATTGGTTTGTGCCCCCTGCCCAGTGTTGTGGAAGTGGTCTAAACATAGCAGAGCACCGACTACGAGCCCGTGAAGAAGGGCAATATTATGCTCACAGCTTTCCTTCTCCTGGCAATAGGCCTCTATGAAAGCGCAACTGGCGATCATACCTTTTCTCAAGATAATGCCTTGGAGCTCATTATCGACGACAACCATCGCTATCGACATGCAGCTAGAACATTGGCACAGGCCCTCATGGGAAACTTTAGCATCTCATCGTATTGTCTGTATCCATGCGAGGTAAGAAAAAGTCTCCGATACTACCTTGGTTGCCATCTAACAACGGGAGCCCAACTGGATATACACATTCTGTAATTTAAATGGCATGAATGCCTTACTAGCACACGATGCAAATACCGGTCGACACGATGTGGAGCTGGTTCGAGCCTCGTTCCACAAAGCATTGGTCGAGGACTTCCTGGCATGAAACCCTCGGCTTCCTTTGAAAACATGACCACTGAAACCGGTTTCTTCAGGACGAAAGTGGAAGCGCACACCCGATTCGTTCATATCCGACCGGTATGTGAACCCAACTACAAAGAGAGGAAGCATAGATTGACCAGACGACCAATCCAGGGCTACGTCTTCCCAACATTGTTGGAGCCGCCAATATGTTCTCGGTTTCGTGCCTTGCTGGAGCGAATTTCCCTGACTTGTCGCTTCGATGCTACGCGATTGCCCGCCACGAATACATAGAGTTTGACTCGCAGTACAGAGTGTCGTACAAGAATATACAGAACGGAGACAGGCTCGATCCTGGAAACTATGGCACTTCGATGGCGTTGGTGTTCTCATCCAGTCTGATGGCTGCGCGCGAGCATGGGGACGAAGAGGTTGCCCGCCAAATCACCACCTTGATTGACAATGATCAGACTTTGCAGCGTACCGAGAAAGACGGGGTTGTTTGGTATGAAGGAGTCTCATTGTTCATGAAATGTCAACTTCTGCGCTCTCGGCTCTGGCTCCGGTCTGGCTGGAGTCGTTTTCTGCAGCCTTTAAGTGATGCAGTGCAACGTGGTCCATATCTAGCCGATGTCAACTATGCAGAGGTGAGTCAAAGTCCATCTTAACCCTCCATGTCCGCTGACGTTATTAGAACTAGGCATTGGTCGCGAAAGCAATATCCTCCACCGGTGATGATGTAGACATTGTACTCTACCCTGGAGCTGAATCAAAGTCCACGTCGATATCTATCAAGCAACTTAAGCCAAAGCTCAGAGTACGTGACTAAGGACGGTATGAGGTTTGCCTCTGACGAGCAGGGTGAAGCAAGAATCTCTGTTCAGCTAGATGGGAGAACTGCTATTCAGATTGTCCCTTATTCATCATGAGAATACATCTCACTTGCTACCTCACATTCTTTTTAATATGATTCCTTCATGAATTGGCCCGACCACTACGACGAGCTTTTCGGGAAATCTTGAAATGGCGGCAGATAGATCTGATTTGGCAGCTCCTAGCATTAAAAGCAAGGCTGGGGTGTTTTCTACCATTCTAGATAGGCAACTGGTATGAGGGGCTGCCCAAGCTTCCATTAAACCTGAGATTATGCAAATAAGCAGCAAAAGGCCAACTCCAAGTGTTAATATATAACCGCTTTATGCGTTAGGGATAACGTATATAATAAGTAGGCATCGCATCTAAGTATGCATTACACTTTTCCCTCTTATACCTAACTTTTCATTTAACTAATTAATTCTTTAACTATAAAATATATTAGACTTAAGTACTAAGGCTAGAACTCTTTTTACCTTTTAAGCTCTTTAAAATAATTTAAAGCTAAGTATCTAATATGCTATAAAGCTATATAAGATCTCTAAGTATAGGCTATATTGCTAGCAGAATGGCATTTAGTCTTAATGCAATTTGATTCTTAAGTTATATTAATTCTCTAATTTAAAGGAAAAAATTATAATTTAGTTTATTTTTAATTTAAATTTATAAGGATTTCCCTTATAATTATATAATATAAAAAAAATAGCTAATTAATTACTTATTAACTAACTATAATATATTACCTATTAATAAGTAATAGACTTTTAATTTTATTAAGTAATATAAAAAGCTTAAAATGTATTTTTTTTATATATATAATTACTAAAGGGCTAAATATAAAAATCTAATTATTATTTATACTTAATTTTAATTTATAGAAAATATAATTATAAAATATAATATTAAACTTATAAATATTTATAAGTTTAATAAAACTAGCTTTATAATAAGCTTTATTATAAGTAAAATAGTTATTATAAGTATAAAAATATATAAAAGGCTAAAATTAATATAGCTTAAAAATTAAAAATAGATTATTATTATTTAAGTAATTAATACTAAAAGTAAAATAATCCTACTATTTATTATAAATATAAATTAATATTACCTTATTAATTAATATTAGAAAAGTAACCTTTTAAGTAATTAAGCTATTATAATAACTTAAAATAGCTAAATTAATAATAAAATAGGTCTTAAGTAGCTTAAGTATTTTAATTAATATATAGCTAACTAATTAATTAGTTATTATTATTTTTTAATTTTTAATAAATATAAAAGTTATTACTTTATTAATTTTAAGAGATATTATAAAAAAAAGGAAGTTATTATATTTTATATATTACTTTATTTATATTATTTACTTTAGCCTCTTAATATTAAGTATTTTAATCTATTTAAAAAGGCTTATAATTAAGAAATTAAATATTTAATTTAATATATAATAATTTATATTTTTAAAATTAAATTCTTTTTAGCTTTTTATATTATATTTTAAGCTATTATAATAAAAAGAAATATTAAAGTAGCTTTTAAAAGAGTAAGACTTATACCTTTTAACTTAAAAAGTATAATCTTAAAACTTAATATATAGCTATAAACTCTAATATTAATTAAAGAGAGAGCTAATTACCTTATACTTTAGGTCTTAAAGATACTAAAGATAATAACTAAGGCCTAATTTTAATTTAAATACCTTAATAGATAAATTAAAAGGCACTAAAGTAGCTCTCTAGAGTTAATCCTAAGAGCTCTTAAGTCTCTTACTAAAGGAACTAAAGTAATAATATATAAAAATACTTTATTAAGGGCTAAAAATTAAGACCTTTAATAGGTAAATAAGATATTAAGCTAATAGTAGAGGGTAAAAAGAACTTAATTATAAAAAAGAGAGGTATTAATAGTAAAGAAAAGAAGGTAATTAATTAATTAGATAAATACTAATAGGTAAATAGAAAGTAAATTATTAAAGAATAGTAGCTATAAAAGGTTAGTGTAAATAAAGGAAAGGCATTATAGAGGATATAATAAGACTAGGTATAATATAAGAATATATTAGATAGTTATTATAATATCTAAAGAAGAATAAAGCAATTAGTTTTAATTGATTTAGTATTTATTATATTTTTCTAGTGATTTCTATATAAGAGGGTTAGGAAAAGTGCGACGCATACTTATTAAGTACGTTAGTAGGAAATACTTGAATCCTCATCAGATGGAAGTAGTCATGACGCGTCACGTAAACGTAAACTTTATTCCCCTCTGTCAACGAGCTTCTAACTGGAGCAGGGTCTGTATCGGCAAATACGACCGACTCTGAGATTTCCCAGACAGCCCCTGCTAAGGGGTTAGGGGTAGGTAATATAGTCCCCCAGCTAACAACTAAGATCGGCATATGCGAAAGCTACAATTCTCATCTACCCTGCAATGAATTAGCTACTACTTGAGCAGATTTAATTAACTCTCTCCTATAAATTTTTTTTCCTTAGCACCTGCTATTAGTGTTCTGCTAGAGTAGAAACTTTTTATAGGCTAAAATGGCAATAAAAGCATCTATAGGACTAGTAGGACCCTAATAGCTACTAAAAGAAAAGGATTTAAAGAGTTAACCTTTCTTTATAATAAGTATTTTTAATAGCATTAAGCTTTATAAGCTCTTAATATTGCCTCTAGGTACTATTTTATTTATCTTATTTATAACTTCTTCTTATAACATTTCGGCTTTATAAGCCTATAACATTCTAGCCTCTATGCCTCTCGACTTCCTATAATACTGACTTCTACAGCTTCAGCTACCTAAATAATATTTACAGCATCTTACTGCTTAATATTAAGGGTTATAGCACCCTTACTCTTACTCTTACCCTTGCTTACAGTTTAACGCTACCTTAACTAATTATAGCAGCTTTAGCTACCTAAATAATATAAATAGTCTTTAGCTACTTAACTTTCTAGGCCCTCTATTGCCTTTAACCTTAATATATAAATCCTATATAGTTTATTGCCCTTTTTATAGCTTAGAAGCTACTTAACTAATCTCTATAATTATATACTGCCTAGAGACCTTTTTCTTTATAGCTTTAGCTACTGCCTAAAATACTACTAGGCTTTAATAATCTATCTTATTAGCTAAGACCTTTAAATTAAACTGTTAAGTTAAAATAGTATAGAGCTAACCTAGAGACTATAGAATAAGGCGACTGCCTTATCTATAAAGTAGTATTCTAGCTGCTTTAGGTTTTTCTTTATAAGGGGTTTCCCTAAGGATATATAGTCTTAAATTATAGCTATTAGTAATCTTAAGGGATTATAGACTTTTTACCTTAAGGTATAAAAAGCGATTTAATATTATAACCTAATAGGATATTATATAGACCCTACTTATTTTTACTAATTATAGTATATATTACCTATACTAGCTTAGTTAAAATATAAGCCGCTAGACTTTATAACTTATAGCTTATAATATAACTTATAATATAAGCTAGAACTTATACTATAAGCCTTATATACTACTGTAAGCTACTATAAGTATATTTATATTTTATTTAGTATTAGTTAGTATATTTAGCTTACTAGCTATTAATAAAACTTCTTTACTTAAATATGCCTTACTTACTTTATTTAGTATTAAGAAATATAATACATTATTATTACTTAATTTACATACCTTATAACTCTATAAATATAAACTAATATAAATTAGTTTACTTATTTAAAAACCTAACTATTATATTTAATTTATTTATATAATAGAATTTTAAGCTAAAAAGAAATAAATCCTATTAATAGGATAACCTTTTAAAAGTAAATAATATATTTAATAAGTAAGTAAGTTAAAAATCCTAACCTTTAGATTTATAATTATAATAAAATTATAATAACTTATTTAATTAATTAAAATTACTTATTATACTCTTTTTTAAATACCTTTAAAACTACTTAATAGGTCTTTATATTATATTTAGTCTTACTATATATACTATAGCACTAAATACTTAATTTAATTAACTTTCCTTAATTATTGCTTTTTAATAACTTACTTACTATTTATATATTAATATCTATTTAATTAATTACTTATAATACTTTCTTTATAATTATAAAATATCTTTTTTATAATTTAATTTTTTTTAACTTTTAATATTAATTTAGCTTTTTATTTCCCTTTTAAAGGTTTTAAATTATATTTCTTATCAAGGTAATTTTATATATAGTTCTTTTTATTATTTTAATAAGAGATTAAATAGTATTAATAATTAACTTTAAGGAGCTATTTTAATACCTTTTAATTTAACTCTTAAGGTATTTAATTTAAAATTAAGTCTTATTTACTATTATTAAAGTCTTTAAACTTTAAAGAGAGGAAGGTTTAATTATCTCCTTAAGAGGTAATAAGATTTATAGCTATATATTAAGCTTTAAGATAATAGAATTTAAATTAAAAAGAATAAGCCTAGCCTTTTTAAAACCTTCTTATATATTACTTTTAATAAAAATAGCTTTAAAAGTAATATAAAAGGCATTAAAGAATTTAGTCTTAAAAATATAAGTTATAAAATAATATATTTAATAAGCGAGCAATATAGATAAGTTAGCACTGCAGCTTAACTTATACTTTAAAAGTAAAATTTAAAAAGAGAATATAAAATTAAAGCTAAGCTTAAAATAGCTAAAATTTAAAAGTTATATATTTAACTATATAAGGAAGTTAAGTAGTTAATAAAATAATTCTAGCTAATTTATTTATAGTTAGTATAAGAAAAACCTTATTTATACTATATAAAGAAGCTTTATTATATAAGATAAAATAGCTATAATTATAGAAAAAATATATTTATATATATATAGCTATAGTTTATATAGGTCTATTTTTATTAGATTTTTAACTATTTTATTTAAGGTAGCTAGGTGCTATAAGGTAGGCTCTTTTTAGCTATAAAGTGCAGTGCGGCGCTCGCTTATCTGCGGCGCTCGCTTATTAAATACATTATCTAATTAGATATTTTATTTCTTACTTATATATTTTCTTAAGTATTATAAAGTACTTAATATTAAAAGGCTAAAGTAAATAAGACATATAAGTAAGTATATAAAAGGTAATAATCTTATTATCTTAATAATATTTCTTAAATTTAATAAAGTAATAACTTTTTTAACTATTAAGGATTAAAAGCTAATAAAAACTAATAAATTACTTAGCTATAAACTTATTAAAATGCTTTAGATAATTAAGATCTAATTAATTATTTATCTATTTATTTTAACTTAATATAATAACTTAATTACTAAAGAGATTATATTTTTAATATTAATTTATAAGGTAATATTAGCTTAAACTAATAATAAATAGTATAATTAATTAACCTTTTATATTAATTACTTAAATTATAATAATCTATTTATAGTTTCCTAGCTATATTAATTTTAGCCTTTTTTACCTTTTTATACTTATAATAACTATTTTAAATTATATAATACCTATTATAAAGCTAATCTTATTAGAGTTTTATATATTATTTAATTAAATACTATATTTTATAGTTATATTCTTTATAAGTTAAAATTAGCTTTAAATAATTAAAAGATCTTTATATTTAGCTTTTTAATAGTTATATATTTAAAATAAATATATTTTTAGCTTTAGTTATTACTTTATAAAGTTATAAGCCTAATATATATTAATATATAATATATTATAGTTAGCTAGTAAAGAATTAGCTATTTCTTCTATAAAATATAATTATAAGGGAAATCCTTATAAATTTAAATTAAAAATAAATTAAACTATTATATTTTCTTTTTAATTAAATATTTTCTATAAATTTAATATTAAATTGCATTATAATTATATACTATTTTAGTATTAATATAAGGTCTTAAAGGGCATATTATAAATAGTTACTACTTATTATATATTTAATTTTAAGTTATTTTAAAAAGCTTAAAAGGTAAATATAATTCTAGCCTTACTTAAGGGCTATAGTATATCTATTAGTTAAGAATTATCTAATTAAATAGAAATATTATAAAGTAAGGGATTTTTAACTTATTTACTTATTTAACTTACTTACTTATTAAATATATTATATATTTATATTAATAATATATTAAATAAACTAAATAGGAAATACTATTAAAGGGAAGCTCTATAAGGATTAATTATATTAATATTTAATAGGATATACTTTACTAATAACTTATTATAGTTATTAAGGAAGGCTAAATAGATTTAATAGTATTATTATATTAAAGCTTATTAAAAGGAAAATCCCTTATATAAAGCTATTCTAACTAGTATTAAATATTATAGTAGAGTTATAATTAAATTAAGTTAATTATATAACCTTTATAGTATCTCTATACCTTTTAGGCAGCTAAATATAATAATTATCCCCCCTTTAGTAAGAGCTATTTTTAGCTTTATATTTAAGCTTAAGGAATTAGAAATAAATTAAATGCAGTTTACTTTATTTAACTTTCTACTGCCTTATAAGATATTTCTCCCTTATTTTAATATCTAAATATAAAGCTCTTAAGGTAATATATATCCTTATATTTAAATGCAGTCTTAAGGAAATTACTTTTTAAGCCTTTAATTTATAAGCGCTTTAGGTATAACTCTTTATTAGTAAATTATTATTACCTATATATAGGGCACTATTTTTACTTATAAAGAGGCCCTATTTTTTTATTTCCTTTTTTTAACTTTATATTTCTCTTTTTTAATATTAACTAAAAATTATAAATTCTTTTCTTTTTATTATACCTTTTATTTCTCTTTAATATAATACCTATATAGTATTATAATCCTTATTATACTTATTAAAAGGTAGCTTTAATAGAAATCTTTAATAATAATAATTAAGCTAATCTTTTTTATAATTTTTTATTTCCTTTTTATAATTACTTTAATAAAGTATTTTTAGCTTATAATAATTATTATATTTAATAATTAGTCTATTAATTATAAGTTATTATTAGCTTAGCCTTAATATATCTATTAATAATTCTATAGTCTTTATAATTATATTAATAATAATATTTATAATATTTAAATTATATATTATTATTTCTACTTATTTATTTAAATAACTAATAAGATTAAAAATCTTTACTTTATTAGTTTAACTTATTATACTATTTTAACTATATTTATTTAATTCTTTATTACTTTCTTTATTATAAAGACTATATATAAAGTAATATATAAATTAAATAGAATATTAGCTTATATTTAAGTATATTATTCCTTAAGTTATTATTATTTTTAATTATAGTCCCTTTATTATTTTAGCATTTAAGTAGCTCCTAGGTCTATTAGTCCTAATTAGGTTCTATAGGAGGTATTCCTATTATTTTATTATTATAGTTAAAAGTTATAATAGTTATTATAATTATTATTTTAATATTAATTTAGAAAATAAGAGTTAAAATTACTTCCTTTTTATATAATATTAGTTTTCTCTTATTTATATTTATATTATTATTTATTAATCTTAATAGCTATAGTAATATATTTAATTAGGTTATTAAGTCTATTAGCCTTATAAAGTTTATTTTTAATTTCTTCCTTAAGGCTTTAATAGTAGATTTCTATAAATACTTTATTATCCTATTTTATTTTAATAGTAAGTTATTAGAACTTTATAAAGTAAGTAATATAGGATTTCTATTACTTTAGCTATAAAATATTAGCTATAGCTTATTATTTTTTATTAATAACTTTAAAGTTATCCTTAAGGAGTATTTTAAAGTTAAATTAATTTATAAATATATTTTAAGTTTCTTAATCCTATAAATTATATTTATTTTTTAAATAGTCTTTCTATATAGGTTTAAATTAATCTTTAGTATCTTTTTAAATTAATAGTATAATAATAAGTATTTTCTTTTTAATTAAGTTTAATTTATTAAAGAATATATAGAAATAACCTTTTATTTAAGTTAAAAATAGTAAGATATTTATAAAGTATCCCTTAAATAGTTTAAATAATAGTAGCTTAAGGTATTTATTAAGGTTATAGCAGTTATTAATAGTTTTAGCTATTAGGGATATAATAATAAGTACTATATTAACTTTTACCTAAAGAGTCTATATTTTACCTTAAAATAATTAAATTTTAATTATTATTTCTATATTATTAAGTAATAGTCTTATATAAAAGGGTATTAATCTATTATTAGTAGTATTAATAGATATTTTAATAGTATAATATTACTTAATATTTATATAATATAGTTTAAATAAGAGCTATTAATATATAATAGTTAAGTTTCTAAATAGGTAAACTAGTTTATATTAATTTATATTTATAGTATTATAAGGTATATAAATTAAGCGGTAATAAAGTATTATATTTCTTAATAGTAAATAGAGTAAATAAGGTATATTTAAGTAAAGAGGTATTATTAATAGCTAATAAGCTAAATATATTAACTAATATTAAATAAAATATATATATACCTATAGTAGCTTATAGTAGTAAGTAAGGCTTATAGTATAAGTCCTAGCTTATATTATAAGTTATATTATAGGCTATAAGTTATAGAGTCTAGCGGCTTATATTTTAACTAGGCTAGTATAAGTAATATATACTATAATTAGTAAAAAATAAGTAGGGTCTATATAATATCCTATTAGGTTATAATAATAAGTAATTATAGTAATACTTACAGCTGTATATAGAGCCTTTTAGCGCTATTATAGTAACTAATTATAATATAATACTTGCTCTTTAAGGGCTTTTATCCTTAAAGCCTACTAGAGCTAGCTATTATAAAGAGAACTAAGCCCTATAAGCTATATAGCTACTAACTTCCTAAGGTATACCTTGCAGTTACCCTCTATATTATATAAGCATCTTTATAAGTAGCTATTTTAAAGTGTAATAAGGGGGAATTAAACCCTTAACCTTTAGGCTACCTACTTATAGTAATTATTATATAATAGTTATATCTAACTATTAGGCTATAGGGTAAAAGATCGGGCTATAATTACTATATAAGTAATTATAGTAATACTTACAGCTGCATATAAAGCCTTATAGCGCTATTATAGTAACTAATTATAATATTTATATCTTAAAGTTAGCTTAAGACTTATTATAGGTATTTTATATATTTATTTCTTATTTTTAAAAATATTAAAATATTATTAATATATACTATATAAATTATATTAATTAGCCCTTATAAGGCTTAATAAATATAATATTAAAAAGTAGCTAGTATATTTATTAAATTAAATAGTATTATTAGATATTTATAATAGCTATAATAAGTATAAAATGCTCTTTTTTACTTATTACCTTTTTTAATTTAAATTTAATAATAAGTATCTTTTATATTAATATTAAAGAAATAAATTAATTTTTAGATTTAATTTATAATCTCTATAATTAAAGGTAATAGGTATTAATTCTTAATTATAACCTTATTTAACTTTTAGTAATTAATATAAAGTTATAAGCTTTTATTTTTCTTAAATATAAAAAGAATTAAAGCTTTTATTAGACTTTTAAATAACTTAATTTAACTCTATTTTACGTTTTTATTATTATATTTATAAAGTTCTTTAAGTTTAACTTAAAATAATATATAAATTAAGCTATATAGGGGTTCTTTCCCTAATTAGATATTAATTATATAATTTATCTTCTTATAAATAGAGATCTCTTTTAACTTCTTATAGCTAAAGACCTCCTTAAAGTTTAAAAGCTTTAAGGGGATCTTATTAACTTAATTTAATTTTAAGGCTTTTTTATTTAAAAGTAATTATAGTTCTTTAATATATATTATTATAAAGATATAAATACCTTTTTAGCTTAGCTTTATAAGCTTTTACCTTAAGATAATATTAAGAGCGCCTTATATAAGTTTATATTATTAGCGGCTTATCTTAAAGTCTATTTATATCTTTAGGTCTTTATAAAAAGATATAAATAGGAAAATTAAATTAGTTTTATTTTATTTAATATTAATAAATAATTAAATATAGACTTATTTTTAGCCCTATAAGTCTATAAAATTAAATTAAATCTCTTAAAAATTAAAAATCTCAATTAAGTATTAATTAGCTTTATATAAAGGTATCTTAAGGATTAATATTTATTTATATCCTTAGGACTTAATATATTTATTATTAACATAATTAGTTTTAGCGCTAAAGTCTAAATAGATATTAATTTAAGTCTATATCTTACTAAAAGTAGTAATTTAAATTAAAAGTCTTTTTTTATTTTAATAGATATATTTAAAAGGATCTTTTTTCTAATTTAACTTAATAGTATTATAATAAAGGAAGGACTTAATTCTTCTATTATTATTTATTTTTTATAGCTTAGATTTAATTAACTTTAGGTTTTTTATAATTAAAAGATTTATATTTCTCTTCTTTATAATTAAAGTATTAAATAGTAGTTAATTAGCTTTAAGAGGACTAGTCTCTTTTTTAATTTAATTTAAATTATTTTTAACTTAATATATTTTACTTTTTATCTTTTTAGCTATTATAATTAATATATTATAATATAAATTAAATATACTTTAAGTTAAATTAATTTAAATAGATTTTAATATCCTTTTCTTTTCTTTATATAATATCTTATATTAAGCCTATTAATAATAATATATTTTAATATATATTAAGAAGTAATTTTCTATTTATATTATATTTTATTTTCTCTTTAAGATTAAATTAAAGCTTAATAAAGAATTTCTAAGCTTAAGTCTTTTTTAATTCCTATAAGAGGTATTATTTTACTATATAAAGGAAATAGTAAAACTCTTAAGAGAATTAATTTAAAAGTTAATATATTAATTTAAGGTCTTTTATAAGGGATATCCCTTTTTAATTTAAATTCTTAATTAGTATTAAGGATTGCTCTTTAAATGCTTTTTAATTCTATTTAAGTTTTTTATTTTAATTTTTATTAAAAGTAAGATATTTATCTTATTAAATTAAAGCTTTTTATTTAAGGTAATTAATAGTATATAAGATATAATTCTTTTTTAATTTAAACTTCTTTAAGGTACTTTTAAATATATACTAAAGATTTAAAAGCTATTCTTTTTATTTCTTTATTATAGCTAAAAGCTTTAGCTTTTTATTATTTTTTATTTTAATTTCTTATTTACTTAAAGAGGAATTATATTAATAATAAGAGTTTTAAAGTTATTAATAGCTTATAGCTTTATTTAGCTTTTTTACTTTTTAAATAAGCTTTACTTTTTAATATTAAATTTAAACTTAATATTTTAATTTAAAGATTCAATTTAAAAGGGTTATTAAT
The DNA here is from genome assembly GCA_016952355.1 of Fusarium culmorum. Classification (NCBI taxonomy): domain Eukaryota; kingdom Fungi; phylum Ascomycota; class Sordariomycetes; order Hypocreales; family Nectriaceae; genus Fusarium; species Fusarium culmorum. The sequence goes on from CP064748.1 coordinate 7,825,386, forward strand.
AATATATTAAATAGATATAGTTCCTTACTTATAATTAGACTTTTAATTACTAATAGATTTAGACTTACTTTATAATAATAAGGTAATATAATTAATAGTATATATATGACTTTAGGTATTTAAATTAATAGGGATATATTTTATACTATTTTATATCCTTTTTATATTAAATATATTAATTTATTTTAAATTATTAGTAATTTATTACTAATAATAATTAATTAGTTTTTAATAATAATAATTATTTTTAAATAGCCTTTATAAAAGCTTTAAAATTATTATATATTATAACTTAAATAATAAAGTTATATATACTTTACTTTTTTACTTTTATAGCCTTTACTTTTATTTCTTATTTATATTAATTACTATAGGACTAAATTATTAACTTTTAGTCCTTATAAAGCCCTACTTTAATATTTATAATAAACTAATTAGCTATAAATTAAATAACTTATATTATAGTTTAAAATTAATATACTTACTTCTTAATTTATAATAGATATAAGATAATACTTATTACTTTATATCTATAGACTAGTATATATAAAGCACTTTTTAGTATTAAATAGAACTTAACTTACTAGCTATTAATAAAACCTCTTTACTTAAATATACCTTACTCTATTTACTATTAAGAAATATAACACTTTATTACCGCTTAGTTTATATACCTTATAACCCTATAAATATAAATCAGTATAAACTAGTTTACCTATTTAGAAACCTAACTATTATATTATAGTTATTAAGGAAGGCTAGGTAGGTTTAATAGTATTATTATATTAAAGCTTATTAAAAGGAAAATCCCTTATATAAGGCTATTCTAACTAGTATTAAGTGTTATAGTAGAGTTATAGCTAAATTAGATTAGTTATATAACCTTTATAGTATCCCTTTACCTTTTAGGCAGCTAGGCGTAATATAACTACTATAAGGTAAGCTATAAGTAGAGAGGTACCTCTTAAGGGTAGTAAATATAGAAAACCCTTAAGTATATATATAGCTCTAATTTAAGAGACCTTATAGATAGTCCAATTAAGAATCAGTATAGCAGCAATTATAAATAGTTTAGCTTAGTATATTCTATACTCTGTTAGGAGACTTTTTAGAGCCTATAGCCCCCTGGATAAAAAATATACATAATATAATATAATATAACATAGCAGATTTAATCAGAGGCAGAATCTGACGTTAATCACTGGCCTCCTGCTACATCGCAGCTTACTGCATCGTGCAACCTGTGAAAGTATGCTAATTCTTCCACTTTGATGACGTAATACGGGGAAACGGGCACATTGGGAATCAACCCGCGTCCTTAAAATCCAACACCCAGTTCAGATCTGTTCCAGCTCTCTCTCAACACTAACATACTGGTATTTTGTCGCTCTCCGGATTAAAATGTGCCGTTTGTAGCCAAACAACGCTGGATTTCAGATTAGATCTAATGCTGAATACTCTCTTGCTGTGCGTTAGGTACCGCATCAGGCTTCTTATAACTTATACTGGACAAAAGTGGGCGGCAAGTAGTTATTATAGAGTATAGACCTATTTGATATATTAATAGTAGCTAAAACTGAAGTAGTTGCGTCATTCGCTGCCTGGGTTGAAGCATCACCGTGAAAACCCTCCTGTTGCCGTCAGTGCGGTTTATCCGGCTACCATTCCAACAAAGATGTTTAAAAATGTCGATTCCCCGTATCTCTTCGCCATTTCAATGCTGTCGCCGGAAAATGTGGCACGGGAATGTTCGATATTCTAGCTTCTGGTCAAAGGTATGTTATCATGGTTGAGTGATATGTCGAGCACATCGATCTACCGGTCCTCAGGGGATTTGAAGACTCTTCTATATTATTGTCGCAGTGCGCTGACCTTTCCATGTGATCATAGTGAGAACGCATATCTACCGGCCGCTTCAACCGCACAACCGTGGATGCGCCGTGCTACTAAGCTGGATGTACATTGAAATGTAGGATGGAGGGGCTGAAACAGTAGACAAGATGGAGAACAAGAAGAAGTAAGCACTGATGAGAAACCTATAAGGGAGCATATGAAACGCTTTTGTATGCTTCTGTGATCGTGATCATCTATATGGCGTAATTGAACTTTCAGGTTGTTATTAACGTGGGTTCCTCGTGATGAGCCAGTAAGCTGTTCACGAGTAGGTTCGTGCAGGCACTTGGATTGGAATCGCAGCCCTCGCGCAGCTTGAATATGGAGACAGAGCCGTAGAAAGAATCGCGCAGCATTCGGTCCTGGCTGGTCTGGAACTGACGCCGGATGCTGTCCCAAGGCGCATCGTCATTCACCTTCACTAGACGATCTGGCTCGGCACCTGTTGGCATTTGCTTGTGGATTGTTAGCATCACACCGGACTGCGGCCTATCCGGAAAACGCACTCTTGAGATGAGATTGACGAGGACGTCGTCTACTGCGATCTCATCCTGATGCATGATGAGTGACTCCCGCAGGTGAGCCCACGGAATGAAGTCTATGGCCATGTTGTGCCTATAGGTAGTTCATGATGTTAGCCACCTAATATTCTACCAGGTCACGTCATTGGTGCTGCTTCACTCACTCAAAGGTCTTCTGGATATCGGTTGGACGCAGCCAAGCTGGCATCGTATTGCGAAAGACATCTGACTCGAACCCAAGCTCAGTTGCAGTGGCCAACACACCACAGTTGGCCAGACGAGGTAGTACCCAGAAAGTTTTCACGATCTGCCAGACGACCCATAAACAACCGCCGGACAAGCACATGGACTCGATACGGAGCAACTGCACAGCAATGGCATGTGTAGAGAGAATCACGTCGACCAAGCCGTTCACCAAGGTCTCCTCCATGGTCTGGAAAGACTGGAGCGAGACCAAGTCGCCAGAGCGGCAGCAGGGCTCAACGACTTCATCGATCTGGCGACGGAGCATGATAGACAGGAGCTGTGTTCTGTCTGATCCATTATGGCGCCCTGAGCAGCCTGACGAGCGGCAGATATTCCTAAGTGTACCAGGCGCGGTGAGGAGAAAGCTATTGAAGTCTAACATGAGACTCTCGGAGCCCGTCAATAATGGTTGCACGTCTTTGTTGGTAAGTTCAGCGGATGGTTCATGAAAACTACCTCCCTCGCCTTGATGTTGGCCCTGATCCTGGTGCTCAGGCCCAACAGAGCAACGCTGTTGAGACTCGCCAGATTCTCCATTCCAGACCATAGAGAGGTCTATTGGTAACTCGTCTCGGATCGGTGCTTGGGCGATGATGCTGTTCTCAACAGGTCCTGATGCTTGACTGCATAGGTCGCTCGGCTGAATGGGAGCGTGATCAGTCATGAAATGCAGGTCGATATCCACGTCCAACACAGCATTCTGCATCGAGGTGTCAAATGACGCTGCTGAGGCTTCTTCTTGATCATTCCCCCTCTCCAGGTCCTCTCTGTTTGTGCAGTCTGTAAAGGGTTCCTGTCCGCGCACGGATGGCCTCTCACCTTGGGCTGATTGACCGCTGGCAGAAGGATTATAGCCACAGTTCGACTCTGTTCGACTGGGAGTAATAGGGCCTACGGGTGCATCGTGTTGACGTTGCATGGAGACACCAGCGATGGAGATGTCGACTCCGCAGATTCGAGAAAGATTACAGGCAACATGTTCCAGGAGCTCCGTCAGTTCGGCCTTCTCCTCGTGAAGCCGGGCAACCTCCTGTCGGCGATGATCGAGTTCCTCACTGGCACCGGCACGGCATAAAGCCAGCTCATTCTCGAGGTGGGTGATGTAGTCCTTGCGTTGGCGACGGAACTTACGCTGTGCGAGGCGATTGGCGACGCGTTTACTATCTTCGGCGTGAGGCAAGGAGTTGTCAGGTTGTGAGTTTGCAGCGGCGCGACGGGTTCGTTGCTGTCCGGGTGCCATGGTGTTGAAGCCAGGCTGGCCACACGGAAGGGACAGTCTGTCTCAGTTGTTGGCAGTCACTACTAACAAGCAATTTGTAGTAGCCACACAGAAAAGTCCGAGGCGATGCTCAGGTCTAGACAAGGATAGAGAAGCTGGCAAGGTTGATCATTAATGTCGAGGCGACTGGACAGGTGTATGGATGGGCTGCGGGAGACTAACGTTAAGACTAACGACATGCGGAATTGAGGGGGTCCACGGGTGCATCTCAACGCGGGGTTACTTTTATGCTAATGCTATGTTAGGCTCTCGCTAGTGGCTGGCCTCGACGCAACTCTCTTCCCCCGTCCGGGGTTCCTCTAAAACCCGACGCCCCGGTTCTCCACATCCGGACGTAGGGAAAACTCAACTGAGAGCCTGGAACCGGCATGCGGTAACAGCGGTAACAGCATCTGCCGAATTACATGCTTTATTCCAAGAGGGTCTTTGGGGTCTTTGGGGTCTTTGGGGTCTTCGAGGTCTTCGAAGTCTTCGAACGTGGTTCATAGCCGTTAGTCTATTCCAGCCCCTCACCGCCTAGTCTAGAGCGGGGATCCAAAGTCTTCACGATCAATCAACACTCTCGTAGCGGCGGGTTTACCAAAATCATACTGTTCAAAGCTTCCCATACGATTTAGTTACTCAAGCTCAAAACGCTACAGATAATTATTTCCTCCATGCCCCTAAGGCATAGCACCTGGTCTCTTTGCAAATGATGGACGACACTTGTTCACGTACTGAGCGAGATTGGGATATTTAGTTATCCAAGTATCGCGCATTGCCCAATTACCAAAGTTGAGTATGTGAGTTTCAAAGGCCGGGTTGAGTTTAAACCGTGGTGCGCCCCGGGCGTACGTGTTCGGTGAAGCGCGCACTACGAGAGGCTCCAGAGGAGGCTACTGGACGGTCAAATTCTCGGTAAAGTCACGCTCGAAGCAAGGGAATGCGTCCTAATCAGCGTCTAGGTAAAGTGAGTCGTCTTGGATCAGAACGTCGCGAAGGGCGGGGAAAGCGAGGAAGTCGATTGTTACCGGATGCGGGACTAGGAGCTGTGTCGGTGTAGGGCGATAAAAGGGAGGAACACTGTCTAATCTAACCGAAGTCGGATGAAGGCACCACTGTTGGTTGTAAGCACTGGGCCTTCAAGAGTGACAAGACTATTCTACAGCAGGCATACCTTGAGAAGTCGGTACATGATAATGAGAGCAGCCATACGATCAGCGATTTCTGGCATCTCGGGAAGACGTTGGGACAGGATAATAGCTGTAGCATCTGAGTGATCAAGTCTGAAAAGGCTTTGCAGCGTCGGGTTCGGGCTCTGATCTTCATCCTCTCCAGCAATATCCGTCTGTCCCTTAACTGGCGAGGTTTCGGGGGACTCATCACTCAATTGCATATGAGCGCTCATCAAACATACCGTCACTTGATAGTGGGAGCAGCTCAGGAACCCTGTATGCGGTGCGTTGCAATGTGAGCACATATTGGGATCATCATCCAAGCGGATGGGAGGTTGATCGGTTCCAGCTTGAGCCTCAAGCTGCTGGGTCGAGTGCGAATCACGATCCATGCCCTTTCAGACAAGACACCGGCCAATGCCTCGAGTATAAGGCAACAAACATAGAGTAATCGACGACTCTGTGGAGATGTATTGCGCTCTTATCGAAGAGATAGTTTGTTGCTAACGTGATCTTCGAACCCCAAGGTGGGGAGATCTGGGCGAGGTAGCTTGCTTTATAGAGACCAGTGGGTAAAAATGGACCCCTTGACCCATAAACAAGGCGTGTGACAGTAGCTGCGGGGGTATAGAGCGCGGGAGGAGTGCTCAAACGGAAGATGTTCTTTGCTAGACTTGGTCTCATAGCCGTGCTAACACTCATTTAAACTGATAGAAGGTACACCTTTGATGCGCGTTCCATCTCTCGCCCTGACCATAGCTGCAGACAGATTATGAGAAATTTAATTTGCTTCAACTTTTTCAGCTCTATGCGATTCTGTAGTGTCAAGGTTGATGGTGTTCTACGACTCATAATGTCTTTGTGATACTCTTCCGGTTGATGCCCCCTTCCTGATTGACTGCGAGGACGTTATAACTCTCGGAGCACTCAATTTCGGTCTTGTCGTGCACGCAACGATGGCTCGCAGTCTGCCATGATGGATTCGAACCGTTATCTGCGCGGCCATTGGGTCCATGGTATTGCGTCTTGCGATTGCATCCCCAATTGGGACTGTATGGCTAGACATAGCCTGCAGTATGGGGACGAAGTCGGGCAGGATGGGGGCCACCGTTTTTGCAAAGATGATGGTCAGCAGTCTGTGTTTCTTGATGCTTAAACGAACGATATACCGCTAAGGCTTGATGAACATATGAGGCAGCTGAGCAACCAGCTAGTACTCTGTTCTCCGTCTACCTCGGGAGCCAATAGGTACACGGGTACCCGTGATTCTATTAATTTCACGGGTCCCGTAAAAATGACTAAGCATAGTGCGTCTACCCCCTTCCTGCACGCCACAACAAGTAGAATTAGACAATTAAAGCCGAATGCATGTTACAATTGTACTACAATACATCCCTCACTCTGCCCTTCGGCAGAATGACGAGCCTGCCGAGTCTAGCTGTCTTCCTCTATCCTTTTCCAGATCTCTTTGACTCCCCTTCTTCCATTTCTCATGGGGTCTCTACCTACTTCTTCTTCAAGTACCTGAGCCTCAATACGATCATCTTCTGCCTTGCTCCAATCGAGGTATGCCATCATTTCTTCTTTCTTCCAGTCCCGTGCACCCCTAGATGAGACGTAGCGTACCCCCATTTGCCTATAATCTAGACACCAATCGTAACTCACCTTGTCATATCTCAATGGGAGCCCCATCGCCCGGTGGTATTGTTGATTGGTCTTGACACTACCAGCAGGCTGCGAAGCATACCACGCATTTCTAGCAGCAATATACCTTTGATATATTGCCTGCGGCGAGTCGTATCGTGGCCCTTGGGCAGCCCACGTATCAACACCCGAAGCCTTACGCTCTCTCGCTTGGGGGTCGGGCGGGGCTTCAGAGGAGGGGCCTCGGTTCATGTCGCCGCATTCTTCAAGTGGTGATTGCTCACCTGATGGACTATGCGAAGAACTGATAGTACTCGCGGTTTCTGCAATGGCCAAATAGTTCTCCCGTAAGCCATTCGACGATGCTCTCTGGGCTGTACCGGTAGTTGCCACCACAGTGGGTAGCAACATTAGTGTCGGGGTTGGGCCAGCAGACCTGCGTAGTTCCTCAAAACGCAAAGGACAGGTTCTCGATGTCCTGGTATGGCCGAGTTCGCCATACTGGGTGCATTTTGACGGAGCTCTCGCGACCTTTTGGACTTTCTCGAACGCGCTAGGCTCTCGTCTCGTGCTTTCCTTGGGGGCTGAAGATGCTTCAGCCAGCGATTCGATTCGTTGGTGAGGCTCCAAGAGTAGCTGTGGTGTCCCCTCACGTTGCAAATGCCAGTGTGGATGAAAATAATCCAGGAGGAGAACTCCGCCTTGCTCCCGCAAATCCTTCAACGTATGCACACAAGGGAGCCCGTTGGACTTCTTAAAGGTTCCAGTACAGATAAGGGACGGCAGTGGATCCCTCTTCCCAATCAACCTTCGCTGTTCTTCAACCTTCCTGAGGGCTTCATGCGACACCCATCCACGTACCGCGCTATAGAGAGACCCCGATAATTCAATTGGAAATCAAGTTTGCTGTCGAATTTGATTTGATCTCAGCTCGGAAAGCTGGTTCAACAGTGCCTGTTTCATGGCTCTCCAGGCTTCGAACAGATCTAATGTGGACTTCTTGAGATGGGATTTCAGGAGTGCGTGAATCCCCTCAACCCTTGAGGTCGCCTTGTTACCAAAGTGAGCATGCTGATCTACCCAGGCTTTGACAAGCTTCTCTTTATATGGTTCAAGCCAGGTATGCATTACATAGCCGACTTCATGAAGGTGGTCTGGCAAGTACTTCTGTTCGAAGAGCGCCACTCTCTCCTTGAAACAGGCCTCGTTTGGTGAGCTCACGATCAAGTGCCAGAATTGATAGAATTCGCCCCAAGCTTCTTCTGTTTTATCAGTCGGCTGACTGGAGCGGGAGCTGGCAACATCTCGAGTCGTGAAAGCTGGCAGACAATGCCGTAGCACTGCTTTATTAGCATGCCAGAGACAAAGGAGCGACTGAGAGGTGGGAAATGAGGTGGCAACAGCGTTCATACAGGCGATACAACGGTCTGTTAGCACGACAGACGGTAGTTTGGAGCAATGGTGATCATAGAGAGACCGCAGACGATCCAATGCCCACCCATAGTCATCCTCTGATTCTCCGCTCAGGAAGGCAAAAGCTATGCAGAAGGACTTCTGACAGGCGTCAACTCCGATCATATCAAGAAGAGGCATGCCATATTTGTTTGTCTTATAAGTGCAGTTCAGAAGGAGAATATCGGGATATGCCTGAAGGTACGTTAAGGAGTCAGGGTAAGCAAATAAGACGGCTGTGACTCGACCATCTGAGCCGAATTGCATCCGGCTCTAAAACCCTTCCTCATCAAGCTGATTAGCAAGGGCATAAATAGTAGTTTATCCTTTGCAAAGTTTATATTAAGTTGCTGCTAAGCAGTTATAAACATCTTGCTGGGTTACAGTGGACTTATAGTATTAGCGCAGGTATATTTTAATATATCTAGGTGCAACTCTTATATTAGTAAGCCTTTTAAGTTAAGTTTAATCCTCCTTAGGTAGTTTATAGTATATTAGGTAAGCTAATAGATGCTAACTAGGAGGGTAATTATAAAGAGAGAAGTAGGTATTTAGCCAGTATTGTAATATCTACCTACTCTTATTGAGTAATTCTTTAGCTAGAATAGAGAATTTATAATCGGTCCCTTAAGTAGTAGTCTTATGTTATCTTTCTCTCGTCGAACTGGGTAGGTAATATAACCGATTGCATATATATGTAATAGTTTGTCTACCGCTCTTTTTAACTGTTAAATGTTAAAGATAATTGCAGGGCATGTATACATAAAGGTTATTAATTATACTAAGTTATTACAGATAGGCATAGCGCTAAAGGTGCTATCTTATGCTTACTAAGTCTGCTAACTAAGATAGATAGGTCTTACCCTTATTATATACCGCTTTTACCTATTAATAGTATTAACTATAATACTATAATAACTATAGAAGTTTATTTACTATTAATATATAATAATTAGCTGTAATAGTTAGGTTTTTAAATAAGTAAACTAGTCTATATTAGTTTTATATTTATAGAGTCGTAAGGCATATAAACTGAGCGGTAATAAAGTGTTATATTTCTTAATAGTAAATAGAGTAGGTAAGGCGTATTTAGGTAAAGAGGTTTTATTAATAGCTGGTAAGCTAAGTGTATTAACTAATACTAAGGGGATATATATATACTAAGAGTTACTATAAAGGGAGCGACGATATATTAGGTTATTATCGGTCCTAGAGTAATGCAGTCCTAGAGCGCTATCGGTCTATATAAGTATTAGTCCTCTAGTGATTAGATAATCTTATAGGGAGATATAGGATGAGAAAGTGAAAAGGTGGGGTACATATAATATAACTGCTTATATTGTAATATTAGCTTTTAGTAGCTAATAGAAATATTCTTAATTTATAATTTTATAAGTTTATATCCCTATATTTAAAAGACCCTTATAACCTATAGTAATTTATATTTATTAGTCCCTTTAATAATAATTCCTTATATATATAGACTTAGTATATTAAGTTTCTATATTAATTATTATATTCCTTTAATTTCTTAATTTACTTTTATATTATAACTCCTATTATTTTAAATTAGTAAGTTCTAAAAAGTAAACTTATATATATAATATAGCTTCAGCTTATTTAAGTTACTTAGCTTCCTAAAGGTAATCCTATAATAAGTCCTTTAGTATCTATTATATATTTATATTATTTTAGCTTATTTTTAAATCCTCTATAGGTAATAAATATAATCTCTTTAAGTAGTAAATATAGGGTTTTAAGTTATTAATATAAATGTTATATAACTATATAAGCCTAATAAGATTCTCTATAAAGTAAGTAATATTTAAGTTAAACTTAACTATTATAAATAAATTTCCTTAAGTCTTATAAAATTTTATATAATATATATAATAAGTAAGTAAAATAAATAAATAAAGTAAAATAAAAATCTTAACCTTTTTAAGATAAATTATAATAAAAATATAATAGATTATTTTATTAATTAAAATTAATTACTATATTTATCTTTAAATGCCTTTAAAACTACTTAATAAGTCCTTATATTATACTTAAGCTTACTATATATATTATATTATAAATACCTAGCTTAATTAATTTTCCTTAATTACTACTTTTTAATAATTTAATTAATATTTATATACTTATATCTATCTAATTAATTAAATTATAACTTTTTTATATAATTAAGCTCTTTTTATTTTATAAATATATCCTTTTTATTTTATATTATTAATTAAATATATTATTTACCTTATAAAGCTTTTAGTATTTAACTTTTAATAAGGTAGTTTTTTATATATTTTTTATAATTGCCTTTATAAAAGATTAAAAAACTTTAAGGATTAACTTTAAGGAGCTATTATAATATCTTCTAATTTAATTATTAAAGTATTAAAATTATAATTTAGCCTTAAGGATTATATTTAAAGTCCTTAAAGTTTAAGCTTAAGCTTATTAGGCTACCTTTTTAATAAGTATTAAAGTCTATAGCTATATATTAAGCTTTAAGATTATAACTTTAAAGTTAAAAAAAGTAATATTAGCCTCTTTAAAACCCTTTTTAATATTTAATTTAGTTATAATTAATTAAAAAGTAATATAAAAAGCTAAAAAGAGTTTAATTTTAAAAATATAAATTATAAACTATTTAATTAATTACTTTATTTCTTATTTATAAACCTTTTTTAATAGCTTAAAGTATTTAATATTAAGTAATTAAAATATATATAATAAATAAGGAGATATATAAAGTATAATAATATTATTAACTTTATAATATAATTAAAATTTAATAAATTAATAACTTTTATAATTATTAAAAATTAAAAGATAATAAAAACTAATTAATTAATTACTTATATATTAATTAAAATACTTTAATTAATTAAGATCTATTTTATTATCTATTTAACTATTTAATATTATAAATAGCTTAAGTACTTAAGAGGTAATTATTTTAATATTAATTAATAAGATAATATTAGCTTATAACTATTAAATATAAATTAATTATTTAGCTTTTTATATTAATTACTTAAATTATAATAATTTATTTATAGTATTTAAGTTAAATTAATTTTAAGTTTTTATACCTTTTTAAGCTAATAATAACTATACTACTTAATATAATATTTATTATAAAGCTAATTTTATTAAAGTTTTAAATATTATTTAATTTAATTTTATATTTTATAACTATATTTTCTATTAATTTAAATTAATTATAAATAATTAAATTTTTATATTAAGCTTTTTAATAATTATATTTATAAAAAGAATATATTTTAAGTTATAATTACTATTTAATAAAATTAATAGCTTAATACTTATTAATTAATAATATATTATATTTAATAAGTAATTAATTTACTATTTTTTTAATATAATAATATTAAAAGGGAAATCCTTATAAATTTAAATTTAAAATATATTTAATTATAATTTATTTCTCTTAATTAAATAGTTTTTAACTATTAGAAATGTAATTAATATAAGCTTAATAACCTTAAGATTAATAGTAAAAGTTTAAAAGGGAATATTATAAAGAATATAACTTATTATAAATTTAGTTTTAAGTCTATTTAATAGGCTTAAAGTATAAAAATAATATAAGCCTTAATAGTAAATTATAATATATTATTTAATTAAGAATTAATTAATTTAATAGTATTAATATAAAGTAAAGAATATTTATTTTACTTACTTATTATATATATTATAAAAAAAAAGGATTTTAATTATAAAATATATTATAAGTAATTAATTTTAATTAATTAAATAGATTATAATATTTTTATTATTCTTTTAAAGTCTTTAAATAAAGATTAATAAAGTACTTACTTATTTAAAGTACTTACTTATTTAAAGTACTTACTTATTTAAAGTACTTACTTATTATATAATATATTTAATAAGTAAGTATTATAAATAGGTAAGTATTATAAAAATATTATTACTTTTTATTATTTATAAAATAAAACTATTATAATTTATATAATTAATTAAAATTACTTATTATATTTATCTTTAGATATTTAAATATTATTTTAATAGGTTTTTATATTATAATTAGTTTTACTATATATATTATATTATTAAATACTTAATTTAATTAACTTTCTTTAATTACTATTTCTTAATAATTTTATAACTACTTATATATTAATATCTATTTAATTAATTACTTATAATATATTTTATATAATTATTAATTCTCTTTTTTATAGTTTTATCCTTTTTACCTTTTAATAATAACTTAATATACTATTTACCTCTTTAAGATTTTAAATTTAATCTTTTAATAAGATTACCTTATATATAACTATTAATATTACTTTTATATTTAATTTAATAGCTTTAATTATTAACTTTAAAAAGCTATTTATATATTTAATAATTTATTTAATAAGGTATTTATATTAAAATTAAGCCTTTTTTATAATTATTATAGTCTTTAAAACCTATAGACTTAATAATTAATTTATTTCTTAAAGAGGTATTAAGGTTTATAGCTATATATTAAGCTTTAAAATAATATTTTTTAAGTTAAAAAGATAAAATCTAGCTCCTTTAAAAGCTCTTTAAATATTACTTTCTATAAAGATAGCTTAAAAAGTAATATAAAAGGCTAAAAAGAAATTTAAGTTTTAAAATATAAATTATAAAGTATTTAATTAGATATTTTATATTTTAATTATAAGTAATTTTTAATATTAAAAAATACTTAATATTAAAAAGCTAAAGTAAATAAAATATATAAAGAGATATATAAAATAGTAATAATCTTATAATTTTATTAGTATCTTTTAAAATTAATATAATAATAACTTTTATAATTATTAAAAATTAAAAAATAATAAAAACTAATTAATTATTTAACTATTAATTAATTAAAGTATTTTAATTATTTAGAATTTAATTTATTATTTATTTAGCTATTTTAATTTATTATAATAATCTATTTATAGTTTTTAAGTTAAATTGTTTTTTTAATTTTTTTTTTACCTTTTTAAGCTTATAATAATTATTTTAAATTATATAAAGCCTATTATAAAGCTAATTTTATTAAAGTTTTAAATATTATATAATTAGATATTATACTTTATAATTATATTTTATATAAACTTAATTAATTATAAATAATAATTAGATTATATATTTAACTTTTAATAGTTATATATTTAAAATAAATATATTTTTAATTTTAATTATTACTTTATAAAATTATAAGCTTAATTATAAGTAAAAAATTAATTATTATTTTTATAAAATATAAATATAAAAGAAATCCTTATAAATTTAAATTAAAAATAAATTAAATTATTATTTATTTTTTTAAATTAAATAGTTTTTAAAAATTAAAAATAAAATTATATTATAATATACTTAATAACTAAGTAGGTTAAATAAGTAAATAAGTCAGTTAAATTTATACTTAAAAAGCTAATTTTTAAAAGCTAATATAAAATTTAAATTAAACTTAAAATAGCTAAAGTTAAAAAGTTATATATTAAACTATTAAAAAAAATTATATTATAAAGAAAATAATTCTATTTAATTTATTTATAGCTAGTATAGAAAAAGCTTATTTATATTATATAAGTTAGCTTTTATATATAAAATAAAGTAGCTAAAAATCTAGAACAATTACTTATATATATATATATATACTTATATAGTACTTTAAAATATTTCTTTTAAAGTTTTAGCTATTTTATTTAAGGTAGCTAGATGCTATAAGGTAGGCTATTTTTAGCTATATAATGCACTAACTTACTTACTTATTTAACCTACTTACTTATTAAGTATATTAATTAAATACTATTTTAATAGTAATATAAAATATAATAGTTTACTTTATAAATTATTATAATATATTAAATTTTTAAATTAAAGTTATTTTAAAAAGTAAAAAAAATAAAAAGGATTCTAACTTTATTTAAATACTATAATATATTAAGTTATTAAGAAATAACTAATTAAATAATAAAGATATAAAATAAGGGATTTTTATAATAATTATTTATTTATAATATTTACTTATTAAATATATTATATTATTTAAATTAAAGGAAAATTAATATTAATTCTAATCTTATTACTATAAAGATAATTGCATAGTATATATATATAAAGGTTATTAGTTATACTAAATTGTTATAGATAGGTATAGCGCTAAAGGTGCTGTCTTATGCCTGCTGAATCTGCTGACTAAGACGGGTGGGTCTCACCCCTGTTATAACGTCCGGTCGTAAAGGCGTAACCTCTATGGGCCGCCTAATCGTTAATTGCCTTGAACAATGCATCGCGCGACTTATATTCTTGTTCGGGAGGGAGGCAATCTTCAGTGAATGATAAGATTGTTCCTATTGTTTGAGGATCACCGCTGAATGTCGTTCTTCGGTGAGTGCACTGTGACCTAGCCTTTGCGTCCTGATGCGACGGCGTTAAAAAGCAAGACATTGTGTTTTCATCGACTCGTAAGTTAAAACCAGGACTAAACGCACTGTGCTCAGTCATTTTTACGGGACCCATGAAATTAATACAATCACGGGTACCCGTGAACCTATTGGCTCCCGTCTACCTCTACCCAATTACCTAATCTTGCACTGCTCAGCAAGGACACCTGAGCTAGATGCTAAACTAGCTTTCGGTTACAGCCCATTCCACCCCATGTGTGACCCGCTATTACTTCCTGGGAGTGTCTCAGTACGCGAGCCAAACGTGTCATAAAGTATGTGTCAAAACGTTAGCGCCACTCGCAACTAGCTACGTGATAGCATTTTAGGAAACACGCTGGCTGAGCAATAGCACGCTCACGCTGGATGTTGCCATGATCATCCCTGTCATGTACACGTCCAACCTGATACCAATAGGCTCCAGGCAGCCAAGGGCTGCTAGAAGGCCCACCGTGTTGTATGCCAACGCCCAGGTCAAGTTGATCCGAGCTTGCCGAATAGTCTTCCTCGCAATTCGGATAACCTCGTATAGACCATTGAGATCTGCTCCGGAAAGTAAAGTCTCTTCTGACAATGAAGAGAAGGCCAATGCAGCCCCGAGGTCGCCGCTGTCTCGTCCTGCGCAGACTGAAATACTTACGTCCGCGGCAGACTGAGCAGCAAGATCATTGAGGCCGTCCCCAACCATGGCTACTGAGCCACCACGGCGTTGGATGTCCCGAATTGTAGATTCCTTGTCCCAGGGCAAAGCTTCTGAACTGACTTGATTGCTGGAAACTCCCACAATACTGGCGACTCGCTCGGCTTCCTCTTTGTTATCCCCTGTAATCAAGCTGACGTCTAGTCCAAGTTGACGAAGCCTGCTGAGAGTCTCGGGAGTCTCTGGCCGAACAATGTTCTCGAGTAGAAGGTAACCCGCATAGTTCCCGCCAATACTAACGCAAACAATCTGAGTGGATGTTTGGTAAGCAGTAGAAGCTGACTTTTCCGATAGGATCCCACTCTCTTGTAGCAATCTCAAACTCCCAACGATGACCTCCGTTGACTCTTTCCCCGCCATTAGAGAGACCTTCCCTATAACGCCTTTGCTCTTTTCAATAGTAAGATCCTGGGCAGTTAGACTTTGGAATTGTCTCTTCTTTGGTTCGTCGAGTTGATTGAATGCCCATCGAAAGAGAGCCCGGCCAATAATATGACTGGTGTGCTTGTCCTTTTCGATAGCGCAGAGTAATAGATAAAGGTCTTGAGAGTCTATGCCATCGAAGAACCTCGCCTCTGATACTTTAAGTCCTGCTCGCGTGAGTGTTCCTGTTTTGTCGAAAGCTATGTGTGTTAAGGTTGCCAGCTTCCCCAAGGTTTCTAGGCCGCCCTTGACTAATACACTATGTCGAAGCGCAGTATTGATTCCTGCTATTGTAGCTGCGGGAGTTGCAAGCCCTAGGCTATAAGGGCAGGGAACAGAAAGAACCAGCATAGCCCTTCTTGTAGCCGCAATCCAGGCGCCCATCCAGTCAGTGCCAGCCCACAGTGAAGTAATCCCAGTTGCAAAGAAAGCTATGACGGCAAGGGTCATGACAACTCTGGCAAAGTAGGTCGTGACAACCGTCAGGCCAGGAATAATGTCGCCCCTGGTATCATCAGAAGAGGACGAGGACGCCCGCATAGCCTCCACTAGCCGCGATAATGAGGATTTCTTAGGCGGATGAGTTGCCACTGCCTTAAGCGTAAACGAGAGATATGTGCTACCGGACCTGATGAGATCCCTAGGATGCTTAGTCTGATAACCTGCCTTACCCGTCAAGAGCGATGTATCGACTGAAGAGGTTCCGTTTGTAATATAACAATCACATGGAACCATAGAGCCAGCTGGTATCAGGATCTTGTCGCCAGGCTGAAGAAAAAAGACTGGCTGACTTGTCCTTTGAGGAAGAAGCGTGAAATTTGATGTGGTACATCGAATTTCGTGGAGAGCAGTGATTTTTGAGGTTGCTTTGGCCCGGAGAGCTTGATTAAGGCAGCGTCCTCCTAGAACGACTGTGACAAATAAAGCGTTGCTAGTATGAAGCATCAAGTCAGAGCGACGGGACCGCTCAATGAGACTCCCAGTTCCGAAGACAAAATCGGTGAAGGAGATCTCCAATCCCAGAAGTATAGAGGTGCTGAGGAGGGTGTCCATGTTAGTCTTGTCGCCGTGCCACCAAGCACCAATATGTATGCTGCGACCGAACCATAGCTGCACAAGCCATGCTGGGATGAGAGAGAAGAGAAGGTAGAGAAAAGATGCCGATTCGGTACTTAGAAACCAGCTGCGTGAGGATATTGTATAGTGGAAGAACCAGGCAAGCGCCGATAGAATAGCGGCGCCTCGAAAAGCAGCCTTTAGTTGCTCCAGTTTCGACTTTCTGGATAGCACGTCCAAGAGTTCCGTATCATCCTGCTTGACCGAGACCCCGTAGCCAGCGTCTTGAATAGCCGTCCGGATTCTCCCGAGTCCAAGGACCCTTCTCTTGTGTATAATGGTAGCGGAAGATAACAACAACGATGTCGAGACTTTGACCACACCTGGCAGCTGGCGCACTGCTTCTTCAACAGTCGTGCAGCATGATTCGCACGTGAGGTCCGACAATGTGAAGTGTCGCGCGACGACCTCCTCATCGTCTACAATGACTACTTCATTTTGCGCTGATTCGAACGTCTTGGCCACGAGGTGATTCTGGGTGTTTAAGTACTCGAGCGCGCTGAGTGATCGGTGTATGATGAATGCTGCAAAGATGCAGCACGCAATGCTAATAGTTGCGTCTGCTTGGGGCTATGTAGAGTGACGTCCGAGGGAGCACAATAGTAGGATATCAGACAGCTATATCTGGCAATTGAGTCAAAGCTGTTGGAGCCAACGGGGCTCTGCCAGTGGTTTTACATGCAACCTAATGTGTCACAGCGTCTTACATGAATTAGTGGAGCCCCGCCAGTGAGGACCAATTGTTGAGCAAGCGCAGTCTCTTTTGCAGGTTATATACATTGTTATGATTGGACAACTTGTAATTCACTACGTCTTTTTGCTGTTTAGAGCAATGTATGAGAGTCTCATCGCGAGTTCCTGCTCTCACATTACTAGACTGCAATGCCCCAAGGAACGACAAGAAAGATCATGATTGAATTGCAATCTCACTAAGTGATTGCCAATCGAGGCCCAGAACTTCATTCAGGAGATGACCGCGCCGAGCTTCTTAGAGTCAGACGCGCAAATGGACACAGCCTGGATTTTTATGAGAAGTTCCCCAGGCTCTCGCACAGGGAGCTGCTTTTCTGTCAGACTGAGAGGTTCTGAGAGGGGTCTCTATGACTGCTGTCAGGTTCTGAAGACCATTTTAAGTTCCCTGTCAAGTATTCGTGGTCGTTTCTGTCGAGCTTTCTAGATCAAAATGCAGTCGCTCAAATATTACCTTCAACAATCCTAAAACGATGCCTAATAAGCGAACAGTACAAGTGCACTACGACGAAACAGGCCTTGAAGCATCCAAGCGCGCAGAACATGGGGAAACACGCTGTTATCAATTACACACCATATTTCACAGATAAGTCAGTCTTGAGGAGAATATTCCTAATTGTTTGCGTCGGAAGACAACGTTCTGAGACGTGATGACCAAGATGAAAAGGGTGGCGGACCTGACACCCAGATTATAACCAAGTCAAAGCTCCTGACACGACCAGTTCAGCTAGAGCCTTTTTTAACGATACGGGTCTCACTGTGCACTCCGCCATAGATCGTAGGGTAATAGCCGATTATGCAAAATCAATATGGTGGCTTTTTCGAGTAACATTGAAACGGTGCTCAGCCTGTGGAGTGCTGAACGTCGACGCTAACTCATACAGGAGATCTTCGGCCCTGTGTCAGTGATGAAGACATACAAAACAGAAGAGGAGGTTATCAGGATGGCCAACGCAACCGAATTTGGTCTAATGGCGAGCGTCTTCACGTCCAACGTGGACTGCGCAGCGAGGATGGTTGAGGCGCTCGAAGCCGGAACAGTCTGTGTTAACACGTCCATGGCAATCTCTTACAAGGCGCCGTTCGGCGGACAGAAACAGTCAGGTTACGGCTCTGAAGGTGGACTGGACAGTGTGCTGGCCTATACGCAGGTCAAGACAGTTGTGCAGCAGTTGATCTAGAGAGAACTATGTCTTGTTTGCAAAGTCAATTAATTGGTTCACAGCATCGGCTTCCGAAGACTCCAGAATGGTTCTTGGCTGATAAGGCTCGTTCGTGATCTAGAACGGCAATCATCGAGCAACATGACTGATCAATAGGTAAAGCCTATCTCGATCAATCCATGGACATCATGGACTAGCACAAGAGCTACTGGCTTTACTCAGGCAGTGAATGACCACGGAGTGATACAAGAACATCGCATATTGCCCGCTCTGGGGTCAATGTGTCCTGCCCGCCGAGCCGAGCCATAGCGCGCGTTGATCCGGGGCTCAATGAATGATGATGGGTTGTAAGAACCAGAAGCTTCCAGGGAGCAAGCAAACACAGCAAACCGGGCCTGACAAGATAGAGGAAAGATAAGGGGGGAAGCTTAGGCGCTGGGAGTTTTAAGTACTTATTATAATAAGGTATTAAATGCTAGGTAACTATAGAACAGAATGGATGGTGCGGCAGCTGCCGTGCCTAGATGACAACTGAGGTTTCTTAGTATCCATTCTCGTGCCGACAAACTTGGTAGCATTTCATATATATTTTGTGTGGTTACAGACGGGGAGAAGTACTTTTAGACCTTGCATCTATCTCAAGCCTTGAAACAAGTCAAACATCAGAAAGGGTTGGCTGCGATCATTTATTAACCCTGTGACTTAGGCTCAGCACTATTAGCCAAATGTGTCTCTCGAACGGTGTCATGTCCTCAGGGAAGATGTTCGTTTCTATTGTATCCATTGCATAGGCCGGGTTGGTGTTGCTGTTTCAATTCTAGAGAAGGTCCGTCGGGGTGTTGGAAGTTATGTCTTAGTGATGACTAGAAATGTGCCTGTTAGCTGGGTAGTCAATTTTTTCTTACCCGTAGTAGTGATGCAATTTCTTGTACACGTACGTACGTATGTACTGTATTTTAGCTGCTGTACGTACAACTTTATTGTACGTACAAATATGTACCATACAAATTTCCCCCTTCCTTTTTAGGTAATACTGGTAACTTAGTAGGTTTCTCACGGACCTCGTCTTCTGCCATTCTGGCCTCAAACCTCTGATTCCACCTCAGTGCCAACCCCCAATATATCACCCGTCGACTGTAATACACCCTCCCACTCAAAATCTCCACTGGTGGAGGCTATCACACCATCCATCCAGACCTTCTTGCCCTGCGCATTCACAAATAACTCGAGATATGAATCTTCCAGTTCTAGCCAGTCCTTCTCCTCAAGATCCGCCTAGCGCTTTTTATGGGCGTACTTCTGATCCTTAAAGCGGTCTAATACGCGGTCATTCATAAAAATGAAGGCCTGCATGTCCGCATGTACGGGCGTAAGGCGATTTCGAGCTTTCGTGTGTATGAAACTGATAGCAGAGAAACTTCGTTCTGAAGGTACCGAGTTTGCAAGCGTGTTCATTACCTTCACAACTACTCCAGCCAGGATTGAGCCCTGGTTGAGGAGGCACTGCTACGCCATTGCTAGCTTGAAGCCATCATCGTATACAACGCTGTGCTTATTAAACAAGCCGTCTGGGCCGCCTGTACGCATTCGGAAGTGTGTGAATTCGGAAAGGGCACGGTGATATTCGTCGTCGTTTTTCAGCTATTTCTGCAAATACTCTTGTACGCGTGCAAAGACGCGAGGCGGAAGTTTTGAATTTGGACCTGTTGTATCGGGCCGAAGGGCATCGGCGATCCAGTTTATATCGTACGTTTGCTTATCAAGCCTGGCTTTGAATATAGCGTCAATATCGTCCCATGGAATACCAGGAAACTGATCAGCCTCTCTCATCTCAGCCCATCTGCTTTTGATTTGCAGCCAGCGATTTACGACGTGTGCGATTCCCGCCCCATCAGCCTCGGAAGCGTGTTGAAATTCGTTCACGGGTTTTAGCACAGCGACCGCAGCCTCTAGTTTTAGCCAGAAGCTGTTGTCTTTGATGATTCGAACCGCTTCGGGCAGGAGAACGGGGCAATCTTGAGATCGCAGCTCATCCCGTACATCTTTTCGAATAGACCAGTCTCTGGCAGGGTCTCGAGAACGGAAGAGGGAGAAGAAAGAATTGTACTGAGAACCCCAGCGTGTAATTATACTATTCGGAACGAGCGAGTTAGTATATCGATTTCTCAGTCACAGCTAACGATTTACCGGTACCTTCTGATCAGCGCGCGAGTTACTCCGTTCCACCGTGTGCGTTCACATTCTCAATCTTTGCAATTGTAATTTAGACCGTGAGAAGAACTGGAGAAGGGTGCTGACGTTATTACAGAGATCCTCAAAGAATGGAAGAAGAAGGATATCTTTAATTAGAAGCTGAAGGCCGTGAGAATCGCATAGAGAGAAGTTGATATGTGAGAGCTCTGGGAATCTCCCTAGGAAGCCGTGTACAGAGCGCATCGTGTTTTCGGTATCTGTACAGATAGAATTGATACTGGAGAGATCACCGCCGCACAGTTGCTGCATTTCTCCCCATATCAGCTTCACCCAATTCTCCGCTGTGTGCTGTTTGTCTCCCGTGTCAAACGTTTTCCAGTAGAAGGCTGGGCCGTCTGGTAGGTGTACCGAGATATTAACGATTCTGTGACCCGAGACATTATCTGACGCGTCAAATATCATGAACCATTCTGAGCTGGTAATGCGTTTGAAAACCTCGTCATAGAGTTCCTGATAGAAGTCGGGAAGAATTCTCGTGATGGCGGCGCGGCTAGGAGGCTTCCAGCCAGGCTTAATGCGAGTGAAGAAATAACGCCAACGGCGGCTCTCAAAGAGCTGAAGGGCCGACCGCCGGCGATTACAGCAGCGGCGGCATCATAGGCGTAACTGTGACTCTCGTCCTGCGAGATATGCTGAATTTCGACCTCGGTCATCTTCTTTTGTATGGCTTCTGAATATGAGGGAATATAGCTAGCGTTATCTTGAGCTTGACGCTCTTGTCGCTGCTTGGCTTGCCATTTCTCACACGCAGCGAGATTCTCTTTCGGCCTCCCAACAGAGGTCGCTGCAAAATCCTTTTGGCAGTGACGGCATCTGTAACGCTTGCTTTTCTTGGAGTTAGAGCGGCCGAGGTCGATAAACTGTCGCCAAACGAAGGCAGTGTTAGCTTGGGTGGGCGCCATCTTTTTGGCGATACCTTCAATCGGGAAAGAATGGCAGAGTGTGTTGGGCTGCTCAGCCAACGGAGTTTTTGTACAGGAGCAGCCGACTATTGCAAGGAAGACAATGGACCTGGATGACTTTATGGACTCGATTAGGAAGCTTAGTATTTAGCCTGTGCCTTCGCCGTCGGCCATGCGCGATGAGTATGCAGAGTGAGTAGCCACAATCGACCTAGGCGATTGTTTAGTGGATGACCCGATTTAATACTGGCTTCTCTGAAGGCGCTAGTATTTACGTCTGTTGCGGATGGCAATTGATCTCTTTTCAGTCCTGGCTATGTTATCTGAGCTAGAGCGGATATTTAGCCTCGCTGGGTAAATAGTTATGGCTTAAAGAGGGCGTCTTAAAGCGGATCTTATAGGAGCCGCTTAATGTATATCGTCTTGGGAGAAAAGTGGGGTTATCTAGATATCTAAATAAGATCTAAATCGATATAAATTAAATCAAATTGCCAATTTTAGTATCTAAATTAAATTAAATTAGACCCCCGATTTGATTTGATTTATTTGTTTGCAAGCTGGGCTGAGCAGCGATCTGCCAACCTCAAAGCCAGTACCAAGATGAATACTGTTCCAAATGCCCAAAGAATTTCACTGGCTGTCCCTCCCAGGTCCCTTCACCTTCGCCATACGCCTCAGAGATGATGGGTCCTTGGTCATTCTCCGGGAGCACCTCGGTCGCCTGAGAATATTGTCGCATTCGAAGTCTGCTGTGGGCAGTAGAACTGCCCACCTCAATTTCCGTGAAACAGTTATTCCCGGTTTCCTTGCTTACCCAGATATCGGAACCACGCGTGAAGTCGACAGCGAGAACTTCGTGACGGCCATCCGGGTGCCATACCGTTGAGATAGCTTGCGATCCGTGGCCATTGACGTCCGGTTCAACGACCCATGTGTGCAAAAGATCGCCGTTTGGGAGATAGGCCCAAACCGCAATGTAACCAGCCGTCAAATTAAAATCTCCCCATTGACGCTCAAAATACCCAAATGAATTCTGGGTGTCGATTTGTGAAGTTTTACCGTCGATGGTGATAAATCCATCGACAGCCATGGTGGGATTTCCCTACATGAAGGTCGAGTTAATTT
Source organism: Fusarium culmorum (assembly GCA_016952355.1). NCBI lineage: Eukaryota > Fungi > Ascomycota > Sordariomycetes > Hypocreales > Nectriaceae > Fusarium > Fusarium culmorum. Next base: position 7,848,468 of record CP064748.1, read on the forward strand.
GTTGATGTTCTTCACAGTTCAGTCCTCCTACAAACTAGAACCGCTTACCCAATACCAAGTATATCCGGGGATCAGCGTTCGATAATCATCACCACCGTAACTAGGGAGTGTGAACCCGCCACTGCCTCCAATGAACAAATTCTTGCCAGTTGGGGTCAGGCGCATGTCCGTTTCCACACCTTTCCATTTCGCTGCAAGACGGAGATCACCGAAGTTGTCAGATCCCATAGGACTGGTCAGGTTTAAGTGCTACGATAGGACGTTCAGTGAGCGCGAGCTTCCACTACCAGGCCCCACAGGCGAGCTTGCAGTAGACGTTAGGTTCTTCAAATTGTCCATGGCGTAAATCCCAGCCATAGTTGCATTGCCACGCATGCATGGATTGATCGTGAAATGATAGCGACTGCCATCATCCGTCGCTAGCCAAAGGAGGAAATACCAGCTATCAGAGTTAGCCCTATACTTAACACTATTTAACAGCCAACCGAGAGAAAAGAAGCTCACCAATTGATCACTCGAGGCTCATCAATGACAAGTGCCATCGTCTTTCTCACGTCATACCGGCCGACATTGCTCTACAACGCTATTAGAGAGACCCTTTGTGCCCCACATTCAGAATTATCTCTTACCCCGTCATTCTCAAGCGTACTCAATGGGTATTGGGGCGGCCGGAAAGATGGGAGTCGAAGCTTTGCCGCGTTGGCATACGTTATGGCCAATAGGACGGTACAAATGAGCAGCTTCATCTTCGAAGACTTTATTGATATCGGAGGCAGTCTCTTGAAAATAAACCAGAGTGGATGGAGGTGAATATTTATCTTAAGACATTTTACAGGAATTTCTGGGTATTTATCCCTATGATAGCCACGGAGCTACTCGACCCTATGTTGATGCAAACCCAATCTTCGTTGTCCGGATAACGTGGATACCATGACGAATTAAGTTTACGCCACCGGGTCTAGACCCTTGTTTCACAAGAAGGCCTAATCCGATTGGATAATATTGATTAGTTGTTCCGCAAACTATTTCCCAGACCTCGACGTTCCCACATTCGCCGGAATCAAAGAAAGCCCCAGGCTCCTCTGTTTTTAGGCAATGATTTAGACCGGTGTATATTACATAGGAATATTAATGTTGTTGAGCTGAGATTTACTCTATCATTCAACGTCCCATATTCTTGGTCGTTGAGTTTAACGAATATTACTAGCGTATGTGTCGTAGACGTCTCGCAGCAAGGAGGCAAGAGCTGTCTTGATCTCTTCGCGGTCGAGACACTTCTCGAGGCTATCAAGCTAGCATGCCGCTCACCTGAACCTATGCATGCTGTCAGCGTCATGGTTCAAGGTGCGAGAGCATAAGTGACTTACATTCCGTCGCACTTTCTCCCGATTGTAGTGCGAATCTGTTCGAACACCTTTGGGTATCTCGCCCATCTGGTGAATTATGGGCTCTGGTCAAGTCTCTCCGTGACGTACGAGTGTATGTCTGCATTAATTTCGTTTCTGTCGAGCCGGACGCAGCTATCCTCCCCAATCAAAGGGGGGGGGGGTGTCGTGAAGAAATTTAGCTTCTAGCCGTCCAGCACAGAGTAGCTAGTGGCGCGCCAATTCTGACATGGACATGATCTCCTTTATGCACCTGAGCAGTTCCGGCCTCGCCGTAGACTCACAGTACATCGTATGCCGACATCCCGAAGGACTTACGATAATAGTTATCTCAGACTTACTTGTACTTCCGAGCTGAAGTGAGGTCCAGGAAGTGCTGTGTGTGACCCCTCCGTACCACAACCACGGCGGGCTGCACTGTTCTTTATCGAGCATTACAAGAAGAAACGATTTAACGACCTAACTATTACCTAAATCTTCTACCCATAATTTGTGTGAATGACCTCTTTGCATTGGTAGGCAAGCAGATTGTCTTACTCCCTTATTTCATTTCATTTCAGATTTCATCTCTTTTTACGTCGTTAATTCGCAATTAACGCCTTATTCCCTTGCTTATTAATAGCCTTACCTAACCTGAGAAAAGGCTTGTTAGGTATTGAGGTAATATCATTAATCCGTGACCGATGTAGAGCCCCAGGAACCAGACCTCCGGTCACGGGTCCCGTGCTTTAACTAACCCCGCATAGCGAAGGACTCTCGTTGATCTGATGTCGCTAGCCGTCATGCTATAGAAGTCTTTCAAATAATTTCCCAACCCTGTCGCATATCACGTGTCGTTCGTTAGTCGTGGCTGTTCTTTGCACAGGCTTTCTACAGCACCCGAAGTTGATAAAAGCTGCATTCTACTTGATCCCTTAATCTAACATTCTTTGCCTCTTGTATGACGTTCAGCAGGAGGGGGTTAGAAGAGTTCCAGCCTGAAGAAAAGGAGTCTTCCAGCTTGGGCCTCTCTGCGGTCTTCGCGATGACCATGATAGTTGGCCGAGTACCTTGACTCTGGTTGAGCGTCTAGGTTAGTCTCGCGAGTGTTTCGCCGCTCGTTTTCTACGTGTTTATACGCAACAGCGGACGACGCCAAGATAGTTCCGTCAGCATCGTCTATCCGTCATTAGTGAAGCAGCCGTGGCTCTGGAACTGGGATGTCAGGCCAAGTTGGTAAAAGTAGTCTGATTAACCAGCATGCTATTTACATAGAGACTCTGCAAAGAAGCTAACCAACTTAGGGCCGGTCTCGCTAATATCTTGGTAAAGGTCGACATGGTATTTACCTGACACGATTACAAGCTCTTTTGGCTCGAGAGCACGCTCGTAGGCTTCTTTGACAAAGGGCAGCGTTACGGCCTCGCTTCCGGCGACGAATAGGACTGGCCTCGGCGAGATCCATTCGATATGTTGGAATGCATCAAAAGGCACAAGAAGCTCCACACTCCTTATCACCATCTCGTTGGTACACCTGGGATGCCTCCAGAGAGGAGAGCTGTAGTAACCTTTGATATCCTCTTTAGGGTTCGAAAAGACACTCGCAAGGCCGTCCAGAGCATTGTGAACAGGCGCCGGATGGCCTTTCGCTTCTTCCAGCCGACAATTTGCGGCGTAAGCAAGTTGCTGATTTAGTGTCTCCCGATTGATAATCCCGGTGGCGGGTTCCTTCAGCCCTGCACGCGCAAAAGTGCCGTTACACATTGGCGAAATACCAGCAATGGCCTTGATGCGGACGTCTGTCGCGGCAGCGAAAAAGCTGTAGCCACCAGACGCGCATATCCCAACCACACCAATTCGGGATGGATCGACGACAGTGTTTCCAAGCTGGCTAAGGAAGGTAACCGCACATTTGAAGTCTTCCACACGTTGAGAAGGATCTTCCAAACCTCGCGGAATGCCCTCGCTTTCGCCCCAATGTGCTGCATCGAACGCGAGGGCGACATATCCCGCGGTGGCCAGGGTCTCTGCGTAGAGACCAGAAGCTTGCTCTTTGATGCCAGTTCCTTGGTGTCCCACAATAACGGCAGCGTGTTTTCGATCCGGGAGCTGTGACTCCGGGGGAGGAAGAAAGAGGTTGGCCGCTATTTGAAGTCCCCGGCTGGGGAAGGTAACTCTCTGAGTGGTTATCATAGTAGAGTCTGACTAGGTGTGTCAGAAGCGTCAATAGTTGTGCCTCAAATACAAGCGTCGAACTCCCTGGAGGATCTTTATTTATACCCTGACGTCGGGATTGAAGGCATCCGGAGATAGCGGACTTAGGACTTGAAGAATAGCCCGAGCCGGCACCGAACGGAACGGCCCCATGGTATTAAGTCGCAACAAATACCTGGGACAGGGTCACTAACGGTCCGCACTGATATTCCTAAGAGCACGGTGTGACAGTTAGGTTTCCTAAGGGATAAACTAGTATATATTAGGTTTATATTAGTAGATACTATAAGGAATTATATTAAGCAGTTATAAAGTATTATATCTCTTAATAGTTAATAGTATAAGTAAGGCTTATTAAGATAAAGAAGTTATATTAATAGCTAGTAAGTTAAATTTTATAAAAGTGTTAAAAAGTATAATATATTTAATAACTAAGTAATATATTTAATAAGTAAATATAATATAAATCTCTTAACTTTAAACTTAATTATCTAATTAATTAATTCTTAATTATTTATAATACTATAGCCTTTAGATAAAGCTAGAGTTATTTTTACCTTTTAAGTCCTTTAAAATAACCTAATATTAAGTACTTAATATACTGCTAAATTCTATTAAGTTAAGTAAATAAAGCTATTTAACTGCTAGTAAGGTATTTAATTATAATATAATTCTATATTTAATTTATAGAAATTATTTAATTAGGAAGAGGATATAATAGTTTAATTCCTTTTTAATTTAGATTTATATGGATTTCCTTTATAATTATATTTTATAAAAGAAATAGCTAATTCCTTACTTATGGATTATAATATATAACTTATTAATATATATTAAATATATAACTTTATTAAGTAGTAATTAAAGCTAAAGATATATATATTTTAAAGATATAACTATTAAAGAGCTAAATATAAAGATCTAATTATTATTTATAGCTAGTTTTAATTTATAGAAAATATAATTATAAAATATAATATCTAATTAAATAATATTTAAAACTTTAATAAGATTAGCTTTATAATAAGCTTTATATAATTTAAAATAGTTATTATAGCTATAAAGAGGTAAAAGAAACTAAAATTAATATAGCTTAAAAACTATAAATAGATTATTATAATTAAGGCAATTAATACTAAAGGTTAATTAATTATATTATTTATTATTAATATAAGTTAATATTACTTTATAAATTAATATTAAATATATTACCTCTTTAGTAATTAAGTTAATATATTAAATTAAAATAAATAAATTAATAATTAATTAGGTCTTAATTAGCTAAAGTATTTTAATTAGTTTATAATTAAATAATTAATTAGTTTTTATTACCTTTTAATTTTTAATAATTATAAAAGTTAATACTTTATTAAATTTAAAAAGTATTATAAAGAGAAGAATATTATTATACTTTATATATTTACTTATATTTTTTATTTATTTTAAACTCTTAATATTAAGTACTTTAAGCCTTTAAAAAAGGCTTATAATTAATAAATAGAGTATTTAATTAAATACTTTATAATTTATATTTTTAAAATTAAATTCTTTAATACCTTCTATATTATATATAAAGCTATTTTTATTAAAAGTAATATATAAGGAGGTTTTAAAGGGCTAGGCTTACTCCTTTTAATTTAAATTATATTATCTTAAAGCTTAATATATAGCTATAGACTTTAACCCCTTTAATAGAGGTAATTAAACCTTTTACTTTTTAAACTTTAAAGACTTTAATAATAGCTAATAAAGCCTAATCTTAAAATAAATACCTTAAGAGTTAAATTAAAAGGTATTAAAATAGCTCCCTAAAGTTAATTATTAATACTATTTAATCTCTTATTAAGGCAGTAAAAAGAACTATATATAAAATTACCTTAATAAGAAATAAGATTTAAAACCTTTAAAAGTAAAATAAAATGCTAAATTAATATTAAAAGTTAAAAAGAATTAAATTATATAAAAGAGACCTTATAACTATAAAAAAAGTATTATAAGTAATTAATTAAATAGATATTAATATATAAGTAGTAAGTAAGTTATTAAGAAGTAGTAATTAAGGAAGGTTAATTAAATTAAGTATTTAATAATATAATATATATAATAAGACTAAGTATAATATAAGAACCTATTAGGAAGTTTTAAAGGTATTTAAAAAAGAGTATAATAAGTAATTTTAATTAATTAAATAAATTATAGTAATTTTATTATTTAAATAATAAAGGGTATATAAAAAAGTATTATATTTACTAATTTATTATACTTACTTATTAAATATATTAGTCCCTATTAATAAAAAGTATTAATTTATTATATAATTTAAGATTCTATTTCTTTTTTAAAGCTTACTTTACTTAAGCTATTATTTAATAGATCTAAAGAGTAAAGACTAAAGATAATAAAAAGAAAATAAATTAGTTAGAAATTATCTAATTAGATAGTTATATAAGGCATTTTTACCTTTTTAAAAACCCTTAATGCATTTCCTTCCTATTAGTAACCTTTTTACTTTACTTATCTACTTACTTACTTATTTACTTACTTACTTATATACCTAATTTAAGTCTTATTTTTAATTAAGGTACTAACAGTAGGAAATATTATATTACTATAATTAGGGAAAAGAGAGAATAATAAGAGTAGGGAGGAAAGAGAATAAAGAGCTAAATAAAGGGGAAAAAAAAGAGATATACTATATATAAAATAAGAAGGAATATTAAGCTAATAGGAAATAAAGGTATAGCAGCTAGCTAATAAAGTATATAAAAAAAGTATAATACTTATTAAATAGCTAATATAAAAATTAAAAGAGGTATAATAGCATACTATAGAGGCCCCTACTTATTAATAGAACTATTTAATTAGATAGTTTTTAAAGTCTTTATATTTTACTAAAAACAGTTAATATAAATTTAATAGTTTAAAGCTAAACTATAAGAATATAATAGTAAAATGCTATTTCTTTTTATATAAAATATAATCTTATGCCTTTTTTAATAGTAATTTATATAGACTTATTATACCTACTTATTCTATTTATAGCTTTTTATACTCTTAATAGCAATTTAAAGCCTAATAGCAGTAAAAGGCTAAAAAATGCACTAATTAGGCCTAAGCTATATATAAAGAAGCTAATACTAATAAGCTAAAGCTATAAATAGAATTATATAATTAAATAGGTTTAATACTAGTTAATAGCATCTTAAAACCTTAAACCACTTAAATACTAATTAGATATTATAAAAATTATACTTTTAAATATATAATCTCCTTAAGAATTAATCCTATTACTATTAAATCTATTTAAAGCTCTTATTATAGTAAGAATATTTAAAATATATTCTATCTTCTCTTAAAAAAAAAACCTCCCTTTTTTTTACTTTATATTAAATACTTATATAGCCTTTTAAACTATTAGATTTTAAGGGCTTAAGTAAAGCTCTTATTATTACTTATTAATATATTATTTAATTAAATATATATATACTTAAAATTAATATTAATATCTCTAATTAGCTTATAAGACTTTTATTTAAGTTAACCCTTACTAATAAGACTGCCTTATAGTTTAATACTTAAATTAAAATTAAAACTAAAAGAAAAAAAAAAAAGTAATAGCAGTAATAGCAGTTATAATAATAGCAGTAATAATAGTAGTAATAGCAGCTTAAATAGCAGCCTATAGCCTTATTATAGTATTTACCTTTAATACTATAGGCTAATTTATAATATACTATAATTAGATCCCTTAAAAAGTAGCTATTAACCTATTTTAATATACTTACTATTAGCTATACTTTCTAGCTATTAGCCTTTAGAAGCTGCTTAATATTAGAAGTAAGGAAGGCTATATAAATATATAACTAAAGCTAAGTAAATTAAAGTATATTAAAGGTAGTAGTAAAGCTATAAAGAGAGCTAAAGAACTGCTAATTAGCTAGCAATTAACTAATTAGGTAATATTAATAAGCTAAGAGCTAGATTTAATAGCTAAGGAGCTAATATAGGAGAAGCTAATATCCCTATAGCTGATATTATTAATATTAGTATATTACTTAAGCCTAAGCCTAAGGTTTATAATTTAACTACTTAAAATAGCTAAACTACTAAACTTAAGGCCTATAATACACTCCCTATAATTATAAAAGTAACTAATTAAATAGTAAATAAAATAAAATAAGCTAAACTAACTAACCTTACCTTTCTATATTTATATCCCCTAGCTATAAAAGATAATACTTATTAATTATTACTTCTATATATTAGTTAATAGGAGCTAAGTAGAGATAATACCTTTATAGTATATATTAATAATATAGAGCTATTTAATTAAATAGTTAATAATTTATATAGTATTTTAAAAGGAGCTTTTAATAATCTTAGCTAGCTATCATCCTTATTAATACTTATTATACTTATTTACTAACTATCTCTTACCTTTAGCGACTTTAGTAACTTTAGTAATATCTCCCTAGATAATTTACTGCTATTAAAAGAGCTTATTATATACTTATAAGGGGCATTAAGTTATTAAAGTCTATTAAGCTTAAGTAAAGGCAGCTAAATAACCTTTACTTCTTAAACCTATAGTAATACTATTTAAAGCAGTAGTATATAACTACTTTAAGATAAAAACCTTATACTTACTACCTTTATAAGCCTAATTAAAGCCTAAAACTAAGCCTCTATAAGTAGATAGGCTACTTATTATAATTAAATATTTAAAAGCTTTTTTACTTTTTAAAGTTAAAATATATATATAGTATAATATATAAACCGCTTTAACTCCTTTTATATTATATTTCCCTATTATATATAGACTAACTAATTATATAAATAGTATACTATAAGACCCTTTAGTAAGTAATTCCTCTAACTTATAGCCTTCTATTTACTTTATTAAGGAGTAAGCCGATTATATTATAAGTATACTACTACCCCTCCCTTTAATACTAAAGTCTAGCTTAACCCTTAGACCTAAAAGCTAAATACCCTTATTAAGTAAAAAACTATCTATTAATTTATTATTTATTAAAATTAAAGCTAAATTACTAATTAGCTAACTAATTATAATTTTATAATAGTAGAATATTAATAGCATTTAGCTTAATATCTATAGTCTAAATACTATATAGCCTAATAAAGGACTTTTCTCTCTATCCTTTCTACTATTACTTAAGCTTAATATATCTTCTAATTAGATAATTTAACCTTATAGTATTAACCTAGCTAAGATAAAGTACCTCTAGCTAAGGTCCTTCTGAACTGTATATATATGCTTTACTGTCTTTCTCTTTTTCCTTAATACTACTATTAGCTAGAGCTTAGCTAGTAGCCCTAATGCTATCTTAACTGCCCTCTCTAATAAATAACTGCAGGAGCTTTATAATTAGATAATTATCCTAACTGCATATATAGCCAGTAGAGCTCCTATTATATAAGAGCTACTAACCTTATATAATATAGCTAAATGCAAGTCCTACTGCTACTAAGAGAAGCTAATAACTAATTGCTAGCATACTGATAATAGCAGCTATATAAGCCATTTTTAGTATCCTTTCCTAATAGAGGACTTTATAGCCTTTAGCTGGCTACTAGTTAAAAAGGCTAATGCAGTTATAATACACTTGCAATATACTGACTTAGATTTTTCCTACTTTATTAGTCTTAAGCTAATCTTATAGTTATATAATCTTAAGAACCACTTTAAGGGACCTACCCTTAAGGCAGTAATTAATTAGTTAAGTTATAATATACTAAGCTGCTTTAACCCTTACTAGCTTAATTTAAATTCCTTCTGGCTTAATATTAGCTATTAAGACTACCTAGTATCTCTATTGCATTTAGCCTAGCTGCTACTTATACTGCTATAAAAGGAACCTAAGTATAAAAAGCGCTATTAAGACCTAATCGATATTATAAGGGAACTATATAATAAGTATTACCTTCCTTTACTTACTTACTTCTAGTCCTTCCTTCTTAATTAGTTTAAAATATATATATTTAAGGTGCTACCTCTATATTATAACCCTAGCGGTTATATTATATATACCCTACCTTTTCTACTAATTACTCTAAGTCTTACCTATATTAAAATAAACTTACTAGAAGCTTACTTCTATATAAGTAAGCCTACCCTATAGCTCACTTAAGATATTATAAGCCTTCTATAAAAGATTACTATAAGCTTTATAAGCTTTCCTAAAAAGCTTACTATTACCTTAATAAACTATTTAAGTATATATACTTTTATTAGTATTAATTAGTTATATTTAGCTTATTAGCTATTAATAAAACCTTTTTACTTAAATATGCCTTACTTACTCTATTTACTATTAAGAAATATAATACTTTACTACTGCTTAGTTTATATACCTTATAACTCTATAAATATAAACTAATACAGACTAGTTTACTTATTTAGAAACCTAACTATTACACTCTGCTACTAAGCAGTAACCTATTACCTTATACCTAGCGGCTCTATATCCTATACACTAAGGCATATAATTATAATAAGGAGCTCTTCTCTACTATATATAGTAACTATTAGCTCTTTAATACTACTAGCCTTTCCCTATTAGCCTTACTATAAGAACTAATTAATTAATTGCATTAGGTAAGTTAAAAGGGCAATAGGGCAGCTAATAACTGCTAGAAGTGCAGCTAGATCCTCTATACTTAAAATATATATAAGGATTATCTAAATGCTATATAGTTAAGTATATAGATCCCTTACTATAGTATTTAATATAAGGTTACCTTTCGCCTTAATAGTATTCTCTACTTATAGAAGTATAGAGCTTTTAAGTCAGAGGACCTATAGTAGATTTACTGCAGATTAGTTATAGAGATATTTTAGCCTAGCGATCTAGCGGCAAACTGACTACTATTTTAGGTTTTACCTACTAAATATATAAACTACCTAATTGTAATAAATATAGTACATTTTATCTATCCCCTTAACTATCTCTTCTATAAAGTAGTTATCAGTTTAGAAATAACTCTACTACTAGCTCTAGAGGGAGGGAAAGCCAGATAACTGTATTAACTATCTAATTAGATAGTTATTAATAGAATCTATATACCGGTAGACCCTCTAGTTATAACTTAGGATCCTAGCCGGAACGTATCTCTATTTATTGCCCTCTATACTGTAAAACTTCTTATATAACTTCTAGTGCTTAGACTTATAAGTGAGATAAGGTATTTATTTAACTGATAGATCTAGGAAGATAAGTAGTATATAAGGCCTAGCAGCTAGGAAAGAAATAGTAATAGCCTAGAGGCTAAAGAGGCAGGAGATAGCTAACTTACTTTATAGGGAGCTATATAAGGCAGCTATAGCTATCTATAGAGAAGTTAGCACTAATATCTATCTAATTAGATATTTTAAGATTAGATATAAGAATAAGAGCAGTATAGAGACTAAAGTTAAGGTAGAAATTAAGGTTATAAATAAGGTTAAGGCCGATAATAATATTAAATCCCTATTAGAATAGTTATATAAAACGGGCTAGGACTTATTACCTAGCTATAGTAAGACGGTATAATATAGCTTATACTATATTATATTAATTAGGTTACTAGCTACCTTACCCTAGAGGTCCTTTTATATATATATATTAAATAGAACCTACTGTAAGCTAAGCTAGCTGCACCTTCTATAATTACCTTACTGGCTATAGGAGATATTATAGCAGAGCGGTATATATGCTAGCAGCTTATAGCTATATCGCAAGGGGAGTTAATAATATATATTACCCCTAGCTGACTATAGTAGGCCAGTAGGATAAATACCCTATAGTATAGCCTCGCCTTTAATAATAACGCTATAATAAGCCCCCCTAGCATTACTATCTAAGCCTAGATTATCTAATTACTTATATCTGCATTCTATAAGATTGCCTAAGTATATAATCTCTATATCCTTATTAAGCTAGAGTCCTAGTAGTCCCTACTGCAGAAGAAAGGCTAAGCGCCAAGGGCTATATATTATCTACTGTTAATTATAAAGCTAGGTTATCTAATTAAGAAGGCTAAAATACCTAAAAGCTGTATCCTAATAGCCTATAATATTAAGTAGGTATTTAGTAAGGCATTTTGACTTTACTACTAAATACTAGAGGGATAGAATAAAGAAGAGAGAGAAAGTAAGTATAGCAGTATAGATAAGGGTCCTAGACGAACTGCAACTATCTAATTAGGTAGTTTACAGTCCTTACATCTTACAGTCGACCTAGAATTTTAACCTACTTAACCCTAGCTTCTATACTAAATGATATCTTATATAAATAAGCCCCTACTATAAGATTTATAGAGCCTCTTTATCTTTAATTGCCTCTTTAAGCTATCCTAAGATAACTGTAATAGGATCTCCCCCTCCTAGAATAACCTAGACTTTCTTATTTTATACTAACAGTATAAGATACTATTCTATAGTACCCTTTATAGGTACTATCTTAACTTTAATAAGGAAATAAGCCAGCGAATTAGCTACTTAATCCGCTTAACCTTTAAGGGCGACCTAATTAAGCCAGTTATATTCTATAAGAAGTAACTATATACCGATTTCCCTTAATTCTTCTGAATTAAGATATTTATACCTTACTTTTTTAACCTTACTTAAGAGAGAAAAATAGCACTATCTTAATACTAAGGCATACTAACCTTAGCACTTATATATAATCTATTTAATTAGAAAGTCTTATTACCTACACTATAGCTACTCTATAGTTACACTAAGTCCCTCCTTATGCTTAAACTATAATAGCTTAAGGCTTAGCTTAGCTTAAGCCTTAAGGAGTAGTTATCTATCTATTAATAACTACTATCACTAGGCTAAATATAAGCTAAATATATAGCCTAGCTTTAAGATATTAGTTACTATAAGCAGCTAAAGAAATATATATATATATTCTTTAGTATTATCTCTAGCTGGCAGAGATAATAAAAGGCTAAAAATCGAGGTCTATTACTAATAGAATATAATTATTCTATCGACTTACTATAGGTATTAAATAAACTGCCCTAAGGGAACTATCCTTATATAACTAATAGCTTTAGATAGTATAGATTATATATACTAATAGCAGACTGCCCTATCCTTATCCCCCTAATATACTAAGACCTTAAATAAACTGGCAATTACCTAAGGTTCCTTCTAATATAGCTACTATATAAATATATATTAGAGAGGCATATAGACCTACTGAACTAACTGAGTTAGAAGCTTATACTATAGTCCCTCGGCTAGGATCGGCTATAGGCACTCTTAATTACATTGCCTGCCCTTTTCCCTAATTACTTAGCTATACTGCAAGAGGAAAACCTACTGCAGCAATTCCTCTTATAAATAAGCCTACCTAAGCGATATATATACTAGCTAATTAAATACTTTAATCTTATAAATTAACTAATTAAATAGAATTTAATAATATTATTAGCCTCTTATAAGAAGTGCAGAATCTAAGGCTTAGAACTCTCTACTATTATACTATAAGGCTGCCTATCCTTAGGGTTATAGACTACCGATAATAAATTACTGCCTCTCTTAGATCTTAGGTCTTATAACTATAAATTCCCCTCCTCCCTCTAATCTCTCCTCCTTCCTTTCTTTCTTCCTTTATTATCAGTCCTCTTAACCTAATTAGATAGAGACCTAAAGACCTATCTCTATCTGCCGCTTAGCCCAATTTAATACAATAGCCTCTAAAGTATATATCCCTTACTAATAATACTATTATTTACTCTCCTCTAATATAACTGCAGAAGGAACTCTCTCTTAATAATAATCTATACCTTTAGTATACCTTATATCTTATATACCTTAACTGCAGTAGTATATATATTAGCTATCTGTACTATAACAGTATATCCCTATTAACTATTATAAAGGTCATTAGGGGTATTAACTATTTTATTAAGTAGAAAATTAGCGTTACGCTAATATATATAGGTACTAATAATATGTTTTTAGCTAAGCTATTAACTATTTTAAAAAAAAATATATTTTATATATTATATAATACTATACTTTTAATATAAACTATTTTAATATATAATTAGTTAATCTATAGTATTATATCTTATATATCTGCTATATATAGTATAATATTAAATCTTTTATTTAATTAAGGCTAGCTTTAATATAGTTAACTTATACTTATAGTACTACTAATTTTACCTTAGACTCTTTAGCTAGTAACTAATTAATAGAGTTAAACTTAATAAGGGATATTTTAATAAAAAATATAATATATTTAATAAGCGAGCGCCGCAGACAAGCGAGCGCCGCAGCTTAACTTATACCTTAAAAGTAAAATCTAAAAAGAGAATATAAAATTAAAGCTAAGCCTAAAATAGCTAAAATTTAAAAGTTATATATTTAACTATATAAGGAAGTTAAGTAGTTAATAAAATAATTCTAGCTAATTTATTTATAGTTAGTATAAGAAAAACCTTATCTATACTATATAAAGAAGCTTTATTATATAAGATAAAATAGCTATAATTATAGAAAAAATATATTTATATATAAGTAGCTATAACTTATATAGATCTATTTTTATTAGATATTTAACTATTTTATTTAAGGTAGCTAGGTGCTATAGGGTAGGCTCTTTTTAGCTGTACAGTGCAGTGCGGCGCTCGCTTGTCTGCGGCGCTCGCTTATTAAATACGTTACCCTTAAGGTTAGACCTAATAAGGGGCTAAAGTTTAAGAAGTTTATACCTTTAAGTAATCTTTTATTAAATAATAAGGTAATAAGTTATAATACTTAAAAAACTAAAAGATATAATAACTAGAGTTAAAGATATTATACCCTATTAAAATATAAAGACTTAAGAGGTAAAAATAGCTCTTATAGGGGAATATATTACTATATAGGTAATTATCCTATAAAAGGCTATTAAAGAACTATTAAATATCCTCCTAGATATAGGAATATAAATAGATATTATTAGCTATAATATAATATAAAGGCTTAGTCTCTAACTAGCTATTAACTATAAGCTAATCCCCCTTAAAGGATTTTAAGGCGAGGTTTAAAAGCCTATAAAGGTATACTAGCTAATATTTTTCCTCTTAAATAAATAAGGTCTTCTAAAGAAAATTAAATAAGTATTCTCTAAAGTATAAATAAGACTTAAAGGCCTTAATATTATTCTCTCCTAATTATCTATAGGGATAAAAAGAATTATTATTAATATAGTAATTAATATATTTTATTATAATAGTATTATAGATATTAATATTAAATCTTTTCTATAAGATATTATTAAAGATAAAGAGAAGGTATATATATTATATATTTTAGTAATCTTAATGCTAAAAGAGTTAAATCTCTTAATGCTTAATAAAGAAATAGAGAACCTTAAAGCTAAAGAGAAACTACTAAAAGAACTTTAAGGGTATAAGGCTATATTTAATAAGTAGTTAGTAAAACTTCTATTAATACTTAGAGAAGCTTAATATACTATTAATCTTAAGCTAAATAAGAAACCTCTATAGGGCTCTCTTTACCTTTTAAATAAGAAATAATATAAAGTATTAAAAGAGTATATCCTTAAGAACTTAATAAATAGATAAATCTAGTATTTTAAAAATAAAATAAAAGCGCTAATACTATTTATTTTAAAAAAGGATAATATATTTTACTTATATATTAACTATAGAGGTTTAAATAAGGTAATTATAAAAAACTAATACTTATTACTACTTATTAATAACCTATTAAATAGGCTTATTAAGGTAAAATAGATTTTTAAAGTAGATATTTAAAATACTTATTATTAAATTAATATTAAGGAAAATAATAAATAAAAGACTGCATTTTAAATAAGATATAGCTACTTTAAGTATAATATTATACTATTTAAGCTAATTAATATACTTACTATATTTTAAGTATATATCTATTAAGTACTTTTTAATCTTTTAAATATATATTATATTATATATATAGATAATATACTTATTTTCTTAAAAGATTAAAAGTAATATATTAAGGACCTTAAGAAGGTTTTATAATAGCTATAAGCTGCCTAACTATATATAAAACAGTCTAAATATAAGTTCTACTAATAGAGGGTAAAATTCTTTAGATATATTATTATTACTAAAAGTATAAAAATAGATTATAGTTATATTTAAGCTATTAAGAATTAAAAGACCTTTAAGTATTATTAAGATATTTAGGTATTCTTTAGATTTTATAATTTCTATTAGAAGTTTATTATAAGATACTTTAATATTATATTATTACTTACTGCCTTATTAAAAAGGAGTAAAAATAATAGGAAATTAAGAGAAATAATTTAAATTAAAAATATAAAAAAAGCATTTTAAAGATTAAAGTTAGCCTTTTACTTAATAATTATTCTCTAATATTAGGATCTTAAGCTGCTTATTAAAGTAAAAATAGATATATCTATTAAAGTAATTATAGGAATTCTTATATAATTAGTAGATACTTAATAGTAACTTAGTACTTATTACTTATATAAGCTTATTAAAATAAAGTAGTAATAAGGTATAAAATAATAAGAACTTCTAGCTATTATTAAGTTATTAGAATATTAGGGATATTACCTTTAGGGACTATTAGAGAAGTTTTAAGTCTTAATAGATTATTAGGTATTAAAAGGAATAATTAACTCCTTAGTAAAAGACCTTTAAGGTAAGCTAGCCTACTAGGTTTATAGATTATTTATATTTAATTTTAATATTAAATATTAACTTAAAAAGACTAATCTAGCTAATAGGCTATTAAGAAGATTTAATTATATATTAAGTAAAATTACCTATAAGGATATTATTTTAATATTAAGTTAGAAGTTATCCTTAATAGCCTAATTATTAAAAAACCTCTAAAGGAAACTCGCTATATTAAAAGGTAAATTTAAAGTTATATAAATATATATTTAAGCTATATAGGCCTATATTAAGACTTCTCTATTTTAAGGTATATAGTATCTATAAAATGCCTCTAATATAGCTTAAAGAGTAATTATTACTATAATAACGACTTAAAGTAAATATAAGAGAATAATTAAATCTAAAGACTAATAGAGTGCTATATAAGAGGAGCCTAATAGTTAATAGCTTAAAGACTTATTATTAGCTAGGGTTATTATTTTAAAGTAATATATCTTATATTAAATTATAAGAGAGCTTATAGAAAGTAAAATAGTATATACTATAAATCCATTTTAAAAGTTTAAAGTATTAATTTAAAAGCTATAAATTAAGGATTAATAATAATAAGAAATTTTAAGGAAATATTATATAGCTACTAATAAGTATAAGAAATATACTATTTTTAAGGGACTCTTATAATTTAAAGATAAGTTAGTAATTCTAAAAGAGGGGACCTTAAGGCTAGAAATCCTCTGCTAATAGTATAATAACTTAAGAGTAAGATATATAAGACCTTAGAAAATGTTAGACTTAATAAAGAGAAAGTTTTATTAATTTAATTTAATAAAAGATATTTAAAAGTATATAAATAAGTATAAAATATATTAAGGTATATATATATTAAGATATTAGCTATATAGCTACTTATAGTCTTTACTATTATTATTATTTCTATTTTAAGAGATTAATTTTAATTTTATTATAAGGTTACTATAAAGTATATAATATAACAGTAAGACTTATAATATAATCTTAATTATTATATATTAAATAATAAAATTTATAATATTTACTTTAATATAAAAGACCTTATAAGCTATAAACCTAGCTATATTACTCTATAAATATATTAAGTGCTAATTTAATATACTAAAGGGCATTATTAGTAATTAAAATAAGTTAATTACTAGCTACTTTTAAAAAGACCTAATAAAAGAATAAGTAATTAAATACTAACTATTTAGTATATATTACCTATAAATTAATAAATAAATAGAAAAGACTTACTAAATTGTTATAACCCCAGCGGTTACGTCACATGTACCCCACCTTTTCTACCAATCACCCCAAGTCTCACCTATAATAGAGTAAACTCGCTAAAAGCTTACTCCTGCACAAATAAGCCTACCCTATAGCTCACTTAAGATATTATAAGCCTTCTATAAAAAATCACTATAAGCCCTATAAGCTTTCTTAAAAAGCTCACTATTACATCAGTAAACCATCTAAGTATATATATATCCTTTAGCATTAGTTAGTTACACTTAGCTTACTAGCTATTAATTTAACCTCTTTACCTAAATATGCCTTACTTGCTCTATTTACTATTAAGAAATATAACACTTTACTACCGCTTAGTTTATATGCCTTATAACTCTATAAATATAAACTAATACAGACTAATTTACTTATTTAGAAACCTAACTGTTATATATTAATAGCTCTTATTTAGACTGTATTACATAAATGCTAAGTAATATTATACTATTAAAATGTCTATTAACGCTAATAATAACAGACTGGTACCCCCTTATATAGGATTACTACCTAGTAATATAGAAATAATAGCTAAAATTTAACTACTTTAAGGAAGGGTATAGACTCTGCAGGTAAAAGTTAATATAATACCTACTACTATACCTCTAGTAGCTAAAACCGTTAATAACCGCTGCGACCTTAGCGAATACCTTAAGCCGCTATTGCCTAAACCGTTTAAGGGACACTCTATAGACGTCCTACTATTCCTAACCTAAATAAAAAGCTATTTCTATATATTCCCTAATAAACTGAACTCAGCTAAGAAGAAAGTGCTTATTATTACACTATTAATCTAAGGAGATACTAAAGACTGGTTTAAACCTATATAGAAAGACTACCTAGAAAATAAATATAATCTATAGGATTAAGAAACTTAGAATATATTTATAAATTAGCTTAACTTTAAAATACTCCTTAAAGATAACTTTAGAGTTATTAATAAGGAATAATAAGCTACAGCTGATATCTTATAGCTAAAGTAATAGAAATCCTATACTGCCTACTCTATTAAGTTCTAATAACTTACCGCTAAAATAGGATAGGATAATAAAGCATTTATAGAAATCTACTATTAAAGCCTTAAGGAAGAAGTTAAAGACGAACTTTATAAGGCTAATAGACCTAATAACCTAACTAAATATATCACTATAGCCATTAAGATCAATAAATAATAGTATAAATACAGATAAGAGAAGACTAACGCTATATAAAAGGGAAGTAACTTTAACCCCTATTTCCTAAATTAATATTAAAATAGCAATTATAGTAACTATTATAACTCTTAACTATAATAACGAAATAATAGGAACACCTCCTATAGAACCCAGCTAGGACTAATAGACCTAAGAGCTACCTAGACGCTAGAATAATAAAGGGACCTTAGTAAGTATAAATACTATAACTGCAACTAAATAGGATATATAGTATAATAATACCTATAACTAAAGAAACCTAGAAACTTAAACTAAGGTAGGCAGATATTAGGTATAACTGATATATAGGAACCCTAAATAGCAATATAAACTCAAATACTTAAAATATACTAAGACAGCTACGATATAATAAATAAGACTGCCTTAGTTAATTAACTATAGCATGCTAATTAGAGTAACTATTACGCTAAAAGTTTAGTATAAAGACCTAGAGAATAATTTAAAAGCCTAGAAGAGATTTAGATATAATATAAAGCTGAAACCGAGTTAACCCCAGAATAAGAAAAAAGATAAGCTTACTTAAACTGACTAGATATAAGAGAGAGATAGTAAATTCTAATATAGAAAAGAAGGAGTAAGGCAAAAGCCGAAAACGTATAGACACTAGGAGTAATAATAACTCTAATAAGTTTATAAAATAACTAAACGGTAGATAATATCCCTATATAAATAAAGATATAATAAAAAGAAGAATAAATGTTAGCAGAATGGGATATAGCGTATTACCTATGCACTAGATAATAACGACACTCCTGCAGTATAGGATATAGAGGAGGAGCCGCTAAAGCTACTGTAAGAAACCTCTGCAGATAGGATAAAGAAATTAAAAACGACTGAAAGAAACTATATTAACCCTTATATAATAAACTAGATTAATAAATATTTATAAGCCCTAAGGAAAGGTATATATAGAACGCAAGAGAATACTGTAATACTTCTACTATAAATAACCTTTACATTTAAGTATACTATATAGCAGAAGTTATAAATCTACTATATAAAGAACTCTAATTTAATATAAAGGATAATATTAAAACCCTTCCTAATGATAATAACTATAATGAAATCTTATAGGTATTATATAAATACTATTAGTATAAGATCTATCTTAAAGTAAAGAAGGATAACGATTATTTTCCTATAATAATACTGGAAATACCTAATAATAAACCCTACTTACCTAAAGAAATAATAGATTACCTAATGCATATATAGTATAAAAATCTTAAAGTAGTAAAACTGCAATTTAACTTAGCCTACTATCGGCAATAAGAGAAGGTATAAAAAACTAAGGAAGATATTTAAAAGAACCTATAGATCCTTAAAGAAGCCGATAAAGAGTTTAGGGAACTTACCTAAGGAAAATACAAGGAACCTCAGAAGAATAATAAATCCTCAGAAAATATAGATAAGTTAGACTATATATAGGAAGCAGATAGACTTTATCTCACTAGTATCTATAATAACTTATAAACACCTAATAAACCTAAAAACATAAAAAGCAACTATAGAGATTGCAATAACAATAAGTGCAAGTAACACTAATATATAGAACTGGGAAAAGATAAATGCCATCTATAACGGAGCTACAGATAAGCGAAGCATAAGGATAAGCAGGGCTTAGACTATAAAGTGCTCTAGGAGCTATATAGGATAGTAAGCCTAACTGCCTAGTACTATAGGTTTAAGTTAAGAGGAGATAGCTAAATGCCTAGATAGATTATAGCGCTAAATGCAACTTTATCGATCTAAAAACAGTTATAGAGCTAGGAATCTAATAGCAAAAGAAAAAAGAGCTTTACCTAATTATTAATATAGAAGGATAACTCTTTAATTATAACGATAGGATTATAGACTAAGAGGCTAATTACCTTAAGGTAAAAGTCCTAGGAAAAAATTAAGGAATTAGCTTTAATATCATTCCCTTAAGAGGAATAATAGATATATTACTTAGAATGCTATAGCTTAAAAGTATAAACCTAAATATCGACTAGACAATCGGCTAAGTTCTTACCCTAAGGAATTTAAATAGTAATAAGATAATAATAACGATAAACTATAAGAGATCTTAAACTATAATTAATAAAAAAGGCATAAAATAGCGTAAAGTAGAATCTTTAATACCCTTAAGAAGGAGAAAATGAAAGTATATAATAGGCAAATAATGAAAATAGATCTTAGGCATTTTAATAAAATAAGACCTATATAAGGAGATATAGCTAATAAAAACAGAAGATAAGCTATAAAATATACCGATAGAGTATTAGATATATAATAAACTATTTTAAGAGGAGCTTAATATAAAGATACCTAAATATAGCAATTAGGATTATAAGATTAACCTTATTAGCAATAATATCCTATTTTAGAAAATCTACTTACTTAATAAAAAAGAACTTATAGAGTTAAGAGAATACCTAAATAATAGACTAAGAAAAGGATATATTAGACAGTTAATATCTCTAGCTAGAGCACTAATAATATTTATTCCTAAGAAAAATAGGAAACTATAACTAGTAATTAACTATTAACAGTTAAATGCACTTACTATTAAAAATCAAATGCTACTTCCGCTTATTATAGAACTAAAGGACTAATTACAGGGGAAATAGATCTTTATTGCTCTAGACCTTAAGGGAGCCTATAACCTAATTAAGATTAAAGAAGGAAATAAATAGAAAATAGCATTTAGAACTAAATTTAGACTTTTTAAATACTTAGTTATACTATTTAGCCTTACTAATGCACTTATAACGTTTTAGCGGATAATTAACTATATATTATAATAGTACCTTAATATCTTTATTATATAATATCTAGATAATATCTTAATCTTTTTAGATAATAAAGAAGAATATAAGGAATATATCTATAAGGTATTAAAAGTACTCTAAGATACTAAACTACTAGTAGAACTAGAGAAGAGTTACTTCTACGTTAAAGAAGTAGACTTCTTAAGGCATATTATTACACTAGGTGAAATTAGGATAAATTAAAAGAAAATTTCAATAGTATAAGACTAGCTACTACTTACCTTAATTAAGGAAATATAGAGCTTCTTAGGTTTTACTAACTACTACTAAAGATTTATTAAGAACTTTAGTAGAATTATAAACTTACTAATAGAACTTATAAAAAAGGACCAGAAGTTTATATAGCTAAAAGATATATAATAGGCATTTAAGAAACTATAAGACGCTATACTAAAAGAACTAGTACTAGTTATATTTAACCCTAATAAAGAAATTAAACTTAAAACTAATACCTTAAATTATGCACTAGGAGGATAGATTAGATAATATAATAACAGTAGAAAACTACACCCTATTGCGTTTTATTTATATAAATTATATAAAGTAGAGTTAAACTACCCTATATATAATAAGAAGTTCTTAGTAATTTTTAACTGCTTTAAGGAATTTAAATACTACCTTATAGGAAGTAAATACTAGATTAAAGTCTATACCGATTATAAGAACATTATTCACTTCACTATAATATAAAAACTCAATCGACAATAAATAAGGTATATAGAATATCTATGCGAATTTGACTTTATTATTATCTATTGAAAAGGATTAGATAATAGATAAGCCGATATAATTAGCTAAAGACCAGACTTTAACACCGGAATAACTAAAGCCAAGGAATAACTCCTTAAGGAAATATTAAACAGAGAATATAAGCTTACCTAATAAGCGTAAACACTAGGATTAACATATAAGGGACTTTTCTATCTAGATGTAATAGAAGCAGTAGAACTCTAAAAACTGCTAGAAGAAAGATATTAGAAAGGATACCCTAACTGTACCGAAATAATAAGAAACTAACTAAGGATATTAGGAGGAGCCTAATATGCCGATATTAAAAAAATAATTAATAATATTATCGAAAAATGCAAGTAATACAGCCTAAATAGCATCTAGAAATAAGGAATAAAATATTCTAAATAAGCCAAGCTAGATAAAATACTATAAGATTACTATAATACCTTAGGACTTATTACTAAGGATAAAGGGAAAGCTATAAATTAGAATAAGAAATAGGAAGAAAGAACCTAATTAGATATAACTGGATATAATATATAAAAACCCATTAAGAAAGGAGCTACTATACGGCTCCATAACGGTAAGATTTAAGTACTAGAAGTATCTCGATATGAACTAGTACGGGAGATATATGCATACCCCCTATACAGCCACTAAGGTATTATAAAGACACTCAAGAGAGTATAAGAACACTTCGACTGGGAAAAGAGTCGAGAAACAGTAAAACAAGTCATAAAGGAATATGACTTATACGTAAAAACCAAGGTATAATGACATAAGCCTTATAGAGGATTATAACTATTACTAGTAGTATAATGACTATAGGATTTAATTATAATAGACTTTATAACTAAGTTACTGCTATTAGAAGAACCTTTAATTGGAATCTTCTATAATAGCGTACTAATTATAGTAGACCGACTAATAAAGTTCTACTATTATATCCCTTACTAGGAAATAATAGATGCAGAATAAATGGCTTATATCTTTTATAACCGCATTTTCCGAGACCACGGATTACTATTAGAGATCCTTATAGATAGAGGACTAATATTCGCTAGCAAATTTTAGCAAGCACTCTCAGCACTATTAGGACTGAATTACCGCCTTTTAACCGCATTTAGACCGCAAACAGATAGACAAACTGAACAAATAAATTAAATACTAGAATAATACTTATAATGCTATATTAACTATAAATAAGATAATTAGGTTAAGAAATTACCTATTACCTAATTCGCCTATAATATAGTATATAACGAAAGCATAAAGTTAATACCAGCCTATACCAATTTTAAATTCATATTAAACGCTTATTATAATAAATGAGATCCTAAGATAATAAACCCTATAGTAATACTTAAAGCGGATAACCTTAAGAATCTATATAAGGAAATAAAGAAGGAACTAGAATATATCAGATAATAAATAAAGCGCTACTATAATATAAAGAAAGTTAAGGGACTAACTTTTAAGGAGGGAGATATAGTCTACCTATCTATAAAAAACATTACGATAAAACGACCCTTATATAAACTTAACTATAAGTATATTAGACTGTATAAAGTTAAACGACAAATTAAGAAGGATATATACGACTTAGACCTACCCCCTAAAGTTAGACTTTACCTAGTCTATTATATCTCTTTTCTTAAACCTACCGCCGGTATAATCTAGGTTAAAACTGATAATAAACCTAAAGAAGTCAATAGACTAGAGATATATAAAGCAGAAGAAATTAGAAATATATAAAAGATTAATAGATAAATAATATATTTAGTGAAATAGAAAAATTACCTAGAAAATAAAAATATATAAGAACTACTAAAGCACTTAATTAACGCCTAATAACTCCTAAGGAATTTCTATTAACATTAGAAAAATTAAAGAAACTAAAATCTAATATATTAAAATAGACCAGCAAATAGATATCTTCTACGATTAACTGCTCTTTAGTAGACTCTATATGCTCTGCCTCCTCTAACTCATCTAGAGACTTAAGACCCTAATAAGTCATCTTAATGCCATAAGAAACCAGATCTTTCTTGCGTTTTTAATAAGTCTCTAATTAAGATAAAGACTCATTTAGCTCCTACTGAGTAATATAAAGAGCCTTATAGCAAGCTAATAGCAATTCTTTAGCAGCGGCCTCTCGCTCTTTAAGGCATTTCGCCTTATTTATAATATAAGTAACTATAAATCAGTAGGGAACTACCAGTTCTAAAAGTAGCCAGACTTATAAGAATTTAATGATATACCGGTTATATCGCAAGGATAACTAAGGGATATATAAAGACTACACTTTTTCTTTCCTATAATTATTTTATAAGTAACCTTACGCTTTATATAATGAGAATAAGGTATAACCTCTATACTAAACTGAGCGATACCTTTAGCAGTTTTATAATATTTTTCAGTGGAAGTTAAGGGATTATCATTTTAAGAATCTAATTTGCATTTAGTAGAGCTTACCGATATAATAGATATAGGTTTAAGTTAGACTTATGGATATAATATTAGTTAAAGGATAGGTTATATAGGCCTTAAGGATAAGACCCTTCAGAGGGGAGATATCATATTATGACCCTAGCGGTTATATTATATATACCCTACCTTTTCTACTAATTACCCTAAGTCTTACCTATAATAGAGTAAACTCACTAAAAGCTCACTCCTACATAAGTGAGCCTACCCTATAGCTTACTTAAGATATTATAAGCCTTCTATAAAAGATCACTATAAGCCCTATAAGCTTTCTTAGAAAGCTTACTACTATATCAGTAAACCATCTAAGTATATATATATCCTTTAGTATTAGTTAGTTATACTTAGCTTACTAGCTATTAATTTAACCTCTTTACCTAAATATACCTTACCTGCTCTATTCACTATTAAGAAATATAACACTTTATTACCGCTCAGTTTATATGCCCTATAACTCTATAAATATAAACCAGTACAGACTAGTTTACTTATTTAGAAACCTAACTGTTATATAAATATTAAAAAAGTATTTATATATATATATTAATAATATATTAAAATAATAAGCTATATAATTAAATAAAGTAATATTTATATATAATAATAGTAAATACTTAATAATTAGAGTTTTACCTTTAGAGGCACTTTATAGGTATTATCCTTATTATATTAAGTATATATTATCTTTAATAAAGAGTAAGGTATAAGGAGTTTATAAGTATATAGAGATACTTTATTAAGTATATAATATAATATAATAATATTAGTAATAAGCTATTAAGGCTTAAGTAAAGTATTATAATATAAGATATATATTTAAGGAATATTAAATTAGTTAATTTATTAGTATATTTATATAGAATTAGCGCTTTAAGAATTAAAAGCTTATACTTAAATATATTAAAGTTAAGATTATAAAATAGATTAATAAGTAAGTATATTAAGTTAGCCTACTTAAGGCATATAAATATATATATAATATATTTTATATATCCTTCCTTAAACTATAAAATATAATAAGATCTTATATAAAGTAATTACTTATAGTATAACTTAAAAATAAGCCTAATAAGTAAGAGATAAAAGAAGTAATTATATATAAAAATAAAGGTAATAACTAATTTTATTTAATTAAATAGGCAGGTTAGCCTATAAAATATAATACTTAAGAGCTAAATTACTACTTAAATAATATAAAAAGTATAATTACTAAATATCTTAAGGTTATAAAGAAATAATATAAGAAATAGGATAATTAATATATAGAGATAGTAATAATAAAGCGCTAGGTTATATTCTTAAATAACCTAATAGAAGAATAAGACCCTTAAATAAAGAAATAACTAATTAATTAATCCTTAAAACCTTTAAAGTTAAGTAAATTATTAACTATAGTCTTTAAATTTAAATTACTTATATTAAAAGACTTAAGAGACTTAATAAAAATATTACTATATTTAAAAGGGCTAAAAAGTAAGAGAATATCTATAGACTTAATGCTTTAAGTAGGTAAAAGCTTAAGTAAGTTAATACTATTAATAAGAGGAGTATTAAGTAATTTATTATCTATAATAAGGTAAAGTAAGATAAGTACCTTAATATTAAAGGTATAAGTAGAAGCTATAAAACTATTATTAATAGATTAATTAAAATAAAAAGAGCTAATAGAAATAGCGCTATAATAAATAGGACCTTATTTAACTATATATATAATTACAGTAAGTATAGAGTTATTAATATAAATAAGGTAATAAATAGTATAATAGATATCCTCCTTAAAGCTATAACGGAGCTTAATAAAATAACTTAAGTATTTCTCTTTAAAATAAATATAATTAATATAGCTATTAAGGCTAGCTAAGTATTTAGCTAAGATATCTACTTTAATATAAAATAAGCTATATATAGGTATAAAGGATATTAGGTTATTTTTAACCTTATTAAGTATATAATTCTTATTAATTTAAAAAAGGAAGATATTATTAGCAGTAAGGACTTATAGAAGGAATATAAAATATACTATTACTTAATAAATAAGGGTAAAAATGCTATAATAAGTAGCTAACTCTTAAGCTTAAATAATAAAGGTAATACTATTATAATTAGATATTATAATATAGTAAGGGTTAAATATTATATTATAAGTAAATATAAAGGTAAAAATAATATCCTTATAATATTAAGTAATATATTAGCGCTAAAGAGGTATAAGATTATTTTAAGTATTAAAATTAATATAAATATTATAAGAGTTAATAATAAGCTAAGCAGTATTAAGTAACTCCTTAGGGATCTTATAAATAGATTAATAATAGACTAATAAAAAACTAAAAAGTAAATAGAACTTATAATATAATACTTTTAATAAAAGTCCTTATATATAATATATTAAATAGTATTATCTTTAGTAATATAAATATAATAGATATTATAACTAACTAAAAGTATATAATAGTAATATAAGTATTTACCTTTAATCTAGCTATTAAAGTTCTTAATAGGAATAAAAGGGAAGTCTATTAATATATTATAAATAGCTTAATTAAGAGATATAATAAAAAAGAGAAAGCTATATAAAGAAAGGTATTATAAAAGCAGTAAAAGCAGTAATAAGAATATATAAAAAGATTAATATAATATTTATAATAATAAAGTATAAAGGTTAATAAGAGAGAGATATTAATTAATAAAGAAAAAGAAAGAGAAAAAGAGGAAATTTAATACAATTAATAAAGAAATACTTAATTACTTAAATTAAGCGCTAATAAGTAATTAACTATAATTTACAGTCTTAATAGCTGCTAATAGCTATTATAAAGAGTATAAGATTTTATTAAATACCTTACGCTAAAGGATTTATAATTACTAATAAGAGAATATAGAATTATATTTAATTATAAGATTTATAATTAAAAGAGGCTTAAATATATAAAGCTATTATTAAATAATTCTAAAGGCTAGAATTATAGAGAGGGAAGCAGTTATAAGAGTATTATAGAGAGATTAAGTTATAACTAATTAGTAAGTAGCTACTAGAAGATCTTTAGGTAATTTACCTTAAGAGAAGTCAGACTAAGGGATCTATAGTTAAATTCCTTAAGTTAAAATCTCTAGCGACTAAGTTAATATATAACTAAATCTATTTATTATCTAACTACCCTAACTTAACCCTATTTACTTATAAATTAATAAAATATTTATTTAAAAAGGTAAAAAGGGATAAGTAGAGAATATATAAGTACTATTACTATATTACTAAGGGAAATAAACTATATAAAAATAATAGAAGCGCTATAAATATATCTTAGAGGGTTTTATCTATTAGGATATTTTAAGCTACTAGGATATAAAAGTAGGCCGAAAGCAGTTATTAATATTTAAAATCTATATATATTAGCCTATTGCTAAGCCTATTTGCGCAGTATGCCGCTCTATAGCATCTAGCAGTTAAGGATGCTAGCTTTTTAGAACCTTAATAAGATATTATTAGCCTCTTAGTCAGTAAGCTAATAACAGATAAGCTATTAAATTGCATTAGGAGGCTAATTAGTGCTGAAACTCATGCTACAAATTGGCATAAAGGCTTTCAGATAAATAAGACTTTTAGTAGAGGTTTTTGCGATTTCCATTTTATAGAATATTTTAAAGAGGTTAGTTTACCCTATAATGGTCTTAATTTAATATTTAAATTTAAGTATTAAACTATATAATATTTATTATAGTAACTTATAAATCCTACATTGCCGAGAGCCAGCTACTTAACAGCCCAATTCATTCTCCGAGCTACCCTAAAGTTTTTATAATACTGGTAGACAGATAGGGATATAATTCATAACTACTTCTCATAAATAGCAAGTAAATTTCAACCCTGCAATTCTAACATATGTACGTACCATCTTCATCTGCAAGACGCCCACACAGATGGACTCTCATTCGTGCTTTCCGCCCTGCATCTCCATGGTTTCATTCACTTGCGCTGAAAGTGGATGTTTCGCATTATCATTGGCTGATAATTCTTGTATCAACTCCGCATTCCACTTTCACCTGAAAGAGGGTTCTCAATATATGAATGAATGAATGAACAGACTCTTGACAAAAACAGAGCATATTTCACACTGTCGCTTCCCATTTCTCTGCGTCTTCGATATTTTGTATTTGCTTGTGTGGATGCTATCGAAAAAGGACAAGAATTCAGAACAGTGGAAGACGGCTTCAGCTTACTCAAACTTCGGCCTGTTAGGCTTCAATATGACGCACAACGCATGAGCCTGATGGGAGGGTCGGTTAAGACGATAATTAGCTCAATCAATTGCTTATACAACCCCTGAGACATTGGGCGCAACATCATGTGTCAAAGTCATGTTGGGCAGTAGGAGGTAAACTTTGCTTTATAGAGGGGAGTAGCTATGTAATGAGGTATATCCAGCGGATATGTTAAGGGGCTGCTTCCCAGATATACTCATATCGGTCCCAAGTGCCTATCCTAGGCAGTGTCGTGTATTATTCACCCTGGTCGCCAGTCCGCCTAGTCCTACAGTCCGACTACATCCTACTATGTATTTCCATCAGTAATGCGGTCTATTCCCGCTTCTATACCAATTATATTATTCTAACCATCCTTGTTTACTACTAACCTAGGAATAGGCCCTATTCCTAAAATTTATCTTATTTCTAGGTAAAATAAGGATTATCTAGAAATAGGTCCTATTTTCTCTACCTCCTAATAATACAGCTAATTACCACTAAGGGACCCTTACCTATTAGCTATAACCCTTTACTGTTCCTTCTATAGGAGTAAAGTTTAAAGTAAAGAGAGAGGTAGAGAAATAGATAGAAAAAAAGAGCTTTCTTTCTCCTCCCCTCCTACTTTATTAAGCCTTAATATCAGTTAGTAATTTTCTCCTCTCTCCTTCCTAACTAGCTATCTTACTTTATTGCTAAAAGCTATAATAGAGCAACTAGAAAATCTTAGACTTTACCTTAATCGGCCGGAGCTAGCAATTATATGTATTTAATGCAAGTTCGCTATTAAACCTGATGGGGACTGTATCTCGCGTCACCTTAGAGAGCGGCATGGCATCTCCAAGTCGGCTCGCCGAGGGCTTGGCCCATTTATTCGGAGTCTTCGTCTTCTAGACCCAGAGACATTACCGACACGATTAGATGGCTCTCCGCCTCACCCTCATCTTCGCATCCAGCAAGGCGCTGCCTGCAGACATTGTGGGCTCCGATCGACTAGCCTTGAGGTTCTCACTCGGCACTTAAAGAAGGTTCACTCCCAGAATATCCAGCATAGCAGAGGATGCGGCTTCACCAAGAGTCATTGGCTACAGGAACATATCCTCGACCGACTCAGCCTCCAGACCTGGACCGTAAGCAATATTGAGCGTTCCTGGACGGTTCATCTATCTAGCGGGCAGCCCCAGGGACCACACAAGCCCGCCACCATATACCAGGCACCAGAAGCCATACAAATTTTTACCAAAGAACTCTATGCCAGAGAGCAGCAATATCTCTCCCAACAACAAGTAGGAGGTAATCTGCCACAACCTACTTACCAGCCAACCAGCGCAACTGACGCTACCCTCTTGACAAATTGGATGCGCCGAACTGGCTGGGAGGAGACTTTCTGCAACATGCAACGAGACCTAATCATCGCGATGGCTCAATGTCCTCTCAATGATAACTCAGGGCCCCTATGGCTTGCTAATTATAAGGATGAGGCTCTGATAAGCAGTCAAGAGGACGAGCACAAGCTTGCTCGGATACTGGCAGCCTTTGACCGTCTCTTTGAACGCTGTAACAATACCATCAAGCATACTGACATTTCTCTCCGGCGATGGCTTCGCGGTATATATCCTGACCGACCCTATAAGCATCCATTTGAGCTAGTCGTTAAGCCTAGTACAGAGAGAAGATACCGGCAACGGTTTAAAAAGTGTCTGTGCTTCTGGGTTCGACTCTGGCGTCTATCCCCAGCGCTTACTAGACATCTATGTCAAAGAACACTCTCTAAGCCTCAGGAGATGGCATTAGAAACCTTATGGGATGATTCTACTCTAGTATACTAGTCGGTAACGGGGCCCGTTACGGGTTTTAGGCCAATTAAAAGTCTAGACATCAGCATGGATTCCGAATACTTGTAACGGGCCCCGTTCCTATTCAGGTCGTGTTTACTAGATCGCGAAACGGGTCCCGTTTCATAACACGGCGATCCGTGCCATCCATGCTGAGTTCATTGCCCGTAGGCAAGGACCAATCACAGGTAACTAGAATAATTAGCCAACTTCTCGACTAACGCGTCCTTTACTTGTAACTAATGATTTGGCGATTGAGTTTGTAGCAGTCTTTTCTCCGAATATCTTACCTTCTCATTATGTCTACTCAAGCATCTTCAAAAACCCGCCTTCACCAGCAAAACATCACGCCAAGTCAAGTTCAGACGCTCAGGAGACTAGAGCTCCATAACGACATCTCATATCAGGCTATCATTTGCATACCCTCCGGCTTCGCCTTGAAGACAGACAATGATCGCGACGGACGCCACCTCAAAGAGAAACATGGCATATCCAAAAAGCGTCGGCAGAAGCTCAATACCCTCGTCAATTCCCTGCTCGTACGACCTGATCTACGTAGAATCACACGCCAGCGAGGAAAAGCCAAGTGCGGGTCGCTGGAGCGCTGAGGACGAGAGTCGGTAGTATCATCTAGTATAAGGCATCCCAGCCAGTGCCCTTTCGCAGTTCTGGGCGGCGGTCGTGAGGAACACGAACCGACATCGTGTTCAGAATATGAAGGGAGAAGCCATTCCGTACTTCCGAAATCCTCGTCTTCTCTTCCAAGCTCACGGCCTGAAAAAAACATGTTCGCGGCAGAGGACCTTCAAGAAAGCTTGGCCCTGTTTCGCGATACCGTCTTAGCTGGCCTCGACCCAACCCAGATAGATATGCACTCTTGCTGGCTAGATGTGGGTATGCGAGACCATGTCTGTACATCGCTTACGTCGTTGACCGGCAGGAGCCAGAATTACCATGTGGGTTGACTTCGCCTTCACATGGTATCATCCTACGTCCCTGAGAAGATATGACCGATAGAAAGTGGCCTCCGTGGAAGCTTCCGGTACCACGCCAACTATTTGGTTACGAAGATGATGGCAGCAGTCACTCTTCGAGAAAAGGGTCCGAGGTTCACGGTGATGTTGAATCTTGGCCACCCAGAAACTAGGTCACCTGGTGTTGTTCGGGCCAAAGCGCATAATTGCAGTAAGGAGCTATTTGGCGTCATGTTCAGTGACTATCAGCTGTTTAGCCCGGGTTTTGTACCACTTCTCGCCTGTGATGAAGTGATGTTGAACGACCTGACCGCCATGGATCAAAGTAGCCGGCGTGCATTTATCTCGCAGCTCAACCGTTCCCGTCTCCTGGATGCGTGGGATGCTAATAAGCGGCATATGAGAGCTATCTCATCGTTAAAAAAGGCATTTCAATTATGGTGTTCGGAATGAGGTTAACCTTCGGCTCGATGTCATCCTAGCCATATGGGCTAGTGGTAGGTTGGAACCAGACCAAAGCCACCATACCGGTCCAATGTGTTGGGAAGTTCCTCTCACTCCTACTCCTTCCTCCTCTTATTTCTGTGATCGTATCGTTGGCGAGCAGCAGCACTGGCCTTTTTTGGGTAATTCCGACCGAGATGTTAACAGCGTTTGTGTCTACCTAAGCTGCCCGCTTTATACTTCTGCTCGATGAGGGTTAATCTATGTACGTCGAGATTTTCCGCTGGCCCGTATTGGATATTGTGGACTAGCGAGCGTTCTTATCCATGCCCTCTGTACACGAAGAACGAAGGTCCTAAAAAGTAATTCAGTTTTATTTATTACCCTCAAGAGACGCATTAATACTGCTCAATTGGCAAGCATCAATCTCCAGGTCGAATCCTAAGCCGTTTACTCCACATCGTCACCAACTGGTCTCAGCAGGGATAAGCAAAAAGAAAGGAGGGTGGAGGCCTGATGACTAAGGCACGCACACCCAACCCATAACCTGTGGATGATTGTGGCGCACTTACCCTGTCAACGCGTTGCAGGTAAACGCGTTCACGCGTAACTTGCGATCAGCATCTTCAGCAACGCGCTGTGTCACCGGAATATCAATTGCGACTAGCAGTGTTTTTGTTTCATTGTCCCTGTTTTGCGCGATACAGTGTTTTTGACCTTATTTGGACTCGTCACATACGCCAACTGACCAGATCCTTACGACTCTCTGGCTTTACATTTGAGAGCTCGAGACGGTATGGCTGCATCTACACGTTCCAAGGATCATGGCGCGGCTCATCTCCAAGAGCCAGTTGATATTAAGGCTTCTCCAAACGCCGACAAAGTGCAGTCGCCGCCTTACGGAAACGCGACTGAGAAGATCGATCCCGGCTTTGAAAAAGACGTTGCGATTGGCGAATTCATTAGCCATCGTGTTGACACCGAAAACTCCATCGTAGACATCCGAGTCAAGTGGCAAGACGGGGAAACCACCTGGGAGTCAGAATGGAGTCTTCAAGAAAGGGTGCCCGCGCTTGTCTTCAAGTACTGGGAAAAGCTGGACGGTCGCGACGCTGCCACCAACCTTGATACCTATTACGTCTTCAAGATCCTAAAGCGAGCCCCACCCTCCGACAAGTCCGGAAACTCCCAACACATGTATCAGGTACAGTGGGTTGGCTACCGTTCAGCCGAATCGACTTGGGAACACGAGTCCAAACTGCGCACGATTACACCCGATATGCTGGAGAAATTTGAGACAAAGCAGTTGGCTAGGGGTGCTTCAGAGAAGCGCAAGAGCACGCGTGGGCCTGGACGACCTCGAAAGAAGCCGCGGGTGGAGGATTAAATGGTGATAGATAGCGTGCGTATATGTGATAACGCAAGCATAGGGGATGAGCAACCATCAATAATGATCTTTCTTGTATTTGACTTGATACCGTAACGTGTTATTGAATCAGATTTTGCGTGTTCCTTTTTGGTCTGGGTCAATGGCCGGTGTCTGTGATCTTTTCTGTATTACCGATTCGCTCTTAAAGACGAAAATCTCCTACTACATTACAGGTGTTACCGTCCCGGCCGAAATCAGAGGCCGCCTAGCTTTCATCAAAAAGTCTGTGAGCACGGACCACTGCAGTGGCTGATGTGGCTTCTACAGTGCGTAACAAACGTCAAAAATGTGATTTTAAAGCTGGCAGCATGTTTCAGTCATGTGTCGTAATCCTCCCAGCAGCTACTTACGAGTTCACAATGACAGCTGTCATCTCCCATTCAGCCAACGGGTTCAGAATAAGCCTTAGCTTGCTGACCCAAAAAATTACCGCCCCGACTGTCTGATGCTGATAATGACATGGAAGCTGTGGCTCCTATAGCATGACGTCAGCCTCCTGTATGTGGCTGACTCGTATCAGGCATCAGCTCCTTACGCTTAAATACTGAGGCGTGAGAGGCTGCTGCCTCAACCCCGCCTTTGCTCACCATGACCCCAGTGATCTGGCCGGCTCTTGTTCTGCTCGCAGAAGCCGTAAACCATACATATAACTCAGTGACCCCGTATCTCACCGTGTCGTTTCACCATTAAAGACACTGGACTGAGACTATAGTTTAGAACTGGGCCCTTGATCCCCGTGGATCTCGGCCTTTCAGGGATGAGAACCCGACTGAAGAGCCCAGACCTCTACACTATCGGATGGATTACTGCCCTCCCTATAGAGCTAGCAGCAGCGACCGCGTTACTCGACGAGCATCATGTCGCGCCTGAAGGTTTCGAGCAACGCCCATCTGACACGAACTCGTACACGTGGGGCCGAATATGCGAACACAACGTTGTAATCGCCTCACTTCCCGCAGGTGTCTACGGTATCACATCTGCCGCAACTACCGCATTAAACTTAATTCATTCGTTTCCTCATATCTGGATCGGTCTATTAGTGGGCATTAGAGGAGGAATCGCTCGACCTGATCTAGATTACGATATTCGATTAGGTGATGTCGTCGTTAGCCAGCCTGACGGTACGACCGGAGGAGTAGTGCAGTATGACTTTAGGAAGGCGAAAGCGAATGGTGCTTGGGAGCGGAAGGGATCTCTCGATAAACCCCCTTTAGTGCTTCTTAGTGCATTAGGACGTCTATAGGCGCAACATAAACAGGCGCCATCCAAAGTACCGGAGCTGCTTTAGAAAATGTTAGAAGCTAACCCTTATATAAAGCGTCCGAAGAAAGAGTTCACTTATCAGGGGGCTAAAAACGATCGACTGTTTGAATTGCAATACGACCATATCGGTGGCAGGAACTGCAATAAGTGCGACTTAGCCTAGGAGGTGAAGCGTGATCGGCGAGAGTCGACCGATCTAGAGATTCACTATAGTGTTATTGCGTCTGGAAACACACTCATTAAAGATGCAGCTACTTGGGACAGTTTATTAGAAGATACCGGACATTAATGCCTTTATGTTGAGATGGAAGCTGCAGGCCTGATGGATCGATTTCCTTATCTAGTGATACGTGGTATTTGTGATTATGCGGATTCGCATAA
Source organism: Fusarium culmorum (assembly GCA_016952355.1). NCBI lineage: Eukaryota > Fungi > Ascomycota > Sordariomycetes > Hypocreales > Nectriaceae > Fusarium > Fusarium culmorum. Next base: position 7,883,819 of record CP064748.1, read on the forward strand.
GAACGATCGATGGCAGCGCTATGCGGCGGCTATAGCAGCAGCATTCGCGGTAGAACTGGTCGAGTATGTTCCGGTCGGACAGCTGGAAGCGACACAGAAAGTTGTCGAGGTCATACAATCATGTTAGTACCATATCACGCATCTCAAAAGAAGATATTCACCAACGAAAACAGTAAATATGGAAGTGTGCAATTTAAGGTAAGTGTTGCATAAAAGAAGCTCAGGTCTTGTTAATTAAAGCTCTAATCACAGGACCTCGATTGCCAACATTGGCCGTCATATCAGTCTCGATGGTCTACCGAACGCCAAGGGTGCTTCATTCGACTCTCACGCTGAAGAACACAGCCCAACTTGCTTACCAGGTACCCGAATGGAGCTGCTCAAGGATATAAACCGCTGGGTTAATGACCAAAACTCGAAGACGATATTTTGGCTCAACGGTATGGCAGGGACTGGGAAGTCGACCATCGCGCGTACCATTGCTCAAATGCGACATAAGCGCGGCGACCTCGGTGCGAGCTTCTTTTTCAAGAGAGGAGAGACAGATCGAGGGAGTCTGGCCAAGTTCGTGCCCACGGTGGCCCGTCGACTGGCCTGGAACATGCCGGAGGTTGCGCCGTTCATCAAGAACGCAGCCGATGCTGATTCGGCGATCGCTGATAAAGCTGTTCGGGAGCAGTTTGAGAAACTTGTTCAGGAACCGCTGTTAAAAGCGACGGCAACGTTATTATCCCGACCGTCGGTTGTTATTGTTGTTAATGCGTTGGATGAATGCGAAAGAGACGCTGACATTAAGTGCGTTCTTGAGCTTTTCTCCACCCTACGTTTCGCATGCTTTCTTTATGTTCGAGTGCTTGTAACCAGCAGACCCGAGCTCCCAGTGCGTCTTGGTTTCTCCTGCATTGAAGATACCCATCAAGATCTGATACTACACGAAATCCCACAGTCAATTATCAAGCACGACATAGCTGTCTTTCTTCGCCATGAGTTCAACAGCATCCGCGAAAACTTTAACAACCTGAAAGAAGACTGGAGGCTGCCAGTGAATTGGCCTACAGAAGCTGATCTCATAAAGCTCACAATGGCGGCGGTACCTCTCTTTATTTACGCCGCGACTATTTGCCGATTCGTTAACGACTCATGTCTCGGCAACCCTGACAAGCTCCTACAGAGTGTACTCCACCACACCAGCAACAATTATGCCTCTAAACTTGACATAACCTACTCACCAGTTCTAAAGCAACAAGTTGTCAATAGGTTAGGACGCGAGAGACGTAATATTATCGAGAGTTTCTGTCTTATTGTTAGCACTATTATCACTCTGGTAAGTCCCTTGCCAGTACGGGCTCTAGCGCTACTTCTCGATGTATATATCGACGAGGTGACGACTAGGCTAAGGATGTTATATTCTGTTTTAGAGGTTCCGGACAGTATCGACTCACCGGTGCGACTGCTCTATTTGTCGTTCTGAGACTATCTTATCGATACAGAAAATAAAGAGACAGTCAAGTTCTAGGTAGATAAGAAACTCACTTACTAAAAGCTGGTAAAGCACTGCTTCTGCATTATGTGCGGCGGTCTGCGTAAGAACATATATAGCCTATCTTTCCTAGGTATATACCGATCTGCAGTAGGCGTTAGGCAACTCGAGGAATATATACCCCTAGAACTTTAATATGTATATATAAACTGGGTTTATCACTAGATGAAGGTTGACTTGGGGCCAAATGATATAGATGATATGTATAACTTCCTGAAAACCTACTTTCTCTATTGGCTAGAAGTGTTGAGCCTAGTCAGAAGGGTATTAGAGAGCATCAGATTTATAAATAAGCTGCAGGGTATAGTTAATATAAGTTATTTGCCTTCTGTATGCTGAGGATCTGCTGAGATATTCTTTTTAGCCTGAAAAAAGTGCCTAAGCGCTTAGCTTCTTGCATGACGCGAAACGGTTCATGCTTAACTGCCGTTCGGTAATCGACATAGCACCCCTCCAGCTGTATGCGTTAGCACTTGTGTTTGCGCTAAATTAGAGTATTATACGATAGACATTCTAACGTTATCTTCCTAGGTGGATATCTCTACTCCTAAAGGTAGACTTGGACTGGAGTGCTATTTTATAAATATATGAGGGTTATATGGGCCTAGTTAGATCTGCGATCTTTTCGAAGGATAGTATACTTATCGCATTAGGATTATCTAATAAGGCTATTAAGATATAGAATGTAGCAATAGGTAAAGAGGAACAGACTCTTAAGGGTTATACAGGTTAAGTAACTTCTATAGTCTTTTCGAATGATAATAAGCTTATTACATTAGGATTATAGGATAAGACCGTTAAGATATAGAATATAGCGATAGGTAAAGAGGAATAGACTCTTAAGGGCTATATAGATAGGGTTAACTCTATAGCCTTTTCGAAAGATAATAAGCTTATCGTATTAAGATCAGATAATAAGACTGTTAAGATATAGAATATAGCGATAGGTAAAGAAGAATAAACTCTTAGGGATTATATAGGGTCAGTTAACTTAGTGGTGTATTTAAAGAATGGCATACTTATTACATTAGGATTAAATGATAGTACCGTTAAGATATAGAATGTGGCGATGGGTAAAGAGGAACTGACTCTTAGAGGTTATATGCTCTCGGTCAGCTCTATAGTGTTTTCGAATGACGGTAAGCTTATCGCATTAGGATCATGGGATAAGACCGTCAAGATATGGAATATAGCGACGGGTATTAACGTTAAGAGTTTTAACACGAGCCAATCTACCGAAGTCTTATCTTTTACTGACGATGATTCGGTTTTAGTCACAAGTGCAGGCCGCTTTAGTCTTGGTTTTCGGAACACTAGTACGTTGCATTCGAGCGAAGGTGGCCGAAAGCTAGGTAGTATAGAGGTCTAAGGAGAAGTGGATGCCAGATTAGGCTTTGGGATTAACCACGATAATACATAGATCATAGCGGGTGGACCTAATGGACGTAACGTTTTATGGCTTCCACTGAATTTTCGGCCTGATGTATCGGCGATTCTAACTCAACCTTCAGGATCCGTTGTTGTTATTTGTTGTCCTTCGGGAAGAGTGGTCATTATAGGTTTTAAGGAGTCGTCATTCTCGAATAGAGTTTAGGTTCTGTGGATTCAGTAGATCAATGTGATTGTATTCAATGAGCCATAAGCAAGTGCGAAGCAGGTTCTGAAGATCTTGTTTGCCAACTTCATATGAGGATTATGGCTCGTTCAGGACGTGTTGTGTGGAATTTCAAATAATACATGTTGGCCTTGTCACGGCCATAAGCGGCCGTTTTGGTTGATAGTAAATCGTCACAAGAGGGTGGGGCCCATTATGACAGTTCCGATACGGCTCTCTGTGCACTGTCGTAAGCCACATTAGCCACAGCCTGGTCCGTGCTCAAGAACTTTGTGTTGAAAGCTAGGCGGCCTCTAATTTCGGCCGGGACGATACCGATAACCGAGCTTCTAGTCTTGCTTTATACGATAAACACCGATGAGTTGCTTCGTGTAGGGTGGCGGACAAGGCCAATAAAACCGGCAAGATGGGCATTTTCTCAACTCACATTGCCCAAATGTCATTAAACTATTGCTGCCTGAAACGCAAACCTGCGACAACGCCAAAGCACTCATGCACTTTGCCAGCCGTATTGTACATTGCCTTTGCCGAGCTGGGGTGGCTAGCTGCAAGCTTGCAGGGGCAGCTCCCTCTGTGACATTCGAGTCCGTCAGGGGACGTCATTCCGCTGTTGCCGCCTGATAGTTCTTTGTAACGGTCGCACTTAACCACTGCGCCATAGGGCGAAATATCGGCTGACAACTGCCATTATAGCAATTAAAGCGGTACATACAACTTCATATACATCAACCGTAACATTCTTGGCATTGTGAATGGCTATTGTCGCAAGTAGAGTTCTGGTCACAACAGCGTGTCCGCGTTAATAGAAAGTATAGATAATCCATGCTATAGATAACGAACCTGCTGCAGGCTATAGAACTTTCCACGAATTTATTTTCACTCACATCTGAAGTGCACATAAGCGAAGTATCATGTTCACAAGTACAAATTGACTTCTTAAACTGAAGACGCGAATTAATTTATAATGTTGTTTAATTTTTGTTTTAAAATGGTAGACATCTAAGCCTAGATGGAAATGCGCCGCATTTTCAGAGGAGAAATTTGCGGTAAGAATATGGTGATTCTGATTGGTGCAGAAGTAGAGATATACCCTGTTTCCAGCCTACATGCTTGATTAGAGATTCAGAAAAGCCTCATGGAAAATGAATTACGGGTTATCAAAGTATTTCTCACGACGCTTGCTCGCCAAAACTACTATGTACTCAAACAACCACTAATTCCCCTTTATAACGTGGCCACTCCAGTAACAACTCTCGCAACCATGTCCAGTATTCCTCTTGAGCCCATTTCCGCAATAGCTGCAGATTGTAGATGATCTTATAGATGCCTTTTGAGCTCCAGGTGTCTCCAAAGCTCTGTTTCTGCCAGAATATTGTCTTCTCGCCTTCTGGTGTCGTGATGATGAGATGCCAGTCATGTCCTTGTATGATGATGCCAGGCATGAACTTGGGGAGTTGCCAGACTTTATCGGCTTGTGAATTAGATGCAATGATGCCTTCCACTTGTTTCATCAAAGACGACTCGTTTGCTGCTCGCTGTCTTAAGTCTAACAGTTTCCGAAGGAACTGCCAATGGGCGGCCATCCAAATTTCCATCTGCAGCTTCGCATTCTCCCAGCCTTCACCCGTCTTCTTCGTTTCGATGCTGACGGCGATGGGATTGTCGGAGAGGGGGCTAAGGTTAGTGTGATTGAACATGCCGAGAGGCAAATTATTTCTCAGCATGTGGATGATTTGGGAGACCTGAGTAGTTTCGTCACATTTTGGATCGATATACATGCAAAAATCAACTTTCTTAGACGCTGACGTCACATGATATTCAGCGATTATTGATGCGGTAGTGCTAGAGCCGTCAACGATTGTTGGAAGAAGGTAGGAAAGCCACTCACCTGAGTCGAAAGTCAAACAGCTGGCTCATTTGACAGCCTCGCAAGGGTCTCAAAGCGGCTTCGAGAACGCGATGGTGAACTTCCATGTTCCAATCTGCCTCTGAACAGCTTTTGCTGTTACAATAAGCAGCCTGATGAAGAATCTTATGGATAATCTCAGGAGGAGGTGTTTCTCCCAGTTGATCTCGCTGTTCCGAGAAGAGAAAGTTGCTCAATACCGGCTGTTTCGTCCACTTAAAGTTACTATACGTTTCTTCATCTAGCTGATCAAGCGTGGAGCGTTGGGACGATGGGAGAAGTCCAAATCCTGACAAAGCGAGATCTATTTGGTCGAGTAGGGTTTCCAATGATGGTGGCTTGTGACGGAAGGCACTTAGTTCCCTAGGAATGACACCCCTGGTATGAAGCTCGAGTGCACGAAGCTGTTTTGTTGGCGAAGAGTATCCGGATCTCTCTGATACTTGGGAACGCGATTGGGTTGAGGATAGGGAAGTACCAGATTCGCTCCTTGGCGTCTCGAGTTTGCGTTTAGGTGGGCGGGGTGTTTGAAACTCATCATCATCCCCGGCTTGAGTTTTATCATGGCTTCGTTTTGAAGGACTGGGATCCCGTCGATTTGAGGCCATGCTGTGGCTGTCACCACTGCGCGACGCGTCAGGAGTTGGGGGGTTCAAGCGACGGCGCTTTGAACAATGCTCGCTGTCGCTAGACTTGGTAGCGCAGGCTTGTTTCGCCTGAAGAGTCGATTTCGATGCAGTCTCTATTTGCTGTAACCACGAGTTAATCCTCTGTTCCAGCGACATTGTTCTAGCCGTAATGTTGAATTGTTGTTGTCGGCTGCTGGTTGATGTTTAATTAGCGTATGTTGTAATGTTTTTTTTTTTTTGAATACCGGCCGTTGTCGTATCAACCATCTGGGCGACTAGGGCTGATGAGTCAGCCAGCCCATCCACTTGCCACGCCTCATTGGTGAAAAACATGACTTGCGGGGCAGTCTCCAGCGAATGACCGATTTCGCGAATGTCACCATCAGTTTTCAATTAATACTGATTTTCAACAATTTGTTGCTCTTAAGGTTGCGAGGGTATTAATCCAAGCATCTGTTCATCACTATGGAACCTCAGACGGGGATTTTTACAATTGAGATAAGTTATATGACATTTTTTAGGCGATCCGGATAAGTTTGGACATTGTGTAATCTTTTGTAAATTCTGCTTGTTAAGAAATTACATCAGAGATCCAATTCGTATTGTAATATTGTTGAATACTGGTGAAAATGAGACCGGCTAACCGGATGACCGAACTACCGGTCAGAGAGCTGTCTCAGCACTGTAACAACCTCTTAGATAGGTCATTACTGAACAGATAGAAATAGGGTTCCAACCCAACTATCGAACAGAGACGGGAATACACACAATTGACCCCAATATCTGACAGCTTTTGACAGGGGCAAATCAGGACAAAGGGGACCAAAAGGCACGCCCTTAGTGAAATCAGCGGTAAGCAAGAAAAGGCCGTTATGTGCCGCAATCTATATATGGCTGCGCCCTCTGCGATGTAGCAATTTGTAACAGCCAAAACTGTGGGGACTTTTATCATCGCTTCATTTAGGTGACAAAAGATGTAACGACAGTTTATTGCATCTTAATTATCTGTAGCCCCTCCTTGTGACCTCCACAGAGCCTAATGACGGCTCAGGGAATAGCTAACTTAAAGCCACCCACCATCATTTAGCGGCCAGGCAGAAGTGTGTTGCGTGGTGAAAACGCTGATTTAAACTGGTGCACATGGGTGGTTTTCACCCTCCCCTCTTTCCTGAGGGATGTCAGGGGACAAGGCTTTTCTCCCGCTAGCGTTATTGCTGGCTGACCTGTCACAAAATACAGGGTCCTCAAGATATCCGGTTTTATAACCAAGCGTGTGTCTCTCTACTCTCCCATTTCTAAGTCCAAACCAACACCAACTTTGATCTACCGTAGTTATCATCGATATTAAGAAGATCATTTCGGCAAAATGGACGACCCATTATGGACATGTCTAGCCTAGAAATTCGACATAGAGAGAGAGGATTTATTTACCAAGCTTCACGATCAATGTAACACCTACTCGGCCCCCATTCAACACACTGAGGCCTTTTATCATGATATATCCGAAATCTCGTATCTCCTTGACAGTCATAAGGCACAAATACATTGCATGCAAGGGATCGACAGGGGTGTCATCCAATTATAATTTAGTAAAATTATGGTACTTCCTCCACAGGCATTTCTTGCCTATAATAAAAGTACCAATATTCAGGCCGTTTACATATTGCTACATCACAACATTCACAACCCAACTGCGTATTACTGCCGACCTTCCTGCGTGTGGCCCTGCGGTTGAGGCTATCGTCAGATGCCCTATTCAACGAGCCCGTTTTTTCCAGCCCTTTTGAGAGCTGCGGGATTGATGGCCAATTTGAACGCCCTGACATCCTAGGCAACGCCCTTATTTCTTCATCAGAATGAACGTCAGAGAGTATTTAGTGGAGAAAGTTTTGAAGTTACCTGAAGTACTGATATTATGACTAATCTAGAGTGGGTCGGCGACGTATTTGTGCCTTATGACTGTCAAGGAGATAAAGCCCAGTCGGCTGCTCAATTTCATCAGTCAGCCAGCCTTCTCACTCATCACATCTTCAGCCTCTAGATATTAGATGCTTTAGTCCTCTGAAGCGAGCATACAGTTATGAGGTCAAAGGGCTAGTCAAATCTCACATGAACCATGTGACCAAGGTTGAGTTTTTGATCGCGTTTAAAGCTGTCCTTTTAGCTGGTATGGTAGAAACTAACATCAAGGCTTGGTTTAAGGCATCTGGGTTAGCGCTTCTTGACCCACAGACCGTGCTGTTGAAGCTCGATGTGAAGATATACGCGACAACACCCCCGGAGAGTCCATCACCGTCCACATGCCGTTCCTTTTAACTTATTTCCCACTGTTCATTAAATGGTTAAGAAAAGGATAGATAACTCACTAAAGATATACGAACTCAGTTCAGTTTAAAATAGTATTCGCAATCTCCAACTAAACTAGGTACAACATTGTTGTTTAATAGCCCACTTACTCCCCTCACTTATCTCCTGAGAGCCCATACGACTGCAATTCGTACCTGCTCCACCTTTTTCTCTGCTATTGTTCGTGTTTGTTGCATCTCAATTGGCTGCAACCCTTCCTGGTACTGCGTTGCAGTCTTATGGGCTCTTAGGATATATAGCAGTGTTTGCAAATAACAAGCCCATCCATAATCCTAGGAGGAGTGATAATCAGCAGAATCAAATCATCTTTTTCAAGCGCTCTTGGTACACTTGCTTTGTACCGCATTGACGACAAAACCTATCCCCCACTTGGCAAGCGAAGCCGCACTGGGCAGTCTTGAGTTTGGGACCTTGATGCTAGCCCTATAGATCCAATATCTGGAGCGCGCTGAAGCCTTCCCTCCTGGGATTGAGATCTTAGCGGGTCTGCTGGCACCGGCTGAATGCTGAGCCCAGCGATTGCAGCGGGTTTATAGAACCCCATATCCTCTGTTTGAACTGGCATCGATGCATAGGTATTATAATACTGCGGCAGAGGCGGCGACAAAACTTTAGCGGCACTCCGTTGAGCAGCTTGGTTTTCCTGGGTAGCCTTCATGGCTTCGTCGACGGCGCGCTGCGTTCGTGATTCCTATTCTTCTTCTCTGCTCCTCTGCAGCTCGACCTCCCGCTGTATCTCGTTCTCACGCTGAGCCTCCACGAGTTCTTGCTTCTGTATTTCATGCCTGACGGCTACCCTGGATGCGCCGACGACGACAGCAGCGCCGAGAATGGGTCTTCGTCGACGCTCGAACATTGCGGTAACTGCTGTCCGTAGGTTATAATGAGTACTTGGGATAAAAATCTGACCAATTCAGATATTTACGGTATTGAGGAACTCGGTTTCTGTAAGCAGGTATCAAGCCTTTTAAGAACAGAGCTGGAACAGACAAGCCCTTAGCGCCCTTCGTTCGGTATGTGACTGCACCCTTAAAGCAGTCTTTCCACTTATTATGGTTTGATTCGCTGGATCTACTAAACGAATCTATGGATTATCTCACTCTGCAAATAAGGCCGTTGACACGGTTATGCCCTTCTCAAGCTTTCTCTACCCTGAGTATCACAACCGCCATATTTATTAACGAGCTGACGCCACAGATCCTTAATATATTATCATGTCAGTAATTGAACGATGACTATTTTTCTTACCTTGTTTGACAATGCTGCGCAACCGGTTGCTGCTTACAGTGCACATTGCAGATGAATGGCTTTCACTCACTAAGCGATTTCAAGGCTACCCAGATTCCATACTGTGCCAAGAACCACTGGTATGGCACTGAATACCACTTTTTCTAGTTCGTGCGCGGTACTTCCCGGAACCGGCGCTGGGTCTAAATACAAGAAAACTTGGCCCGTACACCTCCGGTCCCCAGTTTCCCTGCCCCAGGTTCTAATTCCCTGTCGCCGCAGATAGGGAGAAGCTGATCGGCTCAATTTTTGAAACGCATGATGCCTTTGTTTGGAGGTCATTGCACCCAAAGCAATTCTCTTACTCCTATTCCAGATGCAACCAATCATAACATCAGGTCGCAGAATAGGGCGGCCTACAGTACTCACTCGAGCCGAGCAATCTGGGCTCATTGACTACAGGAGGCAAACGTAGATGCACGCACAACGGTGAAGGACCCTGCGAACTTAAAAGCTGGACGTGGTCAGCTCGTTTTAGTCTTTCTTTGTTGAGGTTACTGACCAATATAGTCTGATCTGCTGGTGGTTGAGATGTTGGATACTCGTAGGGAACTGTGCTTCTCTTAGACACGTGTAACTATGACCTTTGAACAACACACCATCTTCCACTTCCGCCATCTTGCTTCATCACTCTGTCCCTGTGGTTGCACCGTCAAGACGTGCATGCTATGCGCACTCCTTTTGTTCAATGTCGTTCTAATGACGTGGGTATCCGCCAATATTACAGGCCGTTCTCGATTGGATGATCATACCCCATCGAGTTTATTTTGACTTTCGCGTTTCTATTTTCGACTAGTACGTCACCCCTGCCTGCCTGCCTGAACTGCAACCTTTGGCAGCCCCCCAGAAGTCTCTTCCCATGAGCCCAAACTACAGATTAGTGAGACCTATAAAGTAATTTATGGATTATTTGCACCTATTACCTTGCTCTTTAATATAGGAAGTAATGCGACTATTTAGGTCGGAATTATCAGAGATAAAATGCACATCTGAGAAGAATATACCCCAAGAAGCTAGCGTGGTGTCTGTTAGGGGACTGTTTTCTGCTGCGACTCTAATTTCGGACATGATGCCAAGCATAGGGGAAATTTTATTAAGGCGTGGGTAGAAAGAGCTATTGGCCACGTATTAGAAGAGTATAAAACCTTATAAGTCATATGTCCAGTTTCTAGCATAAACTAAATCTGTAATATGTGCGATGTAGTAGGCTAAGTCCACAGCTTCCTATTGAAGCGCAGTACTAAGCCACGTTAATTTATTGGATAGCGAGTATGCATACTGCAATCCATGTGACAATCTCGAATTGTGTCCCTTGCTACTTTTAGAAGCGGGCTGAGGAGACTATTGTAAGCCACGTAGGGACATTTTCGATCGAGACTGGGGTTTGGAAAAAGTGGCGTAAGGTCCTACTAGTATCAGAAGTGGCTGGACAGATAGACCCGGTCTCGACCCTTCCTCGACCTACTGCCTGAGGCAGCAAAGTTTATACATGATTAACAATATATATAGATTGTCCTCCGGAAGCAAAGGGAGATCGGTTTGAACAATTGTACCTCGCCTGCCTCTACCTTCTTGATTATTAATTCCAATATCAATTATCCAATCACCACGTTGGATAACTGTAACAACCATGGTTATCGAACCTCTGGCTCACAATAGTCATGACATTACCCTATCAGACTGGATGTCACTTCTTACCTTATGTCTGGCTCCCCTTATAGCGCATGTCCTAGTTGGCGCACCCTCACCAACATATTTAACTCTCGGCCGGCCCGTTTGGCATGAACGAATCTGTCACTATAACCCAACTTCTATCCTTTGGCGATATGCCATTATCGCTGATAGACGTATTCGAGCAAGGAACTGGGACAGAATTGACCTCGCTGCCACTAATGCCTTATTCTGGACTGAGAAAGGCTGGAATGGCTCTGAAGAGATCATCAAGTATAGCCGGTCGCAATGTATTCAGTTACCAGACAACGATAGGGTGTCATTGCTATCAAGGGATACTACCAAATCCCTTATCGTCACTATTCAGGGACTCCAGGCTCTGGTCCTCTTACTTGGTTGCCAACTTAACTGGAACGGTCCAAAATTCACTCCATGGATGGCTGTCGATATGATCTTCTTTCCCATTGCACTTTTCGGCTTATTAAGGCTCTGTAGCTGCCTTTGGCTTACCGATGAGTTTTCTTTTGCCTCGTTGGAAGATGTCCCTATTAGCCCTCCTCCACGGTCTAATAGTTATAGCACCGCATCATTCGAGCTGTTAGCTATAGACCCTTTAACGCCTGAACCACAACGATTTCAGAGACCTTCTTATTGGGCCAGCAGGCTTTTTCGGCTTGCATATTTAATTTTATTACTTGCTCTATTAGTTCTGTCTATTTCGTTTCTTATACCTTTCAATCATATATCTTTTAAGGATACATCTTTCACAATGACGAGTTTTTTGGTTGATCTTTTCTATATTAGCTTTCTCACCGCAACTGTAATTATATATGCTTGGTATCTTAGTCTCAAGCAAGCTACATCTACTGTTATACCATGCATTTCATCACCTTGGTATAAAATTTATACTGCAGTTGTTATTGGGTTTGGGATTACTATTATTATTATTGCAAGTATTGAGACCCGAACGACTTGGTGTGGAAAATTCACAAGCGCTCCTCCATCATATGGCGACACAGATTTCTGTGGATAATACAGGGGATAACTACTGAAGGCCTACCCATAGTTACATAGGGGTCCTAAACTGCACCTTCAAAGCGTCTGACCCGCCGTAGCAACTTAGAACAATCAACCTCCTTCAGGCCACTGCGCTGCCCCATTTAATTCATGTTGATGAGACTGGGACTCTGTCAATATCCTTTGTCTCGAATATTATAACTTTTTTATCTGACGCGTCGAGACGCCCTACTGTACTGTACCAATTACCTCCCGTATCAGGTCCTGATACACGAAACCATGGCCTGTGCACGCCACGTCCCCTACTTATTCTTCATTCTGATTGCACTTTCCCCAAACGTGCACGCTAGCAAGGTCTCCCCTACTGGCCTTCATTGCGGTACAACGCGAATAACGCAAGAATCGATACCCCTCTTCAAATCATATCCTTATAGGCTTAGGTGAGTGGCCCTTCCCGAATGATACTGAATTGTTAAGCGCGAGAAGAATCGGTACTATAGATAGCCTTATTTATTATTATATTATAGGGTTACTTATTTGGATCTAGGAATTAAATATTAAGGGTATCTATTATAACCTAATAGGATATTATATAGACCCTACTTATTTTTACTAATTATAGTATATATTACTTATACTAGCTTAGTTAGAATGTAAGCCGCTAGACTTTATAACTTATAGCTTATAATACGACTTATAATATAAGCTAGGACTTATACTATAAGCCTTACTTACTATAATAAGCTACTATAAGTATAAATATATTTTACTTAATATAATTAATATATTTAACTTATTAGCTATTAATAAAACCTCTTTACTTAAATATATTTTACTTACTTTATTTACTATTAAGAAATATAATACTTTATTACTACTTAATTTATATATCTTATAACTCTATAAATATAAATTAATATAAATTAATTTACTTATTTAAAAACCTAACTATTATATATTAATAGCTCTTATTTAGATTATACTATATAAATATTAAATAATATTATACTATTAAGATATCTATTAATACTATTAATAATAAATTAATATCCTTTTATATAAGACTATTACTTAATATTATAAAAATAATAGCTAAGATTTAATTACTTTAAGGTAAAATATAGACTCTTTAAGTAAGAGTTAATATAATACCTATTATAATACCTCTAGTAATTAAAACTATTAATAATTATTATAACCTTAATAAATACTTTAAGCTGCTATTATTTAAACCTTTTAAGGGATACTTTATAGATATCTTACTATTTTTAACTTAAATAAAAGGCTATTTCTATATATTCCTTAATAAATTAGTTTTATTTAAGAAAAAGATACTTATTATTATACTATTAATTTAAGAAGATACTAAAAACTAATTTAAATTTATTTAAAAAGATTACTTAAAAAATAAATATAATCTATAAAATTAAAAAACTTAAAATATATTTATAAATTAGCTTAATTTTAAAGTACTCTTTAAAGATAACTTTAAAGTTATTAATAAAAACTAATAAGCTGCAGTTAATATCTTATAGCTAAAATAATAGAAATCTTATATTATTTAATTTATTAAGTTCTAATAACTTACTGCTAAAATAGATTAAAATAATAAAGTATTTATAGAAATCTACTATTAAAGCCTTAAAAAAGAAATTAAAAATAAACTTTATAAGGCTAATTAACTTAATAACCTAATTAAGTATATTATTATAGCTATTAAAATTAATAAATAATAATATAAATATAAATAAGAGAAAACTAATACTATATAAAAGGGAAATAACTTTAATTTCTATTTCTTAAATTAATATTAAAATAATAATTATAATAACTATTATAACTCTTAACTATAATAATAAAATAATAGAAATACTTCCTATAAAACCTAATTAAGACTAATAGACCTAAGAGCTATTTAGATATTAAAATAATAAAAGGACCTTAGTAAATATAAATACTATAATTATAATTAAATAGGATATATAATATAATAATACCTATAACTAAGGAAACTAAAAAACCCTAATTAAAGTAAATAGATACTAAATATAATTAATATATAAGAACCTTAAATAGTAATAGAAACTTAAATACTAAGAATATATTAAAATAGCTATAATATAGTAAATAAAATTGCCTTAATTAAATAAATATAATATACTAATTAAGAAACTTATTATATTAAAAGTTTAATATAAAAACTTAAAAAATACTTTAAAAACCTAAAAGAAGTCTAAAAATAAATTTTTTTTAGGGTTAAGGTAGGGTTAGTATTAACTATCTAAGCTATCTGCCTAGTTGCTTTTCTAATAACTATATACAGTAGAAGGAAAAGGGAATAACTATAGTTATAAGAGAAATATATAAAAGATAAGAAAAATAAGAAAAATAGAGAAAATAGAGCTAATAGGTTTTAAGGTATGAGAGATAAGCTAGCTATAAGGTAAAAATAAAAATAAAGAGATAAAATAAAGAAATAAAATAAGAAAAGGAAAAAGTAAGTAAAATAAGAAAATAAGGTAAAGAAATAAATAAAATAAGAAAAGGAAAAAGTAAGGCTATAAGGAGCCTTTAGGGGTCTCTTAGAGGGGTTCCAGAGGAACTAGCTATCCCTCTAGGAGCTTCCTTACTAATAGAAGCTGCTGAGATAGCCCGGGTCCTTATGAGAGCTAGGGCAATAGAGGAATCAAGCTGTGCCGCTGCTACAGGCCCTACAAGGTCCTGTAACTTACGGTAGGTCTTGGCGGTCTCTAGCTCCATAAGGCCCCCTGATGAGATAATGATAGGCTGAAAAAAGGCCCTAGGGCCCTATATTTCCGGCGTTTTTCCTCTGCAGCCTCTCTAAGGGTCTCATAAGGGTCTGATCGGGCTGAATCCTTAGCTATAGCTACGATCTGAATATCGTAGAAATAGCGGCTATTTCCTATTGTAACCGCTATATCGGCCCGCAAGCTTGTTGCCTTATCTACTAGGGGTTCCTTCTGGACCTCTAGGGTAGGCTCGCTAGCTAAGGCCCTATAGAAGGCTCTCACCACTGTATCATGCCTTGCAATCCACCTTCTTGCAGCGCCCTTGCAGGTGTCTTCATGCTGGAAAGCCACTATAGCCCCACAGGAGCTACAGGGTAGGCTAGGGGGCTTAACGGGGTAAAAGAGCCGGCTTCGGAGGGCTTCGGTGATCTCGGAGTCTGCAAAAGAGAGGGTTTTCTTTGTAGGCAAGACCCCAAGCCACTTACGGCCGAGATAGCTAGCGTTTTCCAGCCTAGCCTGCTGATATAGGGTAGGAAGGTCCTGTAAAAAGGTCTCTAGCCTAGCCTTATTCGCTTCTATAAGGACCTCTTTTGCGGTAGGTCCTTCTATCGCTATAGGAGCTATAGGGGGGGGATCCCCTGTAGCTGCCGCCCTGATCTTAGCTAGGGTAGGCTGAGAGGCTCTTATAGCTGCTTGATAGAGCTGTGGGGCTAGCTCCTTGTGTAGGGGAATTCCTAGTCCTCCCTCCCGGGTAGGTAGGGCTATAAGGGCCTGGTTCGGCTCCTTAGGGACTTCGCTAGGGGATCTAGCTACTATAGCTAGGATAGCTTCCTTTATAAGGCTATCAGCTTCCCCCACAGGTCATCAAGGCCTATAGGGCATAGCTGCCGCTGCAAGTGCCTTAGAAGGAGCTGTATGCTTCCCCTAAGGAGAAGAAGGCTGTGCTGCTTAGGGAGGTCTTTAAGGCCGTTAGGGCTCCCTCTAGGGTAGCTAGCTTCCCTGCTAAGAAGGACCTTCTGCCGGCTATAGGGCCTATATAGGTCCCTAATACTGGTAGCCCTTCTAGCTGTAGGTCCTTTAGAGGCCACTCCTTGCTTTTAGTAGGGTTTAGCTGCACTGGAGAGCCCTGCAGGACTTCTCTAGCTGCCTGTAAGGCTCCTGAAGGTGCCTTGTTTAGGATGTAGAGGTCATCGAGATAGGCAACTAAGGTAGCTGTAGGAAGCTTCCTAGCTAAGGCCTCTAGGGTAGGTCGAAAGGCTAAGGAAAATAGAAGGGGTCCTAGAGGGTCTCCTTGCCTAACCCCGCTAGAGGAAGCTAGAAGCTGCCCTTCTTCTGTAGCGAGCAGAGAAGGGGTATTATAGGCCCAGGCTGTAGCCCTATAGAATACAGGGGCATATGTAGCTACAGCTGCTGCTATAGCAGGCCTAGCTACTGAGTTAAAGGCGTTAGCGAGGTCTATAGAGGCTAGCTGCTGGAAATTAGCGCTATTTCCCCCTATAAGAGCCTCTTCCAGCAGAAAGATAGCTGGTTCAACACCCCCTGGGCTATGTACCCCTAGCTGGAAAGGTAGCAGCATAGAAGGGTTATACGAGGTAATGAGGATAGCTTTCATAGCTACCCTATAGATAAGGTCCCCTATAGCTATAGGCCTAACCCCTCCCCTGGCTTTTCTAGGCCTATTAGGCGGCTAGCACATAATAGAGGGGCTCCTGGGGCTGTGCCCTGTCGTATCATATCTGCTAGCAGCCTTAGGAAGCCTATTACAGGGGAATCCCCCTTGTAACTAGGTCTAATAGGGGCCTAGTCCAGCCGCTAAGGCCTGGGGCCTTTTCCTTCCCTATAGAGGCTATCGCTTTTACAACTGTAGCCTCTGTGACCGGTTGACCCGGTCTAGGGTAGGTCTTGCGTTGGAAGGGTTTTTCGGGACCTATAGGGTGTTTTTCCAGTAAGATAGCCCTATTGGCCTCTGTATTAGGGGCTATAGGTACTGGATCTATAAGGGTTCTAGAAGCCCGGCCTAGAAATCCTCTCTCTAGTAGCTTTACAGCCCGTTGGCTGGGTTAGCTACTTTAGGGGGGTTTTTCTGTAGAGTAGGGGCTTCTGTTGCCTAGGAAGGTCTCTAGGTCCTCTAGGGTAGGGATATTAGCTGGATAGTTGCGTAATAAGGCTGCTAACCCCCCCTTTTGAAGACCTAGGCCTAGGACCCTAGGGAGAAGAAGGAAGGATAATAGAGCTTTTTCAGTAGGCTTTACAGAAGGCTTCAGCTGCTTTACTAGCGGCTATAGCGAAGGCTCTAGCGTGCCTAGCATATAGCTTCTTCTCTGGTATAGGGACTTTAGAGAAGGTTAACAGCTTCTTTATAGAGCCTTTTTCTACTATAGGGGCTATTGCCTGCTGATGCTGGGCTTCTAGGGGGCTTCTACCCCCTATAGGGCCCTCTGTAGCTTCAGGGGCTTTTTCCCTTGGTATACTAGGCTCTATCGCTTCTGAAGGCGCCTCTGAGGGGTGCTCTACTGAGAGGGATTGTACCTCTATTTCCCCTTGTGAGGATGCTGTTGTAGGGGCCTCTGAGGCCTGTGATAGGACTTCTATAGCCTCTAGGGCTTCTGAAAGGGCCGCTGAAGCCTCTGACCCTTCTATAGCGTCTTGGGCTTCTGGGGGTTAGGTCCCTTCTCTCTAGCTACTTTTTCCTTTATTTCCTCTAGGGTAGGTAGGTCAGGGAGGTCAGGGGACCAAGAGGCTGCTTGCGGGGCCTTTATGGAAGGATAGGTCTCTCGGTCTAGGGTGGCCTGATGTGAGGAGGGTTGGTCTAGGGTAGCCTGATAGGAGGAGGGTTGGTATAGGGTAGGAAGGATAGCCTTTAGTCTTCCTTGATAGGAGGCTCGAAGAGAAGGCTGTCTCTTTCCTTCGTAGCTAGCTTGTGACGGTCTAGGCTGTGGTGAGCGGTCTAGGGTAGGCCGAGGCCGCCGGAGGGGTCTCTGTGACGGTGGGGAAAGGGACCTAGCAGGCCTCTTCCCTAGAAGTCCCTTATAGACTCTAGGGCCTACAGGGCTTCTAGGGGCTAAGCTAGGGGAGCTAGGGGGGGTAGAGGGATCTCTTCTAGGGGGTAATAGCCCTGAAAACCTTGTATCTCTCGCCCTAGGCTGGGTAGAGACCCTAGCGGTGCCCTTTATTCCGTGAATTTTAGCACAGTGGGTCTTAACCCCGTGACTGCCCTGACAGGCCGTATAGCATATAGGGCAACAGGCTAGCCCTAGGGGCTGCAGCTGCTGCTCATTATAGGGCTCTGTAGGGTGTTTTTTGCGTATATGCTCTAATAGGTCCCTATAGCCCCCTGACAGGTTGGGCAGATCTGTATAGGCATTTTAGGGGCTTTAGGGTTAATAGAGACTATAGGGTAGGGAGCTACTAGCTATAGGGTAGCTATAGTAGCGTAAAGGGGAAGGTAGCTATAGTAGCTAAGGGGCTATAAAGTAGTAAGGAGATACAATATAGATATAATAACCTTTAAATAAGGATAAGATAAGGAGATAGCTAAAGTATAAATAAGAGATAAGCTAGATATATAGCTATAGATAGAGTAAAAAAGAGAGAAAAAGATACTAAAGAGAAATATAAAAAAAATAAAAAGAATAAGGAGGAATCTCTATTATATAATTAAAGATATAGTTTCTATCTATTTCTTTAGAATTCTTTTATTTTATTATAGTTTTCGCTATACTGGGGCTACCCTAGACTAGCGAAATTACTATAATTTAATATTAACCTACTATATAACCCTAACCTCTATAGAAGGTCTATAGAGTCTCTATAGAAGGTCTCTAGATAACTAACTCTGACCTTGACCCTGACCTAACATGTGACCCTGACCTAACGTATAACCCTGACCTAACGTGTGACCCAAACCTAATATGTGACCCTAACCTAATGTGTGACCCTAACCTAATGTGTGACCCTAACCTCTATAGAAGGTCTATAGAGAATCTATTTTCTGTATCTCTATAATAGCCCGAAGGGCTATTATATATAAAAAAAATTAATTCTCTGTATCTCTATAATAGCCCGAAGGGCTATTATATATAAAATATAGCTTATTAAAGCATATAATAGGGTTAGGGTTATATAACCCTAGGGTAAAATTCAGGGCTCCCTAGAGCGACTTTAGCGATATCCTCCATAAGTTATCTACTAGTAAAGTATAATATATTATTGCATGCTTTTAATTTCTACTCTTTTAACCCTAGGGCTACTCTATTATAGCTCGCAGAGCTCGCATTAGATACAGATACAGCTCCCTGACGGTCGCCCTGACTCGCTGCGCTCGGTCGGGTCCCTGTCGGGGGGGCCAGGGGGGCCGGGGGGGCTTTGGGTTCGGGTTCGGGTTCGGGTTCGGGTTAGGGTTAGGGTTAGGGTTAGGGTTAGGGTTAGGGTTAGGGTTAGGGTTAGGGTTAGGGTTAGGGTTAGGGTTAGGGTTAGGGTTAGGGTTAGGGTTAGGGTTAGGGTTAGGGTTAGGGTTAGGGTTAGGGTTAGGGTTAGGG